>CM046434.1:2074062-3274062 GCA_025506505.1 Flaveria sonorensis
TGCGGCCTGCGGGCCTTAAAGACCTCTTGAAATGTTGACCATTAGACATTTGGACCCTATCTTCAACTCCCTTTGGAATATTTATAATTTACTTCTATTCTTTAAATCTTATTAAATTACATTAATTATAAACCAAAACATATAAAAAGGTTTATAATTTATAGCATATTGACACTATATGCATTAAATTATAAAAGACTGATGTAATTAATTTTAGCATTTGTTATTTTAATACAAAAGATATAACCTAAATGTAGTCTTGTGCTTAAAGTTTTAGAGCTTATTTAGAGTTTTGAGAATTTTGGTAAATAGATCATGAGTTTTAACATAGAGGGTAAATAGCTAAATATACAAAAAGCAGAGGTTTATCAATATCTATTATAATTATAATGACAGGTCTATACATATTAAGATGAACATGTTCGACTCTATTTCTTCCTCTCATCTCACTTGTTTCCAGATGTAGCATTTTAAATTAATCAATCATTTTCTATCATATGCGTATTTTAATTTTCTTTACAAGCCAAAACCATCTTAAGTTGATTATATTAAAAAGTAAGTTTTATTAGTTTAATAAGTAACATACTAACACATAGCTTAAGAAAAAGGTTATGTTGGCAGTTGCGTAGGTTTTTTATCATCAACGAAGCTTTTAGAATGTCTTTGTAACTTCTGATTTTTGTAACAAAATATAAATTTATGATTTGGTGGAAATTCCACCACCAAATTTTAAACATTTATAATTTGTAGTTAGAGTTGTTTAATAGTCCTCTATAAACATGAATGTGGACAAAAGAATATCATTCAAATGATTGGTTCTCTTTTTGATTGTGGTGTTGTTGTAGTTGCTATATGTCCCTTTCATCTTCTTTTAATTTTTTATATGCTTTTGATCAAGACCTTTACTCGTCTTTCCGTTTAATGCATCCTAACCATTTTATTAATCATTAAATAAGTCTTGTAATATAACCTAATATTAATTGATAATGATCGACATGTCTCTCATCTTCTGGTATTAACAACGATTCGACGATCACAAGGTTAGCAGGTACATGTCCTAAAAAATGTGTGTGTATGAGGTACGTTCTATCTACAAATAAGTACAAACGGCATTATTTTTTAACATAGGGCTGAGCTTTCAGTTAAGTTATGAGTTAAACCAGACATAAAATTTAATTTTGGGTTTTTAGATTTTCATAAACGATAGGCTTTATTAATGTTGATTCAGTTATTTCGGTTATGGGGAAAGACAACTTATTAATTTGGTTGGACGAGGGCGCGAACAAATTTCTACCATGTTTTGGTTAATCGGTTTAATCAAGTTTTGGATCAGATAATATAAGAAACACTTGTTTATTTAATAAGTAAAAAAATAAGAGGACAAAGTAACATGTTATGTATAGAAAGTAATAACAAAGTTTACCAACATATAACATCTTAGTTATAGAAAATATAATTATAAAGCGTGGTTTTAGTGTCGGTTTGGTTTGGTCATTACGGTTGCTGATACACATATAATCATAACCAAAGCATAAAACTCGCTTATTGAGGAAAAACACCGAAACTAGAATATCTGTTTCTCAAATGGTTTGGTTATTTCAATTTGTTCTTTTTCGATTATGGTCCGGTTATTTGTTTTTATTTAATTAAACGGACCAACAAGATCATATACCATATACCTCGTTCATACATTTACATACGTAAACATTCGTTTATGTTTCTTTGTTAATATCACTTATGTTTGCTCATGTATATATGTATCCGCTAACCTAAAATGAACGAAAATAAATAAACATAAACACTGCTACCATAGGGTATTCATTCGCTTGTTGGATTAAAGTTCCACAAATAATTTGTTTATGTCTATCTTATAATTTGACTCCTTCCTAAGCAACAAATGGCAGTTGTCAAACAAAACCAAAAAATATCATCTAGGGTATGATTTATAATAAAATATAGCACCTAAAAGACATACTTTTAAATTTGATATTATGTTTTCAAGTGGTTGTATGATTTCTGGACAATATGAGTTGTCAAAAGCAATTTAGTAGGTCTAGTTTCATGTATTCGGACCATATAAATTATCCCCACAACCATTCATCTAACTTAACAACGATCAATCACTTGCAATCTTCTATTGGGTTTTCGGTTTCGTGATCAAGAAATCCAAAAAACACCCGCGTTGATGATCAACTCGAGTTGATCCCTAAACAATCTTTGAATGTTTTCATGTTAGCTTGTGGTTAATCTATTGTGAAATACATATTTATACATCGCGTTATCATGGGTGGATGTGCTTCTAGGCCACGCAAAACATCAAGATCGCGAAAATACTTCTTTTGTTCGGGAAAATGGAGTAGAAGGGTTTCGACTTCTGTCCCTGTTACGATTGAAGAGCTTGCAAATAGTGTTGGTGAGTTTTCCTAATAGAGTTCCAAAAGGGTATTTTTGTACTTTCACGTATGATGCTAACGCCTAACGATACATGTCTTCTATTCAAGCATCGGGTTGTCATGAGGAGATGTGGTTCGACTCCGTGAGTATATTAGGATCTGACTCGGATGATGACTTTATTAGCATATATGGAGGTAAGTTACGTTAAGTATTTATTTGAATTTAGACGTTTTATATTATTTGAAACTCGGAATTTAAATATGTCTTATCTTTAGGAAATGCAAATGATCAATGTGTCGATAACAAACATGATGAGACTGAAAATGAGAATTTCGTCACCGGGAGCGGCTATAAAGACGCAAATGGGTCTTCGGTTTTCGATAAAAGTCTTATACAAAACGATCATTCTTGCTTGACGACTGTTATCGTGTTTTCTATGAACCAGAAATCTTCAGATATAGATGAAAAACCCGAAATTTGTAAGTAAAACTAGTATTTCTTGATTTTGGCTTCGGGTATTTGGGTATTCGATTTGGTTATTTGGTTATTATGAATTCATCACCTGAATTCGTAATAACTATTTTTTACTTTTTAGATGAATAATTTTGATTTTTGATTATATAATTATTATTAAAGGGTAATATATAGTTAGTTACTTACTTGCCGCTTCTTTTAACCTAACTTAAGAGATTTTTTTTATATAAATTGTCTTTTTTAAACAAAAACATCATTCTTGATTTTATAATATATCTTTTTTTTTTAAATCATCATTTTCCAAACGCCCAAACATCGACCCGATGATTATATAATTCTAATTGTTCAATGTTACATAACTATTTTCACATATGCTGCATTTTGCATTGCTAAACTGTTGAACAAATTGAAAGGCCAATCAAAGAGATTCGTGTTTCGCCCACGGGCAGGACTTCTGGTTCCTAGATCAATGAATGATAAGCCAACTCCAGGATCTTGGTCGTTTGTTTCGCCTTCGGTTTTTAAGCTTCGTGGTGAAACTTTCTTCAGGTATATTCGATTTTGGTCTTATATTTCTTTAAGTTTTTTTTTTTTAATATTTTTCATTAAATATAGAACTAAATTAGTTACTAATTCTACAGAGATAAACGAAAGGATTCGGCTCCTGATTATAGCCCATATGTCCCAGTCGGTCTCGATTTGTTTGTTTGCCCTCGAAAGATCGATCACATTGCTCAACACGTTGAACTCCCTTTTGTTGATGTGAATAAGCAAGTACCTTCATTGCTAATTGTTAATGTACAGGTATTAATCTTTTTAGATCAAACCGGTAACTTAGGTATATAGTTTCATGTGTCAAGCCAATCAAAATCAAAACTAAGACCAAAAGTCTAATTTTCGGTTTTGAAAAATTGAACCCAAGTGGGAGCAGTTTGATTTGTGTCTTTAACAAAAATTGACTTGACTTGAACCAAACCGGACATGCTAAATAGTATTATTACGAAGTTACATTACACCTTCGCCTTTAAAAAATGTCACATCAAAAGTGACACGAAACTAAAATTAGACCCTAAATAAAAACAACAACATTACATCTCCAAATAAAAAAGTTTAAACTTCATTTCAAATACAATAATAATCGATTATCAAAATTAAATCTTAAGATACCAAAGACAATTGATAAAGTTTTAACTATTACAATACCAAAATATAAGTATGCAATATTCCCTTAATAAAAATTAGGGTAGAATAGTCATTTAAGAAGTTAAAATTGATAAATATGTAATATATATATGTTTTAGAATGAGAAAAATATGTAATTGATTTTTTACTTCAGGTCTTAAAAAGGAATAATATATAAAGATCTCTAATATTCATATCAATGTAATGACTTTTATCTTATATAATAGATATATAATTACATAACAAATATTATTAGATAAGTTTATAATAAAAGTAACTTAATTATATATATTTATAACGTATGCATATATAAATAGTTATATATGCATATAAATAATAATTAAATATTGTGAAATTTATACAAAAAGATCTCTATAGTTTGATCATATTACAATTTTGGTTTTTAGGTTTTAAAGATTACAAAATTAGTCCAAATACATGGCAGTTGGTTGCAAATTAGTCCCAACGTTATTATCCGTTACTTTTTAATGATCTGGAGACTAATTCTGTAATATAATCAAACCATAGAGAACAATTGTGTAATTTTTTCTAAAAATCAAATATAAAAAAAAATCAAATAAAATTTTAAAAAATTAAAATCAATTTTATTAAATTTAAAGAAACGTTAATAATAAAATTTAATAATCATTAAAAAAACAAAATAAAGGTTAAAAATCAAATCAAAATCCAAAAGTAAATAAAAATATAAATAATTATTTTATCAAAATTAAAAAAGAAAGCAGCAAAAAGAAGCATGCTTAACTTTTTCCTATTTTGATAAAATCCATATGTTACGTCTAAACTTAAAAATTCGAAAACCTTGTGAAAGTCCAAACAAAAAAACACAAAATCGAATGTTTTTTGTTTATAACTTTAATATTTTTGTTCAATATTTTTTAAATTTCGTAAACAATTATTCGTTTTAATTTTTTTTAACTTCTTTACTTTAATTGCCTACTTCTCTTTTTTTATATTCTTTTTTAATTTGTACTTTTATTAACTTCTTAAAATTTGATTTTATTTTTTACCCTTATATTAGTTTCTTACAATTATTAAATTTTATTATTAACGTTTATTTGAATTTCTTATATTTGATTTTATTTTTTAGATGTTTTTAATTTTAGGAAAAATTGTATTAAATTTTATTATTAAAAATTGTTCCCTCTAGTTTGATCATATTGTAGATTTAGTCCTAGATCGTTAAAATATTATAAATTAACGAACTTGAAACCAACTCTCAAATATTTAAACTAAATTTAAAATTTATAAAATGTGATGTCCAAACTTACAATATGGACGAAGCCTTATTTATAAAACTCAAACTTGAGCTCTAACAAAATTCCAGATGACCGACGCATTTTTATGTGTCACATTCGCATATTTTTATGTCTCGCATTCGCATATACCTCAACGACTTTTCTTGTATCGATGGATAAAATTCTAATCACCTTTTTACACGAGCCCAAACTACAAAACCTTTTTCCTGGGCCTCAGCCCATTAAGATCTTTATGTTGGTCCACTAAAAGCCCAGTAAAACATGTTTTCGTTTCTCACAAGTCACACCCTTTTCCGACTAAATATAGTTATGTTATATGACAGTTGCCAACGTATCCCACAACACTGTTTAATGGTGATACCGATGGTGAAGGGATCAGTCTAGTTTTATATTTCAAATTGTCTGAAAGTTTTGAGGAGGAAGTATCTCCTCGTTTTTGCGAAAGCATTCAGGTATCGTATCGTTATATATCAGTTTTTTTCTCTTCATTTTTCTGGATGTTTATCTATCGGTTAATCATTGTAAATCGTTTATCTAATAGCGACTAGTCATGAATGAAATGGAAGTAGTGACGGGTTTTGCAAGAGAATCTTTAGTTCCTTATCGGGAAAGGCTCAAACTAATGGCGGGCGTAGTTAACCCTGAGGATCTTGAGTTATGTTCAGCCGAAAAGAAGCTACTAAACGCTTATAATGACAAACCGGTGCTTACGCGCCCTCAACATGCTTTCTATCGGGTTGGTACATTATTACCTTTGGCATACTACACTCTTTGATGATGTTTGAGTATGAGTCGGTTCAGTTACGAGACAAAAATAAACCTAAAAAACATTATTTTGGTTGTTAGATTTTATAACCGATTGATTTTGGTTATAAATGATCGGGTTAATATAGTTACTACTAATTTTAGATACGAGTAGATTCAAGCTAATTTAAATTAATAAATTCAATTATACTTTTAGTTAAATAAAATATTTATTTATTTTTAATTTACATAAAAAATAAACGACAAACAACACGCTAATTATAAACTTAGAACAACTTTTTCAAAATATAACATATTATTTATAAAAATAGAGAAATATAAAAACCAACATTTCGATGTCAGTTATATGCAATTAATTTAGTTATTTATATACATGTAATCATACTACCATCAAATAGGTTATCAAAATAATAACCACCAAATCACCGGTTCCTAAATTCAGTTGAGTTAAGTTCGATTTTGTTCCTTAAGTTTTACAAAAATAACCAATTTTTTCTTAACAGAATTAAAAAATATTAATTTGCCGTTAAAAGTTTCATAAATTGTTTTAATTTCAAACTAAAAGTTTAATCAATTGTTTCAATTTAAATTTAAAAGAATGAAACGTTTGGACTAAAATTGAATAACTTATGAAATTTCCAGAGGCAGCTTGATATTTTTTAATAGTTTGAAGAAACAGATCTTAAGAATCAAAATTGATTTTTAACTCAATTTAGTTATTTCACTTGATTCCATTATTCTTCGGTTTTTCTTCTCTTCCTAAGGAATACATACCTTAGATTAAAGGCGATTGAATTTTCTTACATGCTTAAATCTCATTTATTTGTGTTTGCCATTTTTATGTAGGGGCATAACTATTTGGAAATAGATTTAGACATACACCGATTCAGCTATATTTCGCGTAAAGCACTTGATGCTTTCCGGGATCGGTTGAAACATGGGATCCTCGACGTCGGTTTAACAATTCAGGTAAAGTGGTTTCCGGGCACCAAACCGAAAACATTTATGTTTTTTTATTCATATTCTAGTTAACATAATCCATTTGTGTCCTCTTTTTCTTGTTTTCTAGGCACAATATCCTGAAGAACTACCAGAGCAAGTTCTATGTTGTGTTAGACTTAACAAGATCGACTTTTGTGATCATGGTCAAATTCCTAGAATTTTAATCCCCAACAATGATTAATTAATTTGTACTATTATTATTTTTTTATTTTAACTTGAAATATATTCCTTTATAGTGGTTCACCTTAAACCCTAATCATTCGTTTTTCTTATAGAAAATGTAAATATAAAATGAAAAGGATTACATTTAAAAATTGATGTATAGAATTACTACTTATTGGACAAAATGTGAGACTATAATCGGCAATTGAAGAAGAAAACTAGTTTTTTATCCGTCGCGCGTTATGCATCGCATCGAGCGCGCCGTGATAAAATATATATACTATCAATCGACTTCACTTGTTTGCGGATTACATTTACGTCAAAATGTAAAGTAATGTAAAATAACTCGAATTTATACAGTTGAATGAAAATGTATCATACTTGAACCCCACTCTTTTACAAACAAAATTATATTGAAACGTAGACCTACTAAAAATATACTTTGAAAAAATGTGCAACTATGCCGTATGAGGTGGCGTGATCAAATATAGATCACAATCATCCCGAATCATTTTAGAACTAAATTTACTTAAATAGAAACGTTTTATATTTGACCGACTCATTTTTTAAATAAAACTTACGTTAAAACATTGACAAACGCTGAAATGTAGATCATCTCAAAGCGTATATAAAAATAAGCATATAACGTTTTATATTTGAACTGACTCATACCGACACATACATACAAATACGAATAAGAAATTATTTTTTATTAAATAAATATTATACTAGAGAAAAACAGAAACTTTATAAACCTATCTAATTTGACCCGTTAGATTTGAAGTCAATAAACATTTAAGAAACAAATATTAGATTCAATAAACAAATAATACTAATAATAATGTTAAATAACCAATAATATTAATATTAATAATTATATTTAATAACCAAAGTTACTAAAATAATATTATTTTCACTGTTCCTTCTACCTTGAGTTAATATATAGTTAATTATCTCTTTATTTTTATTATTTGATATGGATGATTATAAAAATTTGACTCGAAATATTTGATCTTAAGTGCATTTCCTCATGAATCTTAAAGTATGAATGCTTTTATGATTGTTATTTTTAACCACTTCCACACGCTTTAATTGTGTTTGTGTTAGTATGTGGTTGTGGTAGTTTTTGGGTCGCTTTGCTCCTTACATGTTTTTAAAATCAACTATAATACGCAACAAGAGGAACCAAACAAAAGAATATGGATTGTATTTGGTTGAGGACTTACAATAAACATGTTTATCTTAAAACACATTATGTGTCTGTACACATTTGTTTCTTAGTGCAAAATAGTCGGCACAATAATACCTTCATAGATGACCAACAAGCCTTGGGTTTGTAGCACTGTTTCTTTCATGGAACTAAACAAAAGACATTACATATCTTTCATAGGTTTGTTTCACGTCTAAAACCGAACAAGAGATCTCATCCACTTGTTTCTTGAAATGAAACGAAGTGTCCAAAAAGAGTTCTATCCATTTTTGGGTCTCACTTTTCTTCTACTAGAAATAACCTAAAACGTTCATAAAATCGCACAAATATTCGGTTTCATCTTCTAACAAAACACGATCTTAATTGCACTAAAAACGGTTTAATCGCTTGTTAATATGATCAAACAAAACTAACATTATCATACATGGAAAACAAAACATCATATAATTTGTATAATTATTATTTGTTAGTTATAATAAAAAAAAAATCCTGATCATAAATAGTATTCTTCTTAATCAAAAGACCGTAGGTTTGTATAAATACTATTTGTTAGTGATAACCAAAAAGACATTCTGATCATACATAGTATACTTTCTAACCAAAATACCGTAGGTTTTGGTCTACAGGATGCATGAATTAGTGATTTCATCTAATAAAATTTAGGTGTTAACCTTAAAAAATATATTATTTGTATAAATATTACTTGTTTGTATTTTGTAAGACCAAAGTCAGGCTTATGGCCCAAGGTCTTTTCTAAATTAGTTAGCCCATATTAGTTGGGCTTCAAGCCCATCCCACCCAATTAACTGATAAACTTTAAAACCCTAGCTACATGTTCATCTATGGAAGCTGCCATTAACATCCTGTAAATCTCTTAAGCGACCAGAATACCTCAAAAATGGAAGAAGATATGAATGAAACAAATAGAGATTCTTCAGTTCTCAGAGACATAAGGCGTTATACTTGTGCGTACTGTGGTATCGTTCGTTCGAAGAAGACGTTGATCAGTACTCACATTCAATCACAACATCAGGTCTGTAATTCTTCAGTTTTCATGACTTTGGTGTTCTTGTTTGGAACCGAATCGTACGGAAACGAGTGTTGATTTGAGAGATTTCGTTGAAATCGAAGGCGTTTTGAATGATGTGTATAGATGTTGTTGGATGTAAGGCTATATTAAGTGATTTTGCGTGATTAAAGTGGTTTAGTTTGACTATCTGTTTATGATTGGATCTGCGGGATTTAATCCTGTTATGCAGGATGAAGTTGCTTGACTTGACTTTGATGTTATTGTTTGGAAGTCGAATTGTACGAAAATGTGTGTTGATTTGGGAGTTAGGTTGAAATCGAAGGCATATTGAATGTTGTGTATTGATATTGTTGTATGTAAGGCTAAGTTGTGTGATTTGGTGGTTTGATTTGAGTGACTGGGTGTGCGTGTTCGGTTTGGTTCGGTTTTTGCCTAAAATCAAAACCAAAAACCGATATTTCGGTTTCTAGGTTTTCAAAACCGTTTGGTTTCGGTTTTCACTTCGGTTTTGGTTCGGTTTCGGTTTTTTCGGTTTTGTTTTTGGGCTTCAAGTTTTTTATTTTTAATTGGTTCAAAGCAATGAATTTAAGCTAAAAACTTTGTGCTTACATTATTTTGTTGAGCTTTAAACATAATCTATATATTCTTATAAATTACTTAACATTAAATATAATTGCGATTAATAAAATACAATAACAAAATATTCAATAAAACAATTTAATCTACCAAACAAAAAAGTTTAAAGATTATTCTTGTAATCTAAATATCTATCTATTTTAGATAGCATAGGTTAAATAAGTAATTTATAGGCTAGTCATGTTTATAAGTATATGAATACACCTTTAAATTTACAAGTTTGGTTTTATGGTTTCGGTTCGGTTTTTTCAGTTTCTGTTACAAGCAAAGCCAAAACCGAACCAAAAAAATCGGTTTTTAAAAATCATCAAACCAAACTGTCGGTTTCTTATTGGTTTCGGTTTTTTCGGTTTGGTTGTGTCAGTTATTTCGGTTGTGGTTTGGTTATTTCGGTTTCTTGCACACCCCTAGATTTGACTATCTGTTAATGATTGGTTTTAAGGGGGTTTAGTACTGTTATGCAGGATGAAATTAAGGAAGAAGAAGGCGGTGCAGATGGTGAGGAGAAAGGGGGGAAGGTTAATGTTTGTGAAGAGTGCGGTGTTTCTTTCAGAAAACCAGCTCATTTGAAGCAGCATATGCAAAGTCATTCATTTGAGGTATTTTTGAAACATTGGATCATTGAAGTTTTAGTTTTGAATATGAGATAGTGTTAATGAGGAAACTGCAAGATTCAGTTAAAGTTTTGCTGATGTGTAAGTTCGTTTAATTGCTTTAAGAAGTTAAGAACAATCCAAAAACCATCTGGTCAGCCCCTAGAGTTTAAACTCCAGTTTTGTCAAATTTACTACATCTGATCGCTATTTGCCTATAACATTTGGCATCACATGTAACATCCGGCTTCTCATACCTATCAATATTGTCTTCTTCGTCCACTAAGAGCTCACGGCTCTGTTTTGGTTAGATAGGGACTTCGGAGAAGGTCATACAACTTGAAATTGCTCCCACCCAAACACGTATTTATGTATTTGAGTCACCCTAATATCCCTCCTTGATGATTGTGATATTTGACTAAGGTGTCACATCATGGCTTTAAGAATTATACATTTCATCTTTTATTGTCTCTGGTTCTAAC
Source organism: Flaveria sonorensis (assembly GCA_025506505.1). Classification (NCBI taxonomy): domain Eukaryota; kingdom Viridiplantae; phylum Streptophyta; class Magnoliopsida; order Asterales; family Asteraceae; genus Flaveria; species Flaveria sonorensis. Next base: position 2,085,270 of record CM046434.1, read on the forward strand.
CTTGAACAGCCGATGTGGTTTCTATCATATGCTTTCTTAGATAATTTTGTTTCTTTGAAACATGTAACATTTTGGGTGTCCGTAGCATATGGATTTATTTTACAATTTGTTTATTTTAATTTTTGAAGTATTTTATAGTCTGGACTTCAAAGTTTGTTATTTGTATATAGCCAGTAATGTTTCATAGCATACAAACCTGTGCAGGGTATAATGATACAAATTTTCAAATTTGATGAAAAAATGGATATTGTTGTGTGATGCATTGGATCCCACTCAGAGAACTCCAAAATGTGAGACCTTGATTGGATTAGTATCAGGTTGGGTGACCTCCTGAGAAGCTCCATCAAGTTATCAATCACGCGATAAATATATAAGGTTTACAAATTCTTTCATATAAAAATTACTAAAATATATAAGCACTGTTAAGATAAAAAATTTATAAATAAAATGTTTATTTTTCTGCAGAGGCCTTTTGTTTGTCCAATAGACGATTGCATCTCTAGTTACCGTAGGAAAGATCACTTAAATCGCCATCTTCTTCAACACGAGGGTAAACTTTTTGGCTGTCCGATTGAAAACTGTAAGAAAAGATTTTCAATTCAAGGTAACATGACAAGACACGTGAGGGAAATCCATAATGATGTGGGATCCACCTCTGATCACATGGATGATCAGAAGCAGCATGCTTGTTTGGAACCTGGGTGTGGAAAAGTTTTCAAATATGCATCAAGGTTACAAAAGCATGAAATATCTCATGGTAAGCGAATTTGGATTTATGTTTTGATAACTAATCGCCTAGTTATTTAGGGTTTAAACCTCAAAAGCACAATACAGCTGATTATGGTATTCTTGCTTGTTTAAAAATACTTGATCACTTTGAAAATGCAATCTAATTGACCATTCTAACTGGTCATTTATTGTGCATTTATTTTAATTAAGTTATCTATTGACTATTGCAGTTAGGTTAGAAACTGTTGAGGCATTTTGCGCAGAACCAAGCTGTATGAAATATTTCAGCAACACCAAGTGTCTAAAGGCTCATTTGCAGTCTTGCCATCAGCACATTACCTGCGAGATTTGTGGGATTAAACAATTGAAGAAAAATATAAAACGTCACCTTCGCACACACGAAAACGTGGTTTCAAAAGATAAGATCAAATGCAGCTTTGATGGATGCAACTTATCATTCTCGACTGTAAGTTACATAATCTTTTTAATGCCCTTCTTAGCTATCTTTAGAGATAGCAATTTTGACCCCTTTGTTTATTATTAACGGGTCAATTTGGGTACCTTGTCTCATACGGGTTGGAAGTCGATAAAAATGTATCCAAGATGCATAAAACCTCTTAAATTGCATTGAACACGCTAATTATCAATAAAACCCAAGGAAAGAAAATGTTTACTGGTCTACCTGGCTCATCCATCCTTGCCTGCTTGACCCATACCAAAAAATATGCAACTACTCTAGAGGTGGCAATTTTGATCTGTGTATATATATTTAACTGGGCCAACCCACTTTCGCATTTGCCAAATCTAGCCTTCTTGTATATAAAAAGTCTCCCTTTAATAAAAATAACAAATCTGAGTTTTTATTTTTTGTGAAAATGCAGAGTTCAAATCTTCAACAGCATGTAAAAGCTGCTCATTTTCAAGAAAAGCCATATGTATGCAGCATTTCTGGCTGTGGAATGAGGTTTTCTTTCAAGCATGTGAGAGATAACCACGAGAAATCTGGACGCCATGTTTACACACTTGTAAGAATAAGATTCTCCTATAATCCAGTAACATGTTTGATATTTTATTAACTATTATTTATTCATGCAAAAACTTAATTGATGGTTTTTATAGGGAGATTTTGTGGAGGGTGATGATCAATTTCAGTCGAGACCGAGGGGTGGCTTGAAGAGGAAACTGCCTGATAAAATTGATACACTTATGAGGAAGAGGGTGTCTCCGCCAGACGAATGTGATGCCATACACAGCACTGATTACATATCTTGGTTACTATCAACAGAGGATGATGATTAATCTTTATGTTCCTCATCCAACTAGATGTATATTTGTAAAAACTTGCAGGAAAATATACCAAACATATCATGATTTTGATTTGTCAAGTTTTAAGCTTGAAGTGGAGCTCATCTGTTATCTTTGTAGACCAAATCAACTTGTCTTTAACTCGTTTGAAGTCCACCTATCCGGTGCAAACTGCATTTTACTAAATCTTGTCGGTTAGTAGGGTACTGACGGGCTTTGTGAGTTATCCGGTATGTGTTCTTCCACTTAAGAAAAATTAAATGACAATTTTTAAGTGGTTGGACTCTGGAGATTGATTTGATGTGGTGTAAGCATAACATTGCCCAGCCCAACCAATCTTAAAGACCATACTCGGACCGGCTAGCATTTTCAAATGTTGGTTTTCAGTCCAGCCAGGTCTTAACCTAGTTTTCATCACGTCTAAAACATTGTACTTTTAACAAGGATTTAATTAATGAAGTTTTAGAAGGTTGGTTTTGTTCACTTATCAAACCAAAATCCCCTAAAGCCATATTTTGGTAAACACAAGAGCATTGGAATTATAGAAGTTTGTTTACGGCTGGGGACGTAACCATACGATTTACAGTCGCAGCAAACTTGATCCTAAACAAGTGTTACACGAATTTGGACTGTGGTCCCTTGTTTTAGTTAGTTTTTTTTTTTACTTCTTCGTTTGAAGTGCGAAATACATCTTGAAAATATGAATCTTTATTCTAACTTTTTACCTGTGTTGGTATGTTTTTTGTAACATTACAGCTCGATAACTATCGATGAGAACTTATAGATCGATAACAAAAAAAGATACATACCGGATCTGAGAGATGATGTTCCCGCCTAATGTGTTTTTTCCTTGACCGGTTAGAGGCTTTCACCGGAAAAAGCGATGAACTTCGTGTAGCCTTTATAAAGTTTCCTTTTCCCTCTAAGAGCATTCACATCCGGTTCCTTATAAGTTTGTGAGTATAATCTTTATATTATATGGTATGATTGTGAGTGGAAAACAGAAAAATGTTACTATTCATCTGTTAATTTGACAAAACACTGTTTAATCCTTATAATTTTTTTAATATATTAAAAAATGATTGTGAGTAGAGAAGAAAAAAAATATAATAATAAATGTATAAAAAATATTATTTAATTAAAAAAATAAAAAATTAATAATTTTTAATATAATTATAATAATGAAAATAAGAAATATGATGTGAACGTTCTAAATACCAAAACAAGAACCATATAAGAAGTTTTTGTAACTACATACAAAATACAAGGACCACACATGCCATAACGTAAAATACAAACCAAAAAGTGAAATTTCCCCCAGAAAATAAACTTTCATGACCTCTGTGTATACACCTTCATAATTATTAATTACAACATCACCAACAAAAGTTAATAAACCATCAACAAAATCAACTCAAAAGATGCTTCTCACTTGAAATTCATCAAATTCCCATCATCTCTCGGGCTCTAGGTAATGATCCTCATCATTTCCCCCAATTTACATCCATCGAATGATCCAATTGAAGTTTTCACCCTGCATAATCTTGTTTTCTAGACATTACTTGATAATTCGTTGTTTTACTGCGATTTTGGTAATGTTTGTGAAGGTCTGATATGGTAAAATGATCGATTTTTGGTGGGTTTTTGCTCGATTTTGTGTAGAGTTGAGTTTTTGATGTCTTTGGGGGAGGCAGAAGTCACATTTTAATTGCGGGTTTCGGTTATAGAATTGATATTAAGTTTCTTAAGACAAAACAGTTAATGATGATTTGATGGTAAATAAGATTCAAAAAGGAAACTAATATTAGGGATAAGAAGCCCATTGATTGGATATCGGAAAGGGTATTTCTGTTTTTTGTTGGATTGATTGCAATTATATGTAGTTAGATATGTAATCTTTTTACTTATTGAAGTTCTGATTGTGTACATGTGAAATTTTTTAGTTTTTTAAAGTTTGATGCTCCTAATCATTCATGAGAACTGAAGTCTTGACTGTTCTGAATCAATGCTTGAACTCTGCAACTTAGAAGCTGAGAAGAGATCATAACAGATTGTATGATAGAAGACAGGTTGGGAGAATTTGTGCCTACTTTAAAGTTTTGATGATGTGCAAAAAATGATGACAGATCTTGTTGTTAAAAATGTTTGTTTATGTAAGATAATAATGTGTAGATCTATATCATTGATTAGTAGGAGGCAAGTTTATGTTAAATAAGAGCACAAGAGATGTGTACCCTTTAGGTCAACATATATGTGTCTTTGCTCACAGAGCGCGAAGAATGTTTGATCAAATTCGTTGGCATTCTAGTTCCTTTGAAGAAACGCTTATGATATTATTTGTAGTTCTTCGATGGGAAAGTTGATGATTTCTTTAACTTATAAAGTAGTAGCAATTGAAAATTGTGGTGCTGATTTTGTAACATGTAAATCTCTAATGTTGACTTTAAAAGGTAAATACATTTGGAATAGTTGTTGACAACATGGAATTTACCACAAGTTTAGTAAGTTTTAGGGTTTGAAACGTAGACCGAAGTTTAGTTTTTGTTAGTATTTACATCTCCATTGTTAGGTAGATATATTTCGCTTATGTGTGCAGAAAGATTGTACGCTTACCAAGTATCTACATTTTCCATTGTTAGTGGATAATTGTCCTCTTAGGTGTGAAGAAAGATCGTATGCTTACCAAACGGTTATCTGTTGATCCAATCATATAACTTAAGTTCATTTGACAAATATGTTAATGTTCATTGTTTGGGTGTCTTCCTTTTGCTAGAAATATGACTTTTTAGGCAATATAAGCCTTACTGGCTCGGGTATTTTTTGGTCATTTTTAAAACATATATTCATCAAATGGTTAGCTGGCATCAGTTTTAACAAGTTGAAGAATGAACAACAGACTTTTAGTACGTTTGTCAGTCTAGTAAATGCTAATCAAAGCTCTCATTTAGATGTTTATGGAACATAAGTTCATTTTTATTAGCTTTACATAGTTTCCTGAGATTGTTACTTAAATGACTAACTACCTCATATTTTCAGATGTGATCATACAATACGAACCCTAGAAATCATTAGTCAAGATGGAAGAAGAGATGATTAATTTGTGTAACATCATGCCGGTGGAGCTTGCAATTAAAAGGGAGCTAGCATATCGCACAAAAATGAAAGTGTTAAAAAACCAAGACCAAAGCGACTTGAAACCACTCGTACTTGCACAGGTAACCTCTTGCATGATCAATGATATAATTTTCTTTTTCTTTTTATAACATTGCATGCTATTTAATAACTTCTTTGACACACAATGTTAAATATATTGGTTGCTAACGCCTGTGTTTATCCATCCATATTATCAGTAAGCCCGTTAACACAAAATCTACCTGTATAAGAACCTTTAAATCCTCCTTAATCATGTGACTTTGCATGTATAGGTGTTACATTATTCCTTTTCTAATCTATTGGTACAGAAAGGATTGTGTAGGGAGTCAAGATTGGTTGACTTGAAGCATTTCTTATCCAAGGATTTTATGTTTTCTATTAACAATTAGTGTGTCATTTATGATTATAAAAGTTAATTATGTCAATAACCCCCACATTATAACTGTATTAAATGGAATCCAGATTGAATCCATGTTTTCCACAATCTTGTATTATGTTGAGAATTTTGTCCCTCATTTTCTCTAGATATAATCAGTTGAATTGACAATTACCGCCCTCAATCTTGTATATAATCAGATATTTATCAAAATAGCATTGTATATAGTGAGAACGGCAAACACACACGCACACACACACACACACACACACACTCCCTAAAATCTACTTCTAAAATCCACTTATTTCCCACTTTGTGGGACTCACAAGCCCACCAATTTGGTGGCGATAAACACCAGGTGTCACTAGGCCAAAAAGCCATCGGCCAAATAGCACTGTATGACCTAGATTAAGTGACATGATCAAAATAGTTTTGGACGACCTAGAATACAATGCTTAATTTTAGGAAGTCTTATAATGAACACCTAGATGCTTTATAATACAGTATAGATAATCTAGTTTTCTGACTTTTTTTTGATGTGTTCAACCCTTTGACCCGTTTCCTGTTTTTACTGGGCTAAACACCTGAATCCATCCATCATTTGTAAACTGGTCGAAATTACCATCTCTGTATAGAACTTAACTAAGAAAATAATAAACTTTGGCCCATAAATCAAGAAGTGGTTCCAGATAGTTATTATGAACAGAAGAATCAGAATCTGATAATAAGTTGATTAAACTTAGGAAAAGTCAAGTAATTTTACATTTATACCACTTGTTTCTGCAAAACTATTTTGACCCTAGCAATCTACATTGTAGGGCCCTCCAACTCAAGCCAAGAAAGAAGATGCTGAGGTGGCACCTATCAATCCTCAGAAGTCCCCAATGCTCCAGTTTTCATCAAGCAGCCAAACATTCAAAGAAAAAATTGCATTTTCTTGCAAGGCATGCCAGTTGACTTTTGCTTCTGTTTTTCACCTTAGCAGTCATATCGAAAGCCAACAACACAAAGTCAACATATCTCACATGAAGAAGAGAAAAGAGGCGATTAGCAACCCGATTTGGTGTGAGTTATGCAGATCTTCGTGTTCTAGTTTGGGTGAAATGGAGGCTCATCTCATCGGGTCAAGGCATAATTCGTTTGTCTCAAATTCGGCAAAAAGCCATAAAAAGAAAAAACATTAACGGGAATTTGTGGGAACGGATAGTTAAGATTTAAGAAATGTTTATTGGTGAGCTATCTTTGAAGATTCACCGATTCATCAGAAATATGTTAGTGATTGATTTCATATTTTCAGTATCATATTAGTTCTTTGAGTTCTTTGTCCTTTGATGAGGATTTTGAAGGAAATGAAAATGATTATGAAGCCAAATTACTCTGTATGTGATCTTTGTTGTTGGGTCAAAATTATTATTAACTTCATTTTGTGGCATTTTGAGAGCCTCTACTGAACAGGAACAAAACAACGCATGATATGTTTTGATGGTTGTCTTTCTACATTAACTGTCAGACCCGAATTTCATCAAATTCTATCATTTAGGTATCAGATTCTGACTTTCCTCCAAATTTAGAGATTTCTTTATTATGCATTTATTTAGTTTTCTGTGTAACGCGTGTGAACCGATGACTTCCATAACTCACGCGCTACATAAATGATGGAATTCGGGTCTGAGTTGGGCGGGCATGCAACCATCAAAACATTCATGGGTGGTTCTCTTCTGCTTGTGTAGATCTCTCAAGCTGAATTTCTTTGTGAAACCGATGACTCCATCTAGCCCATAAATTGTTGAGGTGATGGCGGATACTAATCAAGTTCTAAACTGTTTGATCGAGTTGACAGTGTAATAATAAGTTAAATGGGTCGTAAACGAGTTTACAGGTTAACCTGTTAATTGTTTACAGGTTGGCATGTTTAATTAAACAGGCTAAATAGGTCGACCTGACATGTCTCATTTAATTAAACACGTCAACACAAATACAACTGTTTATTAAACAAGTTAGACATGACAAACTTAAAATTATACCACTTTTTTTTCGTTTATGATAGGTGAAACAGGTGGGTCGGGTTTGGGATGTGTAATAATTTAAACGAGTTCACCCGTTGTATTTGTTTTTATGAGGGCTTGTGGTGAGATAGTTGTAACGGTGGTGTTGATGGAGGTGATAGTGGTATTTGTGGTGGCGTCTATGTTGGCAGATGTTAATCATGTGGCAAAGAATGTGGTGGTCAAGGCAACAATAGCAGTGACAAAGTCTATGATGAAGGAGGCGACAAGAGTAGGCGTGAGGGAGGTGGTGGGTGGATGGGGATATTTATGGTATGATTTAGTTGGTATCAGCGAAATTTTGGGCCGAATTGCTAACTACGGTTTTGATAAATGACAAATCGAACCCGATAGTATTAGCTTAGACAAATTTTTTTATCAAAAGCTAACTACAGTTTTAATCTTTTTTAAAATTATTAGCTTGTATCAAATTATATTAAAATAATAAAAATGAGTCATAATTATAATACATATACATAATTTCATATGTTAGATAATAATAAAAAAGAGAAATATTTAGATAATAAAAGTTAAGTGGCTGGTTCAAAGTTTTGAACCAAGGAGAACCACTAAACCAATAAAACCACTAAAACCGAACTGTACGAACCTGAAACAGGCCAAAATTACCGTTTTACTTATCTTTGATTCTTCGGGCGGTTTAAGAATACCCCTCGTGGTGGAGGTGGTGACGACGACTAGTAGGAGGACAGTAAAGCAAGTTTACACTTCTATCGATTCTACTCATTTCCAGTTCAATATTATGTTTTTACCAACTATAGTTTAAGAAGCGACAAACCAAACTGGTCAGGTTGGATGAGTTGATGAGATAGGCCGATTATATCTCTATTATAGTTCGGTTTGTACGGTTTTCAGTTAAAACCCATAAAACTTTTATAAACATTTAATATGTAGTAAAAATATACCTACTAACCGTTTATTCAGTTTAAAACATACACGTAACGGTTTCCATCACTCTTTAAGTCCGAAAAACCGTTAAAGAGCTAAATCACTAAAATCAGGCCCCTGCCACGTAAGATAATAAATCCAAAACGGGCCCCCACAAACTTATTTAATCAAATTGCCGACATATAATAACATTTAATTAGTAAATTACCTCCATACCCTTACCCGTGTCACCCCCACCACCACTCACCACCTACTACACCAAGGGCATAACCGTAAACAACACCTCTATATAACCACCAATATTATCCCAAATAACCACCACCAGACCATAATCACTTTCTTGATTTTCCGACGACAATAACCCACCGGAAAAAATGGATTCACTCATGAGCACCATGAAGACCGCCGCAGCCTCCGCCGCGGTGACGGGTGGCGACAAGAAGACCGACACCGATAAACCATCGAACACCGACCTCATGTCGAGTGCGAAGCTGGTGGCGGAGGCAGCTCAGTGTGCTGCAACCAACCAAACGGAGAAGATTGACAAGGCTAAGGTCGCCGGAGCCACCGCGGACCTCCTTGATTCGGTCAAGGAGCACGGGAAGCTCGACGAGAGCCGAGGGGTGGGGCAGTATGTAAAACTGGCGGATGAGTATCTTCATCAGTATGAGAAGTCTGGTGGTACTGCTGCACCTCCACCGCCTGCGGTGGAGGAGAAGAAGGTGGTGGAGGCGGAGGCGCCGCCAGCGGAGGAGGAGAAAGGTGGAAAAGATGAAGGTGTGATCGCCGGAGATGCTCTTAAGGCTGCCGGAGGTTTGTTCAAGTAGAACTATGTGTTGTTTCTATGTTGTGTGATGTTGTTTATGTGTTATAGTGGTGTTATAAGTTGTTAAAAAATAGATAAAAAGATTGTGTTTATAATAAGAGAAAAACATAAGCTATCTATACACACACGACATGATACGACACGACACAGTATTACTAGTGTATGTTTTCATTAATATTGGCTAATGTTACACACTATATTATATTATTATATGTATCGGCACTTGATGCGCCCTTTTGTGTTGTTATAGTTGTATTATGTTAACATCAGTTGTTAAATTCTTAAAGTTAGTAATATTGTATTGGTGCTTTTTAAGTTAAGAGAGAGGTTTGATGATTGACACCATGTTTAACGTAATATATGCATATTAGAAGAATTAAAACAACGAAATTAGAAGTAATAATAATTAGTTTGGAGAAAAAAATGTACGAAGTTAATCTGTTATTTATTTGGGTATTTGATGTCAGCTCTAGAAATCTTACATTAAAATAGTTTGGAATTTTAAAAATGAAAAACTAAAGATACGAACAATAAGATGAAAATGAAAGTATTATATATGTTACATAGCAGATATTATGCGCCTTGTAATTGTGTATTTCTTTGCTTCAGAAATCAGAATATTATGGTCTTATTTTTCTTTGAATAACAAACACGCATCTATATAATTCTCTTTTTAAATTTACATCATTGTTTGTTATGAGATTCAAACTCTAAACTTATGAAAAGAGACACAAACACACATCAAACAAGAGGAATTAACCTAAAATACTAGTTTGATTTGTGAGTAAACTCATTTGATTTATAAACCTCATATTCATTGCCCATACAACCAATATGAAATAAGTTTTATGTCTTATAATGATTTCAGTCCATAACATAGGATAAAAAGCTAGTACCGTAAATCATGTGTTGCGGCCATGTGCGTACCTACACTATAACAAGGGGACAACCGTCCACCCTAAAAAATATTTAATGTTATATATAAGTGAAAATCTCAAACGTTCCTTATAAAATTTTGCAACCGCCCCATAAACTTTTAAAACTGAAGAAAGAGTAAGATTGTCTCAATTATCATATTGTCAGGGGCGGAACTACAATGAGGTCCGGTGACCTTCCTACAGTCCTACGAACCACATTTTCTCACTAATCGGGGTCTATAACCGAGTAGTTTTTTAAGTAGTTTCACCTTCAAATAATCAAGTAGTAAATAAGAAGAATAAAGAAAAATATATATCAAGAAAATTGTTTTTGACAATAATACAAACTAAAATTATATTGGTTTTAAGATATGAGGTAACAAATTTATATTTATCGGCCGACATTATTTTCAAACATGTTGAACATCATCGGTACTAAAGAGTTTGGAAACCGTTTTAACGATTAGTATAATTTCTTCAAACAAATCAGATCTCACCACCATCAATATAATTGCTTCAAACATCACATATCATCACCTTTATGAGTATAATTATTATGGTTTTTGATATACATATACAAATACAAGATTCTGGGAACCGTCTTAACGATGTTACTCGAGAATGAACCAAATCCGACCCGGTCTGACCCGAAATTAACAGAAAAATATATTATATTGTGATAGCCATAAAAAATCTCTATCCCCATAAAAAAAATATGGATCCGCCACTGGTTACGACGCGTTAGACGCATGACACAGGCATCTAATATAAGAAACCGAAAACACCTCGTCAATAAATTAATATCAATTTACAATTAGCATTAGTCTAAATTTTAAAACATACAAATAAATTCATTAAATGTTCTAACGATTTAATGTTTTTCAAACACTTAAGCGACATAAATACCCACTCCACGTGTGTGATCATTGTAGGGACAAGTTTAATTTTGTTTTCGTATCAAACAATAGCCTAACTATCAAACAAGGTGTCTTTGTCACTAACTAAATCATAACATAAAAGGTTTGTTGTCTGATTGTATCAAAGTGTTAATGGTGGCTTTTTAACAGTGAGCGTTCAAGTTAGTAGTGAGCTTTATGGTATAAATTTAAGAGTATTTTAGTGTGTTTGAGTTTACCTATAAAAAAGTTGTGATATTATTTCATTATTTCAACGAAAACGAAAAGGGAAACCTTATGCTTTATCCAAACTTTTATTGTCACGACCACAAATAACGGACGGTATTCATTTTTAATAATCAATTATAACTACTGATCGATAATAATTCAAATTGATAATCTGATAAATGATTTTTTTTTTATTTTTATTATTAAGAGTAACTTTACTTGCATAATCATCACAGTTTTAATTATTGAGATTTGATTTGTCTTTAATATATTATAAAGTAACACAAATTATATTGGTGACAGATTGAGGTCGCTTTCACATCAACAACATAAAAACATAGGTTTTTGAATCTTCCCTTTTGATCTAATCATTTTTGCCTTCTCTTTAACCTTAATTTCTTCCTTCTTTCGATGCTCCTCATTTCTTGATCTTGCACCTTTAGAAATATTTTCGATCGTCTCCATCTTTCCTTTGAAATCTTGCAATGCTCGAGCTCGTTTCCACTCTATTTTGCCCTACAATATTCAATGGTTATCTTTGAAACAACATATTTTTTAAAGTGTGTGTTTTTAATATGTTGAAATAATAATAAAATAAAAAACAATCTAGAAATAGACCTCCTTTCTTATCAACTTCTTCTTCGCTTTCGACTTCTTTTTGTTCTCCCACTCGAATATTCTCGCTCTCACTTTCATAAACCTAATGAAAATCAAGCATAAGTTGTAAAAGAGAGACAAAATAGCTTGATTTACTATATAAAGGTGTTATCTATATAAAAGTTAGATAATATTTTAAACAAATAGAATTAAAATGACGAATAGTATTTTGTTTATATATTTTAGTATTTTTATCTTTTTTAATATGGGTAATTTTGTAAAATAGTAATCAAGTTTCAGAATTTTTTTAATTAGGTCTCTCAATCAATCATAATTTTTTTTTGTACCAATCAGATTATTAAAGTTTGAAGATTGTTCTAATTAGGTTATTCATAAATTTTAAAATATTTTTTAAAAAAGTAAAATATTTAAAAAATAAATAATATTTATAAAACACCGAATTATTTAATAATATTATGAATTATTTAAAAAAAACTAAAAAATGAGTGACCTAATTAGAACTCTTCTAAAATTTTAGTAACCTGATTAAAACAAATAAAAATATGAGTAATCTACTAGGAACGCTCTTAAAATTTGTTTACTGTTCTATTAAGTTTTCCTAGTGGATGTATAAATTTAACGCCTTAAACCTTACCGTTCTTCAGTTTTCTTCATCTGTGCTTTCTCCCAAACATCTGATTCTCTGGGTCTCGATTCCAGTTCTTTTTTGCTAGTTTCCTCACCCGTTTGCTTATTTGTGACACAACTAGGAGTTTTCTCGCTGGGTGATGCTGAACCGATTGTTTTTAGTGACTCTTTCTCGTCGGTTTTTGGCTTAGCAACGGTTGGCTTAGGTTGATTAGCTCCCCCATGGAGATTGTCATTAGTTTTTGGTCTTGGTGGCACCTCTACAATTTCTAGATTTTCCATTTTTGTGAAACTTTTAAAACATAATATTTTATTTTATCTTTCTTTTTTAAAAATCATTCATTATAAAAATATATTACCTGAAAATAACCTTTTGGTGCTCGTATTTGGGTCGTGTTTTATTTCTTGTTCTTTGTCTTCGATAGAACGTATAGCATATGCAGCGGCTGCAACAGCCGTTCGAAACTCCTCGCCTTTCATTTTATCGTTGTCACGACTTGTTTCATGAGAAAGTTGTCTTCGGCTCCAACCCCGACCTTTTAGACTATCTATAAATTAACAACACGTGTTACTAGGGACAACTGGTTTGTGACATTCGTGTATATATCTTAAGCTATCATTAACATATATATGTGTATTTAATAATATTAGTATTGTATTTATATTTAAATAAAAAGGAACATAAATAACTATATAAAATGAGTATTGTGTATATATTTTAACTCTAATATTTACTATGATAAGCTATTTTTTTAATAAAATTGTTTTGTCATGTATGTTTTGTTTATCTATTTATTTAACTTTTGTCATGTGTGTTCTTTGTTTATCTATTTAATTAATCGATAAATATATTTTCTTCAAAAAAAATAATAATAATAAACCTTGTATATTCTTCGTGTGCCTTTATTTAATTAAATTTAAATGAACTAACATGAAAAAGTGTCATTCTGTTTTTTTACAACCATAGTTGAACACAATAAAGAAGCAAAAATAATTTATTCACAACTTAGGAGTTTGTTATTTTACCTCCTTTGAAAGACCGTGTTCTTCGAGATGAAATCTTACGGTCTTTAATCACGCGTGAAGTTTGTGCTTTGTTTTCATCTTCAACTTGAAAAATTCTCATGCTAGCAATGATCGTAAACAGTAAAATTGCAAAAGTTATAAATAAGCGAGATGCACGCAAAATCAACGTAACTAAAAATAATTCTTGTTCAAAATAGCTCAAAACACATCGCTCTTTTATATATTTACGAGCATAATATTTATGTAGAACACGTCAAATATAACAATTTCAAAAGTTAATCATTTACCTGATTTGTTTGATCAAATTCTCCATGATTGAATATGTAGGGATGAGAAAATTGCTCAAAAGATGATGAAAGTGAGATTAAAAGGGAGAAGCAAGGTTTGATTTTGGTCTATACTTTGCATAGGGTTCTTGATAATGTGTAATGTATTGAGAAAGTATATTCTTTTCTTTTACTTTATGGTTTATGACTTTATGCTATTGGTTTTCTATGGATTTAATGGGTGAACAATTTTTCTTTGAGCCAGGCCCACTTTGGTTTCTCTTTTGATGCCAGCTTGCCAATTGCTTAACAATCTATATTTCCAAGGAAGTGTATTATAAAATATAATATTTATCATTTATTTTTTTTATATTATAAAAACTTCAACATAAAAATATATCTAGTTTTATATTTTATATGAATAGTAGGTTCTAAAGTTAGTTATAGTAAAAACTAAAAAGTACGTTTTATATTTATAATGTATATAGACACGCACAATACCCATTATTATTTTAAAAGTAAATTACATGGATGGTCCTGTGATTATATTGAAATTTTGGATTTGATCCTTAAAGTTTAAAGTCTCTGAATGTAGTCCCTAAGCCTGTTAGTCAACAGTTAGTAATGTTAAATATCGTAAAAATTAGTATTTTACTCGCATTAGCCATCTATTTAATTTACTTTTTAAACTATAGCATTATTTTTATTAAAATTTTTTTATATATTTTTGTTTTTTTAAAGCTTTATATTATTTTTATAATTTCATTATTAATAAGATTATTATTTAATAAAATACATTTTAAATACACAAATAAAAAAGTTTTTAAAAACATGTTTTTTTAAGTGTTTGGTTTTTAAACCTTTCGTTTTCTGTATGTCATTCTAAAACTATTTGATTATTTAAATTTTTTTTAAACTGGTTGGTTTCTTAAAAAAAAATTTTAAACCCATTCATTATTTAAAACATCTTTTCTTAAACTAATTATTAGATTTTTTAATTCAGTTTTAAACGCTTTTATAAAAGAAGATATTTTTATAAAGGTTTAAAAAAACCCACATATTGGTTTTAAAAAAAATTATAAACCAAACATTTAAAAGAAGAAATTTTTTAAAATATTTTTTACTTGTTTATTAAATAATAAACATATTTATAATAAAAAAAATGTAAATTACATTGATGATCCCTATAAATAAAACAATTATTTTGACAAATTTAACATCACTAACTGAACTAACAGAGTGAGACTATTGATGAAAGATAACTATAACATTAGGGACTATATTCATAATTTTAAAACTTTAAGAACTAAATCCAAATTTTTAACCAAATCACAGGCACCATTCGTGTAATTTACTCTTATTTTAAAGTTTGAGTGAGTTGTTTTCATACAACTCATGCTTAAATTTGAATAAGCGTGTTTAATCTTTACAATTATTTAATTTTTTTATTTATATGTGTTTACATCTATATGTATCTAAACACAAATTTTTTATATATAACATAATATATATTATAAGATACAATACGTGGTTGATAGAAGTAAGACAATATTATAAACAAACGTCCTTTATGTTACTTAAAAGTTACACATTTGTCCTTTATTTTTAAAACGCTCACCCATTGTTTTTTATGTATACAAAACGTTGCCGGTTAAGCCCCTTAAACAAAAGCCTGTTATTTTTATTGCTAAGTCATGTCACGTGAGAAAAAAAAAAGGTGTGGATAGACGTCTTTGCCCTTGCGTGCTACGCACGTACTTGACTTAACGATAAAAATAATAGGCGTTTGTTTAAAAACAAAAGCGACAACATTTTTTCTACATAAATGACTACGGATGAACGTTTCAAAAATAAAATATGTAAATTTAAACAAACATAAATGACGTTTTTTATAATTTTCTTTATAAGTTAATTATGAACGGCTTTAAAAAAAAAAAAACAAAAATCGACCATATTTGTAATCTAATTTATCTACGGTTAATCCTAGGGTTCAGATTTCCCCCAATCCATATGAACCCTAATTCGCATCCTTCAATCGTTCTTCATCTTCATCGTCACCAACAGCAGATTCTCATTTTTCGAATCTCTATTCAACAAGATGTCAGATAAACGAAACATTCAAGATCAAAAACGCCGATTACTCGCAGAGAAGTTCGAATTGAGGCGAAAGCTCTACAAAGCGTTTTCGAAGGACACCGATCTTCCGATCGAAGTGCGGGAGAAACACCGGTGTAAGTTGGCCGCGTTGCCGAGAAACAGCTCGTTTACTCGGGTGATGAATCGGTGTGTATTCACCGGTCGTGCTCACTCCGTTTATCAGATGTTTCGAGTCTCTCGTATCGTGTTTCGTGAACTGGCGTCTAAAGGTCTTCTGCACGGTGTTAAGAAGGCGTCGTGGTAGGATTCTCGGTTGAGTTAGAGAATAAGGTTGGTTTTACTGAACTGTTTGATGAATCGTAGGAGTTATGATCGATTATCGTTGTTGGATCAGCTTCTGTTTCGTTGTTGAAGGTATTTTGACTTTAATTATGTGAATTTCATGGTTTGATGAATTTTGGTACGAATTGGTTCATGATTTTGTTGAACATTAAAGGAATCAATGTGAAAGTTTGAATATGAATTGTGTTTGATTAGGCTGATTCTATTCAGTTTTGAACATAAAGCTGTGTTTGATCAAGCTGATTCTATCAATATTTGTGGAACATTGCTGATTCTGTTTGATTTTGAACGTGAAATTGAGTTTGATCAAGCTGATTCTATCAATAGTTGTTGTACATTGCTGATTCTATTCGATTTTGAAAGTAAAATCGTGTTTGATCAAGCTGATTTAATCAATATTCTCTGAACATTCAAGGAACCAGAGTGGATCTTGTGAAATTTTGAATATGAATTGTAATTAATTAGGCTGATTTATATTCAATTTTGAACATAGAAGTGTTTGATGGAGCTGATTCTATCAATATATGTTGAACATTTAAGGAACAGAGTGGATTAAGTTGATTTTGTGACACTTTGAATATGAATTGTGTTTGATTAGGCTGATTCTGTTCAATTTTGAACATAAACTTGTGTTTGATAAGCTGATTCTATCAATATTTGTTGAATATTCAAGGAACCAGAGTTATTTAATTTAAAGTTTTGAAACTTTAAATATGAGTTGTGTTTGATTAGGCTTGATTCTGTTCGTCTTTGAAGTTTGAACATAAAATTGTGTCTTAGGGTTTGTTAAGCTGATTAAATCGGTAATGTTTAATCTCAAATTCGAAAAGAGGTTTGTCTTCTTAGAGTCGAATCAATTCTCATCCCAAACAAGTTGAGCTTTTATCAAACAACTTGAGTAACTCGAATCTGGGTCGAGTTCTTATCAAGTTGGAAGTTGATCTCAAACTCGAACATATAAACCAAACTTGAAACATAGAACTGAGCTCGAGCTTATATGGGCTCGTGTCAAGCTATTTTGTACGTTTGATCATCGAGTATAGTTTGTCTTTAAATGCTATGTCTTTTGAGCATCTATGAAGTCTCCTTGAATCGAGCTTGAGAATGTGAATGAAGACTAGTTGACCTATCGAGTTGATCTTGGACTTGACATTCATAGTGGTTGGATAAAATAAGTACATAACAATGTTCATGAACCTAAATAAGTATTGGTTTAAACTTTCAAGGAGTTGTATGGTGTTTTCCGCATTTCACCCCTCATGCCTCTGGTAGCCACTTGCGAAGCACGATCTATGTATTACTTCATATCATTGGCTATATAATTTATCTGTCCAGATTTCTTGCTTATTTGATACCGTTTTAAGCTATAACTAAACCACAATGAACAATCACAAGATTACCTAGTAGTAAGATGTCTAAAAGGTCTCCCAAGAGACATCGGTTTAAACCTTTTCTGTTAAACATATTGGATAGTTATTGTCACACATAGATCCACTGTATTTATGCATATCACGTATAGACCCCACGTACTTATGCATATCACGTGCCGATCCTAAATGAAACTTCCTAGTACTGTAAATTTAGACCAAGTTCAAGTGGATATATAGGCCATATACAACCCATCAACGATCTTTATCGCCACCGGGTGGCGGGTACTGCTCGTCCCCCACCTGCCGTCACCATTGTCTCTATCACTGCCACAACAATCATTGTCACCACCAACCTGACGTTTCCGACTTTGTCTCCGCCACCACTACCCCAACCACCTACCAGTCAATGTTGTCGCCATTAAGACCTCGGCCGCTATGCAGCAATACAGCCCATTTTGCTTGGCTTGATAATGACAATCGTATAAGTTCACAAATTTGCATAGCTTGTGTTCTATATCTTATATTTGTTATACATGAGTCTAATTTTAGCATGAATCTCATCACAAGTGCACAACTAATATATCATTAATTTAGACTTTTATCCCGATTACATTTTCTCAAGAAACTTGCACATGACCAAACTGAACGTAGCCAGCATGTGTAAGGAGTAAGATCAATCCCATGATTTTTTAGCACTATTATTAACCCTAATGTAAATGAGTTAAACAGTTCGACTTATTTGAAATCAGCTTTAAAAGCTTGAATCAAACCGAGTTCAAACAAGCCTGAGTCTGGAAGTTCATTTGATAAACGAGTACGAACCCAAGAATCATATACTGAGCTTGATTACGCTTGTGAGCTTAAATGAGTTTAATATTAATATAAATATAACATTTTTTATTTAATAATATTTATAACATTATAAATATGATTATAAATAATTCTAACATAATTAACTAAATAATATATAATTATATATGTACTTATAGCTGTATAAGTATGAGACATAAAAAAATTAAATTTTTATATAATAAAAATACCTAAATAATAAATAATGAATTGCGAGCTAGTAAAATTTGAGCTTAAGCTTTAGATAAGAGCTTGGAAGTGTTGAGCTTAAGCTCAAGCTCAACTTTACTCATTTACACCCTAGTAAGCCCTTAAGCGTAATTAATATACTACGCTCCTTAATTTTACTACCCTATAACAAAAAAAGTGTAAGATATATATAAAGTGATACAAAGTTATGACCATAGGAGGGTGGGGAAAACCAAGCCTCTGGTGGGAATAACACCCCGAACTCTGTAAAAAAAAAAAAAATAACCCCCCTGGTGAATAATCACCGGACATCACCAATCACCCACACCCATTTTTTTCCATTGCCAACGGTCCTTTTGACCTTTACATATTTAAAAACTATATAAACAATATAAATAAACTCAAACCTATATATTTTACACAATACTTTCTCTTTGTATTATTTACTCTGTAAGTAATTTTTTTATTATTTCCCAATGTATTTGTTAAATTTAGTTATAAAATATAAAATTAAATACAAAATCTTAAAATAGTATAGGCAAATTGGATTTTAATAATCCGAACTATTACCTATTGGCCGATAATAATTCATATTATTCATTTGGCCGGTAACACTCCCAACTTTCACTTTTAGAACTAACAACAGTTCTAGTGACATAATTTTCAAATTTTCACGCTTGATTTGTATCTATTTTAGTCTCAATTTAACTTGTATGTTTCTTCATTTCATTCAAAATTATTGTTGCGAACCGAATCGAGTCTAAAAAAAGTAAAAAATTAAAAATTATGTCACTGAGACTGTTGTTGGTAATAAAAGTGAAAGTTAGGAGTGTTACCGGCTAAATAGATAGTATGGATTATTATCGACTAATAAGTAATAGACTAGGTTATTGAAATCCAATTTGTCAATAATATAATTTGAAGAAAATAAGGAAACGAAGAAAAACTAGGACGATGCCCTGCAAAACGGGCAAAATGTGATGCTAAAATGTCACTCGAGAAATATATGGAAAACAAGACGACTCCCCAATCTCGAGCCATTTGGTTAGGTAACCCAACTTGCTAATTTGGATAATTGGATATCGAATGTTATTGCATTTCCATCTAGAAGAAAATAGAAAATTAGCATGGCATTTAACAATTGTTATGGGAACTTCGACTTTAACTATTCATCATTTCTTATAGTAAAAGTTTAGTTTATGTATAACAAATTTAACTTGTGCGTAACGTATTTAGCTTTCTGTAAATAAGTGGATAAAGAATTCATCACTACAAGTTTAAGTTCGTTGTTGTGTCACATTATATGTTACGTGTACCCTAAAGTTGTATTATACGATACAACATTGTATATTACAATTTATAATAATAATAATAATAATAATAATAATAATAATAATAATAATAATAATAATAATAATAATAATAATAATAATACTTTTATGTTTTTAATCATATCATATGTGTATAATCGATCTTTTATGTCTTAATAATACGTTATAGTTTCAGATTTGTAGATCGTGTTTATCTTTGTTGATGTTAAATAAATTATATATATATTTTTTAAAATAATCTAGGGTAACCTAGTTTTTATTTTTTTTTTCAAGCAGAAAACATGTGACGTAGAAATAGAGTCAAGATGTTAAAACATCTACCAATGATGATTTTAATAATGATGTCATCACAATTAAATATCAACATTTATTTCATGATGAAAGAAACGAAAACATACGGACATATATCATGGGTTTCATGCCCTTCCAATAAATCTTTTAACTATTTTTCATTTATTGGCGTTACATCATCATCGTACGAAAATACAAACGAATAGAAGTCAAGTTAAATATTTAGGCGATGGTTGGCGGGTTGAGGTTTATGAATATTAAATACATTAATTAGAACCGAACACGTTTAAGATCATCTAATTCAAATGCTAGTCGTGTAAACTTTTTATATATATGGGATTTATAAGTTGAGCTATCATTATGTTATAAACAAATTAAATGAGTCTTAACAGTAGATAGTTTATAAACGGTTGTCATAAAGCTGTAAACGGATGGGTTGTCGAGGTTCACCTTGTAGTTCGTAAATATTTTTAAAAACTTTAATTTTATATTGGTTAGATCATATATTTTTTAAAACTTTGAATTTATATTGGTTGACATGCTAAAGTATTTAATTATAGTATAACCCAAACAAGCACCTTGTATTAATGGGTTGGACAAGGTCATGACACAAACAATTTATTATACAATTTAGATTGATGGACGCATTTAAGAGTGTTCATAATTCAGTTTGACTAGTTTTTGTAAAAGTATATGGGTTGAAGTACTGTCTACGATTTTGCGAAACGTTAAACCAAATTTACTAGGTTGGCGAGTTCGCTAGACAAGCGGGTTTGACAATTAATGGTTTAATTTTACCGCTTAAACCAGGTTTATTGATTTTACAAGCTTATTAGTTTATATTAACTTTATAAAATAACAAAGATGGTTAATAAAGATACTAATATATACGCGTAACTCCATAATATAAACATGCAATAAAAAAATTTATGTAAACACAAAAGTTTAAGCGGATGGTTCCAAATTTCAAATCAAATCATTAATCATTCAAACCTTATATGTCAAACCAATTAAACCTTAAACCAGTTATACTAAATGATTTATTTTCGTCGTAAAAGTATGACCAGATTTAACGGTTTCTAACACTCATAGACAGATTTATAAAACACAATCCGTATACAAATTAGATTTACAAATTTAAAAAACTTGATTATTTTTGTTTGGAAAATCATCCATTCATGAATTCATTCATTAATTGGCCTAACATATAAATACATAACAACTATTCACATTAACAAAGTCAAAAACATTAAGCTATTGAACAAGCAAAATTACTATTTTAACCCCCACCACACAAATAAACACAACCCCCTATTGAATTAAGCCACTATCTTCCTCATGAGAAAAAGCCTGTAAATTTAATGCAACTCATGGACTTCTCTTGATACCAAATTCAACCTATAAAGATATTAAAGTACAACTATTATTGCCGTAAGTACAACTGTTTTCTACCATCTATCTATCTTTAGACTATTTCCATTCTTGTTTTTGCTGCTTCCACACCAACATGTTGCAGATTCACCATCAATGCCGTAGCCCTCTGTTTTTCTGATTCAACATCGGAATTCAAATTCAAGAACAAAAATGGAAATAGCAATCCTCTGATTACATTCATAACAACAATTAACGAAATTAAAACCGAAAAACGAACTAATTATAGAATCTTTGATCATGGGTTTCAGGAAATTGAGATAAAAGATTTGGGGAAAAACAGGGGATGATGAAATTGATGCAATTTGATGAAATTGTTGCGATTTGATGAAATTGGGGGTGATAAAGAACCTGAAACTGTTAATTGTGAAGTGGGTTTGGTCCAGAAGGGACTAATCGTTTCGCTACGCCGTATCTTGGGTCGATTTCTTCGTCCGGTGGCGGTGGTTGCAGGTGGTGCTGCGGTGGTAGTGGTGGGAGGGGTGGCCGGAGATGTTGGTGGTTTGGGTTGAAGATGGTGGTGGTGGTGCAATGCTGATCGTGGTGGTGGTTATGGTGGTGGAGGTGAGTTTCCGGCGAGTTGGTGGCGGTAGCGGTGATAATGAGAGGGAGGAGTAACAGCAGCAGAAGAATATTCCGGCGAATTGGTGGTGGTGGTGGTGGTGATGAGAGAAAGTTGTTCATTTTGTTAATATTTTGTTGGGAGAGAAGGTGATGGTGAAGGGAGTATTTATAGGAGCTTCATCATTGAGTTATTATGACTAAAAAGTCTTATATGTAAAAGGATAATCTTGTCATTAACTTAAAATTTAACGGATGCTACTTGTATATATATTTTTAAGACGTTTGGAACTACAATCAATATCCGAGTTAGTTTTATTGAGAAATTATATCAATCGTTTATATTGATTTTAACGTTTTAAATCTAACTCAACTAAATTACCAACAAAATGGAAAAGCTACGACTGTAAAAAACCTTTTTTTTTCAGGTTTAAACGTAATAACATTAAAGTTGTCAAACACAAACATTGCTCACATGCCTTTAAACAACAGGACCAACCGCCATATATGTTATATATTTTTATTATATATGCTTGCTAAATTTTATTTTATTTTTGCAGCTAATTTTAATTTTGGTTTGTAAAAGTTTGTCAAAGGCCAGATAGTCAAAGTGTATACATGATGTAGGTTGAACGTAGCATGTGTGTTTAAAAATATCCAAATTCGAAACAAATCAAAAATATCTGAAAATTGAAATCTGAAATATCTGAAATTTCGGATTCAGATTCAGATAGTGTTTTTGAGGATTTTCGGATATTCGAATATCCGAAACATTTTTTGATAAGAAATACTATCTTTTTGTAAAACTTATTAAATGATACATATTTTTTTAGAATTAGGATATCCGTTTGAACATTTCGGATTCGGATTCGGATAGTGAAATCCATTTTCTGAAATTTCCGGATATCCGATTTTGAACACCTTTATAACATAGTGTTTATTGGCTTGGTTTCATGTAATATTTTGATATAATGATATTATGTGATGTATATGTTTGATATTACAATTGAATGAGTCGAATGAGTTACTCTATTGTTTTTCTTTTGTTTCACAATAAATATTAGTTAATAGTATTATTGTCATTTTGTTGATAATAAGTTTTTAATTTTAAAAATTAAAATTTAAAAATTCCATGAAGCGTGAATTCTAGACGTTGTAGACATAAATAAGGCTCGCATACATGCTCATATGGTTTATATGAAACATTCGTCATGCTCTATAATAGGTCGTGGTAATAGTGATGTATCGGAAATAAAGATGATTCAGTTATTCTACGACACCCATTCAATTCTCAATTCAAATAAGATTTTATTATTATTATTATTATTATTATTATTATTATTATTATTATTATTATTATTATTATTATTATTATTATTATTATTAGTATTATTATTATTATTATTATTATTATTATTATTATTATTATTATTATTATTATTAATTTTTTTTTAACTATTTAAACATTTTTTTCTGATTAGAAAATATGATTATGTGTTGGTCTAGTATTAGTCCATTGATCGACTTTCATCTATGTGAGACCGTGCATTGTCTTCAGATGAAAAATGACAATCGTCTTTCAACCAACCTTTTCCTTTTTTGCATGACCAATGTGAATTCATAGATTTCCTATGGAATTAAATGTACAATCATTTATATACCAATTTGAATTCTTTATATGTCAAAGTGTATTTAGCTTAACCATATTAAGTATTGAATTAAAGTGTAAAACTTTAAGGTGCTTAGGGTTCTAGTCATACAATAAATATTAATGTCGATTAAAAAAAATTAAGTATGCGTGAGTCAACCGTTAAAAAATATAATTAGAATACCTCTTCGTCAAATAAAACCAATTCAGTTTCCCAAACTTTTCTAAAATTACGTTGAAATGCTATATTGTTTTCACTATTTTATATGATTATAATGACTTGTTTGACAACATTGAGATTATTTCATTATTGTTTTATTGCATTAAATTTTAAATATATTTTATTTATTATTTTTTTTGAACGGCTAATTGGATCACTAACGGATAATAACAATTTTCTATAATCATTTATTAGTATTAAAGTTATGATTCGTTTATTAATATTTTTGATTAAAAATTCCTTCATTTCTTATAACTATTCGTTTGTACGTTTTCATTTTCAATATATATATAATTACAATAAAATCAATTAAATAATATATCATGTTATATAAATAAAACTATAATTGTTAATGTATAACAAATAATTATGCCCGTATATAAATAAAATATATAATAATTAATGAAGTAGGTGATGACAAACTTAAAAATTTAATCACGGCACCAGCTCGAAATTTAAACATAGAGCTTAAAACGAACAAAGTTTCGGCTAAAGTTAATAAACGAATTATATAATTCGAGCTAGATATTTCTTAAGTTAAAGAGGCCAGTCTTATGCTTAGAGGAGCTCGCTTTTGAATTTGAATCATTAAACTGGTCACGTTTTTAATATAAAAGGCATCTAATTTTAGGAGTGATTGAGAATCTTTATTCAATATCTTTATTATATAGTTGAGAGTAAAAATCGGAGTTTGAATTGGATAACTTAAATTGATTATTTTAAATTCTCTATTTTAGGGAAAAAAATATACTAGTAGTTTTAATAAGTAACCTTAAATGCCCCCGAGTTATATTTCCTAGATAAATATATATGTGGGGGTTAAAATTTTCACTTATTAGATAATTTAAATTAATAACATGTTTTTGACGATTCACAGGTTAAGTATTGTTTAGATTTGTTTTTTACAAATCAATATGTGTAATAGAATAGTTATCATTTTTATGCAAGGTTTTGATGTGTACATTGAGCACCCTAGGACTTACATTTTGATGGTTGGAAAGCGCTCAATGTCTGAATGTATTCGTTTTTTTTTTTAAACGGCAAACTATCCTACTTCTAACTTCTAAACTACACCAAACTAATTTACTTTTTGCTTAAGTTTGAACTCAAAATCTCCCTTCCAAGACTGATTTGTCATATATTATGAAAGACTAACACTAATAACTATATGTTCTTTGAATACTTTTAAAGCAATGATCTCTTGGCTTAGTGATTTAAGGGGGAGGTGGGTAGCTTTTTCTCTTTTGAAAGTCAAAGGTTCAAACCTTAACATTGATGAATTATTACTAATTTGATGTTACTAACTTCTAATCACTTTTTAGTCGTGACTTTCTACACAAAGTGTAAGGTAAGACTCACGAAACGATACAACCCATCCTGAATCATAGGAAAACTGAAGCCGAGTCAAACACAGGTTATGCCATGTGGTGTGGATAATAAAACTAATACACACTAATTACCAGACTACTGATATAATGAAGTTAGGAATTCTTGGATATCACAATAATTTAATATACTTAAATAAACAAGTACTCAATATCACTAAAGAATATTGCAAGTTAAAAAGAAATCATCAAAATCTTCATCTATCTTCAACATGTTAATGATCCACCATCAACGCCATAGCCCTCTGTTTTATGCTTCAACATCGGAACTCAAATTCAAGAACAATAACGTAAATGTTAATTCTCAAATTACACCCATAACAAGAAACAGTAAAATTAAGACCGAAAAACAAACTAATTTCAAAACATTGGATCATCAATTCAACGAATTAACATAAAAAGATTAGCGAAAAAACAGAGCATCACGAAACCGATGCAATTCAATGAAAAAAGAACCTGAAATCATCCATTGTGAAGTGGGTTTGGTCCACCTGGGATTAATCTTTTCGCTACACCGTCGATTTCATCAATCGACGGTGGTGGTGGAAAGTGAAGTTGGAGTCTTTGGGTTCTGAAGAAGAGATTATGTGGGTGTTTTGAGGTGGAGATGGTGGTGGTGGTGGTGGTGCGGTGGTGATGGTGGTAGCGGCGAGGGGGTAAGATGGAAGATTCCGGCCAAGTGGTGGTGGTGGAAGCGGCGGAGATAAACAGAGGGAGGAGTAACAGCAGCAGAAGAATATTCCGGCGAAGTGGTGGTGTTAAAGAGAGAAAATTCTTCATGGTGTTGAGATTTTCCGGTGGTGGTGATGGTGATGGTGACGGTGGTCGTGGTGGTAATGGTGGTTGTGATGGTGGTGGTGGTGAGGTGATGGTGGTGGTGGTGAGGTGATGGTGGTGATGTGGTGGTGGTGGTGATATGGTGGTGGTGGTATTTATAAGAGGTTAAGGAGTCCTATAGGATTATTATTTTGAGTAGATATCCTATGTACTTATGTACTTAAGGATAATATTACCATTTAGTTTAATGGATCAACTTTGTATATAATTAATTGAGTTGATTACGCAAATAGTCCCTGTGGTTTATTGAAAATAACAGATATGGGTATTAATAGTTTTTTGTAACAGGTAGGGGTATTGTGTTTTTAATTTGTAACAAATTAAGGTATTAACACTAATAGACGTTAATTTTTATGTTAAATCTAAGGGTATTTTTGTCTTTTTACCTTACAGGGCCTGTTTATAACATTTAATACATAAAAATGATTGTTTGTATAATTATGTGTGTGTGTGTGTGTGTGTGTGTGTATATATATATATATATAAATGTGTGTATATAGAAATGCACAAAACACCCACACACGCATATCTTACATTTTAGAACCAATTTCACCATAACCACTGCTGGTTTCCACCGCCTGCTACCACCCCCCCAGCTCCCACCGTCGGCTCCCACCCCCAGCCCCCGCCACCGGCCACTACCCCCACTCAACCCCCATAATAGGCTACCGCCCCTAACAGCCCTCATCACCGACTACCACCCTGTCATATCATCCTCACCGCGACCATCTTCTTCAGCTTTTTAAGTAAAACAACAAGACCATCAACGTCAACATCATCCGGCCATCACCACCACAATCGTGAATCATCATCGTCGAATCATCACCACTATAGCACCATCCATTGTCGTTTCATCTCCATTGAAACATAAGGACCATCAACGTCATCATCATCTGCTGCTGGATACAATCCCTAAAATCAAGAACCCCCAATTAGGTAAAGCTTGATTTAGGTTTTAGGGTTTTGAGAAAAAGCCAGGGAACTAACGGTGTGTTTGATATTTATTGTGGTGGTGTCGTCGGATGGGTATGGTGGGACATAATGGTTGTGTTGGTGGCCGATAGTGATGGCGAGTTAGGCGGCGGTTGTGGATTTAGTGGTGGTGGTTTGAAATGAGAGTGGGAGGGAGAAAACAATGGGCGGGCTGGAGTTTTTGTTATGGGTAGTGGTGGATTTAGTGGTGGTGGTCGGCAACAATAGCGGCTAACAACAGTGGTGGATTCAATCTTGTAGTGGTGGTTGATTATGAAAAAGACGGGGGTGGGTGGGTTGGATTTTAAAAAGTTATAGGTATTACACAAATGGTCCCTGAATCAATGAGAGACATAAAATTACAAAACTAGTCACTCAAAGAGTATATTAGTCATTTTATTTAAATTTAACAGAAAAATTATTATCTGTTAGTCTTAATACCCATTCTTGTTATAAAATTGAAACCATAATACCCTAACCTGTTACAAAAAAAACTCTTAGTACCCAAACCTGTTATTTTCAATAAACCACAGGGACCATTTATGTAATTAACTCTAATTAATTTGAGTTAATCACATAAAAGATCCCTGTGGTTAGGTCTGTTTTCACTTTCGATCCCCAGATTTGAAAAACTATAAGATCGGTCCACAAATTTGACAAAACATAACACAATTGGTCCCCAACTTGGATGGGCCGTTAACTTTTCAGTTAAGTTTTTCTAAATGACCAAAACACCCTTGAATAAACAAATAAAACGAAAATTAAATTATTTTGTATTATAAAAACAATATTATGTATGAGTGGGACCCATCACACCTCCATTATCCCATCTCCTTATTCTAAAACTGCAGACCCACAACCATCGCAATTACCACCGCCGTCGCCATACATTACCACCACTATCTCCACTGTTACTCACGTTTGATAATACCACAACCACCATCTCCTCCGTCGACCATTACCATCCGTCGTCACCAAGTGAAAAGTCGAGGAAGACTAAAAGACAAACAAAGGAAAGAGAGAGTTGGGTTGTGGTGGGGGACTGTGGTGGTGGGCGACGGTGATGAGTTGGTGGTGGTGGTGGTGCTTGATGGCGGTGGTTTTCAAGTGGGTGGCAAGTTGAGAATGGCAGTGGTGAAGGCGACGAGCGGCAGGTTGAGTTGTTGGAGGCGACGAGCGGCAGGTTGAGCTGTTGGAGGCGACGAGTGGTGGTGTTGGGTTGCCGGTGTTGGAGGGTGCCCGATGGTGGGTGCGGTGCATGGTGGTGGGTGCGGTGCACGGTGGTGGGTGCGGTGCACGATGGTGGGTGCGATGCATAGTGGTGGTGGTGTTTGGTCTCTGTTTGGATTTGGAAAAAGTCAAAGGGGTGGGGTGGTTGTGGGGTGGTGAGCGGTCTGCGGCAACGGGCGGTGAACGGCGACGGTGATTCGCGGTGGCGGTGGCGGGTTGTCGGTGGCGGTTGTGAACTGGTGGTGCTGGTGGTGCACTGCAACATTTCTAATTTGGTTAGAAGGTTAGAAAGTAAATCGGGAAGAAGAAGATGGTGGGATGGGTCCCACTCTTAATATTATATTTTAATTTAATTAAGTCAATTATTTTAATACTAAGGGGTAATTTGGTCATTTTGTACGTAGCTAACGGAAAAGTTAACTCTCCATCGATGACATGGACCTTTTGTGTTATGTTTTGACAAACCATTGGACCGACCTTGTAGTTTTTCAAACCTGGGGACCAAAAGTGAAAACAAAAGTGAAAACAGATCTAACCATAAGGACCTTTCTTGTAATTAATTCAATTAATTTTTACCAAATCCATTTTGATTTATGAAAGAGAGATTTCATTCTCTGGTATATCATCGTTTTTGAATGTTTATAAGAAAATAAAATAGTCAAAGTGATAAGGTTTATAAGAGGAATGTGGTTGAAATTTAAAAGTATATAGGAAGTTTAAAGTTTGAGATTTTTAAAAACTCTAAATTACAGCTATTAGCTCGAGTTTTGAGTATCAAACTTAGCTAAATTAGTTACTCTTGAGCATGTTATTTTTATAAACAAAATAATCTTATATTACATAATAAGTATTCTTATAAGTATATGTATCTATCTTCTGTATACTCTAATAAAAGAGTAATTAGGGTACACATGTGGCGGTATCATATTTTTTCTCATCAAAACTTTCTTGTTTTTTTATCCTATTAAATAATTATATTAGTTACTAATAATATTATTTATTTTTTAAATTACATATAGTTTTTAATAAATTAAGAAAAATATAATTTTATTAATGTTATTTCTACGGAAATAAATTTTTATAAAGTAATAAATTTTTCTAAAACATCAAAGTATTTTTTAAATAGGAAATATTTTAAAATTGTTGTTTTTAAAAACTAAAATTTTTATAAAATAACAATTAAAATTAAGAGTTATAATAAAAAAAATTTAAAAATAAAACTGTTTATATTGAAACAAAATTATTATTTAATTATCTGGAAAAAATAAAAGAAGTTTAAATAGTTGATATCAATGTTTTATTACTTATAGTACTTAGTCAATTGACATACGTAATTCAATTCTATCTTATGTTAAGACATCGTTTTATAATTTGTAAATTTTTATTATATTTAATATTTTATTTGTTTAATTCGTGTAATACACGAATTACTAAAACTAGTAGTTATAATAAAAGTAAATGAATATTGTATGCTATGTTATATTAAAAAAAATAATATTCATAAGTGTATATAAAGTTATTATTTTTATATCTATTAATAAATAGTGATAAAAAATAAAGAGAAAATTACATAAATAGTCCTTGTGGTTTGATCAAATTATATTTTTGATCCCTAGACTTTGAATATTACAAAGTTAGTCTACACTTTTGTATAGTTATTGCAAGTTTGGTCCCTTACATTAAATTCATTAAGTTTTTATGTATTTTATAAAGTTTGAATTAACTTTTAAATTAACTTTATGGACCAAAAGTGCAACACTTATATAAAAGTTTGAATTAATTTTGTAATTTTAGAAAGTGACCAAACTTGCAATGACTAATAAAGGTTTGGATTAACTTTACAATTTTTATAGTCTAAGAATCAAACATGTAACTTAATCAAACCACATGTACCGCTGATGTAATTTTCTAAAAAATAAACGAGTCCAACTTATCAAAAGGCTCAAGCCCAATTCTAAGGTCCTCTTTAAATTTTAGGTGTGTGTGAGCCTATTTCAAGTGATAACTAGAAAATCCATTAACTTTTTAATTGAGACCTAATAACAAAATATATGATTTACTAAATTAGAAAAATGCAGAAATGATAACACAAGAGTAAAGTTTTTGAAAAGATGCATAGCTGCATGCATCGTTGTGGGATGCTTCGACGGGATTGTTTTGAGTTTCTAGTAATGTTTATCATATTTTATTAGCGTATAATAAACTCATTTTATTTTATACCGCACGTAAGGGATTGTAAATTCCTTATCATTCTTACACGTCTGTTGTTTATTATTTTCTATGATATTAGTTATAATTTTTTTTATTATGATTCTTATTAACACCAATCATAATTTGGACCCGTGCTGATAAAAGATCATGAATTCATCACTACTCATAAGTCAAACTTAAGTTTAACAAGTTGAGCTCTACTTCATAAGTTAAACAAATTGAACTCAAACTTAGGTGAGCTAATTAGCTAAGACTTCACTTGTTTACACCCTTACTTGTATTCTCTATAGAAATTTTGTTACCAAAAGATAACTAATTTTTATATTGTGTGGGAATCTTTATTCATTATCTCATTGTGTTTATATTTTTATTTGCGGATTGAAAGAGTAGTTTTGAATAAGAATAATCAAACTTCTTTTTTTTTTTTTTTGGCTCTTTTGTTATCATTCAAGCATTGCAATCTAATAAATAGTAAATAGAGTAAATTACACGAATGGTCCTTGTGGTTTGGTCGAAGTTTTGGATTTGGTTCTTAAGTTTTAAAATTACAAATATAGTCCCTAATGTTATATTTATCTTTCATCAACGGCCTCTACTTTGTAAGTTCAATTATTAATGTTAAATTTATCAAAATTACTATTTTACCCGCAGGGATCATAAATGTATTTTGCGTTTTATTTTAGTCTTAATATGTTCATATTTTAATACACAAATAAAAAATGCCTTTTTTAAATGTTCGGTTTTTAAGTATTTTTTTAGTTGATTTTGAAACGTCTTTTTAACTTTGTGATTTTTTAAAGGTATTTTCAAAAGCATTATCGTCTTTCTTACAACCACTTGGTTTTTTAAATGTAAATTTTAGAATTATTCACTTTCTAACTATCATCTTTAAAACCATTTGTTTATTTAATGTTTTAAGAAATTTTAAAAAAGGCATTTAAAACTGAACTTTTTTTAAATAAAGACATTTAAAAAACTGAGAGATTTTTTTTAAAGAAATATGTTTAAAAAAAGATGGTTAATACAGATATAATGTTATTTTTTTATAATTTTTAACATCATTAACTATTGACTAACAGACCCACAGACTATAGATGAAAGATAAAAAAATATTAGAGACTATATTCAAAACTTTTAAACTTTAGAGATCAAATTCAAAATTTTAACATAACCACAAGGACCATACTTGTAATTTACTCTAGTAAATATTATAAATACATCATGCTTATAACTTATCAATATTCATACGACAACATACGCATAAACCCTTATTATTTCATTACATAGTGTTTGATTTTACATGTTATTCAAACCTTTTTGTCAATTGTGAAGTGGGTTTGGTCCTGAAAGGACCAATCTTTTTACTATGCCATATATTGTGTCGATTTCTTTCGAAGACGGTGTTAGTGAATAGTGATGGTCAATGAGGGTGGAGTGATTGGGATTTGAAGTGGGGGGAATGCGGGCGTTTTGAGTTGGCGATCTTGTTGGTGGCTATGTCACAATGATGATCATGGTAGTCGCGAGCGTGGTTGAGGGAAGTTTCTGCGAATTGGTGGTTATGAAGAGCGGGAGGAGTAACAACAGAAGAATATTCAGACGAGGTGGAGGATACGATATGAGAAAGCTCTTTATTTTTTTAAGATTTTTTTGGGAGATATGATGATGGTGAAGGGGTTTATATATAAGAGCTTCATGAGTCCTAGTACTGTGAGTTTTATAACTAACGATAATCTCATTATTAATTTAATGAATCACTTCTATAATACATTAATGCAATTACTTGTTTAGTTTAAACTGAAATAACGTTAGTTACCACCAGAGGTAAAACCGTCATTTCCTTTATTAAATTGTTATTTTCATCTCTGGTTTTATATCACTTTAGTACTCACGATCAAATACACCTATAATGTTACGATATGTTTTTGTTTTGGAGATGTCATTGTTTTAGCTAGTTATTAAAGTTAATATTATTGTAAATAAACTTTATTTATGTTATAATATATTCCGGTGTAAATAAAGTATCTTATTTTGTAATATGTATTTTATCCACGAAAAAATATGTATTTTATCCACGACATCACGCGGGTGTAAACTTACTAGTTAATAACAAAAAAGAACTAATTTATTCATAGTACCCAATCGATCTGTTTTGTCACCTTCTCATTCTAGACTACTTTAGATAACCTGAATAATCATACTTGATGAATCGCCTTAGTCTTTCACCATTAGCAATTCCTGCCTTTCATAAGTGTTTTGATGAATTATTAATAAAAAATAAAGGGGAAACGACAAAGGCACAAAGTAGAAAAAAAGAAAAGAAAAAGAAGCCACATACGTGAACGCAGGGCAAAACCACGTAAGAACAAAAAAAAAAAAAAAAAAAAAAACAGACCGGTGCAAAAAACATATGAAACCAATCTTCAAAACGAGTTAGGCAATAGAGAAATTGAAAACATAACCAACAAACTAGACAAACAACTCGCTATAAAGCCTAACTATAAAGTATACAACCATTAACAAAAACCAGCAACGTCCCACTGTTTTTTGAAAGTTTTAAAATCAAATATAGATAATAATCATACTTAAATTATCATTAGTGGTGTTGAAGAGGAAGAAAAGATCGTGTTGAAGAAGAAGAAGAAAGAATGAATGTGAATGTGATTGATCGCGATTACTGAAATAACAAAAATGATATAAAACCAGGGACGAAAATAGCAATTTAACAAAGGAAATAACGGTTTTACCCCTGGTGGTAACGGACGTTATCTAGGGATTTGGACGGAATGGCTGTTTCGGTGATTTTTTGAAACACAGATATTGAAATCGTAAAAACTAAAACACCAGTACTGAAATGACAAAAACGAGATAAAACCAGGGACTAAAAACACATTTAACTCCTTTATTAAAGTTTAGGGATAACAAAACAAATTAGTTATAAAAATAACTTAAATAAAAGAGTTAAATGAGTTTTACGTCCCTAATGTTTCATAGAAATTACCATTTGAATTCAAAAGTTTAAAATGTTGTCATTTGCATCCAAAGGTTTCACTAAAATTATCATTTGAATCTATTTGGCTACACCTAACTAATACGGTTAACTTTTTTTGTTAAGTTTCCAACATGAGAGTTATTTTAATTAAAAAAATTATAAAATAAAAAACCAACTGACGTGAGGGTTTTTATATGTTTAGCATCTTTTGATTATTGACTCTATAATCGTATTTTATTATTTTGTCTTGTTAATGTATTTTGGTTTAGTAATCGTGTTACTTTTGCCCGTTTTATTAATTAAACATAATTTTTTTTGGTTTAAAGCTTAATTATGATTACGATGATTGATGTTTTATGATTATTATTCATGGGCAGTTAATGTTATTCAATAAATTATTTTTATACTTTTATGATAATTTATCTTTTATCATTATAATTCAAATAATTTATATTATGTGACTTGTTTGTTTATTTATATAGATTTTTGTTTTGTATGTTTTATAAAATTAAAAATGAATCACTTTTAGTTAGTTATACTTATATTTTATTTTATACAATATGATATCCAGAGATGTCTTTTTTGATTAAATGAAAGAAATGCTGACCATCATTCCTAGTAAATTAAAATCGCAATGGTGATTATCAAAGGAGACTAAAAGAATTTATCACCTAGAGTTGATTTTTTATTTTGTAATTGTTTTGATTAAAATACCTCTAATTTAGAAAACTTAACGGAAAAACTTAACGGCGTTAATTAGGAGTAGTTAAGTGGATTCAAATGGCAATTTTGTTAAACTTTTGGATGCAAATGTCAAATTTTAAACTTTTGAATTCAAATGACAATTTAAATAAAACCTTAGGGATGTAAAATACATTTAACTCTAAATAAAATATAGGGGTTAACGCAAAATATAATAAAGGTTTATAAAAAAAGAGCTTTTAATGACTAAAGTGTAAGGGTATTTACAATCCATTCCCCATCTTTATCCATATAGTTACACTAAAAATTACTACTTTTTTCTCTTTTATTTTTAATTAAATAATATATTTTATATTTTTATCATTATTTTTTTTCTCTATTTCACTCATAACCACTTAAAACATATTAAAAACATTATAGGGTTTTGAATAGTGTTCTTCGAAAATACAGGTTGAAGAGTAAATTTCTCATATCCTTTACTCACAACCACTTATAACCATACCATATAATATAGAAAATACACTCATATAAATTTAAGGAACAGACTCTGAATGCTCTAATACAAAAAAGTATGATGATCTAAACCTATACTATTAATAAAAGGTGAGAGATAATATCGATAGATTAATGAAATTATCACCCATTTATTTAACTAGTGAGTGTGTATATACTGTAAGACTGAATTAATTATTAACCAAAGATTATGAGATGAAATTAAGTTGATGATGTTAGTAAACTAATTTATTATTTCTTTATCATCATCATTTTTGGTAAAGTAATAATTTGACGAAATTTTACCTTAAAAAAGACACCATATAAAAAGTGTATTGTTGTTTGATTGGTAAAGTAAGAATTTGACGAAATTTTACCTAAAAAAATATACTATATAAAAAATGTCTTTTTTGGTTGATGGAAGGGTAGTCTGAAGTGTTATGGACACGGAAATACACCATAAAAACAATCGTATCATCTATATTTTACTATAATATATATGATAAGAACAATATTTCACTATATTATAATACATTTAAAAAAGATATTGTTTTTATACATTATATTTTAGTAGTTTAAGATGATAAAATTGTATTTATGAATTTAACTATTTTAATTATTTTTTATAATTATTTTATTACAATTGTCCTACTTTTACACCAACTTCTCCCTTGATAATTTAATGACTATAAAGTTTTCATACATTAATGTTTTTTAAATAAATTACATCTTAAAAATAAATGTTTTTTTTTTATTTTTAAATTTAAGTATAATATTGCTATAGTTTTCTTCATTATAAAAATTTTACTTGTGTTCCTTAAATCGAGCGACAACCCTTTAATATATACTAGCTTTAGTTACCCGTGTATTACACGGAAGTGTGAAGAATTAATTATTAAATAACATAAAAATAAAAATAAAATCAAGTGTGTTATATATTAAATAAGACATAATAATTTTTGATTATAAGATCACAAATGAGCAAAAACATCATTGTAACTACATTTGTAGTAACATTAGTAGGTTTACACTCATTATTTGAAGTTAAAAGTTTCAATCCATCTTTACTCTTAACTTGTGACAAGATGCCATAAAGCTGATCATGTATAAAAATAGGCTCTTTCAAGTATAAATCGACACTTGATAGAGATTGACCTAAACTTTTGTTTATTGTCATAGCAAAATATACAGTCAAATAAAACTGTCTTCTTTTAGACTCAAAATGAATACTTTTGACGGGTCAAATCGTGAGTTAGATATTGAGTGGACGTGAGGATATTAGTATGAAGAAATTAAGATTTGAATAATATACATTGAAAAGTTATATGCAATAATTCGATCAATTTCGAATTATTTTGACCCTGTAATTAAATATAGAGATATAGCATTGAATCGGGTTGAATCGGGCTATAAATGTTTATAATATATCTGATTAGTTGTTGATTATTATTTATTTAATACTAACTTTAGTAAACCCGTGTATTATACGGGTTCAAAAATAAAATATTAAACATAATAAAATTTTGTAAAGAATAAAATGATAATCTAAAATAAGATATGATTAAAATTACATATGAGTAATAACTATAAGTAATAAAATAACGATATCAAATTTTAAACTTTCTTTCCAAAAAAAATTAAACATTTTTTTCAAAACAAACCATATTAAAAATATTATTTTTAGAATTTTTTTTATTATAGCTCCTAATTTTAATTGTTTTTAGTTTATAAAAAATTTACTTTTTAAAAATACCAATTTTAAAATATTTTATATTTTAAAAAAGGTTAGATGTTTTAGAATTTTTTTTAATTGTATATAAAATTGTTTTCTAAAAATAACTTTAATAAAAAGACATATTTTTTAATTTATTAAAATATTTAATCTAAAAAAATTAAAATTATTTAATATTTTTTAATTTAGGTAATTATTTAAGAAGAGAGAGAACTGGAAAAAATAAACTTAAGGGCTTAGAAATATACCAAGTGTCCCTTAAGTTATTTTTTAGTATTATATATTATATATAGATATAGATATAGATCAGAAGAATAACACTTGCACGTATTTTTGTAAGAAAGTTTAATATATCTTGAGAAAATCTAACCCACGTTTAGGCCTATGTATAATATATTCCTTAAATAAGCCGTATGTCGCACATTCAAACATATAAGAACATTTAAAAGAGGAGTAATGATTCATCCAAACTACCATTCTTTCTTTGAAAGCATCAATAACTTAAAAGCTACATAATAAATTCCTCAAATATCCCCTATTTTTGAATGTTATCCAAACGATGGCATCATTTTCATATTTCTTTCTATATTTGTGCACTTTAACCACTATCACCACCATCACCCTTGCCATCCCACCACCACCACCAATCCAGTGCAACAATGGAACCACTGGCTGCACCCTCCATAACTCTTATGGCATATGGGGTGATAGAAAAGACTGTTTTGCCCCTAGAGTCATTCACCCAACAACACAAGATCAACTCCTTTTAATTGTAGCCAATGCAACCAAACACAAACTTAAACTTAAAGTAGTCTCCAAATTCTCACACACAATACCCAAGTTTGCCTGTCCCGCGAGTGGAGACTCATCGGTCCTCATTAGCACCGACAAATACAACACAAACATCGATGTTAATGTCGATGGACTCACTGTGACTGCTGATGCCGGAGTCAGTCTTCGCGACTTGATAAATAAAGTGGAGGTCATGGGTTTGAGCCTTGTCGCGGCACCATATTGGGAAGGTGTTAGTATAGGTGGGTTGATAAGTAGTGGTGCTCATGGTAGTTCTTGGTGGGGTAAGGGTGGAGCAGTTCATGATCATGTGGTTAGTATTGACATGGTGGTTCCAGCTACAAAAAGTGAAGGGTTTGCAAAGATTCTTCATTTGGATGCAACAAATCAACTTCTTAATGCAGCCAAAGTTTCATTAGGCACCTTGGGTATCATCTCCAAGGTTTGTATTTCTGTTTTACTTTTTCATGATTTCCAAAAACAGCAATAAAATTATTTTTGAGTTATTTTAGTTTTGGAAAAGATATTATATATAGTGAAGGGATAAGAAAAAATCAATTACTTATATGAAAACCAAGAAGACCACCTCTAGTCAATAAATAAATTTATAAATAATCTATTTTTAATTTTCAAAGAGTATATGACTTAGTTATGAACTTATTATTTTAGTTATATATAAGTTTTTTAATTTAAATCTTTTTTTCATGATGCGACGTATATTAAGTTACATATATGTAAGTGATAATTTTGCATATATAACTCGTAGTTACTTAACTGTTTTACTTTTTAAAATTTTCCGAAAATAGCAATAGAATCCTTTGAGTTATTTTAGTTTTGAAAATAAGATTAATATATAGAAAGAAAAGTTCTTTGCAAAACACTGTTTTCTACAAGAACAAAGAAAGCAAAATAACTCTTATACTTTTTTAGTTTAAGGATAAGAAAATAAATAAAATGCAACATTTATTTATTTATCTTGAATTTGAAAAACAAAGATATGATTAAATTTTCAATATTGCTTAGTTTTTCTAACTCCCACCAAAGAGCGTGTTATATTCTACTTTTAACTATTGAACTGCATAATATAATATCTCAAACCTTCACAACTCTACATTATAAAATGAACACTTAAAATATGAAAAATATAAACTAAACTAAATGGACAAGAAAAATAACCTGTTTAACAAAACCTATTTTAACATTATGTTATCCAATATTTATAAGTAAAAAGTGTTGACTTTAACGTCTTGAAATTAAATTAAACTTAGGTAACACTAAGTTTGGAGAAAGGGTTCAAGAGAAGCATAACCTTAAATTTCACAGACGATGTTGGCATAGAGGATACATTCATAAGTCACGCAAAAGCACATGAATTTGGGGACATAACATGGTATCCCTCCAAACACACGGCGGTTTACAGGCACGATGATCGGGTTCCATTAACCACAAAAGGCGATGGTACCAACGACTTCCTCGGTTTCCAGTCTAATCTCATCGCGATCTCCAAATCGACTCGAGCCACTGGTATATTCAAATCTCTTGATCATATTTAGTCAAAGAATCGAACACTTATGATACTATCGTCATAATTAACAGAAAAAGCACTGGAAAAGGCTAAAAATGTAAAGGGCAAATGTACAATGGCAAGTACATTTATAGGGTACAAGAAATTAGTAGCCAATGGGTTGAAAAACAACCTAATCTTCACCGGATATCCGGTGGTCGGGCGCCAAGGCAAAATGCAAACTTCTGGCTCGTGCCTGTACTCGCCATCCAGCGACATTGCAAACGCGTGTGCGTGGGACCCACGTATCGATGGATTATCCTTCTACGAAACGACTGCTATTTTCCCTGTAGAGAAGTTTAAGGGATTTATTCGTGACGTTAAGAAGTTACGAGACCTAAATCCTGACAACTTTTGTGGTATAGACATATACAATGGGCTTCTTATACGGTTTATCAAGGCATCAACCGCGTATTTAGGTCAACCTGTGGATTCAGTCGTGGTCGACTTTAACTACTATCGAGCAGACTCGGCTACGACCCCGAGGCTAAACCAAGATGTGATGGAGGAGGTGGAGCAAATGGCGTTTTTAAAGTATGATGCAAGGCCACATTGGGCAAAGAATAGGAAAATTGCATTTTCTAGGGTGGATATGAAGTACAAAAACTTTAATAAGTTTGTGGCAGCTAAAATGGTGATGGACCCAGAAAATATATTCTCGAGCGAGTGGTCAGATGAATTGTTGTTCGGATATAAAGGGTATGATTACGACGGGTGTGCTTTGGAAGGGGAGTGCGTGTGCTCGGAGCATAGACATTGTAGTCCGATGAATGGTTATTTTTGCCAGCACGGGCTTGTGTATAAAGAAGCACGTGTTTGTAGATACTCACAATCATCAGCGAGTTGAGTAACTTTAGAGGGATAAAAAAAACTTTGAGTGACGTTAATGAAACATTTGAGAAACTTGATTGCTATTCTGTAAAAATATCTTTTATTTTATTTACTAGTACATTGTTTTACTTAAACGATTGCTTGTTGCCATTTTAAACGAGCGTTTAGCCAATTTTTGGACATGCATATGTTACTTGCAGCCACACATTCTAGTTATCATTGTTTTGTTGTTGCAGAAATGAGGATTATTTAAGGAAGTAAGAGATATACAAGCATAAAATATCGTTGTTATGGCGATAATATTTTTCTTGTTAAATAAAATGAGAGTAAAACTGATATGGTTCTATTCGAGATGAACCGGATCTCCTAACTAGAATTAACGGAGAAGAAGAGAATTCAAGAAATTTTTCGGATGATTTTTTTATTAACCAAAACATGGGTATTTAAATACATCGAATGAAAATGTAAACATGGAAATGCGAAGTTACGTTCAAACTAAAATAGGAAATAAACCCACTTTCATGGAGAATCACAAATATTTTAAGAAATCCCATTGATTCCTCTCCGCAAATAATGCTCTTCATGAATGCACGTCCATTTTATTTGGAATAGGATTTTTGCAAATTATTTTTTCCAGTGATTAGTTGAGATAACGAATGGCCCTTTGGATAATACGCTTGGGTCGAGCCTCTACTGTTGGGCCGGTGTCACACACAAGGGTCGTAACATTATCTCGCCCTTCAAAAATGGCCTTGTCCGCAAGGCCGGAACTGTCATCTGATTGCACTGTAGCTATGAACTCTCGGGGTAACGGTGTAAATTCAGACTGCCAGTTCCCTTTACAAGCACGAAACAACGACACATGAAAGACCGAGTGTATACGTGAGCCCGGTGGCAACTCCAAATGATATGCGAGTTTCCCGATGCTATCAACGAACTTGAAAGGACCATAGTAACGACGACTCAGCTTTTCGACAGTCTGGGAGGCTACAGATTGCTCGCGATACATGCGCAAACGAAGCAACACCAAATCACCTACCGAAAATTCCTTATCTTGGCGATGTTTATTAGCCTGATCTGCCATCCTCTGCCGTGTTATTTGCAACGTGGATTTCAGTAGGTCGACTATTCTTTGGTGTTCCAGTAAGGTTTCGTTGATGGGAGTGGATCTGTTTGCGTCGAGCGTGTAGTGTGGCAGAGAAGGTGGTGGACGCCCGTAAAGTGCTTGGAACGGTGTCATGTCGATGGCACTATGATAGCTTGTGTTATACCAAAATTCAGTTAGGTATAAGTATTTGGTCCAATGATTTTGTTCATCACATGTGAAGCATCGCAAGTAACTCTCCAATGTACGGTTAACCACTTCGGTTTGACTATCCGTTTGAGGATTGTATGCACTAGAATGCAAGAGAGTAGTACCCACGGAGTGAAACAGTTCTTTCCAAAACTTGCTGAGAAAGATGGGGTCGCGATCAAAGAGTATGCTTTTAGGAAGACCATGTAACCTATATATCTACTCAAGAAAGATGGTAGAAAGGGAGGTGGCAGTGTAGTTGGGCCGTAACGGAATGAAGTATGCGAATTTGGTGAGCCGATCAACGATGACCCATATGGCAGTTTTGCCGTTTGATGGAGGTAAGTTGGTGATGAAATCCATGGATATTTCCTCCCAAACTTGATTAGGAATGGGAAGAGGTTGAAGAAACCATAAGGTCTTTGGGTAGAGTATTTAGTTTGTTGGCACACCTTGCAGTTGTGGATATAATCTGTAACCTCTTGTCGAAGGTTGGACAAAGAAAAGGAACACTTGATCGTTTTGATAGTAGTTGTGATCCCGGAGTGTCCCCCTACTTTGCTTGAGTGGAACACATGTAGTAGCTTGAGCCGTAGAGAAGAGAGGACTGGAATGAAAAGCTTATTATCGTGATAAATCAACCCATCATGCAACTGTTGATTCGGGTATTGGTCCGAGAATTCCGCGATTTGCTGAATCATGTCGTGGCCCTCTTCGGTGGTCGTGTAGTAGTCTCTGAGTTCATGTAACCACGAAAAATAAGGCATGGAAAGTGTGAATAGCTTTGGATCGGTAATTCGGCTTAAGGCATCTGCCATGTGGTTTTCTTTACCCGGTTTGTAAAAGATTTCAAAATCATATCCAATCAATTTGCTTGCCTATTTGTGTTGTTCTCGTGTTTGTATAACTTGAGTCAAGAGATGGCGTAAGCTTCTCTGATCGATAAAAACACGGAACCTACTACCCAATAAATAATGTCGCCATTTCTTGATGGCTTCGGTGATTGCGTATAATTCCCGGATATAAGCAGAAGCGGCTTTCATTTTTGAATTGAGTTTCTTGCTAAAGAAAGCAATAGGCTTGTCTTCCTAAGATAGAACCGCCCCGATGCCATAATCCGATGCATCTGTTGTTACGTCAAAAACCAAAGTAAAATTGGGTAATGTTAAAGTAGGTAATTTTGTCACACCCCAACCTTAACGGCGGAAACGTCGAGATGTGAGGGTTAAGATTGTTCACAGCCACATAACACTACCATAAATTGTAAATATAAAAATTCAATAGTTGAAATAAGCCTTACAACCAAATGTCTCAACAAACAAAGATAAACAAAGTTCAACTTTCAAGTCTCAAGTTATTTTATTTATTTTTTTCTAGGTCCAAATCCTAGGTGTAGGCATGCTTCAAAGATAATCATCAACCTTGTGCATTTCCTGAAACATGTTAAAAATAAAAGGGTCAACTTTAAAAGTTGGTGAGTTTCCATGGGTTAAGCATACATATATATATATATAAAAGTTTACAAGAAGCAATTCATGTCAATGGTTACGAAATAAGCAAGTTTATAGATAACGTATAGCTACAATCAAACCTTGACCAAGAATATCATTTACAAGTTTAACGATTAGCTAAGTGTACTTGGTTCCCATAGTGCTCAAGAATACGACACTAGGAGCCGGCAATAACCTCGGATTTAGCACCAAATAGGCTTGTCAGGCCCATAGATCTATGACGTCGCCAGGCTAGCAATAGTTAATGATTGTCAACATATAATATTCATCATATAAAGCTCACAATATTACAAATAACCATGACAAAGTTCATAAATGAATTGCTCGTGCATTTACAAGTATCAAGATGTTTACAAGTGCAAGTTCATAAAGTTAACATGTTTCACCCCAAAAAGTGTGAAATAAAGTAAAAAGGGGCATGGAAAACTCACATGATATAAGCTGGTGTTGAAGGTAATAACAAGAAAATAAATGGTGCTCCAACGATTCCTTTTACAAGATACCTAAACGTATATGTTCCAAGATATGTTTAACGATTCATACGTAAACTAGGGTTTTAAGTGGAGTTCGGGGTTTTTTACAAATAAGGTTAACTATGAAAATCATATATATATTTTAATCCAATACAATTTAGGTAATTTAATATGGAGAGGAAATAAAATCATTTATAATAATTTGTAAAGTT
This sequence comes from Flaveria sonorensis, assembly GCA_025506505.1. Taxonomy (NCBI): domain Eukaryota; kingdom Viridiplantae; phylum Streptophyta; class Magnoliopsida; order Asterales; family Asteraceae; genus Flaveria; species Flaveria sonorensis. The sequence goes on from CM046434.1 coordinate 2,128,747, forward strand.
TAATTATAAAATATAAATAATTTTTATAATTATCATGATTAAACTATTATTAAAGGTAACATGTCGACCAATAATATTTTAGTAATTTAAACTATTATTGAAAGTTTATTTTTATAAAAATAAACTAAGTATAACATTTGTTTAAAATATTTTATAAAAATATTAAAGTATTTAAAGTAATAATTTACATAAAATATTTAGGTGACTTGAAAAATAAATAAAGTTTTCAGAACTGATTTTTATAATTTTTAGAAATCTTCTATATTTTTTTTAAAGGCTGAAAAGCCCTAAAAAAATAGTTGAGGGTGCCCGGGTTCGAACCCGAGACCCCAAGGTTGACAGGGGGTGCGGTTACCGTTAGGCTGGGCGCCTATGCCTGCCAAGAAAATGGTTTCTAATTGTTAAAAGCATTAACTACTCGAAACCCCCAAATCCCATGAACCCTAACTTCGGATTTCATCAAATTGATCGATAATTCGTATGTTTCAGCCGAATTAAACATAGGGCTTTTGTTTGTAATGATCATAAGACCATGATAATATGTATACATACCCGGATCAAAGTCGAATCGATGGTGAGCAAGACGAAGAACAAGTCGCGGCTATGTCGAGATTGGTTCAGGTTGCAAATGATGTTAATAATCAAATTCGTTGCACAGATAGCTCCTACTGGTCTCGGTGATTGAAAGCCCTTTATCAATTTTAATTAAGAACGACTGAAGGTTGAAGAACACTACGGTTGCAGTTCACGATGGAAATGGGGATCGAATGCGGGGTTTGTGTGTTTCTCAGACGAAATTGCAAATGGTGATAGATTAGGGGTAGTTAAATGATTGTTCAAGTTTAATTAATTGGATTATTATTGAGTCTTGAGTGCCGAACGGTTCTGTTGATAATGGCGACGGTTACTCGGGTCGTTCGAGTTCATATCCGTTGTTTAAAGGCGATTAAGGTTCTAAAACGGTTTCGAATCATGCATACGAACCGGTTAGAAACGATTGGGGTTTGATTTTACGCGTTTTAGTCGCGTTTGGACTTCGCCGGAGGTCGGCCGGAGTTTGGCCGGGGTTTGACCAGAGAAACGGGGGAAATATGCGGGAGGGGGTTTGGGTTTTGATTAATTTCAGTTTTAGTCCCTGCAGTTTTCGAATTAATATTTTATGCTTAAAACTTTCATTTAAAGTTTCAAATTTGTCGCAAATACCCCCTGAACTTAATTAACCCTTAAGTTTTAAATGTTTTTATAACTTATTAAATGTTTAACTTTTATAAGTTATTAATTAATTTTTTTTTTTTTTTTATAATTATTATTATTCTTTTTTTTTATTTAATTTTGACTATTGTTATTATTATTATTATTTTTAATAAATTAATTTATTAACTTCAAAATTAACTAAGAAACAAGCCTTCATAAATGACATAAATGGTCCTTACGAGAACATAACAGGGTTAACTATAATTAACGAAAACACGAAAGGTTACAGTCTCCCCAACTTTTAAGAATTTCGTCCCGAAATTAAGAATGAACTAAACGAACAAATACGGGTATTTCTTCTTCATATGCTCCTCGCGCTCCCAAGTAAACTCAGGTCCACGCTTATTTTCCCAACGAACCTTGACGATTGGGGTAGTAGTGGTTCTAGTCTTCTTCATAATGCGGTCCATGACTTCAACGGGTTTCTCAACAAAATGTAATGACTCGTCGATCTGGATGTCATCCAATGGGACATACAGACTTTCATCAGCCAAACATCTTTTCAAATTTGAGACATGGAAAACAGGATGAACCCCGCTAAGATCGGAAGGTAGTTCCAGTTTATAAGCCACTTTCCCAATCCTTTTCAGGATCTTGAAAGGTCCTACAAATCGTGGAGCTAATTTACCCTTCTTCCCAAAGCGAACGACTCCCTTCCATGGTGAGACTTTAAGAAGAACCATATCCCCAACTTGGAATTCCAACGGCTTGCGTCGTTTATCGGCATAACTTTTTTGTCGACTTCTAGCCACTTCAAGGTTCTTGCGAATCATGGAAACTTTATCGGTTGTTTCTTGTATGAGCTCAGGACCAGTGATGAAATTTTCACCAATGTCAGTCCAGCAGATCGGGGAACGACATTTACGACCATAAAGTGCTTCAAAAGGTGCCATTTTGATACTCGAGTGGTAACTATTATTATATGAAAATTCCGCGAGAGGTAAATGCGTATCCCAGTCACCACCAAAGTCAAGGACACAAAGACGTAGCAAATCCTCTAGGGTTTGAATAGTTCGCTCGGTTTGACCGTCCGTTTGAGGATGGTAAGCCGTGCTTAAATCCAGTTGTGTACCCAAAAGTTCTTGCATAGACGACCAAAAGTGCGAAGTGAAACGAGCGTCGCGGTCGGATATGATATGCAAAGGTACGCCATGACGACTCACAATCTCATCAATGTATATACGAGCTAACTTTGACGTTTTGTAGGTGTCCCGTATGGGTATGAAATGTGCCGACTTGGTCAATCGGTCAACAATCACCCATATGCTATCATGACCACGAGAGGTACGAGGTAGTTTGGTTATGAAGTCCATGGATATGTGTTCCCATTTCCACATGGGAATCTCGGGTTGTTCAAGTAATCCACTAGGACGTTGATGTTCAGCTTTAACCTTTGTACACGTAAGACACTTAGCTACGTAAGTTGCTATGTCTTTCTTCATTCCAGGCCACCAGTATTGACCGCGCAGATCCATATACATCTTATCGGAACCAGGATGAATTGAGTAACGAGTTTGATGAGCTTCATTCATGATAAAGGTACGAAGATTATCACGGTTTGGAACCCAAATTCGATTCAAGAAATACATCAACCCATTGGGTTTCGTTTCTAGTTGAGCTCGAAGATTGTACTCCAATTCCTCTCCCATTTTTCCTCCTTCTTGAACCGCTTGTTGAGCCTCCATGATACAAGTCTCGATGTCATTCTCAATCCTCAAGTTTTGTAGCAGCACCGTAGTCTCATTAACATCCAGACGAATCTCAGTATCAAATTCTCCCAAGATATCAAACCATTGTCGTCGATCGCGAACTTCTTGAAACGAAACCATCTTATTATGAATCTTACGACTTAGTGCATCGGCTACGACATTTGCCTTTCCAGGGTGGTAACGAATGTCACAATCATAATCACTAATCAACTCAACCCAACGTCGTTGTCTCATGTTGAGATCCTTTTGATTGAAGACGTGTTGCAGGCTTTTGTGATCGGTGTAGACTATACATTGCGTCCCATAAAGGTAATGCCTCCAAATCTTTAAGGCAAAAACAACAGCACCAAGTTCAAGATCATGTGTCGTATAATTCACCTCATGGACCTTCAATTGTCTCGATGCATATGCTATGACCTTTCCTCGTTGCATGAGAACACAACCAAGGCCTTGTTTAGATGCATCACAATATACGGTGAAATCATCGTTCCCATCGGGAAGGGTCAATATAGAGGCATTACACAACTTGTGCTTTAAGGATTCAAAGGCTCCCTCTTGTTCAGACCCCCATTCGAATGGTTTATTCTTTTGGGTCAAGGAAGTAAGCGGTTTCGCGATTCGGGAGAAGTAGGCAATGAAACGTCGATAATACCCAGCAAGACCAAGGAAAGAACGAACTTCGGTTGGAGTTGTGGGAACACACCAATTTTTCACAGCTTCCACCTTTGCAGGGTCAACGTGAATTCCTTGACTATTCACCACGTGTCCTAGAAATTGAACTTCCTCAAGCCAAAATTCGCACTTTGAGAACTTTGCGTATAGTTGTTCTTTCTTCAATAGCTCAAGAACTTGTCGCAGGTGGTGTTCGTGATCGGTTTTGGACTTGGAGTAGATAAGTATGTCGTCAATAAAGACAATCACGAACTTGTCTAGATACGGCTTGCATACTCGATTCATGAGATCCATAAAGACAGCAGGAGCATTCGTTAAACCAAAGGGCATCACCATGAACTCATAGTGTCCATATCGGGTACGGAACGCAGTTTTTGGGATATCATCATCATGAACTCGTAATTGATGATAGCCAGAACGTAAGTCAATCTTTGAGAAAATAGCAGCTCCTTGAAGTTGGTCAAAAAGATCATCGATGCGAGGAAGAGGGTAGCGGTTCTTGATGGTAAGTTTGTTAAGCTCACGATAATCGATGCACATACGAAATGATCCATCTTTCTTCTTCACGAACAAAATAGGTGCACCCCAAGGCGATGAGCTAGGTCGGATAAAGCCTTTGTCGGACAGTTCTTGAAGTTGACTGGCCAGCTCTTGCATTTCTGACGGTGCAAGTCGATATGGTGATTTAGCCACAGGGTTCGCTCCCGGAATTAAATCGATCTTAAACTCGACTTCACGCACGGGAGGTAAACCGCTAAGGTCATCGGGAAACACTTCAGGAAAGTCTCGTACAATCGGGACCTTCTTAAGATCATTCCCTTTGACTTTCGTGTTGACCACGTAAGCCAAGAAAGCCATGTAATTCTTGCTTAGACATTTTCGGGCTTGAGTACACGACATGAGTTTGAGTCCTTTGGATGATTTTTCGCCAAATACTTTCAATGTATCCCCCGAAGGCAAAGGAATTCGAATGCACTTCTCGAAACAAATAATTTCCGCATGATGTTTGCTAACCAATCCATGCCAATGATAACGTCAAAACTTCCAAGTTTCATAGGAATAAGGTCGATAAAGAAATCATGCTCGTTTAGGCTCAAAATGCAATCACGAATAACGACACCAACGGTGATGGGTTCTCCATCGGCGACTTCGACAGTAAGAGGTCTTTCTAGTTTCGTATGTGGCTTAGCAAGTATAGGCTCAAATTCTATCGAGACAAAACTCTTATCGGCTCCAGAGTCAAATAGAACGTAGGCATAAGAATTATTAATAAGAAACATACCTGTTCAGTTTTAAAGACGTTTACGATACAGGTAAAGCAACAAAAGTACTTGGATCATAAAGTTGGGGTTGGATTTGACATACCGTTCACCACATCGTTGTTAGCCTGTGCTTGGTTTGCATTGATGTTGAAGGCACGTCCTCGAGCTTGTGGTACGTTACCCGCAAGACGAGGGCATTGTGGGCGAAAATGACCAGGTTCCCCACAGTTGTAGCAAGCACGATTAGCAACTAACGCGGCATTGTTTGGTGCACGGTGACAAGTAGCCACCAAATGTCCATACTTACCACACAGTGTACAGATACGGCACGGGGTATTACCCGCATGATGATACTTACAGACATTGCACAATGGTAGAGGACCAGCATAGGTTCTAGCAGCAGGTGCTTGTGTACCAGGAGCGGGTTGTCTTTGAGGTACTTTGGGTGTAGCCACAGCAAATTACGCGCCGGTGTGAACTTGCGTTTCTTGTTGTTGTAAGACGGTTCATTCTTATTCTCCTTAGCTGCTTCAGGGACCGCCTTTTCAGTCTTTTTAGCCCCTTTGACAGACAAGGTGCCCGCTCGAATATGGTTTTCAGTAAGTTGAGCGGTGATGGTAATGGCATCTTCCAAAGTTGTGGGTCTACTTCCCACCACGGCATCTTGGATTTGAGGTGGCACCCCCTTGATGAACTTCTCAATGTTCCTAGGAACTGTGTCAACCATGTGAGGCAACAGGATGCTCAACTCGTGATGCCTAGTTGAATAGGCCAAATGATCTCCACCATCTTGCTTGAGATTCCAAAACTCCTCCTCCAGCTTTTGCAACTCACTTCTCGGGCAGAACTTTTGGATGGCAATGTTCTTGAATTCTTCCCAAGTGAGTGCCAACACAGCATCAGCACCACGATTCCTCTTCTCACTATTCCACCACGTAAGTGCTCTTTGTTGAAGAACACTTGTGGCATAACGGACTTTGAGTGCCTCGGGACACTCACAGTTGATGAAGGTGTTCTCCATACTTTCAAACCACTCGAGAAGTCCAGTGGCTCCTTCCTTCCCACTAAAGCTAGTGGGTTTGCACGAGTTGAAGTGCTTAAACGTGCAGGGTTGGTTGTTTCTTCCTTGATTTGCACTATTCTCTCCTGCCCATTGCCATTAGTGTTGTCACTAGCGTTGGTCATCAAGGTGCTACTCAGTTCAGCAACCATGGTCGGAATGACGGCAGCCATTTGACGGGCAATCATGGCGGCTAATTTGCGGTCGGAGCTACCACGCTTTCCATGATGACGAGACATGCTGGATATAAAATACGTTAGTCACAGAAATTTGGAGATAGAAGATAATAAAACAAAGATTTTTCAAGACTTGTAAAACACATATGGAATGATTCCATTTGGTACTCATTACCATTTGGAAACGTTGACACGTCAAGGTGAGTTAACTCCAATTGCCTTAGAAACTTGTGTATATTGACCATAGTTTATCACTCATCCCAGAAATCCCCAGGTAAGCATAACTAGTCCCACGGGATTTATGCGAAATGCTTACCTTAGCCCGAAGGCTTTTTGCCAGGAAATCCAGAATACAGGTGTCTATGTGTCACACAATATTTCTTTAGGTTCATGGAATTAAAACCTTGATGAGATTTTCATGGATTAGTCATAAAGTCTAAAGATTTGAACCTTTTGATATAAAGCTTACGTTCCCCCGTGTCGTCGAGAATAAGTTTAAGATATTTCATCGCCGAGAGAATAAAGGATTAAGAATAAGTTTTAGAGGAGACAAGACAACCAAGTTTCTCAATTATAAGACAATCCTAACTAAAGGCATCAAGTTGCACATTAAGAAGCCCTCCTTAACAAGTAGCATTATGTAGCATGCAACAAAATATATTACAAGATCATAAAGATTTTTCTTATGAGGTTCATACATCAACTATAGTCTAGGTCACCATTTCTAATAACCTAAATCCCTATAGTTATGGGCTCTGATACCAATCTGTCACACCCCAACCTTAACGGCGGAAACGTCGAGATGTGAGGGTTAAGATTGTTCACAGCCACATAACACTACCATAAATTGTAAATATAAAAATTCAATAGTTGAAATAAACCTTACAACCAAATGTCTCAACAAACAAAGATAAACAAAGTTCAACTTTCAAGTCTCAAGTTATTTTATTTATTTTTTTCTAGGTCCAAATCCTAGGTGTAGGCATGCTTCAAAGATAATCATCAACCTTGTGCATTTCCTGAAACATGTTAAAAATAAAAGGGTCAACTTTAAAAGTTGGTGAGTTTCCATGGGTTAAGCATACATATATATATATATAAAAGTTTACAAGTAGCAATTCATGTCAATGGTTACGAAATAAGCAAGTTTATAGATAACATATAGCTACAATCAAACCTTGACCAAGAATATCATTTACAAGTTTAACGATTAGCTAAGTGTACTTGGTTCCCATAGTGCTCAAGAATACGACACTAGGAGCCGGCAATAACCTCGGCTTTAGCACCAAATAGGCTTGTCAGGCCCATAGATCTATGACGTCGCCAGGCTAGCAATAGTTAATGATTGTCAACATATAATATTCATCATATAAAGCTCACAATATTACAAATAACCATGACAAAGTTCATAAATGAATTGCTCGTGCATTTACAAGTATCAAGATGTTTACAAGTGCAAGTTCATAAAGTTAACATGTTTCACCCCAAAAAGTGTGAAATAAAGTAAAAAGGGGCATGGAAAACTCACATGATATAAGCTGGTGTTGAAGGTAATAACAAGAAAATAAATGGTGCTCCAACGATTCCTTTTACAAGATACCTAAACGTATATGTTCCAAGATATGTTTAACGATTCATACGTAAACTAGGGTTTTAAGTGGAGTTCGGGGTTTTTTACAAATAAGGTTAACTATGAAAATCATATATATATTTTAATCCAATACAATTTAGGTAATTTAATATGGAGAGGAAATAAAATCATTTATAATAATTTGTAAAGTTTAATTATAAAATATAAATAATTTTTATAATTATCATGATTAAACTATTATTAAAGGTAACATGTTGACCAATAATATTTTAGTAATTTAAACTATTATTGAAAGTTTATTTTTATAAAAATAAACTAAGTATAACATTTGTTTAAAATATTTTATAAAAATATTAAAGTATTTAAAGTAATAATTTACATAAAATATTTAGGTGACTTGAAAAATAAATAAAGTTTTCAGAACTGATTTTTATAATTTTTAGAAATCTTCTATATTTTTTTTAAAGGCTGAAAAGCCCTAAAAAAAATAGTTGAGGGTGCCCGGGTTCGAACCCGAGACCCCAAGGTTGACAGGGGGTGCGGTTACCGTTAGGCTGGGCGCCTATGCCTGCCAAGAAAATGGTTTCTAATTGTTAAAAGCATTAACTACTCGAAACCCCCAAATCCCATGAACCCTAACTTCGGATTTCATCAAATTGATCGATAATTCGTATGTTTCAGCCGAATTAAACTTAGGGCTTTTGTTTGTAATGATCATACGACCATGATAATATGTATACATACCCGGATCAAAGTCGAATCGATGGTGAGCAAGACGAAGAACAAGTCGCGGCTATGTCGAGATTGGTTCAGGTTGCAAATGATGTTAATAATCAAATTCGTTGCACAGATAGCTCCTACTGGTCTCGGTGATTGAAAGCCCTTTATCAATTTTAATTAAGAACGACTGAAGGTTGAAGAACACTACGGTTGCAGTTCACGATGGAAGTGGGGATCGAATGCGGGGTTTGTGTGTTTCTCAGACGAAATTGCAAATGGTGATAGATTAGGGGTAGTTAAATGATTGTTCAAGTTTAATTAATTGGATTATTATTGAGTCTTGAATGCCGAACGGTTCTGTTGATAATGGCGACGGTTACTCGGGTCGTTCGAGTTCATATCCGTTGTTTAAAGGCGATTAAGGTTCTAAAACGGTTTCGAATCATGCATACGAACCGGTTAGAAACGATTGGGGTTTGATTTTACGCGTTTTAGTCGCGTTTGGACTTCGCCGGAGGTCGGCCGGAGTTTGGCCGGGGTTTGACCGGAGAAACGGGGGAAAATGCGGGAGGGGGTTTGGGTTTTGATTAATTGCAGTTTTAGTCCCTGCAGTTTTCGAATTAATATTTTATGCTTAAAACTTTCATTTAAAGTTTCAAATTTGTCGCAAATACCCCCTGAACTTAATTAACCCTTAAGTTTTAAATGTTTTTATAACTTATTAAATGTTTAACTTTTATAAGTTATTAATTAATTTTTTTTTTTTTATAATTATTATTATTCTTTTTTTTTATTTAATTTTGACTATTGTTATTATTATTATTATTTTTAATAAATTAATTTATTAACTTCAAAATTAACTAAGAAACAAGCCTTCATAAATGACATAAATGGTCCTTACGAGAACATAACAGGGTTAACTATAATTAACGAAAACACGAAAGGTTACAAATTTGATCATTGCCTGTTTGAGATTATCAGATGCAAGCTGAGCCGCTTCAGACCATATAAACTTGTGATTTCCCTTCAACAGATCGGTCAGTGGCCCAGCGATATGAGAGTAGCTCCTCACGAACTATCTATAATAGCCTGTCAAGCCAAGGAACCCGCGAAGGGTTGTTTGTGAAGTAGGGGTTGGCTATTTTTGAATTGCTATAATCTTTTCAGTGTCAGTGGATACACCAGATCTGGATATGACATATTCAAGATAATCGATTTCTGTAACTCCAAACACACATTTAGTCAATTTAGCATAGTATTGATGTGTGGAAAGTGTTTGGAAAACCTGGTGAAGATGTGCAACATGTTCCGCTTCCGATTTGCTATAAACAAGTATGTCGTCAAAAAAAACCAATACGAACCGACGAAGAGCATTACGAAAAATTTCATTCATGGCAGCTTGGAATGTGGAAGGAGCATTCGATAACCCGAAAGGCATGACAAGGAACTTGTAGTGACCATCGGTGGTACGAAAAGCCGTTTTATGTGTATCCTCCGGCGCCACTCGAATCTGGTGATACCCCGCCCTTAAATCCAATTTAGAAAATATTTGAGCACCATGTAATTCATCCAAGAGCTCATCCATAGTTGGTATAGGAAATCGGTCCCGGATGGTGACGACATTCAGGGCTCGATAGTCCACGCAAAAAAGCCAAGTGCCGTCTTTTTTGCGGACTAATAATATGGGTGATGAGTATGGGCTGGTGCTTGGTTTAATGACCCCTTCCGACAACATATCCTTGATGAGGTTAGACATGATCTCCTTTTGGTAATGCGGGTAGCGGTAAGGACGAACGTTCACGGATTGGCTATTGGAATGTAGGTGTATGTGATGGTCATGTTGGCGAGGTGGGGGCAAAGCAGATGGGGTCTGGAATATGTGAGAAAAGGTTTGGAGTAAGTTTTGGATGTGTGGGTTGGGGTGTGGAGGGTTGATTTGAGTGGGTGAGTCAGGTTCATGTTGGAAAATGAGGGTGTGCATGGATGAAATGGCATCCTTGTGGAGAAGATGGTGTATATTAGTGGAACTTGCGGGTAACGACATAGGTTTTCCGGTAAGTGTAACATTATTGCCATGGTGTGTAAAGGAGATTGAAGGAATAGAAAAGTCTGCTATAATTGTACCCAAGGAACTCAACCAATCCATTCCCAAGACAATGTCAGCCCCTTCTATGGGAAGGACGAATAACGGAATGGAAAACGGATGTTTGGTTAGAATCAATGTAACCTCGGGGCAAAAACCAGCACCAGTTATTAACTCACCATTCCTAATCATCACTGAAAAGGGCTGAATAGGAGTCACCTGAAGGTTTAGGAAAGATGCCACACGTGGCTGTACAATATTATGAGTGCTCCCCGAATCAATTAAGATAGACATCGAATGGCCCGCAATGAAACTTGTGACCCGTAGTAACTTTGGTGATGCCACACCAAGTAGAGCCGCAGGTGACAACGAAAGGAAGTGTTTATGTATCATAGGGTCTGGTTGAGATGTTTGAGCCGGTTGCTCGGCCTGTGGAATTAGATCCTCGCAGAGATCAATCAGTGGCGGTTGGTCGTAAAGTTCGTCATTGTCGAGTATGAGATGAAATTGAGGAGGGTTGCATCAGTGAACACGGTGATACTTCTCTGGGCAACGAAAACACAACTCGGCGGCTTTTTGTTGTTGAAGGGCTTCATGGGATAACCGGTTAAAGGGCAATATTTGGTTGGTGATTGTGGGTGTCGGTAATATTGGTGGTGTGGAGGTGTTTGTGGTGGATGGTTTGGGAGTAGTGGTGGGTGGGATTGGTGGTAAGGAAGCAGTAGGTATAGCACGAAAAGGAGGGTTTAATTTAGGATGATACTGGATGTCACCAAGCTTGTCTTCAACTAATTTTGCTAACCCCATAGCTTGCGCAAGAGACTGGGGTTTATGTATGGCCAATTCTTTTTGAATATCCTTGCGGAGTCCCGACAAGAAACAATTGAGCAATGCGTCCAGTGGAAGGCCAATGACACAGTTACTTGGCCGTTCGAACTCCGTAATATAAGCGGTGACTGTGGAGGTTTGGCAAAGCTTGAAAAGAGCGGCTTGATGGTTTTCATATGAAGATGGACCAAATCGGATTTCAAGCAAACGGGTGAATTCGTCCCAGGTGGTTAAGAGTTTGTTGTTGTATAGGTATATATACCAACTAAGTGCCTCACCGGACATGCCGAAAGATGCTATGGTTAGTCGTTGTGAGGGATCGGTCTTGTAAAAAGCGAAGTATTGCTCGGCTTGAAACAACCAATCCATTGGGTTTGTACCGTCAAATGTCGACAGAATCAATTTGGGGTGTCATATTTCGAGGTTGTTTTATGGTAGGGATGGTTTTGAAGAAGATGGCTTAGAATCTGTTTTGGTTAGGGCTGCAATCAAGAGAGTTGTTTGCTCAGCTTGAGCTATGATTTGGGTTGTGAGAGCATCAATCTTTAGAGAATTTTCTTTGGAACTGGATGAGAGTGCTTCCGCCAAGGCGGCGATGGACTCTTCCATGGTTGGATTTTCACGACGCGGAGGCATTGGCGTACGTGAATGAAAACACCAATGATATGGTTCTATTCGAGATGAACCGGATCTCCAAACTAGAATTAACGGAGAAGAAGAGAATTCAAGACACTTTTCCGATGATTTTTTTATTAACCAAAACATGGGTATTTAAATAAATCGAATGAAAATGTAAACATGAAAATGCGAACTTACGTTCAAACTAAAATAAGAAATAAACCCACTTTCATGGAGAATCACAAATATTTTAAGAAATCCCATTGATTCCTCTCCACAAATAATGCTCTTCATGAATGCACGCTCATTTTATTTGGAATAGGATTTTTGCAAATTATTTTTTCCGGTGATTAGTTGAGATAACGAACGGGCCTTTGGATAACACGCTCGGGCCGAGCCTCTATTGTTGGGCCGGTGTCACACACAAGGGTCGTAACAGTAAAACTTACTTAAATTATGTTAATTAGAGAGTTGATACGTAAGTAATTTTAATCGTTTATTCATTTGTGCGCATAAAACTAATTATCAAACTAATTATCGTGCGTGTAAAACTAATTATCAAACTCAAAAAGAGAAATTTAATCGGATTATTAAAGTCGAATATCATGATTTTAATCGATTTTAAAGTGCCACCAAACTAATAAACAGCGATGAATAAGTAAATAAGTGATTATCTTAATACCACTAGTAAATATTCTAATTACGATTTTTCTTTTTCGCACAATCTATCCTAATAATTATTTACATTTTTTGACACATTACATTCTCACATCCATTCTTCTTTTAATTTTTCCGCCTAAAGTATTTCTTTGATTTTAAAAAGTCAAATAACTAATTTTCAAATCTTTTTTTTCTCTCTATGTTATAAATCCAAGTCATTTTTAAATCAATAATTTTTAAAAGATATTTTTTCATTAGATAAATACTAAGTTTTTTTATTAAAAAATACACTTTTTCAAAAACTATGATTTTTTTCTAAAATAACACATTTTTTCTTAAATTATGAGATATTTCAAAATTAATATTTATATAAAATAAAAGTTTATATAAAAACATGTTTTTTTAAAAAAAAAAACCTCAAGTTTTTAAACAACGAGATATTGATAAAATATGGGATATTTTAAAATCAATATTTATTCAAACCGTGTAATACACGGGGTTATAGCCTAGTTTACAATATACAATACCAAATATATCTAGTGTTGTAAAAATTCGGACTAGCCTCCTATTAGTTGGTGATTAATCATTAATTGGAGGTTGGCCGCATTGATTCCATCAAATCGGAGGTTCAAGGCGCTAATCGGTCAAAATTAGTCAAAGTCGGACCTAGACGGACCAAATCGTCCTAATCGGAGGTTTTCCGGCGATGAGATTATCCGGATTTGTCGCTTCCGGTGACCGACTTGCCGCTTTTGGCGACGGATTTGCCGATTCCGGCAACAAACTCAGACGACGGTAACTGGAACGACGAATTTTGTTAAATATGTAAAATCATTAATAACAAAGTGTAACATTGGTCATTTATTCACGATATTGTGGTTTGGAACGGGGTTTCATGTAAAGAAAGATCTTTTTAACCTCTAAGTAAATTTTGTAATTGATCGTTAAGTAAATAAAAACTTATATAATGATCACTTTTAAATTCTATAATGATTGATCGGTAAGTAAATGAAAACTTATACGACGATCATTTTTGCAAATTATACGACGACCGTTTCTGCAAATTATACATATCAATGTACTATCGCTAATAAAAGAGGTAGATTTCAATTCATATTACGGTTTTCATTACTATGTATTCACGCCTTTTATGGTTATAACTTAGAAAAACATAACTTTACCATAAATATTACTAAGATTTATATTTTTCTTCTTGAAAATTGTCACTTGGTTGGCTTTTTACTAAATAGAATCGTACTGTTTCGAACATTCTATGGTAAAATCAATTTCTTTTATCAAATAAAGTCTCTTTTTGTATTTACCTACCTCTTGAAATTGAAAAATGCAACAAATAGTAAAATTGTTGGAATTATTTTCTCTCCATTATCAACACATTTGATTAACGTCTAAAGAGAAGCAATTCGGTACACTTACCCAGTTTGATTGTTTAACACTTTTATATATACATTTGTAGTCTAACTAGTATTACGACATCGTATTGCGGTGAACTTAAAACCTTGAAAAGAGTAACATTGTAAAGTTATAGTGTTATAGCGAACTTACGAATTGCAAGATACGTTAATAATATACGTAACTTTATATATAAAAAAACAAGACATGAACGCCGTTTAAAACATTCGATATATTATATAAGACGTAAAACCATGAAAATATGTCATCCATAGCACACGTAACTTCATATAACAAAAACAAACATTAAACTTGTATAAAATCCAAATTAAATTTTTAGAAATGGAATTGCATAAATTTATACCTGAAAGATTACATTAAATACGAATCTAGTTATATAATTATATGCAGGTAAAAAACTATATATAAAATTAATTAAAAGAGATTAAAGGAGAATCTAATTGAAGGATTTTGTATAAAAGGAAATGATTTTAAAAAAAAATCAAATCAAGCAGATACGGGTCATATGACCCGACCTGACCCGACCATTATCGTCATGATGTAAATTCCCCCAAATCGTTCACTGATTTTCTCGGCAACGGTCACAAGAAAATCCTTATAAAATCAGCATCATAACATAAAATCACATATGAACCCTAATGGAGCCACACCAAAACCCTTGTATAACTTTTCATTTTTTTTTGTTTCAAAATGCCCTTAAATTCCTTGATTATGGCGACTGAAGGATTGATTATCAGCGATTACTTGACTCTGGTGACTAAATGATGAAGATAACAACTTCAATCAGTGGGTTATTCAGTGATCACTGATTAAGGTAACAATCTCGATACTCTCTTGCTTTATTGTTCTGTATAACCCTCATTCGTTTTCATTCAAGATTGAAGTTAACTTTGGGTGTTTAATCTCGCAACTAAAGGATTAAGGTAACAATTCAGCCATTGAGTTAACAATTTTAACCCTTCTTTGGTTGATGGTTCTCTCTAACTTTTCATTTGTTTTCATCTGATTCTGCCCTTAATTCTGATGCTAATTCTGGCAACCAAAGGATTAGGGTAAAAGTTTTGATATGTGCAATACTCAGAGATCAAGGTAACAGTTTTGACCGTCTATTGGATTATTGTTTTGTATAACTTTTCGTTCAAGATTGCCTATAAATTTTGATGTTGATTCTGGCCACAAATGTAGACATTAAAGTATTAGTAAAATATTAGTAAAATAAATGTTTCGTTTTGGTAGATGACTGGACTTGAAGTAAAAAGGGTGAATTAGGGAGTATCTAGATGCTTAGGTCGATTTGGGGTGTATTTAGATGCTCTTAGCATGTTACAGAACTTATTCTTAAAAGTTATATTGTTATTTGGTAACATGGTTTTTGTTATCATGTCTAATATGTTAATTATTTCATAAAAAGATGGATAAGAAGTGTTGCCAGGTGATTGCAATGGTTGATATTGAAACAAGAATCAGTCATCAGCGTGTATTTTGGAAACTAGCTTTGTAATTCTTTAATGTAGGTGATGGATTCATCTTCTGCTCAAGCAAGGAGTAAAGACATTCAAGAAAATGCTGAAGAGGTAATGTTGCAAACTAATATGATTGGAAAAATACTAAAACTATGAAAACTTTCCATTATCAGGTGATGCCTTGATGCTGTTGGTAAGGTACAGATTTTAACGATTCTGTTTACCTTGTGTGCATGTGTGTAATATATAGGTGTGTTTATATGTGTATATGTGTTCACATGTGTGTATATCAAGCATTAGACTTCCCTGACCAGTGACCCCTCTTGATTATCATGGAAACTTTGTTGGCATGTGTTGAAATATAAACAAAAGCAAATGGGTGCCAGCTACTATGAATTTTTTTCACAATTAGAATTTTGAATTCATTTCTCTTTTTTTTTTCCTGGTAGTTGCTGTTTGGGTCGCTAACAAGTTGACGTAACTGACATGTAAGGTGGATTCTTGCCAGTTCACTTATAAATTGGTTGGGCATGTTATGTTTTTATATCTGATTGGTAAAATCAAAAAAGTTGACTACGAATGAAACTAGTCAAAAGGGTTGATAGTTGTCCAAAGTGCATTATTAATTCATAAAACCTTTTAATTCAATTTACTCAAAGTTGTAGCTTATGATTTAATCAATACAGCCTTTTGTCCATATTCAACGAACTTATTATATATAAAAATACTAGAAGGCAAGAAAGTGCTTCGATTCGACTTGTTAAAGTAGTCGAAAGCACCCAAACATGTATTTTTTATGTCTTAAATCTTTTATCCAAAACTTTGGATAGCGAGTTGGGGAGTCTCCTTGAGAGCAGCCTCTTTTTCCAATGAGATAGTGGTAAGGCTTGCCCTCATCTCACCCTTCCCAGACTCTACTGTTGAATGGGAGTTTTGTTGGGTTGGTTGTTTGTTTGTTGTTCAAAACTTTAGATAGGTACTGAAATAAATAAAATTTGTAATCGTATTTGACATAGTAATTATTCCCAAAAATATTAGATATTTCAACAAAAAAATTTCGGGTCGACTCATCCCACCTGCCTATTCATTTTATCACCTGGATATATAATCGATTCATATTGTTGTTCAGCTAAGGAACCTGGTCTGTGCTGCCTCAAAACATAATGTATGTGCTGCCTCAAAACATAATGTATGTTTCATGTCTAACAACCCAATCATGCATTGGTCATCAGTATTATACAATTTGACCGAGATCCTTAACTTTTCTGGTTATGTACACCTATTAAGCTAATGCCAGTTTATTTATAACAATTTGGTGATTTCTGTCTATTTTTAGTTCATCTGAATTTTTTGTGTGTTAATATTCAATTATTTATATGCTTTGTGGTAGATTTTAGAAACATGCTGGGAGTTTGCTGGAAGGTTTTACACCCAGATTAGTAGTCAAAGATGATTTTTTAGTTGCTAGAGGATTTCAGGACAGCTGGCTTTTAAGGTATTTTGCAATATGATGGTTCAAATTTCCCTCTTTTATTTAATTTCTATCTTCTGGAGTGTCTTGTGCTGAAGGATCTAATTACGATTTTACCGCATTTATTAGAGTTTTCGATACATTGTGCTGAAAGTTGGTGCCTTGAGCCTGTTAGATACTTAGATCTCTGTCTACCTTTTTGGCCCTAGCTGGAACATAAACTTGTTTGGTTCCTGTCATAACCTTGTTTTAATATTTGTACCATTAGCAATGATACACCTAGGTTTATCGTTTTACTTAATTGTTCATTCCTTTTCATTCACTAACATTCTGATCTTGAACCCGACAACTATATGGTTAAGGTAACAAATTCGATCCGGGGGGTTACTTAGCGAGTAAGGTAACAATTTTATCCTCCCTTGGTTCGTTCTGTATTAATTGTTCTGTTGTTTTTATTTGAGAATGCCCTTAAAGTTCTAATCTTAATATTACCAAATTTTGATCTGCTGGCTCCTCAGTGATTAAGGATAATGGTAATAATTTTAATCATCCCTTAGTTTATTGTTTTGTATGACTATTCACTCGTTTTCATTCTAGATTACCATTAAATTCTATCTTGATTTAGGTGACTGAAAAATTAAGGTAACGATTTCGATACTTGGACTGCTTAGCGATTGAGGTAATTGTTTCCATCCCTGTCTTGGTTTATTGTTTTTGTATAACTATATATTTATTTTCATTTAAGATAGGCTGAAAACTTTTTGTTCAAATACTTTCATCTTGTTACGATTTTAGCGAGATAGTCACAAATATTATATTATTTAATAATCTGTTATATTTGGTAGCATAACTTTGGAAGTTCTATGCATTTAGAAATACACTCTGATGAAGTATTCTTGTAATGAGCTGGTTGTGGAATTGGTCATGACACCGCTAAGTCAAAACAGATAAGTTTTTATCCAAAATCTTTATCCTTGTTAATTAGTATTTTTGTGACATAATTGTATTTTTTTTTTCAAATCCAGTAATGCTTTTCTTCTCTGTGATCTTAGGAATTTCTTGGTTCTCTTTTACCCAATTGGAGGGATATTTACCTTTATTTACTATCATTTGCTAAGATTTAGAGGTGTGGCAAACTGGCATTATGAGCGAGTCAGGTAATTGGTTCAAATGGGTAATGTTTACGCAAGACAAAATAGGTTGATTGGGTTTAATTTTTAAATGTATGTTTTGATATATAAATTCTGTTACAAATTCTACATGTTGTACTCCTTTATGGTCTCAAAATTTATTGGCTCTCTTTCTTTTGACTTGAGGTGGTGAAATGGGTTGGGTTGGGTAATTGGTCAAAACGGGTCTGTTGGTTGTCCGGAACAGGCCTTTTACGAAAGTTTTAATTTTCTCATGAAGTGAATTGAACGGTTTTATGTTTTAAAGTACACTTTGGATGAAATGTGGAGATTTCCATGGGCAATGTGATTTATATTTCCACCATCTAGTCAAGACCACTTATATGGGCATTATCTGTTGCTAAAGGATTCATAGCAACTCAATCTGCATGAAGTTTCATTCATGTGCTTCAATTTTGGATGCTAACTTTTATTTGTAGTTTCAGCATTCATCCTTATGCTCAGATCGCAAGCTTATAACTGTTGTTGGAGATAGTGGGCTCTTCAAATGGAGAGGTAAGAGATTATACATGTAATGTTTTTCTGTTTACCAGCTTTGTTTTCTTTAATAATTTGATTAAGTTGGTTGTTGCATTAAGTAGACTGTTTTCATCAAGATCATGACGTGGTTGTTGCATTAATGGACCCAAATGTGTTCCTTTTGTAAGGGTCAAACTCAAAATGAATCAGCTCATGTAATGTTTTTTTGTTTACCAACTTCGTTTTCTTTAATAATTTGATTAAGTTGGTTGTTGCATCAAGTATACTCTTTTCATTAAGATCATGATGTGGGTTAGTGGGCCGAAATGTGTTCTTTTTGTAGGGGTCAAAACTCAAAATGAGTCGGCGCTCAGGTTAGACCCAAAATCATTTCTCTATTTAGCTAATTATGCTTTTGTTTGATGGGACTATTTTGATATTTCGACCCATGGACTACTAAACGATTAAGGTAAGAATTTCAACCCTTCCATAGTTTATGGTTTCGTATAACTTTTCATTCATTTCATTTGAGATTACCTTAAAATTTTGATTGGGATTCTTGTAATAATAGGATTGAAGGTGACAAGATCCTTGGGCTACTCAACGACTAAGGTGATAATTTCTACCTCCCTTGATTTATTGTTTAGTGCAACTTTTTATTCGTTAACATTTGAGATTACCATTAAATTATGATCTTTATTCTGTCAACTAAAGGAGCAAGGTAACAAATTCAACCTGCATGCTGCTACTTAGCGATTAAGGTAACAAATTTCGACCATCCTTTGGTTTATCATTCAGTGTAACTTTTCACTCCTTTTCTTGATTGCCTTCTAGTGACTAAAGGAAACTATTTCAATATGTGGGCCACTTAGTGTTGATTCGACCCTCCCTTGGTTTATCATTCTATATATTTGTTCATTTATTTTCATTAACTTAAATTCTAATCTTGAATATGGAGATTACAACAACTAAGGTAATATATCTATCCATGTGATAACAATGATTAAGGTATAATATCGATCCGTGGGCTAACAGCAATTAAGGTAGCAATTTTAACCCTCCCTTGGTTTATCATTCTGTAATAACTCTTTGTTTGTTTTCATTGATGAAGCCCTTAAGTTTTGATATTGATTCTCGTGATGAAAATAAAATAATATAGATCTGTGGGCTACTCACGATGCATGTAACAGTTTCGACCCATTCTAGGTCTATCATTCTGCATAACTGTTCATTGTTTTCAGTCACTTAAATTTTGATATTGATTCTGGTGACTACAGGATTATGGTTAGAATTTTGATCCGTGGGCCACTCAACGATTAAGGTAAAAAAATTGCCCTCTCTTGATTTATTGTACGTAATAGTTACTGTTTGTTTGTTTTCATTTCAGCATTCCCCTAAAATTTGATGTTGATTCTGGTGACTGAAGGAAACAACTTCGATTGGTGGGCTACGGAGTGAAGAAGGTAACTATTTTGATCCTCCCTAAGTTTATCGTTCTGTTTACCTGTTCATTTATTTTGAATCACTTAAGTTCTGTTCTTGATTCTTGAAGCCGACGACTACAAGGTTAAGGTCACAATTTTTATCTGGGGGTTACTCTATCAACAATTAATGTAAAGTTTTTGACTTCCCTTCGTTTATTGTTCTGAATTATCCATTCGTTCGTTTTCATTTTGAGAATTCCCCTAAATTCCTTGATTATGGCGACTGAAAGATTGATATATCAGCGTTTAATTGTTTTGTATAACCTTTAATCATTTTCATTTGAGATTGACCTTAAGTTATGTAGATTATTGACACCACTGGAAACAATTTCTATATCGGAGTAATAGAACAATTTAGGTAACAATTTGGACCCTACGTTAGTTTATCATCATTCATAGTATAACTCTGAATGCTGAAATGAAAATAACAATTTCAACCAGTGGGTTATTCAGTGATTAAGGTAACAATCTTCAATCCTCCTTGTTTTATTGTTCTGTAATAAACTGTATAACTCTCATTCGTTTTCATTCAAGATTGAAGTTAACTTCAGATGTTGAATCTCGCAACTAAAGGATTAAATTCACTAATTCAGCCATTGAGGTAACAATTTCAACCCTTCATTGGTTGATGGTTCTGTATAACTATTCATTTGTTTTCGGTTGAGATTGCCCTTAGATATGATGTTAATTCTGGCAAGTAAAAAATTAGGGTAACAGCTTTGATATGTGCTCTACTCAGAGTTTAAGTAACAATTTCGACCTTTCCTTTTGTTTATTATAGCTTTTAATTTAATTCAAGATTGCCCCTAAATTCTGATGTTGATTTTGGCAAAAAATGTAGACGACTAGAGTTAAAAGAATAAGTAAAATAAATGTTCTGTTTTCTTTTTGGAAGTGGTAGATAACCGAACTTGAAATAAAAAACTTGAATCAGGGAGTATTAGATGCTTTAGGTTGATTTGGG
Source organism: Flaveria sonorensis (assembly GCA_025506505.1). Lineage (NCBI taxonomy): Eukaryota > Viridiplantae > Streptophyta > Magnoliopsida > Asterales > Asteraceae > Flaveria > Flaveria sonorensis. Next base: position 2,149,842 of record CM046434.1, read on the forward strand.
GTGTATTTAGATGCTCTTAACATGTTAAATAACTTATTCTTAAAAGTTATATTGTTTTTAGGTAACATGGTTTCTGTTATCATATCTAATATCTTAATTATTTCATAAAATTCCAAAAAGATGGATAGGAAGTGTTGCCAGGTCATCGCAATGGTTGATATTGAATCAAGAATTAGTCAGTGTCTATTTTGGAAACTAGCTTTTTTATTGTTTAATGAAGGTGACGGATGCATCTTCTGCTCAAGCAAGGAGTAAAGACATTCAAGGCATTCCATGGAAAATGCTGAAGAGGTAACATTGCAAACGAATATGATTGGAAATATACTGAACTATGAAAACATTCCATTATCAAGTGATGCCTTGATGCTGTTGATAAGGTACAAATTTTCCAATTACGTTTACCTTGTGTGTGTGTAATACATAGGTGTGTTTATATGTGTATATGTGTGTGTACAATATATAGGTGTGTTTATATGTGTATATGTTTTCATATGTGTGTATATCAAGCATTAGACTTTCCTGACCCATCTTGATTATCTTGGAAACTTAGTTGCATGTGTAGAAATATAAACAAAAGAAACAGGTGCCAGCTATTATGATTTGATTCACAATTAGAATTTTGAAATCATGTGTCTTTTTTCTGGTAGTTTCTGTTTGGATTGCTAACACGTCGACGTAATTGACATTGTAGCTTACTTTTGAATTATTACAACAATTTCTTCATATTCAACGAACTTATTATATTAAAAATACTAGAAGACAAGAAAGTGTTTTGATTCGACTTGACAAAGTAGTCTAAAGCACCCAACATGTATTTCTCACGCCTAAAACCTTTTATTCAAAACTTTAGATACTGAACTGATTTCCTTGGGAGCTTGCCCTCGTCTCACCCTCCCCAGACTCTACTCTACTGTTGAGTGGGAATTTTGTTGGTTTGGTTGGTTGTTTGTTTGTTATTCAAAACTTTAGATAATTACTGAAATAATATCAATTTTGTAATCATATTTGACATAGTAATTTTTCATGAAAATATAATATCTTTCAACAAAAAAACTTTCAGGTCAGACTCATCCCACCTGCCTGTACATTTTGTCACCTTTTTCACTATGTATATATAATTGATTCATACTGTTTCTCAGCTAAGGAACCTGGTCTATGCTGCCTCAAAACATAATGTATATTTCATGTCTAACTACTCAATCTTGCATTGGTCATCATTTATACAATTTGATTGATGTCTTTAACTTTTCTGGTTATGTAGCACCTATTGAGGTAATTCAAGTTTATTCATAACAGTTTGGTGATTTCTGTCTATATTGAATTCTTTTGTGTTAATATTCAATTATTTATATGCTCTTTGTGGTCATCTAGATTCTAGAAACATGCTGGGAAGGGTTTTACATAAACTCAAATTAGTAATCTAGCAGTCAAGGATGGTTTATTAGTTGCTAGAGGATTTCTAGGAGAGCTGGCTTGTAAGTTATTTTACAGTATGATGGTTAAAATTTTCATCTTTTATTGAATTTATATCTTCTGGAGTGTCTTGGCCTGAAGGATCTAATTACGATTTTACCGCATTTGTTAGTGTTTTTGATACATTGTGCTGAAGATGGTGCCTGGAGCCTGTTAGATCTATGTATACCTTTTGGCCTTAGCTGGAACTTAAACTTGTTTGGTTCCTATCATAACCTTGGGTCTAATATTTGTACCATTAGCAATGGTACACCTAGGTTTATCATTTTACTTAATTGTTCATTCCTTTTCATTCAGTTGAATTCTGATCCTGAACCCGACGACTGCATGATTAATGTAACAAATTTGATGCGGGGGTAACTTAGCGAATAAGGTAACAATTTTAACCTTCCTTGGTTTAGCGTTCTGTATTAATTTTTCAATTGTTTTTATTTGAGAATGCCCATGAAATTCTAATCTTAATACAAGTAAATTATTGATTTGCTAAAGGATAGCATATCTTGGACTGCTTAGTAATTAAGGTAATTGTTTCCATCCCTGTCTTGGTTTATTGTTCGTATAACTATTCATTTATTTTCATTTAAGATAGCCCTTAAATTCTGAAAACTTTTTGTTCAAATATATTCATCTTGTTAAGAATTTAGTGAGATAGTCATAAATATTATATTAGTTAATAATCTGTTATGTTTGATAGCATAACTTTGGAAGTTCTATGCATATAAATACACTCAGGGGAGGTGTCTTCTAATGAGCTGGTTGCGGAATTGGTCATGACATTGTTGGGTCGAAACAGATACATTTTTATCCAAAACTTTTAACTCCTTGTTATTAGTATTTTGTGACATAATTAATTTTTTGTCAAGATATTGCTTTTCTTCTCTGTGATCTAGGAATTCATTGGTTATCTTTTACCCAATTGGAGGGATATTTTTACCTTTATTTACTATCATTTGCTTAGATTTAGAGGTGTGGCAAACTAGCAGTATGAGTGAGTCACGTAATTGGTTTAAATGAGTAATGTTTATGCAAGACAAAACACATTATTGGGTTGACCCTGAACACTTATGTTCAAAAGTTTTGAAATTTTTAAATATATGTTTTGAAATATAAATTCTGTTACAAATTATACGTGCTGTTCTCCTTTATGGTCTTAAATATTCTTGACTCTCTTTATTTTGACTTGAGGTGGTGAAACGGGTTGGGTTGTGTAATTGGTCAAAACGGGTCGGTTGGTTGTCCCGGAACAGGCTTTTTACGAAAGTTTAAATCTTTTCATGATGTGACTTGAACAGTTTTATGTTTTAAGTACATTTTGGATGAAATGCGGATTGTTCATGGGCAATATAATTTATATTTTGCACCATCTAGTCACAACCACTAGTAACATGGGCATTATCTGTTGCTAAAGTGTTCATAGCAACTCAATTTGCACAAAGTTTCATTCGTGTGCTTCAATTTTGGACGCTAACTTTTATTCTTTTTGTAGTTTCAGCATTCATCTTTTGCTCAGATCGCAAGCTTATTGTTTAGTACAACTTTTTATTCGTTAACATTTGAGATTACCATTTTATTATGATCTTCATTCCGACAACTAGAGGAGCAAGGTAACAAATTTAATCTGCATGCTGCTACTTTAGCAATTCAGGTAACAAATTTCGACCATCCCTTGGTTTATCAATCAGTATAACTTTTCACTCATTTTATTGATTGCCTTCTAGTGACTAAAGGAAACAATTTATTGACTAAAGGAAACAATTTAAATCTGTGGGGCACTTAGTGTTGAAGGTAACAGTTTTCGACCCTCCCTTGGTTTATCAATCTATATTATTTTTATTCGTTTTCATTAACTTAACTTATAATCTTAAATCTGGAGATTACAACGATTAAGGTAAAATATCTATCCATGGGCTAACAATGATCAAGGTAAAATATTGATCGGTGGGCTAACAACAATTAAGGTAACAATTTTAACCCTCCCTTGGTTTATCGTTCTGTAATAACTCTTCGTTCGTCTTCATTGACGAAGCCCTTAAGTTCTAATATTGATTCTCGTGAGCTGTGGGCTACTCACGATGCATGTAACAGTTTCGACCCTTTCTAGGTATGTCGTTCTGCAAAACTGTTCATTGTTTTCAGTCACTTAAATTTTTATATTGATTTTGGTATTTAGGTTACAATTTCAATCCGTGAGCTACTCAACGATTAAGGTAAATTTTTTACCCTCCCTTGGTTTATCGTTACGTAATTAGTTACTGTTTGTTTGTTTTCATTTCAGCATTCCCCTAAAATTTGATGTTGATTCTGGTGACTGAAGGAAACAACTTCGATCAGTGGGCTACGGAGTGAAAAAGGTAACAATTTTGATCCTCCCTAGGTTTATCGTTCTATTTACCTGTTCACTTGTTTTCAATCACTTAAATTCTATTCTTGAAGCCGACGACTACATGGTTAAGGTAACAATTTTTCGACAACAATTAATGTAAAGGTTTTGACCTCCCTTCATTTATCGTTCTGAATTAACCGTTCGTGCGTTTTCATTTGAGAATGCCCCTAAATTCTTATCTTAGTACTGGTGAAATTTTGATCTCCCGCTTCTGTCTAGCCGGTTAATTCAATAGAGCATTGCATACTCAATGATTAAGGATATTGGTAACATGTCAATCTTCATCATTTTGTACTGCATTTGTTTTCATTTGAGATATTAAATTTTGATCTTGGCTCCGGCACCTAAAGGATTAAGGTAACAAATTCGATACTTGGGCTACTTCACGACTATGGTAATTGTTTCCACCCTTGCCTGGGTTTATTGTTCTATATAATTGTTCATCCATTTTCATTTGAGACTGCCTGCTTTTTCTTTAAAATTTTTTGTTAAGTATCTAATAAAATAATTACATATGTATTAAATAATCTATTTTGTTAGATATTTGGACTTTGGAAGCTTCATGTATTTAGAAATAGACATCGGTGAGGAATTCTTTAACGAGCTGGTTGGGGAATTGGCCATGACATGGTTGGGTCAAAAAGGTTAAGGTTTTATCTAAAACTGTTAACTTCTTTCTATTAGTATTTTGTGACATAGTAACTTTTTTTCAAATATGTTGCTGCTCTCTCACTTTGTGATCTGGGAAGTTCTTGGTTTTCTTGTACTCAATTGTAAGGGAGATTTACCTTTATATACTATCATTTGCTAAGACTTAGAGGTGTGGCAAACCGGCAATATGAGCAAGTCAGGCAGTCGGTTAAACATGGAAAATGGGTAATTTTAATGTAATTCAAAACAAGTTGGTTGGGTTGACCTTGAGGACTCGCGTGCAAAAGCTTTGAATTTTTTAAATGTATGTTGTGAAATATGAATTCCATTACAAATTTTTCGCGTTCTCCCTTGTGGTATCAAGATTTCTTGGCTCTTTTCTTTTTGACTGTAGATGGTAAAATGGGTTGGGTAATTGGTTGAAGCAGGTGAGTGGGTCTTCTTGAAACAATTTTTGTTCAAAAGTTCAATTATTTTCAAAAAATGACTTGAACGGTTTTGTGTTTTAAGTATACTTTGTTGAAATGTTTTATCATGAGTGATATAATTTATATTTCCATTATCTAGTTACAACCACTAGTATATGGGCATTATTAGTAGCTAGAGTGTTCATAGCAACTTAGTTTGCACGGACTTTCGTTTGTGTGCTTCAATTTTGGATGCTAAATGTTATTCTTTTTAGGTTTCAACATTCATCCTTAAGCTCGGATTGCAAGTCTATAATTGTTGTTGGAGACAATTTTAATGGACTTATTGTGGACTCTTTAAATGGAGATGGGCGTTATTAGTAGCTAGAGTGTTCATAGCAACTTAGTTTGCATGGAGTTTCATTTGTGTGCTCAATTTTAGATGCTAAATGTTATTCTTTTTAGGTTTCGACATTCATCCTTAAGCCCGGATTTCAAGTCTATAATTGTTGTTGGAGACTTCTTCAATGGACTTATTGTGGACTCTTTAATTGAAGTGGTCAGAGAACATGTTATGCTTTCTATTTTTTATTTAATAAGGTTAATTGTGGCATTGGGGCAATGGTGACCCTCCTTTGATTTGTGGTTTTGCATTTCATTTGTGATTACCATATAATTCTGATCAGGATTCCAGCGAAAAGAAAAGAAGATTTAAGGTAACAATTTCGACCTGCCTTTAGTTTATTGTTTTGTATAACTATTTATTTCTTTTTCATTTGGGATTGCCATTTATTTCTTTTTCATTTGGGATTTAAGGAATTTCGACCTGTTTTCTATTTTTTATTTAATAAGGTTAATTGTGGCATTGGGGCAATGGTGACCCTCCTTTGATTTGTGGTTTTGCATTTCATTTGTGATTACCATATAATTCTGATCAGGATTCCAGCGAAAAGAAAGAAGATTTAAGGTAACAATTTCGACCTGCCTTTAGTTTATTGTTTTGTATAACTATTTATTTCTTTTTCATTTGGGATTGCCATTTAATTCTCATCATGATTCTGGCCACTAAAGGACAAATGTAACTATCAGATAAAATCAGCCATATCAATATATTTGTATTGTATTTTTTATTTGATATGATCTCCATAATTATAGGATATCTGATAAGAACTGAATAATAGGATGATTTCACTTAATCAAATAGTCGGCCAGATTCGAGAGGGCAAGTCTCCAAGAACAACAATGTTCAAATAGAAATTCGGATTAAGAACAAGAACCAAACTAAAACTAAACATCCTATTAATAAAAGCAAATTAGCAGTAACCCCCCCCCCCCCCCCCCACCCACTAACTTGAACTACTCGAGAAGTGATGGAAATGTGGTACGAATGGGTCAACCCCATAAAATAGCTCCACTGCTCCATACTCTTTAACTGGGTCGACCCGCTTGGACCTTCTTCGTGAGTAGACCACAACCGGCTTCTCATCACTACAACCCGCCCGATAAAACGACTTGTCCTCAAGGCGAAAGAAAGGAAATTGCTCCCGAAACAGATCATAAGACTCCCAAGTAGCTTCCTCAAGCGGACGAGATTGCCACGAAATAAGTAACTCCAACACAGGGGAACCTGCTTCGAAAACCCAATGATGCTGAACCACAGTAGCGGGCTGCAAATCAATCTCCCAATCCCTAGTGATAGGAAGAGGAGGAATAGGTGTAACAGGAGTCTGGCCTCGAGCATGTTTTAGCATGGAAACGTGAAATACAGGATGAATACGTGCATCCGGGGGTAATTCCAATTCATAAGCCACAGCCCCCACCTTGCGGATAATGCGATAAGGCCCAAAAAAACTAGGAGAAAGCTTTTCGTAACGCCACTTCGCCAAACTTTTCTGTCGATAGGGCTGAACCTTCAAGAAAACGACATCACCCACATTATAAGTTATGTCCCGTCGATGCTTATCGGCTTGAGATTTCATCCGAGATTGCGCTTTCGTGAGATTGGCACGTAATAACTTGAGCATATCATCTCTAGTGACCAGCTGAGATTCCAGTTCTGCATTCGCTGTCTCTCCAAAAACATAAGGAACCAATGGTGGAGGCCCACGGCCATAAACTGCAGCAAAAGGTGTTGTACCTGTAGCCGTGTGATAACTCGTATTATACGAGTACTCAGCCCAGGAAAGAAAAGAACTCCACTTGGTTGGCTGCTCGTGGGCAAAACAGCGAAGGTAAGCCTCTACACAACGATTAACTACCTCCGTTTGGCCATCGGTTTGCGAATGGTAGCTTGTGCTCAACTTCAGCTTGGTTTGACTCAATCGAAAGAGCTCCTGCCAAAAGTTACTCAAGAAAATTACATCCCGATTAGAGACAATTGAACGTGGAAACCCATGTAAACGAACGATCTCACGACAGAAAACAACAACCACACTCTTGGCGGTGTACGGATGTGAAAGCGGAATGAAATGAGCATACTTGCTCAAACGATCAACAACCACCAGAATAGTATCAAACCTGTTAGAAGGTGGTAACCCCCCAATAAAGTCTAGAGAAATATCTTCCCAAATACGCTCGGGGATCGGCAACGGTTGCAATAAACCCGCAGGAGATAAAGCTTCATACTTTTGTTGTTGACAAGTCAAACAATTTTGCACAAACAAACGAACATCCTGCTTCATGCGAGGCCAAAAATAAAACTGTTGAAGTCGTTTAAGAGTCTTAAGAAAGCCTCCGTGACCCGCGATTGGCGTCGAGTGTGCCTCGAAAAGAATTGATTCCTTGAGAGTAGAGATGTTTGGTATAACAACTCTCCCTTTAAACAGCAACAGATTATCCACGAGCGAATAACCTGGACATGAAGAAGGGTCTTGACGCAGCTGGGCCATAATGAGTCTTGCGTTAACCCGGTGGTAATAGCATCAACATCCAAACAGTGAGGAAGCACCAAACTGAATAATTGAGGGCGACGTGAAAGGGCATCGGCACCGCGATTTTCCTTGCCACGTAGGTGAACAATTGTAAACTCATATGGCATAAGCTTCAAGAGTAGTCTTTGTTGTTCAGATGTTGTGATCCGCTGCTCCAAAAGATATTTTAACGTGAAGTGATTAGTTAAAATAAAAAAATGACGCCCGATAAGATAATGGCTCCATTTTTGAACAGCCAGCACGAGGGCTAATAGTTCACGATCATATGCTGACTTGATGCGGTTGGTTACTGAAAAACCTTTGCTGAAATAGGCAACCGGATGTAACTCTTGGGTAAGGATTGCCCCAACCCCTTCCGATGATGCGTCACACTCGACGGTGAACGGCTTTGAAAAGTCAGGTAACCAAAGCACAGGTGCAGTCATCAAGGCTTGTTTGAGGGTGAAGAAGGCAGCCAGTGCATCCTCGGACCACAGAAACCCATTCTTCTTTATGAGAGCAGTCAAAGGTCGAGCAATAATACCATAATTTTTGACAAACCTTTGGTAATATCCGGTGAGCCCCAAGAATCCTCGAACCTCCTGTACAGTAGAGGGAATTGGCCAAGATTGTACAGCTGTGATCTTGTCTTGATCGACCTGCACACCTTCCGCACTAACCACATGCCCAAGGAAGAGTACCTGTGACTGGCCAAAGCAACACTTCGTTAACTTAGCAATAAATTGGTGCTTACTTAAGGTCTCCAATGGTGTACGAAGGTGCTCGATGTGTAACTCCATAGTGGAGCTGTAAACCAAAATATCATCAAAAAAAACCAAAATGAAACGACGTAGATAGGGTCGGAGCAAATCATTCATTATGGCTTGAAATGTGGACGGGGCATTGGTGAGTCCAAAGGGCATCACCTTGAACTCATAGTGACCGGAGTGAGTTCGGAAGGCTGTTTTACCCACATCATTTGGATCCACCTGGATTTGATAATACCCAGATCGTAGATCCAATTTAGAAAAGACAGTGGCTCCTTAGAGTTCATCCAACAGTTCATCTATGTTTGGGATCGGGTATTTGTCGGGGAAGGTGATTTTGTTGAGAGCCCGGTAGTCAACGCACATGCGCCAAGTATTGTCTTTCTTTCGTACTAATAATATCGGGCTCGAGAAGGGGCTTGTGCTAGGATGAATAAACCCCGCGGCCAGGAGAGTGTTAACTTGTGTTTCAATTTCAGTCTTTTGGGAGTGTGGGTAACGATAGGGTCGAATGTTGGGTGGGGTGGCATTTGGTAGGAGGGGTATGGAGTGGAATTGGGTACGGTAAGGTGGTAGTGACTTAGGTTCATCAAAAACGGACTGAAATTGGTCGATGATAGGCTGCAAGTACTCGGGTACAACCGCCTGCTGATCTGTATCAACTGCTAAATGCTGAAATGAGGCTGATTTTTGTGGCCCGGACGACACCCCCTGAAGCTTATACTTCTTCCCATCAATGTTGAAAATGAGAAACATCTCATTCCAGTTTGCTTGTACCGTGTTTAAAGAAGCCAGCCATTGAATTCCCAAAACAACATCTGCAACCCCCAACCCCAATCGAGAAGGGATAAAAATCTTGGGTGATGTTCAACTCGGGCAGTTTGAGGCACACATCTCTGCACACCCTGTTACACCTTATGATATCCCCATTACCTATTTGGACTCCAAAAGGAGGCACCAACTGGGTAGTAACTTGCAGTTCATGCACAAGGGTATCAGAAATGAAATTATGCGTAGATCCACTATCAATGAGAATTAAAACCTCGGTGGACTGAATTGTACCGTTCAGCTTCATAGTGGTGGTGTGTGACTTACCCAATATCGCATGTAAGCTGATCTCTGCTATATCGTCATGATTATTAGGCTCAATTGTGTCTTCTGTTGCGGTGGCTTCTCCGTCGCCTTCGGCCTCCAACAATTTAAAGGTTCCCGTCTTGCAACGATGTCCCGAGCCGTATTTATCACCGCAACGAAAGCATTCCCCACGTAGAAATCGAGCTTGCTTCTCCGTGTCGTTAATGCACAAAGGTGATTTGGTTGGATTGGGAAGGTTACTGGTTGGCAGGGTGGGTAGTGGTTTGGGGTTGGTCAGGGTGGTTTTCGGTTGGGGTTGCCAAGGTGAACTCTTGCTACTGCGGGTATGGGGATCTTAGACTCGTACTCATGAGCGATGCTCATGGCCTTATAAACTGTGCGAGGTTTATGAAGGCGAACATCAGCTTTAAGTTCTTTTAGCCCATTCAGGAATACCCCGAGTAGGCAATGATCTGGCCAATTCGAGACACGTGATGATCGTTTAGCAAACTCCTGTCGATACTCCAGTACGGTTCCTGTTTTTTTGATGCTGCAGAGGAACTCATCTGGGTTTTGAAACTCGGCGGGCCCGAAGTTTTTCTGCAGGATCCGAACTAACTCCTCCCAGAACTCGATACTCTGATCAGTGGATACCCATGAATACAAATCAAGGGCATCCCTTTCCAGGTGCATCGATGCAACATATACCTTCTCCTCCTCCGGGATGCCATAATAGCGAAAATACTTTTCTGCCTTTAAGATCCAACCGCGGGGGTCTCCGTCTCTGAACGTTGGGAAATCAATTTTAGGGTGGCGACCATGATTCCAGGACGATTCGCCATCATCATACCTCCCCGCACCGCTGCTCGATTTATCCTTGTTTCGCGCTTGTGATTTGAGGGCTGCAACTTCGGAATCCATAGTATCCAACTTAGCCTCGATCGCAGCCAATTGGACCGCCACTGGATCAGGATTCGCGCCGCTGCTTTCTGAATTGCTCCGGGTCTGTGGTGCCATCTTCGATCGATTTGCCGGCAATGGAACCAAAATGATAAGAACTGAATAATAGGATGATTTCAATTAATCAAATAGTCGACCCGATTCGAGAGGGCAAGTCTCCAAGAACAACAATGTTCAAATAGAAATTCGAATTAAGAACAGGAACCAAACTAAAACTAAACATCCTATTAATAAAAGCAAATCAGCAGTAACCACCCCCCACTAACTTGAACCGCTCGAGAAGTGGTGGAAATGTGGTACGAATGGGTCAACCCCATAAAACAGCTCCACTGCTCCATACTCTTTAACTGGGTCGACCCGCTTGGACCTCCTTCGTGAGTAGACCACAACCGACTTCTCATCAATATCACACTTTGTATTTTAGCTATTGTATTCCTTGAATAAATCAATATGTTTGAATACCAATTCTATCATGGTATCAGCCTAACAAACAAAAGAACCTTCTTTAAAACCCTATTTCCTCGCAGTCAGACGCCATGTCTAGATCAACTGCAACCTCTTCTGATCCTACTATTGCTTCGCTACATACTCCTCCATTTGCTTCCTATAAAACTTTCCTCTGCCAATTATCTCCTTTGGAAAAACCAGATTATCCCTTTTCTTTCCTATTAAAAATTATCCGGTAATGTTGATGGTTCTGGTGAAGCACCTGCGGTTTCTGGTCGAAAACATGTTCATACCCAATCCCGCTTTTCTGACTTGAAAATAAGAGTATCTATGTTTTCAACTTCTCATTCACTTCGCTTTGACCAAAGAGGCTATGCCAGAGGTCCTCGGTCTCGCTACTGCTCGACAGGTTTGGACTTCTCTTGAAGCAGCTTACAGCCACGATTCGATGGAACGCAACCTTGCGTGATTCTCTTCGCCAACTTACTAAAGGTTCTTCTATCTCTAACTTTGGTTACAATTTTAAAGGCTTGTGTGATCAGCTTTTTGCTATTGGCCATCCGGTCCCTAACACAGACAAATGCTACTCGTTTCATTATGTGGCCTCAGTTCCGCCTTTGAAACATTCTCTAAGCACACCGCGCGGTCCAAATCCTATCTTATTTCCATGACAAGTCAAACTCTTTTTACATTCCATCCATGCCTCCTCCCAACCTATTTCGACAGCCGCTTTTGTGGGCCAATAGGCTTGAATCTCCAACAATTCTAGTAGGGGTGGTCGAGGTCTGTCTTGTGGTGTTAGTCGGGGACGTGGTTGCCGTGTTCCTCATAGTCAGCTTTGTCGAAAGGAATGTCATTATGCATCTATTGTCTAGATTTGATCAATCTTGCTCAATGAGCACAATCACTTAATGCAAACTTCATGCAAGCTTTCATCACTTAATGTCATATTACCCAAGACTATCCAAAATTGGTTTGTTGATTCTGATGCAACGACCCAAATGACACCGTCTCCACATGGTTTAAATTCATCTCCACCACATCCGTGTAAAGATTGTGTAACTATTACAAATGGTACCACCTTGTCGGTTTTTTCTATTGGCATAAGTTCCATTACACCACGGTTACCATTGCTTGATGTTCTTGTGGTTCGTTATCTCACCCAAAACCTCCACTCTATTAGTAAACTCACTTCGGTTTCACTGTTGATATTTGTTTTATAATACTTTTTCCCACATTTGAGATCGAAACACACACGAGGTTCTGGCATTGGGTAAATGTATGGTTGGTCTTTACATTCTTGAACAAAGGACACAATACCTTTTTGGCAGTGGTTAACTCTCACCATCTTCGTGCCTTTTACGAGCGGTGGCATAGTCATCTTGATCACGTATCTTTTGATATTATTTCGCTTTTAAATAATCTTGGACATTTGAATGTTACTTCTTTATTACCTAAATCAGACATATGTTCTTTTTATCAATTGTCCAAAATTCATCGGTCTGACAAACTTCACCCGGGCTAGTATGATTGGAGGTCGAATGTGTGTTAAATTAACCTAGTTTTTGTTATCGTGGTTTGGTAACCACAACCGAGGCATTCATAATTTACGTGTCGAGCTTTGGTTGCGAACTTCATACACTTAGTAAAATGATTTGTAGATTAGCTATCTACTATGATATACTTTGTTTACTATCATGTGTAATGTTGCTTGTTTTATAAATCTGTGAACTCACCAACACTGTGTTGTCACTTTAGTATGTTTCTCTCAGGTTCGTAAAGGTTTTGCACTGCTAGGAGCACAACATTAAAGTTCATGCATTTTGGGTCGTTGAAAACTATTAACTAGATTTTGCAATCAATATTGAGTTTAGCACGTGTATTTGCGCAATACTGGTTTATGGATGTTATTTAAATTCGCTTCCGCATTAATACTTGTGGAACTTGATGTTTGGATAATTATTGAATTTGGGTGCTTGTCATTTGGTGTAACTATTGGTTGAGGTCCTAGTATGTCACACACCTAACGGTAAAATCCCGTTTGTGGAAATTGAGGGTGTGACAAATTGGTATCAGAGTCATTGGTAGCGAACTAAAAATTATATTTCATTTGTATTGCATTTTAGACTATAGCCTGTTTTGCTTTAGTTACATACATGTAGACACTATTGGGTTTCATTGCATATGTTATCCTTATGGCGTCTGACTATAGGAATGGCGTCTTGTAAGGTTATACTTGAAAGGTTGATGCAACCAAAGAAATCAAAGCAACCAAGGAGCTTCCAGCTTGCATGCACATTGTGCAGAGTAGAAGTTACTTCGGAAGTTTTACACTTCTCACAACAAATTATTCTAAGTGTAAAATCTTCCGAAGCCAAAGATGAAGTCTTCCGAAGCTTCAACGACAAAGTCTTCCGAAGCCAATGAAGTGAAGACTGATTTCTTCTGAAGACAGAGAGGACATGCTTTCTCTGATCTATTTTTACATAAAGCTGACTAACTTTCCGCTGCAACTCTGAAGACTCACCAACTTGCATGAGTTGGTGAAAAAGTCCATGCTTTTGTAACTGTAGATTATGGTTTAGAGTCTGTAACTTTTTACTTTGTACTTTTTATTCTTTTTGTAATATATTAGGATGTGAGCCATGGCATGTCATATCACTAGTCAAAGGGCAATCTGCCTTTGATTTTACATTGATCTTATTGTCTAGATTAGTGTTTCCAGCTGACCTTCAAAGTATGGCCGGCTGTAGGATGTAGTATAAAGTATCTCAGGTTCTTGTATTTTTTTTATGCTTTGTAACACTTATAAAAGAACTTGAGAGCAATATACAGCATTCTTGAAAACCATACTTATCTTGTTCTTGTTCTTAGTTCTGTCTCATTGTTTACTTGTGTTCTTAGTATCATTCATATAAACCCGGTTCTCTATTTGATAATTTAAGTGTTCTAACACTCTCCTTATTGTGAGACTCATTGTATTGACAATCCCTTAACCGGTCCTGCAATTGGTATCAGAGCATTTTTAGCTCTTGATTATAAGACCTTACCATCTTAAATCCTTTCAGTTTCACAAAAACACTTAACAACTTAAATGGCAGCTGTCACAAAGGCTGATATGAAAACCGGTACCATGACAAAGTCTCCACTGATCACTCCTGATGATTTTGATACTTGGTGTCAAAGAATGAAAGGCTTCATCAAGTCTCAAGACTCCAGGATGTAGGGTTCTGTTGTCTCTGGACCTCATGTACCATCTACCTTTTCAACTGCTGCTGGTGGTGGTATGATACCAAAGGAAGTGGCTGACTATTCTGTAGAAGACTGGAAAAAGATAGATATAGATCAGAAAGCCATGACTGCTCTCCAAACTGCTCTTCTAAACTCCAACTACAAAGGCTTCAAGAAGTGCAAGACTGCTAAGCAACTATGGGATGCACTGAAGCTTATGTATGAGGGTTCACTGAGGCAAAAGAAAACAAGAATGACCTCTTAAAGCAGCAGTTTGAGAACTTCACCTTCAAAACAGGTGAAACCATGACTCAACAATACTTCAGGTATGTTGAGATTGTGGACACTCTAATGGATGTTGGAGTAACTTTTGAGAACAGGGACATTGTGAGGAAGTTCATGTCCTCTCTTCCCAGACAATGGACACATTATTGTGTGGTTATCAAGAGGACTGAGAACCTCAAGACACTTACTCTCACTGAGTTATATTGTATTTTCAGTGGTTACTAAATGGAGATGAATATGCAAAATCCATCTGGTAACTCCAACAATCAGTAGAGTCAGCCTTGCATGTGGTTGAAAGGGATTGCAGAGAACCACAACATCATCTCATCTGCTACCCTGACAACTCACAAAAGGGCCCTTTTATCACCTTCCCGGAGACACCAAGAGAGAGCTATATCCAAGGAAGCCCATTCCAAGAGACAAGCTCTTTACAAACCTTTGTATCTACTGATGAAAACACAGGCAACCTTCTCTTTACCCTTGAAAACCTGGACTGTATCCATCCAGATGACCTGGAGTACATGGAAATAGTCCAACAGATAACTCTTCTTACTCACAAAGCCAAGAAGTTTTACAAGAGGACAGGAAGAAAGTTTCCTAGCAATGCAACCGGTGGAAAGTTTGGGCTGGACAAAAGCAAAGTAAAGTGTTACAACTATAACCAAATGGGACACTTTGCTAGAGAGTGCAAGGCACCAAAGACAAATGGTGGCCAAGCACAAACCAGACCAAACTACACTAATGGAGCTCCCCAGAATAAGAAGCTCAAGCAGCAAGCTGTAGTTGCTGTCGAAGAAGGAGGCTTTGACTGGAGCTTTCAGGTTGAGGATGCATCTTCAAACCAAGCACTGATGGCAGATCATGAAGAAGCCAAAGTATTGAAACAACTTTGTACACCTGAATGTATTGCTAAAGTTAACAGATATAGGTCCCATAACTTAGAGATGAGGTCTGATCTTGAGTCCTTAAACATTTTAAAAGCTGATTTCAAAAGAGCTGAAAATGATTACAAACTTACAATAGAAGATCTAGAGAAAACCATTTCAACTCTTAAGCATGAACATACCAACTACATGACTTAGATAAAAGATCTCATCATTAAGTTAACTGAATGCCAGGCTGAGCTTGTGATCAGCAAAGCCAGGGCAGAAAAATTTGTTCTTGAAGAAGAGACCTTCAAGAACATGATATCCTTATCTCTGCATGCAAAAGTTTGTTATCAGAATAAGCAGGGAGAATAAGCAGGGACTGGGATCTACTGAGATAGCTCCTCCACACACTATATTGTCTGTAAGATCTCCAAGGTGTGAAACTTGTGAAGTTGAGTTTTCCCTTATAGACCCCATTGATGAAGAGGATGAAAAGAAGATAGTGAAGGATGATTCTGAGAAGAGTGAAGAAGATCATTCTAAGAAGAGACATTATTCTCCTGAGGAGAGAAAAGAATCTGGGATAACCAAGTCTAAGAGGAAGAACTTGATGAGAAAAGCCAAAAGAAAATCAAAGAAGGCTCAAGAGATCAAGGCCACTTTCAACTTTAAGCAGAAACAAGTGTTTATCTCTACAGGATTTGAAGTGGTGAAGGCTGAAGACTCAACTATAAACTTTAGTACCTGAAGTTCTAGTTCATGTCCAACTCATTCCAGCAAAAAGAAGAAGGCTGATCAGTTGTGTACCAATGCTACACAGTCTAAACCATCCAGTTCCAAAAGCAAGCCTCACCCTAAGAAGCTTGCTGCATCATCTATGAAGACGAAGATGGAGGTGGAAAGTGATCAAGTTTAGTCTTTCTCTCAGAAGAAGGCTCTCAGAAGGAAGCAAATGGATTGCATCATGTGTGGTGGTACTTCTCATCTTGCTAAGGATTGCATCTACAATCCTAAAAGTACTGTCCACATGAGCAAAAAGAAAACTTATGAGAAGAAGAAAGAAAAGCTAGCTTCGGAAAGAAAATCTTTTCCTTTTGGAAGCTCCAAGGTGAAGAAGAAGACAAGTGAAAACTTGCCTTCGGAAGAAAAGTTGGTCTCGGAAGAAAGGAAAGCTTCCGAAGTACTGAAGCCTGCTGCAGTGAAAGCAAGATCTTTCGAAGGTCCAGTCTCCAAAACTTTCGAAGTATCGAAGGTCAAGTCTAATCTTCCAAAGATGGTGTGGAAGATGAATGAAGACCAAGTGACTGAAAATTCTTGATCAAGAACATCTGATGATCCTCAAAACTTGAACATAGGATCAATTACTGCTACATTGTCTTCAAATCACTTTGATAAGCCCAAGACCAATGAGGCTTGGGTTTTCAAATGTAACTAAACACTTCTTTCTTGTGCAGGAACAGCTAAAGACCAAGAGAAATGTATGGGTTATTGATAGTGGTTGTTCCAGGCAAATGACAGGCAATGGTTCTCTACTTCAAAATTTTGAGAAAATTGATGGAGGGCTAGTTGCTTTTGGAGGAGATGTTGGACGTTACATTACTGGAAGGGGCATGGTCACAAATGGTAAGCTTCGCATTGAAAAGGTAAACTTTGTCAAAGAGCTTGGGTACAATCTACTGAGTGTATCCCAATTTTGTGATTAGAGACACAACATGCTCTTCACCGAGCATGAGTGCATTGTTCTCAAGCCAGGGGTGGTCATTCCTCAAGAGCATATCCTGTTCAGAGCCCCCAGAAAAAAATGTACAAGATGGACTTGTAGGAAACATCTCCCTCAAGAGAAGTTTCTTGCTTTCTATTTAAAGCAAATAGTGATGAGTCTTTCCTCTGGCATAAAAGAATGTGCCATGTAAACTTTAAAAACATGAATAAATTAATTAAGAATGATTTGGTAACCGGAATACCAAAGAAACAGTTTACAAGTGATGACCACTGTATAGCATGCCTGAAAGGGAAGCAACACAAAGTGTCTCACAAGCCAAAGGAAAGAAACTCTATCACTACTCCCTTACACTTATTATATATGGATCTCTTTGGCTCTACTAATGTAATGAGTCTACGAAGGACCTCATATTGCTTGGTGATCACAAATGACTTCACAAGATTCACTTGGGTCTTTTTCCTTAGTACTAAGGATGAGACTCTTGAGATCTTGAAGAACTTCATTTTGAAAATTAAAAATCAATGTGATCACAAGGTCAAAATCATAAGATGTGATTAATGAACAGAATTTAAGAACCAAATCCTTGACACATTTTGTGATGAAAAAGGTATTACAAGACAATATAGTGCTCCCAGGACTCCTCAGCAAAATGGTGTTGCTGAGAGGAGAAACAGGACACTTATTGAGGCTACAAGAACCATACTGTCTGACTCTAAACGGCCCATCACCTTCTGGGCAGAGGCAGTCAACATAGCCTGCTATGTGTATAACAGAGTTTTAGTGGTTAAGACTCATGGCAAGACTCTTTATGAGCTGTGGCACAAAAGGAGACCGTTTGTTGGTTTCCTCAAGTCATTTGGATGTCCTTGCACCATCTTGAATACCAAAGATCAAATAGCCAAATTTACTGAGAAATCAGATGATGGACACTTTATTGGATACTCTTCCCAAACTAAGGCTTATAAAGTATATAATCTCAGAACTAGAGTAGTTGAGGAGTCAACCAATGTAACCTTCAATGAGCACACTCCTAGTGTGAAAGGTTCTGGTCCTGATTGGCTGTTTGATCTTAATTTAGTTACAAATTGTTTTAACAAATCTTGTGAGAATGTTTCAGGATCTACAGATAACTTATCAACAGGAGATCCTGATCCAAGATTTGAGCTGAGAAGACCAAGCAAGTATACTACTTCAGCTCTAGCGGTAACTAACCCTACAAGTGAAGATCCTATAAGCACAAACATGACAAATTCAGAGGATACATTTGAGGCGCCTACAAATTCCAGCTCAGAGGCTCAAAACTCAGATGAAGGAACTTCAAACGTAGGAGGAAATGGAGATGGTGACAGTGATCAAGAATTTCTTGATGCTAATAACCACTCCATAGAAGACAACATAAATGATGTCACACACTCGTTGGATCAAGCCTCTCTTGATAAGTGTGCTGATGTGGTAGGTGATACTCCATTGTCAGATCTAAATTTCTCAAATTTAGATCTTTCCAATTAACTTGCCGTGATCCCTCAACTCAGGATTCACAAGTCACACCCCACCACAAACATTATTAGAAATATTGATACAGGGGTGAGAACAAGTGGACAAACCCATGACAAAAATGTTTGTCTATACTCTTGTTTCTTGTCCCAGATAGAGTCAAAGAAAGTTGATGAAGCTTTGAAGGATGGAAGTTGGGTTGAAGCAATGCAAGAGGAGCTGCTTCAATTCAAAAGACAAAAGGTTTGGAACCTATGTCCTCTTTCTCAAGGGAAGACTACCATAGGAACCAAGTGGGTTTTTGGAAACAAGAAGGATGATAGAGGACTTGTCATCAAGAACAAGGCCAGACTAGTTGTTCAAGGATACACACAAGAAGAGGGAATTGACTACACAAATGTCTTTGCTCCTGTAGCAAGACTTGAAGCTGTTAGAATATTCCTGGCTTTTGCTGCATCCAAGGATTTCAAGGTCTACCAACTTGATGTCAAGTGTGCTTTTCTATATGGGGTGATTGATGAAGAGGTGTATGTCAAACAACCACCTGGCTTTGCAGACTCGGATCATCCTGATAATATCTGCAAGCTTGATAAAGCTCTTTATGGGCTGCACCAAGCTCCAAGAAAGTGGTATGAGACACATCTCAGTATCTCTGTCAACATGGCTACAAGAGGGGTACTATAGATGGAACTCTCTTCATCAAAGGAACAGGGAATGACTTAATGCTGGTTCAAGTATATGTAGATGACATTATCTTCGGATCAACTAATCCAAAGTTCTGCAAAGACTTTGAGAGGCTGATGAAGAATAGATTTGAAATGAGTGCCATGGGGGAACTCAATTTCTTTCTAGGAATTCAAGTGAAGCAAGTTGAAAATGACATCTTCATAAGTTAGTCAAAGTATGTACAAGACATCCTTACAAGATTCAACATGTCTAATTGCAAGGTTGCAAAGACTCATAGCCAGAAACCACTCCCTTGGACCTGATTTTGAGGGGGAGTATGCGGATGAACATCTTTACAGGGCTATGATTGAGTCTCTTATGTACCTCACAGCCAGCAGGCCTGATATCATGTTTGCCACATGCATCTGTGCAAGATATCAAGCCAATCCTAAGATGTCACACCTGGTTGCTGTCAAGAAAATTCTTAGATATCTCAAAGGTGCTCCTAAGCTTGGCCTTTGGTATCCAAAGAATTCAGACTTCAATTTATATGCCTATATAAAAAGTGATTGTGGTAGCTGCAACATGACTGCAAAGTCTACATCTGGGGGTTGTCAATTCCTTGGCGGAAGGATTGTCTCATGGCAATGCAAGAAACAATCCTGTGTGTCTGCATCAACTGCTGAAGCTGAATACATTGTTGTTCCAAGCTGTTGTGCTCAAGTGCTTTGGATTCAAAATCAGATGCTGGATTATGGATTTAACTTCAAAGAGACTCCATCCACATAGACAACAACAGTGCTTTCTCTATTACAGAGAATCCTGTGTAGCACTCAAGGACAAAACACATCAAAATCAGGTATCATTTGATTAGAGATAATTTTGAAAAAGGATTAATCAAACTAGTTAAAGTTAACACAAATGAACAATATGTTGATCTGTTCACTAAAGTTTTTGATGAACAAAGATTTAAATATCTTGTATTAGCTATTAGGATGATTAACTTTGAGTAGATTTTTGTTAAACTTAAATCAATTCTATTTCTAAAACCTGTGTGTTCTAAGTTGTTTATTTTATCATCTTCATAAGCCCAGTTTCCTTTGGAAGAAAATTTTTCAAAAGATATTCCTTAGTTTTTTGAAAATTTTAAACATATTTTCTTTCTGAAGATATCAAGTTGTCTTCGGAAGAACATTATGTCTTCAAATCAAATAACTACTTATAAGACATTTACCTTCGGAAGAACTTCTGATATATCTTCCGAAGCATAAATATGCTTCAAGTACTTACATGTATTTGAAAGACAATTTTCTTCCGAAAACAATTAAGTCTCGGAAGATTTATTCTCTTAAGAATAAAACTTCCAAGTCCTGATTTCTTCCGAAACCAAACATGTCTCGGAAGCTTTTCTTAAAACTTCCGAAGCAAAAATACCTTCGGAAGATTTTCGACTTCCAAGAAAACTATCTTTTTGGGCACTTTTTAAAGGTGGGACGGACATTCGGATTCAAAGTTTATCCTTTTGCATTAACTTTGTCTCAAATCCATTTCATATATATATTCTCTCTCAACGGTTTCCTTTTTTCACTATCTTCTTCATCTGAAAATTCTCTAACCTAAATTCACCCACAAACCGCCTTTCTTCTTATCTTCCTTCACAACAAAGCTACCTCAAAATGGCCAACCTTCATCGCAGAAACCAACCCGATTTCTCCATGCAACTCCACAGGCAACATAATCAAGTTGCTCTGTTTTCTCAGAGGTTTGTCGCTTTCTCATTCTATCGAACTACTTCACCTCCCTCACCATCGATCCTCCACTCTATGAGGATCAACTGTTGGAATTCTGGAGGACCTGTCAAGAGGTCACCATGGATGGGGAGAAGGCACTGTCTGCCACAGTGCAGGGGAGGACAATCTTCATCACTCCAGCATCCATAAACTCACATCTAAGGCTGGATGATGTCAAAGGTGATTTGTCCTTCCCCAAATCTGCTATTAACCATACCTTTGGTCAGATGGGCTATGAAGGGGATTTCTCTGTCAAGACCTTCAGGAAAGGGAAGGTTTCCTCTCAATGGAAATACCTCCTCCATGTCGTCATTCACAGTCTATCTAACAAGCATGGAGGATGGGACCAAGTTCTAGAGGACCTTTCCTACATAATCCATGGGATGGTTCTGGGAGTCAAGTTCAGGTATTCACATTTTGTGTATATTAATTTACTTGCAAACTTGGACTCCTTAGAATATTACATGTTCCCTAGATATGTCCAGCACATTCTCAACTGTGAACTGGGCTCATAGTTGAGGGGAACAGGTAATGTTCTAAAATTAGGACAGATGAAGACCTGCATCTTCAAGACCCTGAGAAAGCCAACTGTTGGCTTCTCAGGGGTAGAAACAGCCCTTGTCCCAAAAATGTTAGAGCTCATTGCTCAAGGTGACGATCTAGCAGCACCAGATAGTGTTGAACCCACACCTTCTACTTCTCAACCCCCTATACAGCCACAAATAACCATCACCTACCAAAGAAAATCCAAACGAACCCATGCACATGCTACTCAGTTTGTGCAGGCCTATATTACCACCCACTTCTCCTGAGGAGCAAACCACTCCCATCTTACCAATGATCAGTGCTGAGGTTCCTCATGCTCAACCCGTTGAGCTCACAACCCCCCAAGCCTTAAGCCTTCACTTAGAGTCTCAACACTCTAGTGAACAACCTTCAGGGGACAGTTACCATCCCCAGCCTCTTAATCTAAACCAACCCATTCCAAACCTAGAATTATATGATGATGAAGACATGGGATTCAGTGAGTATCATGAGTCTCTCTTCTCCACCCCTGCTCAAGGAGAGATGAGTACTCCTGTTTCTCCCATGTCTAGCCCACATCATCCACCTACTACTGAGGTGGATCTCCCTGAACCTGTTCAGGAGCTCCATATGGAAGGGCTCTCACTTCAATAAGTGATTACATCATTAAGACCTCGACCATGGCAACCCAGCCCATTCACACTTCACTTGAAGCTGTCATGGTGCAGGAGAAATTCAGCGGCCTAGAACAAAGTGCTGGTGATGAGGAAGAAGACTTAGGTCCTATTCTCTCACACCTCCATCCCCCCGTGATTCTTCTGATGAAGATAAGGGAAATATGAGACTAAAGATGCATAAGCTGACTCAAACATGCACCTATTTAGTCTTCAAGGTTAGTCACTTGGAATCTCAGGTGACTACCTTGCTAAGAAAAGTCAATGATCAGCAACTTGAGATTTCTGATCTCAAGGAACAATTAGCTAGGAGATCTTTTAGGAGGGCTCAACCAGGAACACAAGAACCTGTGGATGTGACAGACCTAACCTCTAGCTCACCTATGCAAGTGGGTGATGCTACAAAAAAGGGGGAGAAAGTCCAAGCAATCACAGAACCTGGGAGTTCTTCACAATGTATGGACATTGAGGATTCACCAACCTCACTTGCAATTGTCCATACTCAGCAACCTCCTCAAATTCATATTGATGTGGACTCACTCATTCAAAGTCTGTTTGAGGAGGGTGTTCCGAGAGCTATGTCTACCCCACCCCATGATGCCGAGAATAAAATACTTGGGTGGAGGTATGATGCTGACAGGAGAGCTCTGATTTTACATAGACTTTAGGGGCAGCAAGAGGTTTTCAATTTTCAAACCCTGAAGTTCTATGACAGTCTTCCTTTAGTCCACATGCGACTTGCCAATCCTAGTCAAAACAGGCAAGCTGGCAGACTGGCTAAGAGGATTGAAGACAGAATTGTTGAAGAGTTCAGACAAAGAAGAAGACAAAGGCTAACAAGCAATGTCATTGGTCAACTGGATGTTGAGGTGGAACCTAATATTAGCTTCGAAGGGGAAACCTTGATCGAAGGCCCAGTGATAGACCCTGTGAACCTTGTTACAAGAACTGCTTCAACATTATCAACCCTCAGTGAGGCACTAGCTGGTGAAGGTGCTTCACAACCTCTCTCTGGCTAGAGCTTGACTGCTAAACCAAGCAATGAAGGCCAAATCTCTCTCTACCCTGAGTCATCAAGGCCTGTGTGTGACAAAGGGAAGAGGAAGATGACCTCTGAGGAGATTGAGGAGGAGGACAGAGAGGAAGAGGAAGCTAAGGGGAGAGAGTTTAAGAGGGTCTCCAGGGTTTATGGAAGCTGCTATCAGGGTTGCCCCCAGGCCAAATACTCAGGATGAAGAGTTGAGGGCAGCCAGATTAAACTACCTTGGGACCAGGAACTACAACATAGATGAACTCATCTATCTTCCCTTAGAGCAACTCAATGAACTGGCAGATACAGAGCTGTTAAAGGAGAGGAAGGAGGCAAAAGATGCAGAATTGCTCCTAAAATCAAGGAAGAAAGGAGACAGAAAAGGCTCTACAAGCATGCTCCTATCCTCTCTCCAGTTCAGGAAAGTCCTGAGAAAGAGGCTGTGGCAACTGAACAACCTCAGGTAGACAAGGAAGCTGATAGACAAAACATGATTAGCTACCTAAGTGCCACAAGTCTCTATCAGGCATCTGCACTTATTCCCTTATCATATGAATATGTTGAATTCGAGTATCTTAAGCAGCTGGAGCAACAAGTTATCAAAGAACGAAAGACTGCTAAGAGAAAAATGAGGGAAGAAGCTGCAAAGTCAAGAGCTATCATCCAAAAGAGTCAAAAGAAGTCTGCTGATAGGCAGATGATGATGAGCTTCTTGAAGCTGTACAGATTCTCCGGAAGGAGGCTTAGTCCACTGTCTCTATCCACTATGGATGAGCACATTAGTATGCTCAAGCAGAAGATTATAAAGGGAGAGCTTGTTGACTTGCATTCTTCACCAAGTCAAGCTCAACCTGAAGTTGAGGTAAAGGTTGAACCCACTGAGACAACACAACCTGAGCCTAGAGCTGCATCTCAGCTAACTTTATCTTCTAATCCACAGCACGGTCCAAATCCCTCTACTTCTGACCTTGTGAGGGAAGAGGACCCAACTGAGAAAGACACAACAAGTCAACCTGGTGCTGAAAGCCAGTGTTATCAGTTAAAGACTTCAAAGAGGAGGAAAAGGATGGCCAGGAAGAGTGGTTCTAAGAAGAAGTCAAAGGCATCCATCTTTACACCTCAGGATGAGTCAGAGCATACTGAGGTAACGCAAGAAGAGGCTACTCAACCAACTTCAACTCAAGTTGAGTCTCTTGCAACCGGAAGACCCATCCTGTCCTGGACTTTTGCTACTAATCCAGACAGGTGGTATGTCATCAGAGATCAAGGAGGTCAAGATGTCTATTTCTGGCAAGACATGCTTGTTCTTCCTCTGCATGATCTCCATGACATGAGAAGGTATTATGAGAGTCTGAAGGATCTTGATCAGTTGATGAAGAAAGGAATGATCTTGATCCTGATGAGGACCGTCAATATCCAAGTATACTTATCTGTTTTTGTAGCATCAGCCTAGGGGGAGTTTGTAAGGTTATACTTGAAAGGCTGATGCAACCAAAGAAACCAAAGCAACCAAGGAGCTTCCAGCTTGCATGCACATTATGCAGAGTAGAAGTTACTTCAGAAGTTTTACACTTCACACAGCAAATTATTCTAAGTGTAAAATCTTTCGAAGCTAAAGACCAAATCTTCCGAAGCTAAAGATGAAGTCTTCGAAGCTTCAAAGACAAAGTCTTCAGAAGCCAATGAAGTGAAGACTGATTTCTTCCGAAGACAGAGAGGACATGCTTTCTTTGATCTACTTTTGCATAAAGCTGACCAACTTTCCGCTGCAACTCTGAAGACTGAGTTGGTGAAAAGGTCCATGCTTGTGTAACTATAGATTATGGTTTAGAGACTGTAACTTTCTATTTTGTACCTTTTATCCTTTTTGTAATATATTAGGATGTGAGCTATGACATGTCATAGTCACTAGTCAAAAGGCAATTTGCCTTTTAACTTTACATTGATCTTGTTGTCTAGATTAGTGTTTCCAGCTGGCCTTCAAAGTATGGCCGGCTGTAGGATGTAGTATAAAGTATCTCAGGTTCTTGTATTTTTTTATGCTTTGTAACACTTGTAAAAGAACTTGAGAGCAATATACAACATTCTTGAAAACCATACTTATCTTGTTCTTGTTCTTAGTTCTGTCTCATTGTTTACTTGTGTTCTTAGTATCATTCATATAAACCCGGTTCTCTATTTGATCTGTTAAGTGTTCTAACACTCCCCTCATTGTGAGACTGATTGTATTGATCATCCCTTAACCGGTCCTGCACGTCTTCTTCTTCACCTTCTAAGTCGTCGAAAAAAATGATTGTTCGTCATGATTCCCCACCGTCACCCATGAAAGTGGCCTCGGGTTGCTTCGGATTACGATCAACCATTCGCCTTATCTCTTCATTCTCCACCTCGAGACCGGACACAGTATCCTTAGCTTGACCAGACTGTTTTCAAAAGGAGAAGATTCCACCTCCTGCTGAACACACGCCTCGGACTAGATACGCTTTTGCTTTACCTCTCATGTCTACTTTACCTCCCCTCCCCTTCACTGTGGAGCAGGCCATAGCCACACTCGTGGCCACGTTAGGACTGAGATACAACTTATTAGAAGACTTTTGAACAATAACACGAATCTTAGGCGAGGTCTGCAGCGAGCCATGGAGTTTTGTAGCAAACAAGGAGGGAGACAAGAAATCAGCCAAAAGTCACAACGCCCTGGCTAATGGAGTGGTGGCCTTGACGAAGCTGTGGATGGACATAAGGTGACTATAACGACTACCGGCCAACAAGTTGAGGAAGTTGAGGGACAACTGAATGCGATGAATGTTGTGGAACCAGAACCCGCGGAGGAAGACCAAGAGGCGGAGGAAGACCAAGAGGAAGATCTAGAAGAAGAGCTAGAAGAGGAGCATGAGAACAGAGCTGGTTCTGTTGTGTCCTATTGATTCCATTTCATTCTTTCGTTTGTTTGTTTGACCTTTTTCGTACTTTGCACCTAGATGGGAAGGGTTGTTCACATCTGTCCGACACATTTAGATTTTGATGTTTGGTTTAATTGAATATAGACGTACTTACACTTTATTTTATCATAAATTATTATTTGAATACTAAGTTGTATTAATTCTGTGAATTGCTTATACTTAAATAAAATTAATATGCAAGATATTTACTTATTTCTTTATGTTGTGATTGTTAAGAATGTCTGGACGTGGCCGTGGACATGGAAGTGACAACATTCTTAGCAATAACTACTTACCAATCATACATTCTTAACAGTGCAGTAGTTGCATGCTCGTTAAATAAGAGCGACAAGTTCCGCTGGTGTCATGTTAATGTTGTCACTTTCACGTCCACGCCCGCGTCCCGACAACATTAACATGACACCAGCGGAACTTGTCGCTCTTATTTAACGAGCACGTAACTACTGCACTGTTAAGAATGTCTGATTGGTAAGTAGTTATTGTTAAGAATGTTGTCACTTCCACGTCCATTGCCGCGTCCAGACATTCTTAACAATCACAATATACAAAAATAAGTAAATATTTTGCATATCAACTTCATTTAAGTATAAGCAATTCAAATAATTTAGCACAACCACAACTTAGTATTCAAATAATAATCTCTGATAAAATAAATTGTAAATACGTCTATAATCAAGTAAATATTTTGCATATCAACTTCATTTAAGTATAAGCAATTCAAATAATTTAGCACAACCACAACTTAGTATTCAAATAATAATCTCTGATAAAATAAATTGTAAATACGTCTATAATCAATTAAACAATACATTAAAATTCAAATATGCCAGTCGGATGGAAACATCCCTTCCCATCTAGGTTCAAAGTATGAAAAAGGTCAAACAAACGAACAAAAGAATGAAATAGAATCAATGGGACACAACAGATACAACGCCGTCCTTGTGCTCCTCTTATGGCTCTTCTTCTATATCTTCCTTTGGGTCGTCCTCCTCGGTTTCCGGTCCCACAACCTTCATCGCATTCAACTTCTTCAACTCGCAGACTGGTTTGTAGTCAAGTCATGTCCATCCACATGTTTCGTCAAGGCCACCACTCCGTTCTTCAGGACGTTGTGACTCTTGGCTGATTTCTTGTCTCGCTCATCGCTTGCTGCAATTCTCTCCATAGCTTTCAGCATACCTCGCCTAAGATTCATGTTATCATCCAGAAGTTTTCTAGTAAGTTGCCTCTCAATGTCCTACGTGACCACGAGTGTGGCTATGACCTGCTTCATAGGAGGGAGGGAGACAAAGTAGACAGGTGAGGTAAAGTAGAAGCAGATCTAGGCCGAGGCGTGCGTTTAGCAGGAGGTGGAACTCCTTCTGAAGCAGCTTGGTCAAGTACCGAGGATACCATGTGCAGTATCAAGGTGGAGAATGAAAAGGTAAGACAAATGGTTGATCGTAATCCGGGACAACCCTAGGCCACTTGCACGGGAGGGAAGGTGCTGGTGGGGAATCAGAACGAACATGCCTTTTTTCCTGCGACTTAGAAGGTGAAAAAAAAGTCGCCATTCCTGTAGTCAGACGCTTACAGAAATAAGCATATGAAATGAAACCCAACATTGTCTACATGTGTGTAACTAAGGCACTATATTCTAAAATGCAATACAAATGAAATACAACTTTTAGTTCGCTATAACAAATGGCTATGATACCTGGCCTAAGATTCGTGTTATCGTCCATAAGTCTTCTAATAAGTTGCCTCTTGGTGTCCAAAATGACCATGAGTGTTGCTATGGCCTGCTCCATAGTAGGTGGGGAGGTAAAGCAGAAGTAGAAGCAGATCTAGTTTGAGGCTTGTGTTCAGCAGAAGGTGGGATCTTCTCCTTCTGAAGCAGTCTGGTCAAGTACTGAGGATACTGTGTCTAGTCTCGAGGTGAGGAATGTAGAGATAAGGAAAATTCTTGATCGTAATCCTAAGCAACCCTAGGCTACTTGCATAGGAGGGAAGGTGACAATGGGGAATCAGGAC
This sequence comes from Flaveria sonorensis, assembly GCA_025506505.1. Taxonomy (NCBI): domain Eukaryota; kingdom Viridiplantae; phylum Streptophyta; class Magnoliopsida; order Asterales; family Asteraceae; genus Flaveria; species Flaveria sonorensis. The sequence continues at coordinate 2,178,173 of CM046434.1, forward strand.
AAACGGTTTTTTTCCAACGACTTAGAAGGTGAAGAAGAAGACGTCATTCTTGTAGTCAGACGCTCACATGAATAAGCATATGTAATGAAACCCAATATTGTCTACATGTGTGTAACTAAGGCAAAATTTGCTTTAGTCTAAAATGCTATGTAAATGAAATGCAATTTTTGATTCGCAATAACCAATAGCTCTGAAACCAATCAGACCCTCAATTTCCACAAACGGGGTTTTACCGTTAGGCGTGTGACAATAGTTACACCAAACGGCACATTTATTACAAAAGCATGTCATTAAAGTTTATTAGTTAATCCCAAATCATTATCCAAACATCAAGTTCCATACTTATCAATGCGGAAGCGAATTTAAATAAAATCCATAGACCAGTACTGCGCAAATACACGCATGAACCTCAATGATTGTAAAACCCAGTTAACAGTTTTAAACGACTCAAAATGCATGAACCTCAATGTTGTGCCCAGTGCAAAACCTTTACGAATCTAAGAGAAACATGCTAAAATGTCAACACAAGGTTGGTGAGTTCAAAGATTTATAAAACAAGCAATAATTTAAAAACAGATTACAATAAACAAAGTATATCACAGTAGATAGCTAATCTACAAACCATATTACTAAGTGTATGAAGTTCGCAACCAAAGCTCGATAAGTAAATTTATGAATACCTCGGTCGTGGTTAACAAACCACGGCAATAGCAATTAGGTCAATTTAACACCCATTCGACCTCCAGTCGTGCTAGCGCGACTAGCTCGGGTGGGGTTTGTCAGACCCAGTAGTACTACTCAGAAATTACCTCACTAATATCATAAAATTAACGGTTCGAAAGTAAGGTCTTAAATGGTAACAACACTAGTTTACATGTTTATCATAAATCGAAAGCAAAGTATTTTTAAAGCATTGTTCTCTTCCCTAAAAGAGAATAGTAAAGAAACAGGGCTGTAAACTCACCTTTTATGCACAACAACGGTTAAATGCAGAGAACAAATTGTTCAGTTTTCCCGATCACCTAGATTTACATTAATAATAAGTTAATATTAAATATTAAATATTAAGAGTTGAACTGTACGATTTCGCGCTCTCAAACTACACTTAACACCCGACAATACCAAATGTATAATCTATGTGTCCCTAAGCTTATTATCATGAAATAATATTTATTCCCACGTATAAAAGCACATACATAAGTACATATATTTTTATAAGTACTAACCACACATACATATATAATACATAACTCAGACACCAAAGCATACATACATGCATTAGTATATATACACACAACACACATAACCATGGTCCACCCCCACATCTAACATAATATTCCAGGAACCTCTGAAGTTAAGAGGCTGATGCAACCAAAAGATACCAAAACAACCAAGTCTTCCAACATGCACTTCGGAACAAAGGTGAACAAGCTTCGGAAGTTTTACACACTCAAGAAAAATGCTAAGTGTAGAATCTTCCGAAGCCAAAGTTCAGAAGAAACTGTTGCGGAAGCTTTACACTTAACTTGGAAAATATTCTAAGTGTAAAGTGTTCCGAAGCCAAAGACTCAACTCTTCCGAAGGTAAAAGATGAAGTCTTCCGAAGCTCTCAAGACAAAGTCTTTCGAAGCTGTTTAAAGACAAGACTGATTTTCTTCTGAAGAGAGAGAAAAGATACATTTTCCATCAACTTTATCATAAAGCAACCTACTTTCCGCTGCATGCTCTGGTAGTTCACCTGCTATCACTAGTCGGTGAAACTTCCATACTTTATGATAAAGTAGATAAGGTCTTCGCCTGCAAGTTTCTGTTTTTGTTCCTTCTTGGCTTTTTGTAATAGGAAAGTCAGTGAGCTATGACATGTCATAGTCACTGCCTTTTGACTTTAGGCTGATCTTGTTGTCTAAATTAGTCACTTTCAACTGTCTTTTTGCATATTAACGGTTGTAGGATGTAGTATAAGTAGTCTTCGGTTCTTGTATTCAAAGATATACTTGTACAATACTTGTAATAGAACTAGAGAAGTAATATACAACTTCCTTGAAAAATTTATCTTGTGTTCTTGTTCTTGTTTTCACTTGTGTTTGTCTTGTATCTTTAGTAAAAGTTCACAGTTCTCTATTTGAATTGTTAAGTGATCTTAAGATCCTCCTAAGTGTGTTAACTAAGTGCAAGCTTAAGTACCCTTTAACGGTCCTGTATAATCCATACACAACACATATTGATACATATATGACGACACACACACACCCACATGCATTCATACCCAAACCTAGCGCACATCCCTACCACACCCATGCATACCCCCTAGCATATGTATATAATTATCTATCTTCTGAATTCACATAACCCCATACAATACACATAAACGTTTATATTATATATATATATATACATATATACATTTGAGGGTGCACACATAACACAAGTACATGTAACTAACAATACACTACCACCCATGATGAACCATCATCGATCAAACATGTGCGAACACCCATACAATCAAGACCATAGTTCATCTATACACGCTTGTGCACCTACATGAACACCTCTCTCTCTCTCACACACACACAAACAACCCTAGAAAATAATCGGCCGAATGTGAAACGCCTGCCCGACATAAATAGACACAACACAACAACACCCACCTCGCCCAGACCCACCCGAAATAGCATACCCACATATGAATGTTAGACAATAATTTATATGCTTATATATGTCAAGGATTGAGATTAGACTAGATTACAGTTTACTATATTTAGCTTATTACAATATACAATTTACTCACACAACGGTTCCTTAATGTACATGCTTGTTTATGTGGATGACATCATCCTAACTAGCAACAACTCTCAGTTGATTAATCCAACAACTCTCAGTTGATTAATCATACCATTCGGAAGCTTAGTAGCACATTTGCGATCCAAGACATGGGTCGGTTGTCATATTTTCTGGGAATTGAGGTTCTCCACAAGGATAGTGATTTGATTCTTTCACAACAAAAATACATTCACGTTGTCATTCAGAAAGCAGGTCTTTCTCAATCGAAACCGGTTGACTCACCGATGAATACCAACTTAAATTTAGCTACCGGTGATAGTTCACCCTTTGCGATCCAGTCAAATTTAGAGAAACAGTTGGAGCTCTGCAGTACCTAACTCTTACCAGACCAGACATTACTTTTGCAGTCAACAAAATTTGTCAATTTATGCACTCTCCAACAGAAAATCATTGGTCAGCTGTGAAAAGAATTCTTTGGTATTTACAAGGAACCTCACAGTACGGCTTGCTGATTAGACAAAAATCCGCCTCCGTGATTCATGCCTACACAGATGCCAACAACCACTCTCTCACAACCTTTTCTGATGCAGACTGGGCTGAATCTCTTGATGATCGTCGAACCACCGGAGGATATGCTATCTATCTTGGATCAAATCTCATTTCATGGCGTGCTCGTAAACAACGTACCGTCTCTCGGTCATCAACAGAGGCAGAATATAAAGCCTTAGCCGACACTGTTGCTAAGTTAACATGGCTTGAAGCTCTTCTAAAGGAACTTCACACATCTATGACATCAGCTCCAGTCTTATGGTGTGACAATCTAGGGGCCACTTATCTATCAGCCAATCCAGTTTTTCATGCTCGCACAAAACATGTGGAGATAGACTTTCATTTCGTCAGTGAAAAAGTCGCTCAAAGAAAGCTCTCTATACAATTCATTAAGACATTTGATCAAATTGCAGATGTGTTTACAAAACCTCTATCCTCTCAACGATTTCAACTTATTAGATCTAAGCGAGAGGTCGCTCCCCGGCCTTAGCTTGAGGAGGAATGTTAGATAATAATTTATATGCTTACGGTTTACTATATTTAGCTTAATATGTTCTATATAAGGACTCTCTTGTACATCTTTGGAACATACAATATACAATTGACATTCTCTAATACCAAGTTTAATTATGAACACATGTAGAGAGGTCTGAAACCAGTGTTGTAGAATCGCTAGGCGCTAGTCGGGCGGTGAAGTACCGACTAGCGATTAATTGGGATTAATTGGAATTAATTGGATTTGAATTTTTTATATAATTTTTAGTTTTATATAAAAAGACACGCATTTTCATATGTAATTTTAATAAAAAAAAGGTTCGGTTTATATATAAATACACATATGTGACCGAAATTTTCAAGTTTTGGCCGGATTTTTGTAAGTTCGTCGGAAAGTCGCCGGAACCCTAGCAATTTTTTGCCGGAATCACATATTTTTGGCCAATTAAGACTGCCTAGGTCTGATTTTGACCAACTTTGACCGCCTAGCGATTAATTGGCCGATTAGAAAAAATTACAAGGTGAGGGGCCGATACCCGATTAAACGGTGATTAATGCCAATTTTTGCAACACCGTTTGAAACCGTGATGCAACGAACATGGGTAACCAGGTGAGAGATCGTACCGATTAGAGAGTGGTTGATTCGATTGATGATTGGAGCTGCCGGGGGCGATGGCGGTGGTTATTGGTCACGGAGGTTGACCGGATCGACGAGTTACTGCGCACGATGATGGTGACCAATCGCCGGAGATGGTTGTTCGACCGACGAAAGTGGTGTTTTTGGATGGGACGACGGTAGTGGTGGTTCTCGGGTGGGATTAGGGTTGTGAAAGTGATGCATGGGGTGGTTATATTATAAACCAAGTTTGAGAAATAACATTCAGGCCCCTCAAGTTAATTTAACTAAATTTAATGAAATGGCACTCAAGCCAATTGAGCTATAACTTTAACGGGACTAACTATCGATTTAAAATAATTAATTTAAGTTCATCTTAAAGTTAAATAAAGTGGCATTAATTTGAAAGTAACGGGTGTCACAATCTAGTGTCATGGAGTGCTAAAAGCAACTAACCGTCTAGTGGTCAAGCTGTGAGTCTGAATACCGAGCTGTGGTAAATACCATTGCTGAGATTATTTGGTTAACACATCTTCTACATGAACTCCATGCTCTTCCCCCGGGTCGGCCCACATTATTATGTGATAATCGAAGTGCAGTGTTTCTTGGTCAAAATCCCATCTCTCACAAGCGGGCTAAGCATATTGATATTGATTATCACTTTATTCATGAATTGGTATCTTTCGGCCGACTTCACATTTATTTTGTTTGTTCCAACTAAGCTCTAGTTGGCTCAACATCTTCACAAAGAGTCTTCCTAGACCATTATTTGAGCGCTTTCGCACGTTACTTCGCATTGGTCCACCAGTGATTCGCTTGAAGAGGAGTATTAGATAAAATCAAGCATATGTATATTTGATTTAATATTATCTCCATAGTTATAAGAGATCACACTTTGTATATAAGCTATTGTATTTCTTGAGTAAATCCACACCAAATCTATCAGTAACAATTTTGATACTTAGGCTACTTAGCGATTAAAATTTTTTTTTGACCCACCCGTGGTTTATCACTCTGTAAATTGTTACATGTTACAGTTTGAGATTGCTTATCTTGATTTCGGTGACAAAAGGATTATGTTAAGAATTTCGATCAGTGGGCTACTCTAGGATTAAGGTAGCAATTTCAACCCTCCGTTGATCAATCATTCTTTAAAACTTTACATGTGTTTTCATTCTTGATTGTTCTTAAATTTTAAAATCCTAATGTTGATTCTGGTCACTAAAGGAAACATGTTCGATCCACCCATGTGCTACTTAGGGATGAAGGTAACAATTTCAACCCTTTTGGTTTATCATTCCGCATATCTTTTATTTGTTTTCAGTCACATAAATTATGATATTGATTCTGGTGACTATAGGTTTAAGGTAACCATTTCAATCCGTGGGCTACACAATGATTAAGGTAACAATTTTTCCTCACTTGGTCATAAATGTTTATTTATTTTCATTTGAGAACACACCAAAATTATAATGTTGATTCTAGTGACTAAAAGGAAACATTCTCGATTTGTAGGCTGCTGAGTAGTGGAGGTAGCATTTTTTACCCTCACTAAGTTTATTGTTTTGTTTAACTGTTCATTCATATTCACTCACTTATATGACGACTACAAGGTAACAATCTCGATTCGGGGTTACTCAGCGATTAAATATTCCCTTGGTTTACCAACTTTAATTCATTTTCATTTTAGTAACTATGCTTTTTTAAAGATTTGATTAGGTATTTCTATTTTTATATATTTATAGATATTCTTAAAAGATTATATTTTGCTTCTACATGGCTTCCAGATGAAAGCCTATTTGCCACAAGAAATCAAGACAAAACGGTAAGGGATTTAAGAAAACCTCTAAAACCTGGTTCCAGTTCTCAAACATAGGGGTAGTTCAGTCAGTCCATTTCTGCTTAGACGGGTAGTTTTTGGTGGTGGCGGAGCCTGCTTGTTAATTAAAATGCGGAAGCAAAAACTAAGATGAACATGAGATCAAGATCAAAAGTATTAGAAATCGCATTCAAATGAGACACAAGAAGAATTACACATGAATTCAACAACAATGAACAAGAGGAAGAAGAAACACCTTTAATCACCTCTAAACAACTGTTATATCCTAATCTCGATGGCTAACAGAAAGTTAACAACCTATTTTAAATTTTACACAATCAACCCTCTAACTCTGACTAACTATCAATTAGCTTCCCAAACTAATTAACAACTTTGACTTCTGCTCATTACAAACTTCAGGCTTTGACTTTGACTTCAATACAATATTTTACAATCTCCACTTAGTATTGTAAGTCAAATAAAATACTAAGATCAACCAATGTTCAGTATCTCCAAACAATGCACAAATTTAGACCTTGGTAAAGTAGGGGACTTGATTAATATATCAGTTGCATTATGACATATGAATGGTATCCACATGCTCCACTCTAACCACTTTAGAATTTACTACATCCGTGATGAATGTAACTTAGCATTTATGTGCTTAGATATCTTATGAAATACTTGGTGTTTCCAAATTGTCACACTTCACAACTATGTCTGCAACATCAACTCCAATTTCTTGATCACATTGCCCTTTTTCATTCTCTGTGATCTGCTTATTACCAATTACATCTTTATAAGCAGCATCTTCTTTAAAAACATCTCTACTTATTATTATTCTTGGACAATTACTATCGAGTTTCCATAGTCCATGCCCCTTAACACCTTCTGGATACTTAACAAAAATGCACTTCACAGTTGTTGGTTCAAGTTCACCCTAGCTTACATGAGCATAAGCCAAACTACCAAACACCTTTAATTGGTATTTTTATCTCTAATGTTGTCGATGGAGACTTATTAACCAAATGAGTTGCCATAGTTACACCTTCACCCCGGAACTACTTTGGCAACCCGGAACTAGACAATAGACACCTTACCTTACCTAGTAAGGTTCTGTTCACTCTTTCTACTAGACCATTCCGTTGGGAAGTACCTGGTACAGTTAACTGCCTTACTACACCATTATCTTCGTAGTACCTGTGAAATTGCCAGCTACAAACTTTAAGCCCATTATCAGTTTTGAACTTCTTCACCTTCCTTTTAGTTTGTGTCTCAACCAGAGCTTTTCATTCCTTAAACCTACCCAAGTCTTCATTCTTCCCCTTTAGGACAAACACCCATAATCTTCTTGAGAAATTAGGAAATAAGAACCTCCACCTAAAGACATAGTTCTTGCATGTCCCATAGATCAACATGCGTATAATCTAAAACTTCTTTAATGCTTTGCACTCCTTTGCCATTAAGTTCGGGTGGAAATGCTTCACATAGTTCGATCATGGTATGTAGTTGTTTGACCTAGGGGTGTGCATGGTTTGGTTTAGTCTAAAACCGAAACCAAAAACTAATATTTCGGTTTCTAGGTTTTTAAAATCGTTCGGTTTCGGTTTTTGCAGTTTTTGGTTTTCACTTCGGTTCGGTTCGGTTTCAGTTTATTTCGATTTTACCATTTAGGCTTCAATTTTTTTAAAGAAAAAAAGGGTCCAAAGTAATGTTTAAACTAAAAATTTTGGGCTTACATCATTTTGTTGATATTTAAATATAATCTATATATTCTTATAAATTACTTGATATTAAAATGAATTGTAATTTATAAATACAATAACAAAAAATCCAATAAAACGTTTTAATATGTACGTCAATTCGAACAAAGAAGCTTAAAGATTATTTTTGAAACCTAAATAGCTAAAAAAAATTTTAGATAACGTAAGTTAAATAAATAACTAATAGGTTATCTCGGTTTGTATGGTTTTAGTTCGGTTTTTTTTTTGTTTTTATTACAAGCAAAACTGAAACCAAACCAAAAAATTTGGTTTTTAAAACACCACCAAACCAAACCGTCAGTTTATTATTTGTATCAGTTTTTTCAGTTTGTTTTTTCAGTTGCGGTTCAGTTATTAGGGTTTCTTGCACACCCCTAGTTTGACACTTCTAGTTTTGTTTTATAATGAGACACCCATTTTGACTAGGCCAATCTTTCTTAAAGTGTTTCTCTAAATCACACACAAAACACATCCTCTTGATCTTAGACCTAGATCTCAATATTCCTTTATTCAATTCTTAGTGCTCTTTTGTTCTGCTCTACCCTTTACATACAAGCCATCAGAAGTTTAGAACCATCATTTCGAGTTTTCGTTCTTCTCTTAAGTTCCTTTGAGTTCATAGCAGATCAACAAGACTTCTTCGAAAGAAAGACTATCAACCGTACATTAAGGTATCAACAAAGCGCTTATATGACTGTGATAATGAGGCCAAGAAGATAATTACTTGATCTTCTTCATCAGCTTAGCATCAATGTTTTCCAAATCAATGATTAACTTGTTAAACCCATCAATATGGTCATCAAGGTACTTACCAGAGACCATCTAAAAAGTGTATAATCTTTTCTTGAGATACAACCTATTGGAGAATGATTTGGTCATATATAGACCATCCAAATTTGTCCAAATACCGGTTCTTGTTGTCTTTTTGATCACTTCTCGAAGAACTTTAACACCTAGACTTAAATTTATTGCTCTATGAGTTTTTCCCATGATATTATTGTTTTCATTGTCGCTTGTATTAGCCAGGCTCCTACAAGGGCATCAACCATGCCCTGATGGACTAACAATGCCCTCATCTTCACTTTCTAGAGGCCAAAATCATTCTTACCATCGATTTTCTTCAATTCGAACTTTCTCAAAACCATACTTCAATCTTTAATCGAAAATAGCGACCATCTTCTCGAGGCATCAAGCCAACAAGGCTCCGATACCAGTTGTTAATTGAAATGTGAAAGAAAAAACTAAAATGAACTCAAGAAGCTCAAGATTGTGAGATACAAGAAGAATTACACACATATTCAACAGCAATGAACAACAAGAAGAAGTACCTCTAAACATATTATCTTCAAATAAAACAGTAGATGTCTAAATGAATGAAGTTTTCAATCTTGAAGGTAAACGAAGATAAATAAAGTAAATTAATGTTCAATTCTTAGAGGGTGCGACGTTGGATTTATAGTCTTTTAACTTGTGTTCTTTTGAAAATTAAAAATATTTAGAAAATCATTTTGCTAAAATTAAATAAGTTATATCATATACTTTTTGTTAAAGTACGTTTATGATATAAAATGACTCTATACTTTAAAATAACAATCAAGTTGTATTTTTCATATTTAAACGTTTATATTCATTAAAAAGAACTTATTTATGTGATTAATGTAAATGGACGTATGTTAAATTGTATTTTATAAACAGTATGTTTGTGTCAAGATCTCTATACCTCCTATTTCGTTTGAAAAAAATGGAAGATTTGGAGCTATAGAAATTATAAAGAATTACCCTCAAATCATGATATGTCTCTATCTATGAGGTGTGTACGTTATGAACAATATCGTTCTTACAACAAATAACGTATTAAATGTAATAGTGTATTCATGGTTCATTTAATACGTCATTTGTTGTAATCATTACCGAATTAAAGAAAATAGTTATTAATTAATAAGAGACGGCATGAATACACTATTACATTGCGTAAAAATGGAAGATTTGGAGCTATAGAAATTATAAAGACGGCCATATTTTATGGATAGAGTCATATGAATTTGTGTAGAGCAAATTTAAAATTCTTACAACATTGTGTAGACTTATTTTTTTTAAAGAAATTAAACAAGCTTTCAAGACGTTTTTATAACCATGTTAGAAAACTGTCTAATACAAAGGTTAAATATCTTTTTCTAAAATATATATTTAAATAACATATCATATATCTCTAAGAGACGTTTATAAAAATATAATAAGTATGACTTATGGTGTAATCATTACTGAATTAGAGAAAATAGTTATTAACTAATAAAAGAGAGAGAAAGGTAAAAAATCAAAATCTAGAATTTACTAAAAGTTAACATGTGATATTTTATCTAATCTCTATACTAATAAATAAAAATTTTAAGTGTAATGTGTCATTCTTACATATCTTCTTAAATTTTTTCCACACATCTTTCTTCTGTTAATTATACAAGTTTTCTTTAATTGTTTTTATATTTTTTATTTTATGTCTCTCTTTTATTAAACGATTTCTATAATTATTTATATAAAATGTTTTATGTTTTAAAAAAGTTAGGTTTGTTCATATGACATTTTATAAACTAAACATTTCTTTTATTCTTTCTATACAACATTTCTAAAGATAATTATATAATTTTTATAGAATATGTATTAAAAAATATATAAGTGACAATCTTTACTACTAAGAGCATTCAAATCTTATTCCTTATTTCTATCCTAATAGTTACATTAAAAATTATCTTTTTTATCTTCTTTCAACTAAATAATTTGTTTATAAATTTATCATTACCTTTTTTCTTTTCTATACTTACAATCATTTTCAAAAATACTAAAAAATTTATAAAGGGTTGAATGATAAATTCTCAAATTTATAAATAAACAAAAACATTTTCTATCTTTTTCACTCATAACCACTTAAAACCATTTCATATAATATAAGTATTTCACTTACAAACTTTTTAAGGAACGGAATGTGATCGATGCTCTAAGAGTATAGCCTTACGTTTAATCAAAGTGTTTTAACATAATATTTAATAAAGTGTAATATGAGAATACAAATTTTAAACGACCTACAAAGCTCACATGTTTTCTTTGTTATTTTTTTTATTAGAATAAAGATTCAAATTAATTATGCAACAAAGAAAATTCAAATCATTCAAGATATTATTAATATTAAGAGTTAAAATAAATTAAAAGAGATTGTTAAAAACAAATAAAAGGGTGTTGTATAAAAGGAAATGATCGAGTGCATGTCATATAATCTGATTCTCCCAAATCTTCTGCAACGGTCACAAGAAAATCCCCAAATCAGTATAAATCACATCCGAACCCTAATGGAGCCACACCAAAACCCTAATCACACACATCTTCACCGGCGATTTCAGACGCCGGCCAAATCAGTCACGCCTCTCTGTTCTTCCACCACAACGCAACCACTGACGTCATCAACCTCGCCGGAGTCGTCGCCGGAAACCAATTCTCCGTGAACCATTGCTGTTGAAGTTCTGTATACTATCCATTTGTTTTTCGTTTGATATGGCCCTTAAAATTTGATGCCGATTCCGGAAACTAAAGGATTAAGGTAACAGTTTCGATCAGTGGGCTATTCAGCGATTAAGGTAACAATATCGACCCTCCCTTGTATTGTTTATATGTGTATAAGTGTTCATCTGCGTCTATATCAAGCTTTAGACTCCCTTGACCCTCTTGATTTGGAGACCTTGTTGGCATGTGTAGATATGTAAACAAAAGCATATGGATGCCAACTATTTTTTACCCTTTTCACAATACAAGATTGGTGCCTACAACGTTTTACTTTTACGTATTTGACACTATTTTGTTTAGAGTTTTGAAATCATGCCTCTTTTTTTTTTTTTCTTTTTCTGGTAATTTCTGTTTGGAGCAATAACTAATAACGTAACTGATATGTAAGGTGTCATTTTTATCAGTTCACTCATGAATGGTTCACTCATGAATGGGTTGATGCCTGCATTGTTTTTATCTCTAGTAGGTAAAATAGAAAAAGTTGGCTACAACATGGAACTAGTCAAAAGGGTTGAAAGTGGTCCAAAGTGTATTATTAATGCATAAAACCTTCTAAATCATTTAATCAAAATTTTAGTTTAGTTTTGAAATACTACAACTTTTTGTATATATAAAAATACTAGAAGACGAAATCATAGTAAATATTTTTCGTCTTTTGGACAAAAAGATTATAAATCTTTTGGTCAAAATAACTTTTTCGGTGGATTCATGCCCGCTTGCGTTTCTGTTTGTCATCTTTTCCAATATGGATATCTAGACGATTCATTATGTTTTCAGCTAAGGAACCTGGTGTTGGCTACCTCAAAACATAATGCACATTTCAAGCCTTACTAATCAATCATGAATTGGTTATCATAACCACAGAGTTTAACAGAGGTTCTAAACTATTCTTGTAATGTAGCAGCTACTGAGGCATCTTAAGTTTTTTTTCTATCTTAAGTTTATCTATAACACTTTGGTGATCTATGTTAATTTTAGCTTATTTGAAATTTTATTGTCTTAATATACATTTATTTATATGATTTGTTGTCATCGAGATTCTAGAAACATGTTGGGAGTTTGCTGGAAGGGTTTACACAAACCCAGATTAGTACGCTAGCAGTCAATGATGATTTTTAGTCGTTGGAGACTTGGAGGATCTCTAGGAGCTGAGAGCTTGCTTGTAAGGTATTTTGCAGTATAATGGTTCAAATTTCTCTCTGTTATTTAATTTCTTTCTTCTAGAGTGTCTTGGGCTGAAGGATCTAATAACAATATTACCACATGTGTCAGTGTTTTGATACATTGTGCTGAAAGATGATCCCTTGAACCTTTTAAATCTATGTATACCTTTTTGGCCCTAGCTGCAGCATTAACTTTTTTGGTTCATATCATTACATTGGGCCTGATATTTGTAGCATCAGTATGGGTATACCTTTTTGGACCTAGCTACAGCTTTAACTGATATTGCGTAAATGTGATGATAATATATTTCTGTCTCAAAAAACAATAAATAAATAGAATTCTGTTTTATTCAAAGGTGCTTTTTTCTTAATGAGCTCACTAGATTTTAATCCGAACTAGTTGTAGACAAATAAACGCTTAATGAGTCAACTGATATGTATACTGTAACCCCTTCAATATCACTCCTAATAAGGCTAGCAATCATAAATAGCAAGATCCATAATTACTGAGTAATTCATGGGAAAATCATTTCAGGTATTTCTTTAATTATTGTTAATTGTACTTTCAGAATTTTAAACTCCCTGCCCCCTTGCACTCATGTTCTACTTTTGACTCTTGTCCTCAACTTGCAAGTCAGATTTTGTCTTCTTAACTTAAACAGGAAGAACAATTGTATATTACCCATAAATTTTGATTTTGATTCTGATTCTGACGACTAAAGGATTAAGTTAAGAATTTCAATCCGTGGGCTACTTTGTGATTAAGGTCACTATTTCTACCCTCCCTTGCTTTATTGTTCTGTATGAATTTTCTTTTGTTTCATGATTGATTGCCCTTAAATTTTGATATTGATTTTGGTGACTACAGGAAACAATTTCAATCATAGGCTGCTCTGCGATGAAGGTAACATTTTGTTCCTAGGATTTTTGTTCTATATAATCGTTCATTTATTGTTTTGGTTGACTTAAAATTCTGATCTAGATACCGTTGAACAGCTATTCCTAGATTTCAAGGATAAATACACCACAAAGATCATCTTGATGGACTTTTTGTAGACTCTTCAAATGAAGAATTAAGATAATACATGTTATGTTTTTCTACTTGTCAATTTTGTTTTCTATAATAAGTTGATCAAGTTGGTTGTTGCGTTAAGTAGATTACTTTCATCAAGGTTATAGGGTCTCATACATTATGTTGATGTGGCCATGTGGGGTTATGAGTCAAAATGTGCTCCTTTTGTATGGGTCAAACTTAGTATGGTCTGCTTTGAACTAAAACATCTTTTTCCCTTCTGGTAGTTATGCTTTTGTTTGATGGGACTATTTTGGTATTTCCACCGGCCTAGGGGCGACTCAACGATTAAGATAACATTTTTTGACCCCCCTTGGTTTTTCGTTTTGTATAACTGTTCATTCCTTTTCATTTGAAGTTGCCTTAATTCTGATTTTGATTCTGCCGACTATAGGATTATTTCAACAATTACGATCTGTGGGTACTCAGTGATTAAGTTAAGAGTTTCGACCTGCCCTTGATTGATTATTCTATATTTCATATATTTGACAACCCTTAAATTCAGATAATGATTGGTGACTTAAGCAAACATCTCATTCTGCAGGCTACTCAGCAATGTTAGATAATGATTTTGGCGACTAAAGCAAACAGTTTGAATATGTGGGTTAGTCAACAATGAAGGTAACACCTTCGACCCTCTCTAGGTTTATCGTTCTATATAACCGTTCATTTGTTTTCATTCACTTAAAATTCTGATCTGATTTTAGTGACTACATAACTAAGGTAACAATCTGGATCTGTGGGCCATCCTGTGATTAAGGTAAGAATTTTGTCCCTACCTTTGGTTTATCATTTTGTTCTAACCACTTGTTTGTTTTTATTTGAGAATGCATAAATTTCAGTCCGGATTCTTGTTATTGGTGAAATTTTGATCCCTTGGCTACTTTGCGAATAAGATTATGGTAACCATTTTGACCCTCCCTTTAGTTATTGTTTTGCATAGCATTAAATTCTGATCTTGATTCTCGCGACTAAAGGATCAAGGTAGCCATTTCTTTCCTTGGGCTACTCAACGATAAAGGTAATTGTTTCCATCCTGCCTTGGTTTATCATGCTGCATAACTAACTATTCACCATTTGAGATTGTCCTTAAATTTTGAACACTTTTTGTTCAAAAGTTTTTTTTGTAAAATCTTTTTAAGTATTTATTGAAATAATTACAAATACGATATTGTTTGATAGTCTATTTTTTTCTTAATATGAGTTTTGAATTTTTATGCATTTACTATCACTTGCTAAGATTTAGAGGCGTGCAAATTGGCAATATGGGCGAGTAGTGAAATAGGTTAAAAGTGCTTGGTTCGAAATGGGGAATTGGTCAAGACATGGTTGGGTACTTGGGTCACAATGGCAAGTTTATATCCAAAAGTTTTACTGTTTATTGTGTAGTCTAGGGATATTTGGTTCCATTTTATTCAACTGGATGGGATATTTACAATTTTTTTTACTATCATTTGCTAAAATTTAGAGGTGTGCAAATTGGGCTATATGGGTGACTTGACATGTTTTATGTTTTAAGGTATACTTTGGATGAAATGTGGATTTGCCATGAGTGATAAATTATATTTCCACTATCTAGTCACAACTTTTCTGGGCATTATCTGTGGCTGAAGTATTCATAGCAGCTCAGGTTCTGTCTCCTTATTCTTCCAGACCTCGTGGGCTGCTGTGTTTGGACATTTTCAACTGCTTCTGGACCCTTGGTTTCGGCTTCTTGCTCATCATCATGATCAGTCTCTTGATCAGTTATATTAACTATTACCTTTGATTTTTTCAGCTCAGTTTTCAAGTCTTCTGAATCAGGTAGTTTTTCCTTGCTTGATGACCACCATGAGGAGTTCTCGTCAAACATAACATTCTGAGAGACAGCATCTCCTGGTGTTGGGCTACTCAACGATAAAGGTAATTGTTTCCATCATATGAGATTGCCCTTAAATTTTGAACACTTTTTGTTCAAAAGTTTTTTTATTTTTTTATTTTTAAGTATTTATTGAAATAATTACAAATACAATATTGTTTGATAGTCTATTTTTTTTTTCTTAATATGAGTTTGGAATTTTTATGCTTTTACTATCACTTGCTAAGATTTAGAGGCATGCAAATTGGCAATATGGGCTAGTAGTGAAATAGGTTAAAAATATGGGGAATTGGTCAAGACGTGGTTGGGTACTTGGGTCACAATGGCAAGTTTATATCCAAAAGTTTTAATGTTTATTGTGTAGTCTAGGGATATTTGGTTCCATTTTATTCAACTAGATGGGATATTTACAATTTTTTTAACTATCATTTGCTAAAATTTAGAGGTGTGCAAATTGGGCTATATGGGTGAGTAGTGAAATAGGTTAAACATGGCTGGTTCGAAATGGGTAAAATTTTTTTAACTATCATTTGCTAAAATTTAGAGGTGTGCAAATTGGGCTATATGGGTGAGTAGTGAAATAGGTTAAACATGGCTGGTTCGAAATGGGTAAAATTTTTTTGCTAATCAAAAAAGGTTGGTTGGGTTGGCACTGAATACTTTTGTCCAAAAGTTTTGAAATTCTATGTTGTGAAATATAAATTATGCTACAAATTCGACACCACTATTCTCCTTTATGATCTCAAGATTTCTTTTTGACTAGAGTTGGTAAAATAGTTTGGGTTGGGTAATTGGTGAAAGCTTGTCGACAACATTTCTTGTACAAAAGTTCAAATCCTTTAATGAAATGACTTGACATGTTGTATGTTTTAATGTATACTTTGGATGAAATGTGGATTTGCCATGAGTGATAATTTATATTTCCACTATCTAGTTACAACTTTTCTGGGCATTATCTGTGGCTGAAGTATTCATAGAAGCTAAGGTTGCAACGAGTTTCATTTGTGTGCTTCATTTTTGGATGCATTCATTGTGCACTCTTCAAATGAAAAAGTAAGAGATTATACATATTATGTTTTTCTACTTATCAATTTCGTTTTCTTTAATAAATTGATCAAGTTGATTGTTGCATTGAGTAGACTGTTTTTATTAAGATCATAGTGTTTCAAATGTTATGTGGAAATGAGGTATTGGGTTAAAATTTGTTGCTTTTGTAGGGGTCAAACCGAGTCAGGTCGGCTTTAACGTGAAACATTTTTTTGTTAGTTTTGGTAGTTATGCTTTTGTTTTATTAGAATATTTTGATATTGTGACCTATGAGCTCCTCAACGCTTAAGGTAGCAATTCTGATCCCGGTAACTGAAGGATTAACAGTTTCTACGTGGGCTACTCAATGATTAAGGTAACAGTTTCTAGCCTCCCTTGGTTTATCATTCTATATATATGATTTCATTTGTTTTCTTTCGTAACTGCCCTTAATTCTGTTACTGCTTTTGGCGACTAAAGGAACCACAGTTTCAATCTGTGAGCTACTCAGTGAGGAAGGTGACGGGTTTGACCTCCCTAGGTTTATTGTTTTATACAACCGTTCATTTGTTTTTGTTTTACTTGAAATTCTGATCATGATTCCAGCAACCACAGGATTAAGGTGACAATTTTGATTCGTAGGCTATTAAGTGATTAAGGTAACAATTTTGTCCTTACCTTGGTTTATCATTTGTATTTAAGTGATCATTCATTTTTATTTGCCGCTTGATTCTGGCGAAATTTTGATCCCTTAGCTACTCACCGAAATTAAGGTAGTAATTTCGACCATCCCTTAGTTTATTGTTTTGTGTAGTTGTTCTTTGTTTCTCATTCGTGATTACCATTAAATTATATCTTGATTCTGGCGACTAGAGGATCAATGTAACAAATTTTATCCTTGGTATACTCAAGGTACCTGTTTCCGCCCTGCATTAGTTTAGCATTTTGTATACTTGTTCACCATTTGAGATTGCCCTTAAATTCTGAACTCATTGTGTTTAAAAGTTATTATATTTTCAAGTATTTAGTGGACTAAATACAAATACTTTATTATTTGATAGTCTTTTTTTGGTAAGTTGACTTTGGAAGCTAACCAATAAGCTGGTTGGGGAAGCGGTCAAGACGTGGTTGGGTCAAAAAGGGTACGCTTTTATCCAAAAATTTTTGTTCATGTCTTAGTAATCAATCATAAATTGGTTATCATTATCACAGAGTTTAACCGAGGTTCTAAACTATTCTTGTCATGTAGCAGCTACTGAGGTATCTTAGGTTTATATATAACAATTCGGTGATCTCTGTTAATGTTTAGCTCATTTGAAATATTATTGTCTTAATATACTTTTATTTATATGATTTGTTGTCATCTAGATTCTAGAAACATGTTGGGAGTTTGCTGGAAGGTTTTACCCAGACCCAGATCAGTACTCTGGCAGTCAACGATGATTTTTAGTCGCTCGCTGGAGGATCTCTAGGAGAGCTCGCTTGTAAGGCACTTTTACAGTATAATGGTATAAATTTCTATCTTTTATTTAATTTCTTTCTTCTAGAGTGTCTTGGGCTGAAGGATCTAATAACAATATTACCACATTTGTCAATGTTTTCGATACATTGCGCTGAAATATGGTGCCTTGAACCTCTTAGATCTATGTATACCTTTTTGGCCCTAGCTGTAACATAAACTGGTTTGGTTCCTATCATAACATTCGGCCTAATATATGTAGCATCAACATGGGTACCCTTTTTGGCCCTAGGTGCAGAATGAACTGATATTGTGGAAATATGCTGATAATATATATTATGTGCTGTCAAAAAAAAATAATAAGTAGTTAGATTTCTATTTCATTTAAATGTATTTTTTTCTTAACGAGTCCACTAGATTGTAATATGAAGTAGTTGTAGACAAATAAACACTTAATGAGTCAACTGAGATGTATACCACTGTAGCCTCTTCAATATCACTCCTTATAAGGCTAGCAATCATTAATGACAAGATCCATAATTACTGACTAATTTAGGGGAGAATCACGTTCAGGTATTTCTTTAACTGTTGTTAATTGTACTTTTGGAGTTTTAAACTCCCTGCCCTCTTGCACTCATGTTCCAGTTTTGACTCTTGTCCTCAACTTGCGATTCATATGTTGTCTTCATAACTTAACCAGGAAGAACAATTGTATATTACTTTTAAATTTTGATTCTGATTATGATGACTAAAGGATAAAGTTAACAATTTCGATCCATGGGCTACTGCGCGATTAAGGTCACTCTTTCTGCCCTCCATTGCTTTATTGTTCTGTAAAAATTTTCTTTTGTTTTCATTATTGATTGCCCTTAAATTCTGATATTGATTTTGGTGACTATAGGAAACAATTTCAATCGTGGGTTGCTTAGTGATGAAGGTAACATATTGGTCCGTCCTAAGGTTTTTCGTTCTATATAACCCTTTATTCGTTTTCATTCACTTAAATTTCTGATCTAGATACCTTTGAACAACTATTCCTGGATTTCTAGGATAAATACTCCACAAAGATCATCTTGATGGACTTTTTGTGGACTCTTAATGTGAAGAAGTAAGAGCTAATACATGTTATGCTTTTCTACTTATGATTTTTGTTTTCTTTAATAAATTGATCAAGATGGTTGTTGCATTAAGTAGACTTCATAGACTGTTTTCATCAAGATTATAGGGTCCCATACAGTATGTGGATGTGGGGTTACTAGTCAAAATGTGCTCCTTTTGTATGGGTCAAACTTAGTAAGGTCGGCTTTGACCTAAAACATCTTTTGTCCATTCTGGTAATTATGCTTTTCTTTCAGGGGACTATTTTGATATTTCGACCTAGGGGTGACTCAACAATTAAGATAATATTTTGGACCTCCCTTGGTTTTTGTTTATTATAATTGTCCATTCGTTTTCATTCGAAGTTCCCTTTAAATTCTGATTTTGATTCTGCCAACTAAATGATTATTCTAACAATTTGGATCCGTGGGCAACTTAGTGATTAAGTTAACAATTTCGACCCCCTTGGTTTACCATTCTTCTGTATTTCATTTATTTGACAACCCTTAAATTCAGATAATGATTTTGGTGACTTAAGCAAACTGTTTCATTCTATGCGCTACTCAATAATGATTTTGGTGACTACAGCAAACAATTTGAATCTGTGGGTTAGTCAACAATGAAGGTAACACTTTCGACCCTCTCTAGGTTTATTGTTCTATATAACCATTCATTTGTTTTCATTCACTTTAAACTCTGATCTGATTCTAGTGACTACATAACTAAGGTAACAATCTGGATCTGTGGGCCACCCCGTGATTTAGGTAACAATTTTGTCCGTACCTTTGGTTTATCATTTTGATTTAGGTTTATTGTTCTATATAACCATGCATAAATGTTATTGGCGAAATTTTGATCCCTTGGCTACTTTGCGAAAAAAGATTATGGTAACAATTTTGACCCTCCCTTTAGTTATTGTTTTGCATAGCTTTAAATTCTGATCCTGATTCTCGCAACTAAAGGATCAAGGTAGCAATTTCTTTCGTTGGGCTACTCAACGATAAAGGTAATTGTTTCCATCCTGTGTTGGTTTATCGTGCTGCATAACTAACTATTCACCATTTGAGATTGCCCTTAAATTTTGAACACTTTTTGTTCAAAAGTTTTTTTTATTTTTTATTTTTAAGTATTTATTGAAATAATTACAAATACGATATTGTTTGATAGTCTATTTTTTTTTTTTTCTTAATATGAGTTTGGAATTTTTCTGCTTTTACTATCACTTGCTAAGATAGAGGCATGCAAAATATGGCGAGTAGTGAAATAGGTTAAACGTATGGGGAATTGGTCAAGACATGGTTGGGTACTTGGGTCACAATGGCAAGTTTATATCCAAAAGTTTTAATGTTTATTGTGTAGTCTAAGGATATTTGGTTCCATTTTATTCAACTGGATGGGATATTTACAATTTTTTTTACTATCATTTGCTAAAATTTAGAGGTGTGCAAATTGGGCTATATGGGTGACTTGACATGTTTTATGTTTTAAGGTATACTTTGGATGAAATGTGGATTTGCCATGAGTGATAAATTATATTTCCACTATCTAGTCACAACTTTTCTGGGCAATATCTGTGGCTGAAGTATTCATAGAGCTCAGGTTCTGTCTCCTTATTCTTCCAGACCTCGTGGGCTGCTGTGTTTGAACATTTTTAACTGCTTCTGGACCATTGGTTTCTGTTAGCAATAACAATCAGATCAGAGAACAAGAACAGCAGCCAAGTAACGGAGTCGGCCCGCTTCTTTATTAATCTTTCGGAAGACAAAAGAGAACAGAATTTTCGAATGCTAAACACTGGAAAATCTAACTTATTTAAAGGCTAAACACAGCCTAATTACAGCCCAAACACAGCTGTAGAAAATACCAAAAACAAAACTTTCTAAAATGAAAAACGCGTTATTCCAAAAATAAGAAATCTTCCAGCCATAATTGATTTTATCCGGAATTAAACAATAATCACCCCCTTAATTCCGGTCTTTACTTCAGCACGTCTTTTACTTTATGGTTGTCATTCCCATGAGCTTTCTCATTTCTTCAAATTTGATCCTCGGCAGCGCCTTAGTAAGTATATCAGCCTTTTGTTGGTTCCCGCTGATATGCTCGACCTTAATTTGACCTCGTTCAACACACTCTCTAATAAAGTGATAGCGTGTGTTTATGTGCTTGCTTCTCCCGTGAAAAACTGGATTTTTCATAAGGGCAATAGCAGACACATTATCCACAAAAATAGTCACTTGTTCTTCCTTCTGACCAGTTAATTCAGCTATCAAGCTTCTCATCCACAGGGCTTGACATGCTGCGGATGTGGCTGCCATAAATTCGGCTTCACACGAACTCAGAGCCACCGTACCTTGTTTTTGTGAGTTCCATGCCACTGGTCCATCATCAAAATAAAACACCAGGCCTGTTGTTCCTCTCCCATCATCAGCTCCCACAGCATGGCTGCTATCGCTGAAACCATGTAGACTTTTGCTTCCATTTCTTCGATAGCTTATGCCTAGATCAGTAGTTCCTTTTACATAACGAAGAATCTGTTTAACAGCCTGGAGATGGGCTGATTTTGGTGCCTGCATAAACCTGCTAGCATATCCAACAGAGTAAGATAAGTCTGGTCGGGTGTGGGTTAAGTACCTTAGGCACCCGATTGCCTGTCGGTACTGCGTTGCATCAATTGGGTCTCCTCCTTCATTTTTTAACAGCTTCAAACCAGGTTCCATTGGGAACTTGGTTGGGTTACAATCCCACAACCCAGCCTGTTGGAGTATTTTCTTAGCATAACCAGCTTGCTTTAGTGAAATTCCTTCACTGTTTTGAATAACCTCGATGCCGAGGTAATAAGATAGAAGACTGAGATCACTCATCTCGAACATGGCTTCCATTTGTTTCTTGAACTCAGTTATGCCATCATTATTTCCTCCGGTGACGATTAAGTCATCAACATACACCCCCACAATCAAAGAGTCCTTGCTCCTTGTGTATACCGCTTGCTCCTGCTTGCATCTTTGGAACCCAAACTGTTTTAGAACACCATCAAGTCGCGTGTTCCATGCTCTTGGAGCCTGTCGAAGGCCATAGAGCGCCTTTGACAGTTTGTATACTTTATGCTCACTTCCCTTTTTTATAAATCCCTCCAGCTGGGAAACGTACACTTCTTCTTTAAGTTCCCCGTGTAGGAAAGCCGACTTCACATCTAGATGATGGACTTGCCACCCTTGTTGAGCTGCAATCGCTAAGATCAACCGAACAGTTTCGAGTCTCGCTACTGGGGCGAAAGCTTCATCATAATCCACCCCCGCTTGTTGTACATAGCCTTTTGCTACAAGTCTAGCCTTGTACTTTGTGATCTTCCCATTTGCATCCTTCTTTACCTTATATAACCACTTCAGCCCTATGATTTTGTGATTAGATGGTAACTTGGTGAGTTTCCATGTCTTGTTTTTCTCTATAGAAGCAATCTCACTTTCCATTGCTTCAACCCATTCCTTTTTACCTGCTGCATCAGAATAGGAATATGGTGCTTCCTCCATTAACATTAAATTAATGTTACCTGTTTGCATGTGCGGAGCTCTTGCATAAACATCACCCAAGGGTCGGAGTCCCTTTGGAGGAGTATCATCATAGTCATCTGAATCAATCTGGTACGGGCTGCTAAGTTCATCAAATTCTCCTTGAATTGGCCCAAGTCTGTGAACAAAAGCTGAACTACTGGGAGTCTCACTACCAGATGATGTTTGGGCAGCAGATGTCGGGCTGTGTTGATGCGACGGGCCTTGTGTCACAGACTGACTCGCTCCTGTTTCGAGGAACGGGCTGCCTGGCTCATTCGGGTCTGCTGTAATTGGGCTGCCAGTCCCGTGCTCTGTGTTTCCAACACTAGCAGTGTTCTCTGGGTTAGTTAGTGTACCTGGGCAACCTGCAGTTGGGCTGAATGATCCTGCAGTTGGGCTGAATGATCCAACAGGTCCACTTGATGGGCCCAACTCGATAAAAAATTCAGTCCATTCTGGACCATTTTCTGTCAGATACTCGCTCCAATCCCACTTGCGGTTTTCATCAAATTTAACATCCCGGCTCACAACTAGTTTCCTTTTTTCGACATCATACATACGGTATGCTTTTGAACCAGGTTCTGTGCCCAAATGCACCATGGGTACACTCCTGTTATCCTGCTTCTTTAACAAGTTTGAATGTATTTTGACATAGCCCACACACCCAAAGACTCGCAGATGATCCAGTCTTGGTTTGCACCCTTTCAAAGCTTCGTATGGAGTTTGATCCTTTAGTGCCTTAGTGGGTAATCTGTTTAGGACATAAACAGAATGCCTGACCCCTTCTGCCCAAAAGTTTTGTGGTACACCCATTGCATTCAAGATACTCCTTGTTGTGCTTAGAACAGTGCGATTTCTCCGCTCCACTACTCCATTTTGCTGTGGAGAATATGGTGCGGTTAGCTGTCTTGTTATCCCTTCCTGTTCACAAAAAGAATTAAAACTTTGGGAGGTGAATTCTCCCCCCCGATCAGTTCTAAGTACCTTAATCTTCCTGCCAACTTCATTCTCCACCACAGTTTTGAACCTTTTAAAATGATCTAGTGCTTCATCCTTCGTTTTGAGCATATAAGCCCACATGTATCGACTGAAATCGTCAACAATAAGGAGCACGTACCTGTTCCCCGCTTGTGTAGCAGGGGTAATGGGCCCGCACAGATCTGCATATACTTGTTCAAGAGGTTTTGAGGCCCTATAAGCTGTTTGATCCGGGAAGGATTGCCGGGTATGCTTACCAGCCAAACACGCCTGACACATTTGTGTGGGGTGGTTTATATGTGGAACCCCATGAACCAATTCCTTTGTTGTCATCAGTTTGATGGCATCAAAGTTTACATGGCCTAGCCGGGCATGCCAAGTCCAAGCTAAATCATCGATCTTGGCATGTAAACACACCGGTAATCCGATCCGAAGGTGGATCTTGTACAACCGGTTTGACGATCTCTTCACCTTCATTAACAGCCTGCCATCAGCCTCATACATCCATAAGTATTCTTCCTTCATCTTCACTTCACAACCTCCTTCGGTAGCTTGACCAAGACTAATAATGTTGCTTTGCAAAAATGGGATGTAGTAGACGTCCGTTAGTAGACGTTGTTCTCCATTCTTGCATTCCAACAGAATTGAACCCCTGCCCTCTATCTCCACACACGACCCATCACCAAACCTTACTTTCCCCCTTACTTTTTCATCAAGTTTTGAGAACAGGTTTCGGTTCCCTGTCATATGGTTAGATGCTCCGTTATCTAGGTACCACATGAACTCTTCATCAGGACTTGAGACATACTTGGCTGGTATGACTCTTTCTTCATTCAAATAAACCATCTCCTGTTGGTTTTGCACACAAACTGTCATTAAAAGAGCAGGTTCTTCAGCATTGGCTTGGGTTAAATTAACGTCTTCCTTCTTTTTTGTTGGACAATCAGATGCAAAGTGCCCCATTCCTTCACATCTGAAACATTGGATGTTGGACCGGTCTTTCTTTTGGTTTCCTCGTCCGGAACTTCTTCCCTGACCGGTTGACCGTCCACGGCCCCTTCCTCGGCCTTGGTTTTCGCAGCCATTCCCTCGGCCTCGACCACCTTGCAAATTCTTCCTTCTAGCTTGCCCTTCTTCGCAAGAAAACAACAGCTGGTTGCTTTTGGATCCTTGCCCTTTATCACTTGACTTGATCCTTTCTTCGAATGCTGTAAGTCTGCCAATTGCCTCTTGGAAAGACATGGCCTTTAGATCTGTAAATTGTTCAATAGAAGCAACTATAGGTAAGAAACAATCGGGAAGAGAACCAAGGAACTTCGTAACCAGCTTTGTATCTTCAAGCGTGGCTCCTAGGCTGTTCGCTTTCGAGACTATGCTACTGATGCGTCCTGCAAAGTCTTCGATCTCCTCTCCATCTTTCATTTTCAATGCTTCGAATTCAGTCATTAAGGATCCAAGCCGAGCCTCTATAACCCGATCGACCCCTACATAGCGAGCCTTCAAAGCATCCCAGATCTTTTTCGCTGTTTCGAACTGGGATACTTGGAGGACAAGCTCTTCGGGTATCGCCTGGTACAGGTAGGCTATTGCTATATTGTTCTTCTTCGGGTCAACGTTCACGCCCGGCTCGATTGCTTCCCAAACGCCATGAACATTAAAAATTGCCTTGATTTTGACAGCCCAAATTGTGTAGTTTGTGGCTGTCAAAACAGGGCATTGCAGTGACAGATTGGTAGTCTCTTTCACCCCTACAATCTGGTTTGCTGCTGGAGTCTCTGCCATCTTTTCTTGCTTCTTCTCTGATTGATTGCACAGTCCTTCGGCTCTTGATCACACCCTTCTGACCAATGTTTGAGCGCTGGTTGTCCCTTTGAACCAAGCTCTGATACCAATTGTTAGCAATAACAATCAGATCAGAGAACAAGAACAGCAGCCAAGTAACTGAGTCGGCCCGCTTCTTTATTAATCTTTCGGAAGACAAAAGAGAACAGAATTTTTGAATGCTAAACACTGGAAAATCTAACTTATTTAAAGGCTAAACACAGCCAAAACACAGCTGTAGAAAATACCAAAAACAAAACTTTCTAAAATGAAAAACGCGTTATTCCAAAAATAAGAAATCTTCCAGCCATAATTGATTTTATCCGGAATTAAACAATAGTTTCGGCTTCTTGCTCATCATCATAATCAGTCTCTTGATCAGTTATATTAACTATTACCTTTGATTTTTCCAGCTCAGTTTTCAAGTCTTCTGAATCAGGTAGTTTTTCCTTGCTTGATGACCACCATGAGGAGTTCTCGTCAAACATAACATTCTGAGAGACAGCATCTCCTGGTGTTTGGCTCGCTGCACTTCCAACCCTTTCTTTCTCGGTCATAACCCACAACAAATATGCACCGAACCGCTTTCTTCTCAAGCTTGTGTTGTAGGTGGCTTGGCACAAATACATATCATACACAGTCAAACACCTTGAAGTAGCTCACGTTTGGTTTCTGTTTGTACAACAACTCATAATTAAACAAAACCGATCCTTGAGGGAGCCGGTTTTTTACATATGCAGCAGTCGACATAGCTTCTGCCCAAAATCTACCAGGTACGTTTTAATCATGTAATAGGCCTCTAATCTAAATTGTTTGAATTCAGATAAAATTTCTGATCTTATTTTCATGAAGGCTATCCAAATAAATCATGAGAAATCATCGGTGAACGTTATCATGTAGTCTATTCCACCGGATGATTTTTGCTTAACCAGACCAAACACATCTGTATGAATCAGCTCAAGTGGTTCATCAGATTAATGCTTTGACCTGTTGAAAGGCTGTGGATGGGATTTGCCAAATTGGCATCCTGCACACACTTCATTTGTAAAATCTGGTTAGGTAAACCGCTTACCACATATTTCTTGACCATCATTTGAAGTTTGTCTTAAACATGTCCTAGCCTAGCTGTAGATGCCATAGGTTAGTACTGTTGTTTTGTCAGGTCTTCTCCACATCTGCAGATTTGGCAAACAACTCATAGACCGAGTCTTTTCTTCCTTCCAAGATTGGCTTTGACTTGGTCTCAAAGTTGTAAATACTTGAAGTCTTGAACACTTTTTGGTGCAAATAACGCGTACTTTTTTGTCTCGGTTATTTGTGAAACAAAGATCAAGTTTTTCCTCATTCCTGGCACGTAATAGACCTGCTATAGACTTGGCCCAACTTTCTTTTCTTTGTTTAAGAATATGACATTTACCTATATCCAAGATTGAGTGTCTCGAATTATTGCACTAACTAAAACCCAACTGCCATCATATATATTTTCGGGTTTGAAAGTCTTAGTCTTTTGTCATCCATTTGTCTAGATTATTTGATTGGGGTTTTGTGGTAGCGGTGAATGCATTTACGTCATGTGTGTGAGCTACATAAGCTTCGGGATCCCAACCCTTCTAGAGTTTTAGATTCTCTACTTCAGCACTGTTCTTTCATCTTGTGTTTAGATCAACACTCCTTGCCCATATGACCCTTTCTTTTAAAACTATAACACTTGCATGGGAACCTTTTATTATTGTTTTTGTTTTTCTTCTCGTTTACAGTCTCTTGGCGTTTACTCTTCTTTTTTCGGACAACTTTTCTAAGGTTTCTAGTCGCATCTGATTTGTCGAGGTTTCTCCTTAGCCTTCTCGGCATACAAAGCTTCGGTCTTGTTTTTTATTAAGACACCTGCCAATTGTTTTGGCAGTGCTTTTGTCGAATTATGATATAGACGGTTGATTTGGTCAACCCTGTATTGCAGCCAAGAAGCTCCTGTATTTAGGTTTTAAACCGTGAATAATAATCTGTTTCATCCTCGGTTCTCCTATTAACCGGTCATCAAGTTTAGACAAGTTCATCATCTTTCAGAAGTATTGAGGGATCGATGAAGTCATTACCTGTTTAGTGTTTACTAGTGTTGTTCCAATTGAAAGTCATCACTTTTAAACCGTTAATTTATGTATTTTAGCAAGATAATTTTGAATAGATCTACTGGGTTTGACAAACCCCACCTGGGCTAGTCGCGCTATCACGACTAGATGTCGAACGGGTGTTCAATTGACCTAATTTTTGTTGTTATGGTCTGGTAACTACATCCGAGGCATACTTATAATTGTCAGCTTCGGCAGCGAACTTCATACATTAAATAACTTATTACGTAGACTAGCTATCTATTTGATATACTTTGTTTCTAGATCTGTGTTCTGATTCATTACTGTTTATTTTTCTGATTCATTATTGTTTGTTTTAACCTATGAACTCACCAATCCTGTGTTGATACTTTAGCATGTTTCTCTCATTTTCTTAAAGATGCGCACGTCTAGAAGCATATTGTCTGTTCATGCATCGTTGGTCATTTCACATCGTTTAACTTGGAATTTCTACAATTAACATTTATTTTAGTTGCGCGTGTTTTGCACAGTTTTGATTTACAAAGCGTTTTAATTACGCTTCTGCAATATTTTCCTTGAAATCCTACTTTTGAATTATGTTTGGTTTTATTTAATGAACATTAATTTCATGTTTCTATGATAACTGTGATCCTAGTATGTCATACGGCTAATGATAAAACTCCGTTTGAGAAAATTAAGTGTGTAACAGATTGGTATCAGAGCCAATGGTTATAGCAAACTAAAAATTACATTTTATTTTCATTGCATTTTAGACTATAACCTACTGCCTTAGTTACGCCCATGTAGACACTATTGAAGTTCATTGCATATGCTCATTCGTGTGAGCGTCTGATTGCAAGATGGCGTCCTCTTCTACACCTTCTAAATCGTTGGGAAAAAGGCATGTTCGCCCTAATTCCCTGGTCTTCGTCTTCTGATCAGAGGAAGTGGCCTCGGGTCGCTTCAGAATTTGATGAGGTTGATTACGATCTACCGTTCGTTTTACCTCTCCATTCTTCGACTCGTGACTGGACGTCTTACCCCTAGTGGCTGACTAAGCTAATTTAGAAGGAGAAAGTTCCTCCTCCTGAACGTCGGCCCCGGATTATATCCATCTCTACTTTACCTCCCAAGCCTACCTCACTTGCTATCCCTTGCTCTTCTAAGCAAGCCATATGTCACGGAGTGATTTATTCGACTCTCGTGCGGCACTTAGAATCCTTCTAAGTTCAGCCTTTGTGACCCAAACGAAGTAACAATTAAAGTTACAATGCGGAAGCGTTTGCAAGCTTGTAATACAAATGTCTTTGTATTGCTCACAAGGTAGTTTACAAGTGTGCTTTACAAGTACTTTACACTAGACTTGTATGGATTTTGGGTACCTACAAATGAGGACTTCATCACCTATTTATACTTGTCTCATGTATCTAGATCATTCTTGATCTAGAGTTTTCTAATAATACAATATTTATATGATATTTTGATAGATCTTTGAAGGCCATTCTAGACCTTTCATGAGAACCCAACTCCTAGATATTTCCAAGTGAATATCTTGATCATTCTTGATGATTCAAGGTTGTTTTGGATACCCACTTGTGTTCCTTCAAGGTCCAACACGTTTTAGGCTGTTCCGGAGACTTCCGGACAGCCCTATATGCCTCCGTATGATTCCGGAAACTTCCGAAATTCGAGATACACGATTTGATTTTAGGCAGGTCGTGACATTCTCCCCCACCTAAACCCACGACGTCCTCGTCGTGTTTCTTGAGTTTCCCCCGGCTTGTTCTTGCGAGTTGCAAGACGGATAACATTTTCCATTTGTGGCTGGTGCTTGACTCCAGCATTGCAGTGTGCACTTGATCGCCCTTGATGATGTACAAGGTGTTCAGAAAAGTTGCTGGAACGGCTTTTGCTTTTCTGAAAAAGTCCATCCCGAGCACGATCTTGTAATCGCCCAATGGTGCTATCGAGAAATCGATCTTACCTTGCCATGTCCCGATCTTAGTCTTGACAGCCCATGACATTCCTTCGATCGGTTTTGCGTCACCATTGGCGTTTTTAAGAAATCCATCACGCGTGGAGATTCTTAAACCAAGTCTTTTAGCCTCTTCACGTGTGATAAAGTTATGACTTGCTCCAGTATCGACCAGTGCCTTTGCAAGTCGTCTATTCACTTCTATGTTCACAAACCGAAGTCCTTTTGTCTCCGTGTTTGTGATGTTGCCCTGTCTCTCCGTGGGGCGCGACTTAGCCAACTTTAACGGCTTCCCTTCATGTGCCGTTAACGCGTTTAGAACTTGTAGTTGCATTGCCCCGAGACGAACCTCCTTGTCTTCGTGGGATGCATCATCATTCCTCACCACCATGGCTTGTAAACTTTGTTTCTTCGGGCAATCCCGTGCATTATGCGGTCCATCGCATATGAAGCAAGATTTTGGACTGCGCTTTTCGTTGTCGTATCGTGGTGGTTTCCTTGGTTCCACCCTCCGATCGTAATTGGGCTTAACTCCCCCACCTTTCTCCTCATCACATTCCTCATTCATGGGCCTATATGGTCGTTTTTCTTTAAGATCGATCAAGCTTTCAGCTATTGCAATTGCTGAAGCAAGATCTTGAACATTTCTTCGCTCTAGTTCTATCTTGGCCCATGTTGCAGACCATCGAGGAAGTAGAAGAGGGAGTCTTTATCCGATAAGTCCGGGATCTCAAGGACAAGTGTTGTAAACTCTTTGACATAGTCCTTGATGGTCCCGGTTTGTTTGAGCTTACGAAGTCGACTTCTCGCTTCGTGTTCAGCATTTACCGGATAAAATTGTCGTTTGAGTTCTTGAACAAATTCAGTCCAAGTTTTGATTGTACACGTACCTCGTTCGATATCCATGCTTCGACGTCTCCACCACAGCGCTGCCGTATCTTTCAAATACATCGTTGCTGTCTTTATTTTGGTGGCGTCATCGAAGACTTGTACCCCTCCTAGGTACTGCTCCATTTCCCAGATAAAGTCATCAACCACTCGAGCTTCTCGTTTGCCCATAAACGGTGATGGTTTGGGAATTTCAACTCTCGGTGTCGGGTTCATAACGTTCCCTCCTGTTGTGATCATGGCTTTGTTACAATCGTTTATTTTGGCTTCCATGCCAAGTAGGTTGCGATGCATGTCATTGGATAGATCATCCATCTCTTTTCGCAACTTAGTCGTAGAGTCTCCAATTGCATCTTTGATCATCAGTTTTACTTCATCTCGAAGTAATTCCATAGCAGCCTTGAGTCCTTCTCGGAGCTCATTAAAGTCTTCTTCTAATACGTCCAATCGTTGGAGACAAATGTCGACCTGAGATCCTGTTTCGACAAGGCCTGCCTCTAGGTCATTAACTCGTTTTTCCAAGGTACGATCCTTGGACATACCTCGTTCCTTCTTTGACCCCTTTTGGGATTCATCTCGACCTCGTTTATCTTCAACAGCTGCACTTTTGCTAGTTTCGGTTGCCATCCCAAATGAACCGACGTTGCTCTGATACCACTTGTCACGGAGTGATTTATTCGACTCTCGTGCGGCACTTAGAATCCTTCTAAGTTCAGCCTTTGTGACCCAAACGAAGTAACAATTAAAGTTACAATGCGGAAGCGTTTGCAAGCTTGTAATACAAATGTCTTTGTATTGCTCACAAGGTAGTTTACAAGTGTGCTTTACAAGTACTTTACACTAGACTTGTATGGATTTTGGGTACCTACAAATGAGGACTTCATCACCTATTTATACTTGTCTCATGTATCTAGATCATTCTTGATCTAGAGTTTTCTAATAATACAATATTTATATGATATTTTGATAGATCTTTGAAGGCCATTCTAGACCTTTCATGAGAACCCAACTCCTAGATATTTCCAAGTGAATATCTTGATCATTCTTGATGATTCAAGGTTGTTTTGGATACCCACTTGTGTTCCTTCAAGGTCCAACACGTTTTAGGCTGTTCCGGAGACTTCCGGACAGCCCTATATGCCTCCGTATGATTCCGGAAACTTCCGAAATTCGAGATACACGATTTGATTTTAGGCGGGTCGTGACACATAGCCACCTTAACGGCTACTTTGGATTTTGAGAGAAAGCTTATTAGAAGACTATTGGACGATAACGAGGTGTTTAGGCAAGAACGACGAAGGGCTATGAAGGAGATCGTGACAAACAACGAGCGACTTAAAGAATCAGTCAGGAGTCATAACGCCCTGCCAATTGGAGTGGTGGCCCTGACGAAACTCGTGGAGGGACACGATGTGACCATAACGACTAACAGGCTACGAGTCGAAGCCTTGGAAGGACAACTTGAGGCAATGAATGCAGAACCGGAGGAAAAGGAAGACCCTGAAAAGGAGGCTAAAAAGAACATAAGGATAGCGTTGGATCAGTCGTGTCTCATTGATTTTTGTTTCATTCTTTCATTCGTTTTTCTAACTTTTTTCGTCGTGTTTGGTTTAATTAATTGTAAACATACTTACAATGTGTAGTATCAGAATTATTTGAAGTTTAAATTGTGACTGTGATAAATTCTTTTAATTGTTTATACTTAAATGAAGTTGATATGCAAGATATTTATTTATTTTTGTATGTTGTGAATGTTAAGAATGTCTAGACGTGGACGTGGCAGTATTAACATGACACCGGCAGAGCTTGCTGCCCTCGTCAATCAGCATGTAGTTGATGCTCTGGCCAACTCACAATCCACAACCTAATCCGATTGGTAAGTAATATGCAAGTTGCTTATACTTAAATGAAGTTGATATGCAAGATATTTATTTCTTTTTGTATGTTGTGAATGTTAAGAATGTCTGGACGTGGACGTGGCAGTATTAACATGACACCGGCAGAGCTTGCCGCCCTCATCAATCAGCATGTAGTTGATGCTCTAGCCAACCACAATCCATAACCTAATCTGATTGGTAAGTAATACTAGCTCATCTTCTGACCTAAAAGTTTTCCTTGTTAAACATGTAAATATAAAATTTGTTAAAATTTCAAGTCCTGATCTAAACTCATTGCACTTATAAGTCCTTCATTGACCTGCAAACCAAACCCATTCATCGGAGTGGAAGGAGCGGTTGGTCTCCTGCGGTGGTTTGAAAAGCTCGAGTCTATTTTCAAGATTTGCAACTACCCGGTAGCAAATCGGGTGAAGTACGCTACTAGCACCATGGATGGAGCCGCACTAAACTGGTGGAACACTTAAGTGCGGATGCTTAGGGTGGAAACTGCCAATCCGTCAACATGGGAGAATTTTAAGAACCTACTGAAGGAGTACTGCTCACTACTGCTCACAAGATGAGGTGTAGAAGTTGGAAACTGAGTTCTAGAATCTGAAGATGACAGGTTCTGAAATAGAGGCCTATACTATTTGTTTTCACGAGCTTGCCACTCTCTACCCAAACATGGTCAACCCTCCTCACATGCGGGTTGAGAGGTACATTAATGGATTGGTCCTTGAAATCCAAAACATGGTCACTACTGCCCGACCAGATACTATAAAGACGCAACCAGATTGGCCTACAAGTTTACTGACTAGACCGTCACGTAGAGTAAGCTGCCCTCGCGCGGTGCTACGTTAATCACTTCTGGTGGGAGTAACCAAGTAACAAGTGAAAGTGGGAATCCAGCTCTGGCAACTAACAATCTGCATCATCATCATCAAGTGTCTCTAAGCAGCAACAACAATGGTTAAGGAAGTTCGACAACTATCATAACTTTAACCAATCTTCCTCAAATACACGGAACCAAGGTGGTTATAATGACAATCTGCTAAGTGCAACAAGTGTAATTATCACCGCAACGATTCGTGCAATAAGAACAACTACGAAAGATGTGGGAAATTTGGTATTGTTGCCAAGAATTGCCATGTGAACATCTCAACTAAGCCACCTCAGCAACAGGATATTATTATCTTTGTTATGAGTTATGAAATGTTGTTATGAGTGCGGACAGACAGGTCACTTCAAGAGTCACTGTCCGAAGCTAAAAAAAATGGTAATGATAATGGTAATTGTGCTGATAACTAAAAGGGCTATGGGGGCAGCGGCAACAGCGGTGAGAGTCTTCGTTCGAGGTATAAGTGAGGCTCGTAATGACCCTACTACTGTAACCGATAAATTTTATATGAGTGGTTGTTTTGCTTCTGTTTTGTTTGATTCTAGTGCCAATAGAAGTTTTATTTCTCATAAGTTCAGTAAGTTACTAGATGTAACATCCAAAGCTTTAAACTCGAGCTTGAGAATTGTGACACTTACGAGCAATTAGGGCAGCTCTTGGCGTCAGCTCAATCTGAAATTCTACTTGCATGTGTGGAGGAAGGCCAGACAAATCTTTTTAAAACACTTTCGGGAATTCCCTAACTACAGTAATGTATGGTCTTTTTAGTAACCATGGCCGAGATAGAAGTATGCCCCTTGCAAAAACATTTCTAAGCCTTCATGTATGAAATGATGCCAACCACGGCAGCACTCTTATCACCCTCAACTGTGAGTATTTCTCCGCTAGAAAGTGGAAGTCTAATGAGTTTCTCTTGACATATGATTTCGGCTTGTTTCTTAGACAACCGATTCATGTTGGCAACGAAATCGAAGCTACCGAGAGTGATAGATAGGAAGTCAATGCCAAATTTGTGCCTAATAGACCTATATTACAACCACACATGGTTTTAAAAAACGGTTGAGGCGTGCGCCTCGAGGCGAGGCGCCCAGAAATCGAGTCTGAGGCGCCGCCTCAGGGGATTGTTTTGTACGTGCGCCTCATATGACTGAGGCGTGCGCCTCAGGTGCGCCTCGGGTGCGCCTCGGGGGGTTTTTCACTTTGTTTTTGATGTTTTAGACTTTTTTTGTCAGTTTCAAACATTCCATGTCTTTTTAATGTGTGTTTTTTGATGTTTTTGATGAATCCTATGATGAAATTAGTCTATATTTTATTTTTTATAAGATATATAATTTTTATATTTATTTTTTAATTCCGCCTCGGCCTTACGCCTCGATTCGCCTCGAGGCTTACGCCTCATGAGGCGAAGGGAAAACGCCTCGAGGCTCGATTTCGTACTTTTAAACCTTGCAACCACATAACATGTGAAAAGCTTCTATAATCTTACCATTGTCTATTTCTATAGTATAGTTCGAGTTTATAGTTGTGGATGTTACATCTAGACACTTACTGAACTTATGAGAAATAAAGCGTCTATCGACACCAGAATCAAATAACACACCAGTTACAGTAGTAGGGTCATTACGAGCGTCACTTGTGCCAATGACGAAAGCTCTATCCTTTGCACCACTGTTGTAATTGTCCCCGTTGTCTTTCCTGTTGTTGGCAACATTACCACCATCGTTCTTGCCATTGCTATTTTTCTTCAGCTTCGGACAGTCCTCTTGAAGTGTTAATCATGTTCGGGAAGAGGGTGGCGGCTCATGGGAGCGGGTAGTGTAGGCTTCTATCTTAGAGCCTGCCATCTTTAGGTTCCATAATTTGGTCTCTAGTTTACACCTCATCTCGGGAGCAGTATTTCTCTTTCAAAAGGTTCTTAAAATCATCCTACGTAGTCTGGTTTGCCATTTCCACACTCTAACATCTGA
This sequence comes from Flaveria sonorensis, assembly GCA_025506505.1. Classification (NCBI taxonomy): domain Eukaryota; kingdom Viridiplantae; phylum Streptophyta; class Magnoliopsida; order Asterales; family Asteraceae; genus Flaveria; species Flaveria sonorensis. The sequence goes on from CM046434.1 coordinate 2,213,460, forward strand.
ACCTAGGTGTTCCACGCTCAAAGCAGCTCTATCCACAGTGATAGTAGCATATTTCACCCGGTTCGCCACCGGGCAGTTGCACATCTCGAAAACAGATTCAAGCTTTTTAAACCATCTCAAGAGACCAACCGCTCCTTCTACTCCGGTAAATGGGCTGGGTTTGTAGTCCATGAATGACTTGTAGGTGTAAAGCCCTTGACCTGCAACAAATTTAGATCAGGGCTTGGAAAATTAACGAGTGTTACAATTAACAGTTTTAACGAGGAATTTTTACCTTGAGAAGGTGTTTCGGTATAACTTACCAATCGGATTTGGTTGTGGATTGTGGTTGGCCAGAACATTAGCTACATGCTTAATAAGAGCAACAAGTTCTGCCGGGGTCATGTTGAAGGTATCACGTCCACGTCTGGACATTTTTAACAATCACAGCATACAGAATTAAGTAAATATCTTGCATCAACTTCATTTAAGTATAAGCAATCAAAGTATTTAGCACAACCACAACTTCATGTTCAAATAATAATCTCTGATAAAGCAAATTTTAAGTACGTCTACAATCAATTAAACCAAATATCAAAATCCAAATATGTCAGTCGGGTGAGAACCCTTCTCATCTAGGTGCAAAATATGTAAAATTCAAACAAACGAATGGAAGAAATGAAAATAGAAATCAAGGAGACGTGACGGTACCAACGCTATTCTCGGGCTCTTCTTCAGGGTCTTCCTTTTCGGGCTCCGGTTCAGCATTTATCGCGTTGATGTGACCTTTGACATCTTTAATTCGCAGTCTGTTTGTTGTTATAGTCACCTCATCACCAGCCATGCGATCTATCAGGGCCACCACACCCTCTGCCAAAGAGTTTTGACTCCTGGCTGATTTCTTAAGTTGCTCTTTGGTTATCACGATTTATTCCATGGCTCGCCTTTGTCCTTGTCTACGCATCATGTTATCGTCCGTAAGGTTTCTTATAGGCTTTCTCTCAGCATCCAAAGTGGCCGTCAAATCGGCTTTGGCTTACTCAGAAGAGCAAGGGAGAGAAGGCAAAGTAGGCTCGGAACACATAGTAGGTGCGGATCTAGTCTGAGGTTGGCATTCAGGAAGAGGAGAAACTTGCTCCTTCTAAATCAGCCTGGACATATACTATGGTAATGTGCCCAGTCATCGGTTGGAGGATGGAGAGGTAAAGCAAAATGTTGATTATGATCTACCTCATCGTACTCTGAAGCGATAATATGCACTTGCTCTGATGAGAAAGTACAGAAGAAGAAGTCATCATGTAAGCAATCGCTCACAGGATTTAGCAAATGCAAAGAAATCCAAAAGTGTCTACATGCGTGTAACTAAGACAAAAGGCTATAGTCTAAATGCAATGCAATTGAAATGCAAATTTTTAGTTCGTTATAACCATTAGCTTTAACACCAATATGTCACACCCTTGATTTCTATAATCGGGGTTTTACCGTTAGGCGCGTGACATACCAGGATCTCAGTCAATAATTTCACAAAACGACACGGTTATTACGGAAGCGTAATTCATAAATGTTCCATAAAGCAGAACTGCGCAAAACACGCACAATGAAATTAAATGTTAAAATTATAGAAGCTCTAGTTTAACCGATGTGAATTGACTCATGATGCAAGAACTAATGATATGCTCCTAGAAGTGCGCACCATTAAGAACCTGATAGAAACATACTAAAGTGTCAACACAATGGTTGTGAGTTCACATGTTTAAAGACACAGTAATGAATCAGAAAACAGATACGGTAAACAAAGTATATCAAGTAGATAGCTAGTCTACGTAACAAGTTATTTAGTGTATAAAGTTCGCAAGCGAAGCTGACAATTATAAGTATGCCTCGGTTGTGGTTACCAGACCACAACAACATAAATTAGGTCAAGTAAACACCCGTTTGACATGCAGTCGTGCTAGCGCAACTAGCCCGGTAGATCAAACCCAGTAGCTCTACTCAGAATTAACTCGCTAAAATATATAAATTAACGATTTGAAAGTGAGGACTTTCAAATGGTACAACACTAGTAAACAGGTGATCATACTATCTAACAGAAGTACATTTGAAAACATGTTTCTCTTCCCCAAAAGAGTACAAGTAAAGTGGGGTTGTAAACTCACTTTAATTAGCACAATAACAAGTATGATCACTTTCGAACCGTTAATTTCTGTATTTTAGCATGGTAATTCTGAATAGGTCTACTTGGTTTGACAAACCCCACCTAGAATAGTCGCGCTAGCACGACTGGATATCAAACGAGTGTTTTACTGACCTAATTTTTGTTGTTGTGGTCTGGTAACCACAGGCGCGGCATACTTATAATTATCAAGTTCGGCTGCGACCTACATACACTAAATAACTTGTTATGTAGACTAGCTATCTACTTAATATACTTTGTTTACTAAATCTGTTTTTTGATTCATTACTGTTTATTTTAACCTATGAACTCACCAATCATGTGTTCACATTTTAGCATGTTTCTCTTAGGTTTTTAAATGTGCACACGTCTAGGAGCATATCATCTGTTCATGCATTATTGGTCATTTCACTTGAGTTAAATTGAATTTTCCACAATCAACATTTATTTTGGTTGCGCGTGTTTAGCGTTTTAGTTATGCTTCCGCAATATTTCCCTGAAAGCCTACTTTTGAACTATGTTTGGTTTTACTTAATGAACATTAATGACATGTTTTTGTAATAACTGTGTCGTTTGGTGTAAATATCGGCTGTGATCCTGTTATGTCACCTGCCTAATGGTAAAACCCCATTTGTGTAAATTGAGAATGTGACAAGTCAACACTTTCCGTGCTACCTTTCATTATCAGATGGCGAATCGTGCTTAAAACTACTCTTTGGATATCCTGGTCCCCGGGCGAGACAACTCTAACGATGCATTATCCATATAAGTTGATTCAAACACAACATCAACATGCACCTATATTCCTAGGCAACTATCCAGAGAAGAGCTTGCTAAGCTTCTTCGAGAAAAAATGGATAACTATTTATGAATAAATGCACCAAGCACCAGACCACAACAACCCCCGACTTTATCGTCACCAAGATGGACTTGTTAAGGTCAAGTTTGCATAATAAGATTGGAAAGATGATTTTTATTTAATCCATATGATGTAGTTGATACAAGCTTTAAACATGACTTGTTTTGCAACTTGCCAGGATTGCTTGGATGAATCATTCCGGGTAGAGTATGATGAAGGCGACCCTAAGAGGGAGAGAGGATCCTACAGCTTTTTAAAGGAGAGACATGAGGCCAAGGATCCAAGTGTTGGTCTTCTTGGTGAACCATTAGAAAAGTCTCTATGTCATCTCAAAAACAAAACACCTTCACCACCCAAAAACCTTTCAAACCGACACAGTGAATGTTTTACCATCACCCTAGCTCCTTTATTACCATCATATCAAAGAGAGTTCTCACCATTTGTTGACCTATAAGAATGTCCAACTAAAGACTAAACACAATTGGAAGATATAAGCCTTTACCGTTATGGGTCACAATTCAACTACTCCTGAAGGCACACTAAACTGGCAAAACGTAATTGTTGTAGCCCAGAACCATGCCCTCAAAACCATCAAGGCCCAACAAGACAATTTGTCAAAGACACAAGAAACCTTAGTTGATAAGATGCACGGTCTTGAAGGAATTATATATGAAGTCAGGTCGAAGATACTTGAGCTTCAAATGAACTACTCCAAATAGTCTGTAACTACCCAACCTTATAAGCTCTAAGGAAAACTTATCCAGAAAGAAGTTGGGATGAAGTTTCTTAAGAGAGAGCTCGTAGATAGAGAGAGACATCACAAAGAATAGAGGGTCGCTACTCTAGAAGATTACCCATGGAAACTACCATCAACACCGTTTGTAAAAACAGTTTTTGATTGTTACCTATATTGTTGTTCTCACAAGCTTTCCCATTAATTAGCCTTTAGGAAAAAGAGCAAATGCAGATTAAAGCAAGGCCCAGAATAGCTACGCCAACAAAGATTACATCCTCAGACAGTACGAACCAGATACCATCCACAAGTAAAATGAGACACCCATCTACAAACAAGCAAGTATACAATACGTCTATTCTCTGTAGAGAATCCATTAGATTTTTCAAAAGAAGAAAGGGATATCACATAAAAGAAAAGCAAGTTGCTAATGGGATGCGCCCTTCAAAGATACATGCGCCAAACGACAAAGGAATCCTCCTTAAGGATGATAGTAGTAGTGGACACTGGATAGCGAACAAAGACAATAAAGTCATCACTATGAGTGGTTACAAGTATGGCATGCCTCGACTGGATCAACTCAACTACGGCTTACCGATAAGAGTGATTCACTCACCTTTCCTGTCAATGCTCCTTGGACTGCAATCATTATAATAGGAGAAATGGTTCTCATGATGCTTCTCTTTCATGAAAGGAATTAAGTTCCATCTGGACTATCCCTTTCTGAGTATGTTCACATCAGTGACCTATGAAAGCTATCAAAAGAAGTGATGTTTTCTCTAGTATTTTTCAAAAGCCTTCACCATATCATGTCCTTTAACTTTGCTAGTTTGATTGGCTACCTGATTGAAACCCAATCTTAAAAATAATAAAAATACCTTTAAGTTCCTTGAGTGGTTCCTTCTCACTCAAAAGTGGATCCAAACATTAATATATTCTCCCAAGAAACACCATGTAACCCCCCCCCCCCCCAATGTCATGGAAGATGAAACCGTTTAGGCGAAAGATGATCCACAAGCACGAGAATGGGAGGACACCTTTATAGGCTACTTTAACAAGCTCTATTTCTTTAATCGGGTTCATGAGTTTGAGATTCCTTGTATGAAGCCAGAGTTTGAAACAATACAAGATGAAAGCGCCCTTTGGGTCCAAAACATGAATAAAGCTCCACGGGACTAAAAACTTGATCACTTTAGATATTAGGACCCACCGAAAGAAGTTTATGAATGATTAAAGGCCGAAGGGTTACTGGCCGGACAAAACGATCTGTATGAAGAGTATCGCTGAAGGATGAAGAAGGTCCTAGTTGTAAGTTTGTTTATTTATTGTTTACGTGTGTTTAAATTATATTTAAGCATGTGATGTAAGAATAATTATGTTAGATGATATATTTAGAACTTTAGAAATTTTAATTATATATTAGTTAGAATTGATTTCAATGTTTAATTGTTATTAGGAATAAATAAGAAAAACTTACTATTTGAATGATTATGATTGTGGGAATAAGTCCGGTTATTAATTGGCATTAAGATAGAAATGTAACCCTAGTATACTATTATTAATTATTTATAATTTGGTTCGTTAATCTAAGAAATACTTAAATATATGTGAAATGAGATACTTTAAAATATTAATTCATCAAACCTTGGAAAAACTTTAGAATTTTTATAATAATTTATTATCAAAATTCATTTATTTGTTTAGTATGGTTCGAAAATACTAAATTAAATAATATTATGGAAAACGGAGAATAATAAGTTAAAAGTTACTACTATTTTAGGATTTTTTTTAAATTAAAGGAGATTATTAGGAATATTAGATACAAATGTTTGGAATTTTTGGAAAATAAATTAAGTATTTTTATAATTATAAATAATAAAACTTTAATTATTAACTTATTTATTTATTTATTTAGTAATTATTTAATAATTAGATATAATAATTTTTTGGAATTTAAAAGAATTTAAGTGCATAATTAATTCAATAATTAAATTAAAACTTTAGAAATTAAAATAGTTTTAAATTGGGATAATAAATTTAATAATTAGATATAATTAATTAAAAGTAACCAATTTACAATGAAATAATTAAATATTAATTCAATTAAATAATAACAATAATGATCTTTTGATAGGCTTTTGTGAGTACTAAGATTCATAAGCTTTCGACCTAAGGTGCGTAATGTAGCATCTTTTTTTACTTTTAATTTTAGGAAAAAAAAACATATTGTGTGTTACCATCTCGTGCATAATTAAATAAGGTTTGAGTAATGAGATTTGATGTTATTTTTTATGTACACCCCGTTATGAAAAGTCAGCCATTAGTTCTATTCGGAGTAGTCAGATGGAATGGGTACTGCTACTTTAGGTTTTACCTTGCACCAATCGGAGGCCTAGCTGAGACTGCCAATATGAGATCGTGTTATTTGAGTGATGTGTTATGTTATTTGTTTGTGTGTTTATGTTATTTGACTGCCAATATGAGATCATGTGTTATGTTATTTGTTTGTGTGTTTATGTTTTTTGTGAGTGGGGCATATTATAATAAGATAATGCTTGATTGTGAACTTATTTAATTATATCATCATATATGTAAGTATTTGTTAAATGTCTATTTGTATAAATTTTACGTGCTTATCAACTTTATGTTGATATGTTTTAGTATGATTTATTAGGTACCCAGAATGTTGCATGGTTTTGTTTCCTTTTATAGGCTATACGATGTTTGGTTCGGTTATGAAGCCTGATTTTTTGTACATGTTGGATGCCGAAGACTTCAACCTCTTGGTGTCGATCTACATGTATTAGGAATTTGTGAACCTTGCGAGGTCATGTTTGAAGATAAATAAATGTAGCTTGATGTTGTAATCACGTAAAAGTCCCCTGTAGGGGCAAATTTCGTAAACTATCAAATATGAATATAAGCGTTATGTTAATATGTTAGAACCCGAAAATCGAATGCTTAAATACAGAACAAACAGCCTTATTCGAGATAGGCTAAATCTCCAATTACAAAGGTAAAAAACCTAAGTTGATAAACAAAAACATCCACCCCTTAAAAAAATACAAGAACACTAATATTTAAACTAAACATTGGTGGGAACGGTTAACCCACTCCCTCTACTCTTGAATTTTCAATTTTCAATTGTTTTCCCTCCTTTGAATTTCCCTCCGCTTGAATTCCCTCCATCCAACAACAACTAGGTCAAATCTAACCCACATTGAACCGGATCCAACAGTGGGTTCGTATCAATACTTTCGGCCTGGAAAATTGACTTGTCCTCAAGTCGAAAGGAAGGAAATTATTGTGCCAAGCAATAAGCCATTCGATTGGAGGCTGATGGACGATTTCCCTATGTTCCAAATCTGTGTGTGCACTTTCATTCTTGAGCAGCAACACAAGAATAGTTCCAGAAGTGTTAGTATGTTTCTGCACCTTCATAGCCAAGTACGTGAACATGTGAAGTTCTTGATGTATATCTTCATCACCACACATTCTTTAATTCTCACAGTTATCGTAAGCAACCGGTATGAAAGGCGTTTTTAGGTTGTACTCTATCATTACTTTGCTGCTTACCTTCTGTCTACGCTCTTCTTATTAGAAAGATCTGTTGGTTCCACTTGAGTGGCTGTAATATCTTAACCTGAACTGTCAATGGACCTTGTGTTTCATCCTGTGGTTCTTTGACTTCATGCGTTCGCCTTTCCGGCCAAGCTTCTGTGATCACCGCAATATCCTTCTTCAGGGCCACCAGAGAATCTACTGGGTTGCAATGGCTGCTAATTGAGCAACGATAGAGCCTGAAATAGAACACTGGATCATTTGCTCTTCATTTCCCGACAATGGAACCATTGTTACAACCCGAAAATCGAATGCTTAAATACAGAACAAACAACCTTATTCGAGATAGGCTAAATCTTCAATTACAAAGGTAAAAACCTAAGTTGATAAACAAAAACATCCACCCCTTAAAAAATACAGGAACACTAATATTTAAACTACACATTTGTGGGAACGATTAACCCACTCTCTCTGCTCTTGAATTTTCAATTTTCAATTGTTTTCCCTCCTTTTAATTTCCCTCCAGTTGAATTCCCTCCATCCAACAACAACTGGGTCAGATCTGACCCAGATTGACTCGGATCCAACAGTGGGTTCATATCATAATATTAAATAACTAGTTAAATTTCACTGCATGTTAAATCTATTTATAATTAAAGTGTTTTGAGCCATAGTCATATTTCAAATTTCACACGCTTCCCCTGGGATGAGACGTATGTAATAACAACAAATATCAATTTTGATACATTTTTATGTACTTTGTACTTTGTTTTTTTGGTGGCTATTTAATGGACAGAAAGCAAAGCAAGAGTGTATGTTAAGTTTTTTTTTCTTACCGACGAACAAACTTCCTCCTCTACACTTATTTATCTTTAAAATCATAACACGTATACTTTATTAAAGTTGAATGCACTGTTGGGTGTATCATTTTACCACCATGATGTTTTCTTGGGAACATGTATATTTGCTAACTTGTGGATCTGATTGTTTGGAATTGCTTATTACCATCATTTGCTATTACATTCTAATACAATAGCAAGTCGTTTAGAAAGTATTTAAGCAATTAAACTGTTTTTTGAGTATTTACGAATTGTTTGCTGAAAAACCCACGAATCTAGAGCCAAGACTCGAGCAACAACATTGTAACACCCAGCCCCTCACACCACCAATATTGTCGCTTTGCCCACGAGGAGTTTACGGATTTGCTTTTGGTTGCCGGGTGAAAAGTTCCCAGGAAGGTCACCCATCCCTGGATTGTTGCCACCTGAGCACGTTTAACTATGGAGTTCTCCTCACATCTACAGCCAATACACCCAAAACGCTTTGGTGATATTAGAGACCAGACATTTCTTATGAACCAGGAAACTCTCCTATCCACGACTGATGTGGGATTTACGTAGGGTGTCACAATTACCCCCCCCCCCCACCTTTGGACTCATCGTCCGCGATGAGCCCGAGAACTCACCATCCTTGGAGAGATTTTTCCCACCATCCCGAATAACACAAGAGTGGCTTTGATATCATTCTGTAACACCCGACCCCTCACACCACCAATATTGTCCGCTTTGCCCACGAGAAGCTCATGGATTTGCTTTTGTTTTGCCCGGGTAAAAACTTCCTAGGGAGGAAGTCACCCATTCCTTGATTGTTGTCACCTGAGCGCACTTAACCGTGGAGTTCTCCTCTCATCCACAACAATACGCCCAAAACGCATTGGTGATATTAGAGACCAAACATTCCTTATGAACCAAGAATATCTCATGTCCACGACCGATGTGAGATTTACGTAAAGTGTCACAAACATGGAGGAGGCCATTACGCTTCGGAGTCGTCTTGTGGTGTTGAAGTGGTTCTCATCTTCTCAAACCAAAAAAATAGGTGTCGCATTAGAAAACAAAACCGTTGAAAATTCACTGGGTTCTGATAGTCAAGTCAGTCCAAGAAATATCAAGAGCCTCAATAACATGCATGTAGATCATAAATAAGACACTAAGGATGATATATGAATAAATTTAACATCTTTCTTCAATGAATGAGACTAGCTTATCTTTTATAAGGAGAAATTAGGCCAATCTCTAACCGTATTGACATGATGCCCCGAACAAAAGCCAAAAATAGTTACCGTCTACAAGAATAATATATAATAATATAATAAAGAGTAAATTATACTTTTTATCCTTTAGTTTATACAGAATTTCAAGTTTCATCATTAAACTAAAAAAATAACAAAAATCGTCCTTTATAATTAATCTTTGATCTTTTTATCCTTAAAAGGACTATTTTATAATTATATAAACATTTGGGACTATTTTGTAATTTAAAAAAGAAGTAAATTAAAATTTCTCTCTCTTTTTTCTCTCGTCAGGATCACTTTCCTCTCTCTCTATGGTCATCTTCTACAACAACCCACATTAGGGTTTCATCTCCACTCCATGATCATCTCCTGCTACCCTTGCCGGCCATCACCGCCGCCACCACCACCACCTCCACCTTAGAGCTCATATTACCCCACTCCACCCAATCCCACCTCACCTCACATTCACAAAAAGATACATACTACCACCAAGATCTCCGGCCTCCATCACCACCATATCGTCGGCCACCATAACCATCGGTTAACCATACGCTACCCTTGTCAGCCACCGTTCCGCCACCTCATTGGCCTTCATCATCGTCCTCGTTGATGATGTGGTTGTTACCGGCGTCCACACAGGAAATCAAGAACAAACTTGTGACGCCAAGGTTTGAGGTTGTTGCCTGTTGGTGATGAGAGGAACAAACAATTGACTGGTGGTGGGGGTTGGGTGCTCGGTGGTTGTGTAGTGGTCATGATGGTGGCTGATGATGGTGGTTGAGAGAGAGAGAGTTGAGGGAAGGGGTGTGGTGTAGGGGTGAGCAACGGGTCCGAACCGAACCGAACTGGACCGACCCGCCCTTGACCTGAAACCGATAAGTGGTTATAAAGAACCGAGAACCGGACCATTTACATACGGTTCGGGCCGGACCGAACCGAGTTAAACGGATCGGTTCAGCATAATATGGTGGTCCAAACCGCAAATGTTTTTTAGGCTCGTGCTTTTTGCCGGGAGAAAAATGAAACTTAAAAATATAAACGAAAGCAATCAATGAAATTGTCTTTTAGACTTGTTATTGTAACATAGACAAATTGATACCATATTAAAATACAAACTGTACATTAATTGTCGTCATGATTTCTTTATGAGCTAATTTAGATGTAGCGTGCAGTAGTATTCATTTATAACCGACTAAAAGTTTATTGATCTGAACACTTTTATTATATGCTATTAAATATTTTTTTTATATTTTTGGTGTTCAAAGGCTACCCATTTAACATCTAAAAAGCAAAAACCAACTCTTTCTTTTGCCTAATTGTAATCGGGCCGGATCGAAACCGAGCTCATACCCGCGGGTTTTGACCGAAACCGACCCATAACAGTTTACAAAAGGAAAGCCGAACCGTGGACCGGAACTGTTAACCCATACACGGGCCGGTCTCAGTTTTCACGGGTCGGTTCGCGGGTCTTAACCGGATCAACCCACGAAGTGCACACCCCTAGTGTGGTGGGGTGGTTAATAATTTAACTAATATTTTATTTTTTATCAGTAAGGGTAAAAAAACCAACTTATCCTCACATGCAAGACACATGACTTGATTTAACAGACAAAATTAATGTCTGTTAAAAGAAATTATATAAATTGTTACAAAAAGTAATTATAAAGAATGATTTTTGTTATTTTCATAATTTAAAGATAAAATCTAAAATTTTATATAAAACCAAAGGACGAAAAGTTTAATTTACTCTGTAATAAAATTGACTGAAGTTGATTATTTTATATTACTCGCTGCAAAGAATTAGCACATAATTATTTTTAATTTTTAAAAAGAAATCACTTTGCCGAAGTTAGAATCCGTTGAACTATATGATACACAAGGACTAGATTCTTCATTAATAGGCATAAATAACCCAAGATTTGTACATGTTTGTGACTTCGTGGTACTTATTACCTTGTTCAAGGTTAGAAATTTTAAAATTTATTTGGTCGTTTTATGATTTCAATATGTTCATAGCAAACACATGTTTTTCTTTGAATAATTTCTTTTTACTTTTATAGTACTTAGGGTCTTATAACGTATAAGCATGTTTGTTGGAATAACAATGATTTAGTGTTTAATTATGAACCTAATGATCCTGTTTTGATAATGTATAAAATTAAGTCTTGTTTATTATATTATCAATTAAGGATTGACATATGCCACATAAGCTTCACATTACGTCATCGAATATGAAGATCAAAGGTAAATTATTACAAAGATGATGAAAAAAGCATACAAGGTTTAACAATGCAAACTGATAACAACGTGCAAAGATCAAAATATAAACCGACAACATGAATATGCAGAGAATTTAGAGAGATCTTAAAATGATTTCTAGATAATATAACACAAATTATAGTAATTAAGTTTTCAAAATGATGTTATATGTTTTTTCAAAGGCATTCATATTTTATAAACAACTGTAAGAATATTAGGGTGGGGTTATTATAAAAAGTAAAAAAAAACCTAAAAAAGGTGAGAAAAATTGATATCCATTAGATCTTGGATCCAAGGGTTAAGAAAATTCAATGGTATAAACGTAAATAATTAAAACTTTAAATGATAGACCAATGGGATTTTGGTCTTAACCATATTTTCAAGTTTCACATTTTTTTAAACGCTCGTAACTTTTACATACAATATTATTATTTTTAAATTACACCATAAAAACAAACGTTTTTTAATCTTTAAAACGCCTAAAATTTTGATACATGAAAAATAAATTTTTTTCACGTTATTTCAGTTTATTGTGTAACATTCGTCAGCATATTGTGTAACATTCGTCTGCTCATTGTGTAATATCAGATCATTGTGTAATATTCATCAGATGATTGTGCCTAATGTTGATCATTTTGTGATGCATTGTGTTTTTAAAAATGGTGACTTTCAAATATTACAATGCTAAAAATATAATTTTGTTACGTGTTCCAGTTTATTATATAATCCTGATCGAGTCATTGTGTAATCATCATCAAGAGGCTCATTGTGTATATTGTTAATCCTCGAGTCTAGTGCTAGTAATCGTGTTACCCATTGTGTCTAATGTTAAAATTGTCTTTTTTGAAATTATGATTTTCAAATAACACAATGCTAAAAAGAAAATTATTTTATGTTTTTTTCACTTCATTGTCTAATCCTGATCAGTTTATTTTGTAATACTCGTCAAACAGCTCATTATGTCTATTACTAATTGTCAAGTCTATTGTTGGTCTCTGTGTTGCTCATTGTATCTAATGTTGACTATTATGTTATGATTGTGTTTTTTAAAATGATGATTTTTAAATAACACAGTGTTAAAAATGTTACATTTTTTTCCAGTCCATTGTGTAATCCTGATCAGGTCATTTTGTAATCCTCGTTAAGCAGCTAATTGTGTCTATTACTAACCGTCGAGTCTAGTGTTGGTCATTGTGTTACCCATTGTATCTAATGTTGACCATTGTGTTATATATTGTGTTTTTTAAAATAGTGCTTTTCAAATAACATAATTTTAGGAATGTAAATTTTTTTATGTTTTTTTCAATTCATTGTGTAATCCTGATTAGGTCATTTTGTAATTATCATCAAGCAGCTTATTATTTGTATTGCTAATTATCGAGTTTAGTGCTGGTCATTGTGTTACTTATGGTGTCTAATGTTGATCATTATGTCATGCATCGTGTTTCTTAAAATGATCATTTTCGAATAACACAATGATGAGAAATGTAAACTTTTTATGTTTCAAGTTCATTTGGTATTCTTCATCAGATAATTGTGTAATCCTCATCAATCCTGAAGATTACGCAATGACCTAATGAAATTACACAATGAGTTAAAAAAATGCCAAAAAACTTTGTTGTTATATATCAACACTATTTTTAAAAATTAAAAAATGCTCGTTTTTATGGTGTAATCTTTTAAAAAAAATAATATCGGATGTAAAAGTTATAAATGCTTAGAAAAAGGTGGAACTTAAGAAGAAGAAACATTACCAATTTTGACCCTAACCTAATTTTGATCAAAAGAACACGTGTTAACATTTTAATCCTTCTTGTACTTTTAGTTTTAAAATACTTTGTATTTGAATCATTCCCAACAAATTTTATCTTAAACAAATAACATTTAAAATTTGAAAATGTCTAGTAGATGGAGCTTGATAGAGGATGGAGTTTTCAAATTAGTTTTATCACAAATGATTTAAAAGTGATTAAAATTTAAACCAACGTGGAAAATATCGAATATATTTTACAAATGCAAAAAATAATGTTTAAAAAAATTGTTTTTATAAGTTGATACATGTCGCTACTTGATACAATGGTCAACATTATACACAATGAGTAACACAATAACCAGCAATAGACTCGATGATTAGCAATATACATAATAAGCTACTTTAACAAGAATTACAAAATGACATGATCAGTATTATATAATAAGTTGAAAAACATAAAAAGATTGCATTTTTAGCATCGTGTTATTTGAGAATCATAATTTTAAGAAACACAATGCATAACACAATAGTCAACATTAGACACAATGGGTAACATAATGACCAATACTCGACTCGATAATTAGCAATAGACACAATGAGCTGATTGACGAGGATTACACAATGATCTAATCATGATTATACAATGAATTGGAAAAAACGTAAAAAAAAAAATACATTTTCAGCATTGTGTTATTTGAAAATCAGCATTTTAAAAAAACACAATGGTTAACATTAAACACAATGAATAACACAATTACTAGCACTAGACTCGATGATTAGCAATAGACATAACGAGCTGCTTGATGAGAATTACACAATCACCTAATCAGGATTACATATTGAACTGAAAACGTAAAAAAACTACATTTTAGCATTGTGTTATTTGAAAATCATCTTTTAAAAAAAAACATAATGCATAAAAAAATGGTCAATATTAGCCACAATGATCTGATTAATATTATATAATGATCTGATATTACACAATGAGCTGACGAATATTACACAATAACCTGAAATTTCGTGAAAAAAAGCTTAATTTTTTATGAGTCAAAATTATAGGCGTTTTAAAGATAAAAAACATTTGTTTTTATTGTGTAATTTTTTTTTAAAACAATAATATTATATGTAAAAGTATTAACGTTTAAAAAAAGGAGAAATTTGAAAATATGATTAAGATTAAAATACTCTTAGCCTACCATTTAAAGTTTTAATTATTTATCATTATGCCATCGGATTTTCTTAACCATTGGATTCAAAATCTAATGGATAATAATCATTCCCACGTTTTTTAAATTTTCATCCCTTTTTATAATAACCCCGCCCTAAGAATTAAAGACTTTTTAAAAAATGTTCAAATCTATTTAAAAATAGTTTAAGAAGCCTTAAATTGAGGAATTACTATTAAAAAATTATAGCCATATGTTATCAAAGTAATTCTCTCAAACAACTTTTAATTAAATATTTACATTCTTTTATTTAACAAAATAATGACATATCATCCTAGAAAATTTAATAAGAGTCTCTCACCACTCAATTACTAACTTCTAGTGCAATGCAAGAATCATAGGTTAAGAAATCAAGATCAAATCCCTATTGGTGGACCGTTCTTGCATATCAAATTGTACCTTGTGCTTGAAAAATGGTAGATTTGCTTCTTCCCTCAACATAATTAGCATTTAATAATCCATTGGTGGTTCAAAAGGAGGTCATTTTATTGGGGAGTTTGCATAACACTTTCAAGAAACTAATGAACCCTTTCTATTGGCTCTCAAATCTCCATCACACACAAAGTAACCATAAACATGAAATCATTGCACCACAAAGCAAAAACAACACAAAATTTAACTCAAAAATCTTGAATTTTGAACATGATTTCAAGAAACATAGCAAGAATATGATGGGAAAAACCAAAATTAGCAAAAGAATGCAACTTAACCTCTCTAATTTATATCATGAGAAATATGCAAAACAACCAACAAATTTTTTTCAGAAACTTTTTACTGGGTTTACCCGTTTGACCCGTTTACCTCTACTCCTCTTCTGGAGCTGGGAGATTGAGATCAATCATATCAGAACATGATGGAGCCTCATGTTCCATAGCTGCAAAATGATCAATTGCCCTGTTGATAAAATGAGACCTTTTGTGACCTCCTAAAGCTTGCCCTGACTTAAACATCCTAAAACAAATCGGGCACTCGTGACCTTTGCTCTTTTTTGCCTTTATTTTGTTATCGTATTTAGGCTTTCGAGTAGGTGCAAATTCATCTTCTAAAGTGCTTTCATCATTGTTGTTTTTGGACCCGAAAATAGTGTTCTTTCTGTGACATGGTCTATGTCCACCAAGCCCTTGAAATGAAGTGAAAATCTTGTTGCAACTTAAGCATTCATACTTGTTTCTTTTTTTGTTCGATCCCTCACGTTCTAATTCAGGAGTATATGAATCATCATCAACACGGGTTCTTTTCTTTAACGAATCCCGATAGGCGAATTCTTTGAACAAGTTCCTTCTTATTTCAAGTTTTTCTTCATATGATAGTTTTGACTTCTTGTTTCTATCACCATTTCTAAGCCACTCCTCAATCGATACGTCGGATTCCACTTTTCTAGCTGTGTGATTCCCATTCCCATAGTACCTAGAATTGGAATTCTCAAATTGAAAACTATCATCAGCATCTAAAACACTTGATTTCTTACTGAATTTCATGTCGATTGGAGACGATTTTATCTCCAAAACAGCAGAATTGTTGTCTGATGTTTCCACTACCGAATTAACACCACCCCAGTTGCTCGAATCTTTTGACAACATCATCAAACACATTGCCACCTCTTCTAGTTCAAGCTCATCAATTTCAGAAACAGAAGATGACCCATAATTGTAATTAAACGAATACGGCTTAACTACAACTTTCATGTACCTCTTGGATTTGGATCTAGTCACACGGGCCGGATCTTGAAACTCAGGTTCTTCGGTGTCTGAATAACTGTCAATAACTACCTTCTCCTGGTGATCAAGATTCTCACTCGTCCAAGAATGATCATAATCCTTAAAGTTTCGATCTTTTTCAGAATGACAAGCCATATGACCACATAAAGCTTTCAAAGATTGAAACCCTTTGCCACATTGCTTACAAATCTTCTCATTTGCGTATGGAAAAGTTGAAGAACCAACTGCCCTCCATGTCTTCTTAGGATTCTCTCTCAATCCATAAGAACTACCATTCTCATTCCCATTCCCATTCACATCTATTCCATTCCCATTGTTCATCAAAGTCAAAAACTTCTCATCTGATTCAGATGAATTTGCAGCAGCAGCAGCAGCAATCACATGAGACCTCATATGCCCACCTAATGACTTCCCACTTGGGTACTTCTTATCACACAACTTACAAACAAATCTCAGTTCATCTTGATCTTCTTCCATCAACACACAGTCAAAATTCAGTCACTACCCAATTGAAACTGCAAGAATCAAACAGTGAAACAGTACCCAATTCATATATACACATAAAATTTATATATACATAAAGAGGGGGGGGGGGGGGGGGGTTTGTTACGCACTTACACTACTACATTTGGTGAAAAAACTCTCATAAGCATAACAACAAACATCTTCTGTGCAGATATCCCACAACCAAAACAGCATCAAACGTCAAGAAATCACAGCGGATCAAAGCAAATCATAGTGAAATCACGAAAAACAAAAGGGTTTGATTCGATTAATGGAAGCTAAGAAGTGAGAGATTGAATTGGGGAGTTGAACATGAGACCCAAAAAGAAAGGGATGAATTGAGAAGGGGAATTGATCGAGACCCGAAATATAAAAAAAGTGAAGAACAAATCAAAGATCGAAAAGAGAGTGGATGACTGTTTCTTGAAGTGGGAATGATGAGAATTACATGCATGGAAGCAAAGAACTAGAATAAAGGGTGGCATGTGTAAGCAAGAGAGTCAAAATCGTTGGTTTGATCTCACGGTCAACAGTTTGTTGGATCCAATTGTGAAGATCCAAAGGTTTCCACATAGAGATAACAATTTCTTTCTTGGTACTATACTTGTTTTTTCTAAATTGTAAAAAATAAAACACAAATGGAGAATGTAATCATCACGGTACGGTTCGGTTCGGTTCATTTCAGTTTCAATAAAAGCTTTGAAACGAACTGCTACCTACAAGTTTCAAGAACAATCTGGTTTAAGTGTTTAAGTGGGTCGATTGAATAGACCGATTTGATAGTTAAACACTTCGGTTTTAACATTTTAACTGTTTCAACTGATATATTTAAAATTTTAATTTTGTATTAATATTTGTAAAATGATAGAATTGTATCACTTGTAATATATGTCATAGCAGATGTGTCTTTTGCTAACTAATTTTAGAGGATATACTTACGAAAACCAGTTAGAATCAATCAAACTTATTATTTTTATTTTTAAAATAACATTATTACATATATACAACATATGACATTTTATATATGCGTGTAAATTCACATGTGTTAAAAACCTAACACATATTTATATTGTAAACTATATAGTGTAAACATGTGCTATGTGTAGTTACAAATTACACAGGTGTTATTTTTTTTACAAATGTTTATTTACATATATACATACAGGGTCCGGTTGCTATACAAAGTGTAATTTTCGTGCGAAGTCACCAGAGTGTGACACGCATTTTTTTAGCGGAGTGGTAGTTTCGTCCGCGTTACAATTACGCATAAAAGTTACATAATTACGCAAGTTATATTCATAATTACACATGTTATATCTAATATTACGCAAAGAAAAATTACTCAGTTATAAAAAATAATCACGCAAGTTATATTTTACGCAAGTTATATGATAATTAAGCAGGTTATGTTGATAATTACGCAGTGAATAATCACGCAAGTTATACGCACAGCACATAGACGTTTTCTTAAAAAAATATTGTTTTTTTTTTTTAAAAGTATAACAATATTATACTCATATTAATGAGAATAAAATGCTTATTTTTATGGTGTAGTTTTTTTTTTTAAAAAATAATGTCATATGAAAAAGTTATATGTGTTTAAAAAAACGGGAAAAAGTTAAAAAAAAAAGTCAACAATTGTAGGCTATTACCAATTCTACCCATCCAGAAACATTGCTTGCGTGATTATTCCATCTTAAATCTGAACCGTTCATCTTATAGATCGATGGTCCTTGTTGTTGTGTACCCTTCGCATGAAAATAATACTTTGTACCGTAAACTTTCCCTATACATAAAAGAGCATAGTATTATAGTTATATATTAATATTATTCAAACAATAAATCGATGATTTAGTTAATCTTGACTACTTATTGCAAGTTTACTCTCTAAAAAATAGTTTTCCAAGATAGCTCCCTACATATATAACTACATATTTAATAAATAAAAAAGAATATATAAACAATAAAGATGATTTTATACTTATAATATATGAGTAAGGTTTATTTAACACATATAATATAGCTATGAGAAATGTTAATATATTGTGTACATGGTGCTTAAAATGTGTTACATATATTCACTTGGGTTTGCAATCACTTTTTTGTTCAAAACGTTTTTTGGTTAAAATCAAATCCAGATAGAAGGACGGTTTAAAGAAAGCAATGAACAAACCTGCAATACGTTCTTCGAACCACTTCAAAATCGATCAAGTGTTGTTTGATTTTATTTTCTTTATGTGTTATGTTATTTAAGTTATACGTATTATGTTTACTTATACTAAAGTAGTACATTACTGTAAAAACAATACATTAGTTTTTAAAGCAACATAATAGTACTACATCATCGAACTATAACAACACATCATTATCATCATTAGTGTGAAGTTTACCATAGTTAATTTCCTTTAGGTGTTGTTTTGACATTCATGAAGTGTTGTTTTGAAATCTATGAAGTGATGTTTTGCGCTATAAAATATCAATTTATTAAGGGCCACATTTTTTTGTTAATCGTTGTTTTTCGATTATAAAGTGTTGCTTTAACATTATGAAGTGATAGTTTGAGTATTTTACAAAAAAATATTATTTTTAAAAAGATATAGTGATATTATACACAAATTATAGATATAAACTATGTGATTTATGATATATTTTTTAAAATAAAGTATATAAAAGCTATTATATTTTTTTTAAATGACGAAAATAATAAGAAAAAAGTCAACATAAAAACATTATTCTTATTTAATGGTTACGTGGTTCTCTGTAATTAATTTAACACAGTTTACTTAAAAAATACCTTTATTTTTATTAAATAAGGCTAATGAATATTGATAACTTGTAACAAATCTTAGTCTTAATCATCCTTTAACTAACTTATATGTTATATATTAAAGATAATATAATATATTCTAATTACCCTATTCTTAACTCTTTACTCAAAGGGTGCCCGCGCAATGCGTCGGGGGTGTCATTTTACATCCGGCATATGCACTTAATATTTTGTTATTTTTGTAGTTGTTTTATAAAAGTCTATTATGTTTTTTCTAAGCTAAAATTTAAAACATCAAAATACAGATCTGTTCAGCAAAAAGTTTACACCAAAACGTTTAAAAAAACGCAGGTTAAGTTGTAGTCTCTAAACGTTTTTAAATGTGATAGATTAAAAAATATAGCTGAAATCTTAAAACATATTAAGTTTTTTTGGTTTATGGGTAGATAATATAAAATTTTATGCAAGTGTTAGTAAGTGTAAGGTTATTATGTAACTAATTGTAAAGGGATAATATGTAAATAATGCTATAAATACTATTTTACCCTCAAAAGTGGTTGTATCTCATGTATTGAATAAAGTAATTGTTTTTAATTATATGGGTTGTTAAAATGCACCTCTCATATGTTTTATATATAGTATATAGATATATAGATAAAATTTTATGCAAGTGTTAGTAAATGTAAGATTATTATGCAACTAATAGTGATGGATAATATGTAAATAATGTTATAAATATAATTTTACCCTCAAAAGTGGTTGTATTTTATGTATTAAATAAAGTAATTGTTCTTAAGTTTATCATATCTTAAAATAACTCTCTAATATGTTTTATATATAGTATAGATAAATATGTCCACTTGCCCTATTTGGTTATTAGTTTTAATATTGATTATCAATGAATGAAGGGAGATGATTGGTAACCATCAAAATAGAATATTATACAACTAAATATAGATTGTATATGTGTATGTGTTTGTGTAGATCGACGTGACAAACTCCTCCCTAGTAAACATGTATAATTCAATAGATTTAAACGAGAGTCCTATACATTGAGCTTTATACACAGGAATGAGCGGCTTAAATTTGTTTAAGTGTTAGACAAACTTTGAAATTTATGGTTATTTTTTTCCTTTCAATTTATTGTTATAAAGTATAAACCCTTGTACTGTATTTGACTTTAAGAACAAAAATAATAAACTAAACTTGAGTCCTAGTGTCTGTCTAGAAGTTTAATATTTTTTATTTCATTTTATCGTGGTCTATGTACCATATTGAGAAATGTACGACTATATTTATACAAAGTTGTTTTGAATAAGTGATTTGGTCATGGTTTTAGTAAGGGAGAATGACGTTAATGAGCGATGTATGCATTTTTCATAGTGTTAGACTTTATATGAATTTTTTACTCATGAAGTCCAATAGTCTCTTTATCACATTAGTCATCATTGGCAATCACGTCAACCCCGTAAGGCCAATCAGGGCTGGTGCCGAGTATTTAGCGGCATGGAGCTTTAGAAAAATAGGCCCCAAACAAAGAAAAAAAGTTCTTTTATCGATTTTTGTTTTTAAATATGTTTAAAATGTGTATGCATGATTAGCTAATTAAATGGGTTAAATGGTTTAACTCAATCATATTTAGATAAAACTAGTATTAAGCCTCTCGCGTTGCGGCGGGGGCGTAAAACCAAGTCAAGTAGCACTAATTTCACACCATCAACAAAGAACATCAACACCGGAAAAACTCGTATTAAAAAGGAAATAAAAACGGGAAAAATAAAACCAAACGGAAAGTAAACGTAAAAACGTTAAACCCCGCATGTGAAACGTAATACATTAAAAAGAATAACTAAGTCGATTTAAGACTCGAGCGTTGTAAAGGGGTCATTAAAGGGGAAAAAGTAGACGTAAAAATATCGAACCACAAGCACACGTTTTGGCGTGTTAACTCGTAAAATTTAAATCGAAACGTAAAACGAAAATTTTATAAAATATGAAAAGTATAGAGAAAGTGATAAGTGAAAATATGTAAGGATTAAATTGAATAAAATATAAAAGTCTTGAGTTAAAACTTAAAAGTAAGGAAATTATAAAAGAAAAAAAAACAAAAGTGGGTACAACCTACTAATGCTTATGTACAACTCATAATGCACAAATAAGTTGATAATTAGTAATATACTAGTATTAAGCCTCCTGTTTTGCAACGGGCGCGTAAAATCGTGTCAAGTGCCACCAATGGCACACAACCGTAAGTGACCACAACACCGAAAAAACTCGTATTAAAAAGGAAATAAAAAACGAAGAGAATAGAATCAAACGAAACGTAAAACCGTTGAACTACGTAAGTGAAACACAAAACATATAAAACAATAAGTAAGTCAATCTAGAATCAGCGTGTTATGACAGGGTCGTTAAACTGGAAAAAATAAGTGTAAAAATGTTGAATCACATACACGTGTTGCGGTGTGTTACTCGCAAAATTTAGACGGAAACGCAAAACAAAAAAATTGTATAATATTAAAAGTAGGGGTTCAAATATGAAAATAAAAAAAAATATTAAGGTTAAATTGTAAAAGATGTAAAAGTAGTAGGTTAAAATAAAAAAAAAAGAGTTTAAGAAAAAGGCAAATGTGGGTACATCTCACGAAACACATAATACTACCCACTAAACATACCAAAGTTGGTAATTAGTATTATATAAATGAGCTAATTTAAGGTATGTTAATGAATCAAATTTATGAATGATTTTATTATATACATATAATACATTAATTTTTAAAACAAAATTTGGCCTCTCGGGAGATCAATGCCCTCCCTTGGGCCGGTCATGAGGCCAATAATGGCTTGTTTAGACTGTTAGGCTATAGTTAGGCTATGCATGGTGCTACCACCATGATGTCTCAATGAGTGGTGTGGCATGCGTGGTAAACACCGCTACCATGGTGCTTTTTGTCGTGCTAGTAAGGTGTCATGGGGTGTCATAGTTGTCGCTTGCCGATGCTTAGCATGTATTTTTTTCCCTCACATCACTTTACTCTTTTTTTTTTTTTTAATTTGATATGAAAAGCAATATGGTATGATGTGGCGTGATGAAAACACTAAAGGGGTGGAAAGAAGAATTGTGATGTGTTGATGTAGCACTGAGTTTGACTGTAACGTGATGAATATACGTGGAGAAATCCATCCCTTCTACATGTGACAAGGTTCATAGTGTTTTCTTGTTTTACATATCTATTTTGGGCTTGATCCACGGTGGATGGCATCTTCTATTCTTCTTGCATTGTTACTTAACAATAACCTCTTGGTCATAAGGTTTGGAGCAACATGTGATGATATTCGTGAAACTCGAACCCATAATCATATGGTTAAAAGCCACCAACCATCACCAGAAAATGTGTTTGTGTGGGTATACTTGTGTTTTTATAGATATGTTTCTATGATCTAGATCGGATTTATGTAACGTTAAGCGCACATAATTGTAAATTAATTTAATAAAAATAATTTTATCGCTACACAAACAAAAAATAGTCGTATGAATCTATGTTGTTAGCCATACAATCGAATTTTTGTAACAAACTCATGATTATTTTGTAGTTAACCTCGTGTATAAATTCAAAACCATAATCATATACCCATTTAAATCTTTTTCATAGTTTTTCCTTTGCAAATATAGACATACAATTTATTATTTTTTCCTATAAAGTAAATGTCTACTATATCCAAATAAAGAGCACAAACCTTTATTTAGGTATATTGAGTTGGCATTAATCATTAGCACCCAAGCTTTGCATATTCTGTTTCGCCTTTTACATGTGATTACAGTTATCTCTTTTATTTTTTATATGCCCCTAGTTTTAAAGGTTTGGTTAAAACATTATTTAATCTAAAGCCCTTGGTAAATGTTTTAATTATGTATAAGATTTTATAACACTAATTTGGTTTCTTAAGTTGAATGAATCAGGTTCGAGATTAAACTAATCCATAGTAGACGAAATCTTTAGCATCTTCCATGGTACGTTTTTGTATTGCTTTTACAGTTACAATATTTAAATAATAAACATGAATATCTCGCCATCCAAATTTCTTAATATGAATAACATTTTGATTGGTTGGATTAGCAACACGACCATTTGCAGTCTGATTTTGAAAGCAAAGCATTGGATACTACTCGAGTGATATATTACATCAACACACATACCTTAATTAAAATTCATTCATTTTGTCATACAATTTACTTCTATTTTCAAACGTGTGGTAAAGTGTGTTTTTAATAAATTAACATAATATTTAACACCCACCTCCTTACAATCTCATCAAACAAAATATTTAAAGAACTATCATGTCCTAGTGTATTTGTAGTAATTTTATGAGAGAATTAACAAATTAATTATAACAACCTTAGTGTAAAACCCACTTTCCTACACGCATGAAGATCGAGACATATAAACTAAACTATAAAAAGTTTCAAAATCGTGTTTACGTGTTACTTGAATAAATATATTTTATTTAAAGTAAATGTTATAAATATTTATATAATAAAAAATTATATATAACCAATCCAAACACCCTACAATAAAATAATACACACAAATGACAAACCACACAAGGAGGAAAAGTGCAAGGCAGTAATGTACAATCATTCCACCAAACATTTTCATTACAATTTATAATCGTTTTTTAATTATTCAGAATTATTATTATTAATATTATCAATTCAATTTACTCTTTTGTTCTCAATATCAATCGACAACCCATTTGGATCGATCTGTTGATAACTTTCACATCACAATCTCACAGATTTACGTGTTTACAGGTGTTAGAAGCTTGAATCAACAGCTGTTAACTCACCTTTATCGTTGTCAATGGGGAATTAGAGCTGTTGCTGTTGTTCAGCTTTATTGTTTTTGCAGTTTTGAGTCAAATCTACGCACGAAGCTACATTCTACACTCAACGAACTGGTAATTTGCTCAAAACCCTAGCGAATGTGGTGGTTATTCACTTATTTGAGTTTGTATTCAATTATTTGTTGGTTGCATTTGTGTGTTGTGTCGGTTGGTTGCTTATTACGTTTGTGCGGATCAGATCCGTGGTGATTTGGTGAAGAATTTGATGTAAATCGTGTAATTGTGTGTGTGTTTTGTTTGTTGGTTGTAATGATGTGGATTTAAGTGTAATTTGGGCGTTCGTTGACGGTTTCAGGTTGATCTGAAGATAATTCTGCTGACATTTGGTTACTTAAATTGGAAAGAGGTTTGCTCGATCTGTTTCAGTTGCATTGATTGTTTGGTTTTAGGGCAATTTCACTGGTTTCTGACATGATGTCATATCATGTGATGATGTTTGCCTAAAAAGTTGCACCATTCTCTATATCATAACTCTATGAGGTTTGATGTCATGAGAGGCTGAGGTTTTCGTATATGATGTTAGCTTGAGGTCGATTAGTAGTTTGATAGTGGTGTTTAAATCGATCTTTGGAAGGAGATTGCACCATTTCGATATGAGAAGACCTTTGTTTCATAAGCTTTCTTTAATCTTCGGCCCTAGACCGCCATGGAGTTGGTTGCTTCTGTGTTTTGTTAGTGTTCTTGCAGTAATTGTATTGTTACGTACTTCTTCGTTTACCACATTCGAATCCGTCTCTTTTAGTATAAAATCAGACATTTATACAAACTATAGAAGACTGAAAGAGCAAACAGCGAGTGATTATTTGGAGTTAACAAGTTTATCATATGTGGATAGTAATCTGAATGAGGTTGGGATTTGTGGCAAAGAAAGAGAACATTATGTTCCTTGCTACAATGTGTCTGCTAATCTTTTAGCAGGGTTTAAGGACGGTGAAGAGCTTGATCGACATTGTGAATTATCAAAATACCAAGAAGACTGTTTGGTTCGTCCTCCACGAGATTATAAAACTCCTCTAAGTTGGCCTGTTGGTAAAGATGTAATATGGAATGCAAACGTAAGGATTACTAAAGACCAATTTCTTTCTTCTGGGAGCATGACAAAAAGGTAATTTCTAGTTTTGAGTAACGTGAACAAGTTAAAACGAGTATTTCCTTATTTTATGGTGCATTAACAATTACCCATTGATGTTCCCTTCAATGTTTTTAGGTTAATGCTATTGGAAGAGAATCAAATTTCTTTCCATTCAGATGATGAGTTAATCCATGATGGGGTTAAAGAATACTCCCACCAAGTAGCAGAGATGATAGGTTTGGGTAGCGATGCCGAATTTCTTCAAGCTGGTGTAAGTACCGATTACTATCCTATGAATTATCTTGACTTAGATTTGTGGAATAACTTCACCACATTAGCTTTGCCTATCATTTCATTCAGTTGTCTTCAATACAAGTCTATGTTTAATTAGTAGATGCATTGATTCCAGCCTAGTTACTTATGAACGCTTTGATTTGGGTTGTGTGTTTATTAGAAAAGGGTCAATTAGGTTGAAAGTCGCCAAAGTCTATTTGTAGTGCACTGACATCCTAAATCAATTTTCAATGATATAGGTTATTATTGTAGCTTTATTGTGTTCAACCGTAATTAACGCATTCATTGTTTATAAAAAGATAAAAATCACAAAAAGGTGTTAGCAGGTCAACCCGACCCAACCCCTACAAAAAATGACCCAATTTGACTCGAACCCTTTTTTGATCCATGATGCACCTACTAAATAACATTGGATAGTCCACCTCTTATTTTTGATTATATGATATTGAATTACATATTGTATTTGATTCAAATTCTATATAAACAGGTACGCACAGTACTTGATATTGGTTGTGGGTTTGGTAGCTTTGGGGCTCATCTGCTTTCACTGAAAGTAATGGCTGTTTGTATGGCTGCTTATGAGTTAACTGGTAGTCAAGTTCAGTTATCCCTTGAAAGAGGTCTTCCAGCAGTTATAGGCAGCTTCATTTCAAGAAAACTTCCATTTCCATCACTGTCCTATGATATGGTTCACTGTGCACAATGCGGTATCTTATGGGACAAAAAAGGTAGTCCAGCTGGCAGCGTTTCATATTCGCTCTTGTGAACATGTATTTTTGTAGAGTAACTTCCTGGTGTATCATACTCTAGAAAAAAGGGAGGTGATTTGTACACAACAAAAAAGTGATGCTTACACAACAAATAATTTTTAAGGTGTTTGAGTTGTAAGGGTAAAATTGTCAGATTACAGTTAGTAGTTGTGTACAGGACACTTTTATGTGTATAAATTATCTCCCCTATGAAACTTACTCCCTCCTGCCTAATGTTGTCCACATTTCTATTTTAATATGGCCCAAAATGATTGCCTACTTATGAAAAATAGATAGTAATAGTTCACTGAAGTTGCAGTTTTCCAAGTCTATTGGTATCATTAAGGTTGAAACTGGCATGGATTTCATAACTGGACATCAACCCCATTTCATATAAATAAATGATGGGAGTTGTTGGCGTATTGGGCTGCAAATTAAAATCTGCATTAATTGTACATGTATTATTGGAAGGTTATGGTTGTTTATGTCTGTTTCTAATTATATTTTCATAAATCAGATGGGATGTTTCTTATTGAAGCTGATCGGATCTTGAAGCCTGGTGGCTATTTTGTTTTACATGGAAATTCATTAAGTACAAAACAGGGAAGCATGGCTAGGCCTATTGAAGAACTCACTAAAAAGATTTGTTGGACACTTATAGCTCAACAAGAAGAAACCTCTATATGGCAAAAAGCTACTGATCCCCAGTGCTACTCATCTGGGTAAGGTTCTTGGCTATTATTATATCACATTTAAGCTTGCTTTGCTTAAAATTTTCAAAAAATTATGCCTTAAAAGTATAGTTATAAGTTCATTTAGATATATAAAATAAGGATAATGTACATTGAATCACGTAAGTATTTAACTATTTACAATAAGGCCATCCAGATGTTATGTATATGGTTTCCCGTATGCCAATTCCAGCCAAAGCATGTCGGATGACGAAAACGCCCATAAATTTTTTGAAGGACAAAATTTAACCTATAACACATTAACACGTTTCCATCTCATTGAATGTATTGTCTTTTCAAAAATTCGAAGGTCATTATCATCATCCTGTCATGCTTTTGGCCGGACTTGGCATGAATGAAACCAAACACATACTTGGGTGGCCTACCATATATTACATCTTTTTAAAATAGCAATAAGTCCAGCTCGTTACAATTAATTACTTTTAGGGATTAACATTATGCCTATAAGCAAAAAATATGGTGTTTCCTAGGTTATGTAAACATACAAGAATTAAAAGCTTGATATTATATGTTTTTTTAAGTTACTTTTCTTAATGACTAGTTTTAGTGTTCCATCAAAACAAGTACTCAAAATGGAGCGAAGTCGATTGGAGAACACAAGAATTGAAAGATTCTTCAAAACGGAGCGAAGTCGATTTGTGAACACAAGAAGAGAAAATTCTGTTCATCCTCATTTAACTTTTTGAAAAAGCTTAATCCATTGATTAGTTACTAACTGAGGTCGATTAAGTGGCGTTTTTCATTTTCAAAAATAAGAGAACATAGGTTGCTCCTTATTTGTTACTATTATGGTTATTAGATCTCAAACAAATTGAGGAAAGCTTTCAGTAAACTTATTTTATATATTTATTTATTTTGACAGCAAGCAGGGTGTGATTCCACCATGTAGCGAAGGACATGATGATATTCAATCTTATTATCAGCCTCTTGCATCTTGTATAGGAGGGACTGCCAGCAAACGCTGGGTCCCAATTCAGAACAGGTCTTCCAGTTTTAAATTAACCCCCGCTGAGCTGGAAATTCATGGAAAGTATTGTTCTAAGTGCAACGATTTCCATTTGTGTTGTCTCAAAATAAGGAGTTTAGTTTCATATATACCCTTCTAAAAGTTCAAAATTCCATATCTACCCTTCCCAAATTTTATAGCATCACATTTATCCTTTCAAACCACTAAATTTCTTACCTTTATCCATTAATAAACAACCTGTTTTCACTGGGGCATAATGTAATCTTTGTTTATTCAGGTTGTTATAAGTAAGTTATTTTATTTTATCTACCATGTAATGAACAGTTATAAGAATTTTTCTTGTATTAAAATGGTAAGTTTTATATTATAAAATTTGGAGTGGTAAATTTAAAGTTTTGAGGGGTGGACCTTGGTAGTAAGGTTGTTGTCATGTGACCTGAAGGTCAAGGGTTCAAGTTGTGGAAACAGACTCTTGCAGAAATGCAGGAAAATGATGTGTACATCAAACACAAGTGGGCTGACACCCCGGACCTGCGGGACCCTCGTGCTCCAGATTTGCCTAAAATTTAAAGTTTTGAACTTTTTGAAGGTCATATTTGAAATTACCCCCAAATTAAATGCACTCTTTCCTTTATTGGCAAAGTTGCATTAAAGTACCACTTATTTTCCCTTCAATAATTATTAGAATTATATTTATGACACTACCCCTTTGGTTCACTAGCTTCAATTATTGAAGGAAATTATAGTATTCTAGACATCTGACTAATGATGAAGTTCTGTCATAGTGTCATTAAACCATATGCCTAGTGAAATGCTCCATTTCTTTTGGGATGGAGGGCATTCGTAAGCATGGATGCTAAATATTGGGACATAAACGAATTGTACATTTGTACTATTTGGATTGGACAAATTGGTTAGATTTTTTGGTTTTCAGATTATTTTTGGACCAAAACCTTATTTTATTATTTTGGTTTTCAAATTGGTTTTGGTTACTATCTTTAAAACCAGATAATCTAAACAAACCAAATAATAATATGTTTTTATATTATTTTACTTTTTTCATATATATTAATTTATAAACCCTTTAACTTATCATTTTGCATTTGTATTCATATCTATAATTACTCACCCACACACACCCTTATTTGTTTTTTTTATATATACCAATATTAATACACCTTGATAATCTCTGTTACTTTACTAATTCACCTGTGCAATTTTACACTATAACTTCACCCAATATGATTGGCTTAAGCAACACATTAAAGTAGAAACTGAGTTATAAAACCGGTCCCAAACCTTATAATTTTGGGTTGGTTTCATTTATGAAGAGTCAATTCACCCTTAATAAACCCAACCAAATAAACAGTAATATTGGACTAATTAGTATATGTTTTATGTGCACAGAAATCCAGCAAGATGAATTCTATGAAGATTTTGAGTCTTCACGGATAGCTTTGAGAAATTATTGGTCTTTGCTTACACCCTTAATTTTTTCTGATCACCCCAAGAGGCCTGGGGATGAAGACCCGTTACCGCCATATAATATGATACGAAATGTCATGGACATGAATGCAAATTATGGTGGGTTAAATGCTGCATTTTTAGAAGCAGGCAAATCTGTTTGGGTGATGAATGTGGTGCCACTTGGAACCCGTAATACACTCCCTCTCATATTTGATCAGGGTTATGCTGGTGTTTTGCATAACTGGTAAGGATTTTTGATTATTTAGTATAAGTACCGGTGGTAATTGTGGCACATTAACTTGTGAAAGGGTTGGTTTGGGTTATGGTTTGTTAATTTGTAATTGGTCAAATGATTAAAAGGATTAGTTTAAGATACAGGCCAGAGGGGTCAGAACTCAAAACTCGAAGTCTCCCAAGGTGTACTTATATAGCATAAAACCTCGTAAATCATTTTACTCAAATAATAGGATTATTATTGAAGTAGTATAAATCCTGTATTTGACACTCCAATTATTCATGAAAACTTTAGTAATTTTGAAAAAAGAATAGTTTGAACCCCTATGGACTGGTTGGGTTATGTTATATCTCTAATGGGTCAAACGACTAAAAAATATTAGCTTAAAAAGAACTTGGCCAGATGGGCTGAAAGTTTACCCAAGTGTACTTTTTTGGGAAATTTTACCTTTTTGACCCGCTACCCGAACCCAATCCGTCTGCTTTCCCCCTCTTGTTTACTGCATACCAGCCCTTTTCCCATATCAGATTTGTAAATTGGAAGTTGGAACTATATTTTGTCACTCTTTAAATTGCACCCATTTACAATTTTTGCACACTTTCAGTTGGCATATAAAATTATTACTTTCACATATTAACAACGTGGAATGGAAATTCATTCTTTATTAGGGGCAAATAGCACATTAGCATTGATCAACTATTTCCATATGTAGATTTATATTCCTCGTGCCATATTTAGTTAATTTTCATGTAACTGCATCCTGATAGTGATTAAATAAGGAAACCTTGTAAAACAAACTCAACATGATAAATAATCTGTAATGGTGACTAAATGCAACTAGTCCTTTAGCTTGGAGAATTTGCCAAAGAAATCACATGTGCGATTTTCATTTGAAATTCCAAAATAGAAATTGTAACTAATTAATTAATTAATAGCATGATGCTTATCTATTTTCTTTGTATTTGAACATAGGTGTGAGCCCTTTCCAACTTATCCACGGACGTATGACCTGGTTCACGCGAATGGACTCCTCTCAATCCTTACTTCAGAGGGATGCAGCATGAAGAGCTTGCTTTTGGAAATTGATCGCATTCTACGCCCTGAGGTATCTTTTATATTGATTAGCCAAAGTTTTAGATCAGTGTTAAAATGATAACATGTGTAGAGGCCCAATACATTCCAAACCTATGAACTATTTTATAGACCATCCAGTATGTGTAGATTTCATTAATACCAATTCAGCATTTCGGCCAAAAATACGCTTAATGATGGAAATAACAATTAAGATTTTTGGAAAGAACAAGACACCCTTGTTTTGAAAACTAGGGTGTTTTTGTCATTTTACTTTTTTCCGGCTTGTTTTTGGCTGGAGTTGATATACATACACACTGAATGCTATGGTGGCCTCTACATACATTCTCTCATTTTGTAATAATTATCACATTAGTTATTTATTAGTAATCAAAAGTGGACAAATATGTTTCCTGGTCAACCTAACCTGACCAGTTTCATCCCGTATAAACTAATCCCTTTCAAATTTAACCCATTTGATTCGTTTCCCATGCATCCATCTTGTCACCTCTATGTATGACTCCTTAAGCATGTTGATAAGCCTAATTCTCACATGACTCAAAATTTGTTTTTCTTTCAGGGTTGGGTTGTTCTTTCAGATAGTTTAGGGCTAATAGAGAAAGCCCGGATGATTGCTACACAAATACGATGGGAAGCAAGGGTAATCGATCTTGAAAACGGTAGTGACCTAAGACTGCTTGTTTGTCAAAAGCCATTTGTAAGAAAATGAACTTCTTTCCCCTAGTAAAAGTGTAACCACACACACAAGCATACATACATATATTGCCTAAGCAATTCATCAAGCGTGGACGTATGAGATACGTAGAATAACGAGCATTTGCAAGATGTAGATTAGAGAAAGTTTTGTGACCACGTATCGAGTTCTTTTTGAAACCGCAGCAATGTGTTATGTTCGTATATCGTGTCTTTTTGTTGTTTTGATTTGTTTATTTCTGTAATTGAAGCTACTTTTTGTACCAAATAACATTATATGTCAAGAAACTAGGTGTCTTAAAGGTCACCTAATATATGAAATAGATTATAACAAGATCTTCATATTGTAAGTTTGTTGTTATTTAAATATTTATCATTATGAATATAATTGATTATTTTATGTCATATGGAATAATTGGTTTTTAAGTTATGGATGATCGGTTTCTAATATTTTATTATTGTGAATATAAATAGATTATATAATATCTTTTTTGTGTATATATTTAAATAGTTAGGGAGGGGAAATCGTTTTGTTTTTTTATTTTTATTTTCTACACGTCAAATCATTTTGGTATTGCTGTTATCAATTTTGAGATGGTTGAGTACTAAACCAGTCGTATGAACAAGATTTAAACTTTGATATGTGATCTTGTTATATGTTTCACCAAAACGACGCCATTTAACTAAACTAAATTTGGACTCGCACCATATTATACTATAGTTAATTTATTTCGGGTACAATTTGTTTAGTGGTTTGTATGTATTATTATTACTATAAAATCACTTCGTACTACTACATAGTGTTGAAAAATGATAATAAAAATGTTGGGGTTTGACGTTGCAAACGGTATTGATCATGCCTTCTTTGATGACATCAACTAAAACTTAAAGCATATTTTGCTTTTTTATCAAACATTATTAGAATATAATAATTATTATTCTCTTCTTATGTATTCCATTATTGACTTATATGATGGATTGAGAGATATTGTTATATAAATCTAATATTAAATTGTCTCCTTTCTTATTTAAGTAGATATTGTTTTTTTGGAGCAGCCAAGCAGTGGTTGAGGAATTTAATTATATGAAAATTTTCAAAATATTATTGAGTATGTTAATTTAAATTTAACCGAACAAATACACACATAGATTATCATATTTTTTATCCGTTTATTAATGAGATGAACTTATCTTTGTTTGGTTTTATGAAACGAATGAACACAAACGGAAAACGCATGTAATTGAATTTTAAGGCTATATTTTTCGTTACAGGAAAACAAAATAAAATAATTTGTTTGCTCTTGTATGAGTAAATACAAGTTACTAAGGCTGCAAACGAACCGAACGAAACAAACAGGTTCGTGTTCGTTCATTAAGAAATAAATTTGTTCATGAACTGTTCACGAACATTTGCCGAATGCGTTTTCTTATTTGTGTTCGTTCATTAAGGAAATGAACATGTTCATGAATTGTTCACGAACAGTTCATGAATTGTTCACGAACAGTTCACGAACACTTACCGAACGTAAACAAAATCAAACGAACACAAACAGAATCAAACGAAACATACAAATGTTCATGAACATGACGAACACAAACGAATACAAATGATCACATATTATTTTTAGAATAAAGTTAGAATTTTTATCATAAAATTTACCAAAAATAAATAAACACATAACATAAAATATCCAAAAACACTTGACATAATTATCATAAAAATAACTAACATAAAAATTAAGAACAAAATCGAACACATTAACGAACATAAACGAACACATTATCGAACGTTCAAGAACGGACATTAACGAACATAAACGAACGCATTATCAAACGTTCACGAACATAAATGAACGAACACGACTTGTGTTCAAACGAACGAAATTTTTTTGCTCGTGTTCATTTATTTACTAAACGGATGAACATAACTGAACAGTTTACGAACTGTTCGCTGAACGTTTAGTTCGTTTAAATAACTCTTATCTTATAACTAATAACTAATATTTTAAAATAAAGTTTTCTTCCATTAAACCGGTTACCAAAAACAAAAAGTTTATTCCAACAAACAAATATTCAAATATTCCCCTGAATCTCGTTCTTCCTCTCATTTCAATGGAGTCTTCTCCAATTCATGTAAAACACTTGTTCCATTCATACAATCACAAACAAACAACAACAACACACTCAAACCCTTGTAATATCCGTCATTAATCCCCATAACCCACCTCGATTCCATCAATCAAACACCATTTGTTCTTCACAATTTCGCATCCCCCATCAATCACACACAAAATCCTCTGTTTCATCGCCAATTACAGGGTCAATTTAGCCCTAGTAATCAGAGATTCAGACCCGAATTAGGGTTTTTGTTTCGTTTTGAGATGATAATGTCGTCGTTGGTGTCGTATTTGTCGATCCACGGTGCGAAACGGTTGAATGTTGGTGGGTTTTCGAGTGGAGTTTCGCCTTCTTTGGGTGTGTGTAGAAGTCGATCGATTGTCTCGTTGGTCGGAAACTCGTCGGAGAAGATACGAGTTGGATTTTCCGGTGAGGGGTTGAGGGTTTCCGGTGGGGTTCAGCTTCTCAGACGACGGGGTTTGGGTGGCGTTCCGGTGGTGAAAGCTGCTGCAGCGGCGGATGGTGGTGGTGATCGGGAGGCTGAGGTTTCTGAGGGGTTTGTATATTTGAATTTCATGGTTTAAGATTTTAATATTCTGAATTTTTATTTATAGGTTTATAATAATTTATACTTATAATTTAACTCGTAATACTTCAGACTTTTATTTGTTTATGTTGTCAAAGAAGATAATATTCTAGTGGAGAAGTAATTTTGTTTTGAAACGAGATAATCTAACCTAATAATTATTTACATGTGATATCATATGAGCATATGGTATTCTTACAAGAACTCTTATTTTAATTTTTCTGTTCATATTATTTATTTTATTTTAAAATCAAATAACTAATTTCAAATTTTACTTCTTCTCTCTCTATATTATAAATCCAAATCCTTTCTTAATCATTAATTTTTAGAAGAAATTTTTCCATTAAATAAAAATTAAGTATTTTAATTAAAAAGTATATTTTTTCAAAATCAAAATTGTCTAAAACTATAAAAATTTTAAAACAACGAAACTTTTTCAAATTATGAAATATTTTAAAATCAATCTTTATAAATAATAGAAGTTTTATATAAATATATTTTTTATAAAACAAACCTTGAGTTTTTAAACAATAAGATATTAATAAACAAACGAAATATTTTCAAAGCAATAACTTTATAAAATGAAAGTTTAAAAATAGTAAAAATGTTTTATTAGCTAATCATAGTACTTTTATATTTAACGTTTTATGAAACCGAACACTTTGTTAACAAATATTTCATATTTTTTTATTTAACTCGTATAATACAAGGTAGCCTAGTAAGAAATATATTACTCAAGTGGATGTCATATGACATGTAATAGGTCGGTAAATGATGTTACTTATTCATCAGAGTGAAATTTTTGGTTTATAAAGAAAATGAAAGTTAGAAATGATAGTTAAAGTTGTAGTATTAGTTAGTTATTATTAGTAAAAAGAGTCATCCTTTATATTATTAAAATCCAAATTATCCTGTGTTAAATAATAAAAAAAATTACGATAAACTATTACTTGTATGTAACCGAATCGGTTTTGTTGAATATATCTGTTAAATTAATATTTTTTTTTTACTTTTCGATGCTTTTTTTTTATTTTGTACTTTTTGAAAAAAAAAACAATTGTTTTATAAAATATATGTCAAGATATTATGATCTGCAGAAACTCTTTTGATACGCAAATTTTCTTAGAAATTACATTTTATAAAATTACTATGGGTTTAATTATAAACTCTATGCAGGTTGTCGATAGCTGAACCTTCAAAAAGCTTTCTTGAACGATACCCGGCTCTAGTAACCGGATTCTTCTTCTTTACTTGGTAAGCTAATTGTTAAACTATATTCAATAATTTCTTCAAAATAATTTTTTTTAAAATCATTTTCTTTCTCTACCTGATTATCAGTTATAATTAACTTGTTATAGATTAGAATATCAAAAATCGTCACACTTTCGTGTTAAATGAAATATCGTGTGAACTTATACCTTTATATCGCCTAATGATTCGTGACATGACCTAGATCATTTTATTATTTTTATTTATTATTTTATAAAACTTGTTTATACAGGTACTTTTTGAATGTTATATTCAACATACTGAACAAGAAGGTCTACAATTACTTCCCATACCCTTAGTAAGTTTATCCTACTTTATTTTTAAATGATAATCGAGCAAAATATAAAAACCGCATAAGTACAAGTCTTTATTGGCACGTATATGTATCGCCTTTGGTAGTACGAGTGTTTATGAACGGTTAACGGGTTATCAGTTGACCGACTAACTGATAACCAGTTAACTGAAGTTATTGCTTATCATTTTCTTGAACCAAGATCTAAACCTCACAATTAGAATATTAAATTTCTTGAATTTTCAGCTTTGTTTCAGTTGTTCATCTTCTAGTTGGTGTCATCTACTGTCTCATCAGTTGGTCAGTCGGTCTCCCTAAACGCGCAGTGAGTTTCTTTCGGTTTACATTTGCATAATGTTTTATGCACAATGTACATGTATCAATGCATTGCTCTCTCGTGTTGCAGCCAATCAACAAGGATCAACTCGGGCTTCTCACTCCCGTCGCAGCTTGTCACGCTCTAGGACACGTCATGTCTAATGTTTCATTTGCTGCAGTCGCTGTTTCTTTTACACATACCATAAAAGGTATATCTATAATCCCTTAAAGGCAACATTTACACTGTAAGATGTGTTTTATCTTATCATATTGGTTAGCAGAGTACTGCAGGTCCAGTGGGTTTGACTCACCGAGTCGACTCACATTAATGACTTGGAAAAACGGAGTTGTTGGTGTACTTACATTTTGTTTTTGTTGGTGTTATCAGCTTTGGAGCCATTCTTCAATGCTGCAGCTTCTCAGTTTGTTTTAGGCCACCAAATACCTCTTCCTCTATGGCTGTCATTGGCACCGGTTGTTATAGGTGAATATTTATAATGAAATACGAATGAAATTAACGTACGACTTGTTAACGAACATGACATGACATATCAACTTAAAACAATCGATTTTAATGGTTTATGACTCGTGTATGTAGGTGTGTCAATGGCCTCATTGACCGAGCTTTCTTTCAACTGGCTTGGGTTCACAAGTGCCATGATTTCCAACATTTCTTTCACTTACAGAAGCATTTATTCAAAGAAAGCTATGGTAATATCAAACTTTTGTTCAATAGAAGCATCACACTAAGGTAAATATCAAGTGATACTAAACAGGTTTTGTTTCAAATTGTACATTCGCCAGACTGGGATGGATAGCACAAATGTCTACGCTTACATATCGATTATCGCTCTCCTGTTTTGCCTCCCACCAGCAATACTTGTAAGATACTTTTGATCGTGTTCTTATTTCACATGTGATATTTTTTACCTGTTTACTTGTTGGTTGCATCTAGTAAATGTTGAAACAACTTAAAATTAACAAATAAATAGCCCAAAAGTATACTTTTTCCAAAAATAATCCAAGCTATATTTTATGATATAAAAATTTTTAAATTGTTTTATTTAAGTAAGATATGTTGGCATTGAAAAGGGTTTAAGCATAAAGATACAATCAACTTTCTTGACAAATAAATTTTAAAGTCACCACACTCTCATCTAAGAGATGTGTCAAGTTTAAATTTTGTTTCTACTGGTATCCTATCATAACTTCTAGATAGCCATCTGTGCAGCGCAAACTGCATTTTACCTTATCTCGTTGGTTAGCAGGGTATTAATGGGATCCCGTGAGTTTTCTGGTAACGGGGTTCTCATGGTTACCAAATATGTTTCAAATCAACTCAACCAAACCAAACCATTTCAGCCCGTACCAAAATTTACTTATTTTGACCCGTTACAGAATCATGAACATCACATGTTCTTTTGACAGATCGAAGGACCAAAATTGATGCAATACGGGTTCAGGGACGCGATAGCCAAAGTTGGAATCGTTAAGTTCGTGTCCGATTTATTCTGGATCGGGATGTTTTATCATCTATACAACCAGGTAAACCCGAAACCTTCATTTTCAACAACAAATGAACAACTCAAACATATATTTTTGTTCAGGTTCTTACTTTCTAAATATTTAATGTATTTCAAGATTGCTACCAACACTCTAGAGCGTGTCGCCCCGCTTACTCACGCTGTAGGAAACGTACTGAAACGTGTTTTCGTGATCGGGTTCTCCATCGTTGTGTTCGGTAACTATATATTTGCAAACATCCAAACATAATTTATTTGAAAAACATCGAGTTTTGGTACATTTTTATGAGATTTTGATGAATGGGAATATTAATGGCAGGTAATAAGATCTCCACACAGACAGGAATTGGTACTGCAGTTGCCATTGGTGGTGTTGCGATCTACTCTTTGATCAAAGCTAATATTGAAGAGCAAAAAAAGGTATGATTAGGCAACTAAATGGGTGTTGTTGGCCGGATAACGGGTTTGGGTCGTAACAAGTAATTTTAATAAAGATCGACCCGGTTACATGATTAACACGTTTAAAACCCATCAACCCGTTTAACTCATTTATAACAACCCAAACTAATTTATTTTCACTATAGATGACAAATTCAAACCATAAACATAAATTTGGTTGAGTTTGGGTTATAGTGTTTAAGTAGCTAAAAAGAAAAGAAAATTACGAAAGTAATCATTTTTCTTATTGTGTTATACTTTTATGGTCATGTTAGATCTTTTTCATTGTGTTATACTTTTATGGTCATGTTAGAACTTTTTCATGCACATAGCCTTCTCTTCTTATACCGAATCTTTGGTCATGTATCTACATATTTTCATTCTTAACACAAATACTAATTCATATGTGAATAACAATACATACATGAACCAATAAGGGAACCTATACACAAAATGGTGTCGCGTATTGTTGGTCTAATCTTGAATAATTGATATAATAATTTCCAAAAATAAAGAAACCAAAAAGTCAGCAAATTAAAGCATATATTAAGCAGCGCTTGATTTATGCAATCAGTCATAATTATCTTTTCTAAATTAGAAGTTGTTTTTTCCCTTTAAATAGATAGGTAGAATAAGTTGTAAATTGTACCAATTTATTTTACTTTGAATAATAGAAAAGAGTCTGGGAGTTCCCCTAAACTTATGGTTGTTCTTGTTTTTCTTTGATCCACTTTTCTATCAATTGGTATCAGAACCACAAGATTCAGTGTTTGCAGAAGAGAAGGAAGAACTTGCTGATTTTCAAGAATAGCAGAAGAGGAAGAAGCATGTTGTCTGATTATCGCAGAAGGAAGAAACATCAGAAAAGAAGACCAATGATCAGAAGTTGTTGAAGAAAGTCTGCTGAAAAGTGACCAGAATTTGATCACAAGTACTGTAACCATTTTGGTGCGAGGAAGTTGCTAAAAGATTATCGATGGCAGGAGGGAATGAAGGGAATGCGATGGTACCGGCTGTAAAAGAGCCAAGCAACGTATCTTTGCAGTGTCCTAAACTCACGGCGACCAACTACACAGTGTGGTCGATTA
The DNA here is from genome assembly GCA_025506505.1 of Flaveria sonorensis. Taxonomy (NCBI): domain Eukaryota; kingdom Viridiplantae; phylum Streptophyta; class Magnoliopsida; order Asterales; family Asteraceae; genus Flaveria; species Flaveria sonorensis. The sequence continues at coordinate 2,252,924 of CM046434.1, forward strand.
TGATGAAGACGATTCTAGCTGCTAATGGCTTGAAAGACACCATTACAGCAAATACAACAGAGGAGAAGAAGTACACTGCTTTGGCGTTGATTTTTCAATCAATACCGGAAGAAATCCTTCTTCAAGTTGCTAAATACACTAAACCAAAGGACGTGTGGGAGGCCTTATGAGTCCGGTACTTGGGGGCTGAACGGGTCTAGAAAGCTCGGCTACAAACTTTGAGAAGTGAACTCGAAGCTTTAAAGATGGATGAGACAGATACCATGGATAATTTTTCTGCCAAGTTAGGGGTGTACAATCTAAATACAAGAGTTTAGGAGCATCGCTTGAAGATGAGATTTTAGTAAGAAAGTTTCTGAATTCTATGCCTGATAAGTATCTACCTATTGTATCCTCTATTGAGCGGTTTGCTGAAATCGAGAAAATGTCATTCGAAGAGGTAGTTGGGCTTGAAGGCATATGAAGAAAGGAACAAGTTCAAGGGTGTGAGTGGAGATTCATCTCAAGGGAAACTATTGCTCACCCAATCTGATGGCCATAAAAATCAAAGGATTGATAACTACCGAGGTCGAGGTAGAGGAAGGCTTAATGGAAGAGGAAGAGGGAATAGAAATTCCTGGAATAATGATAGAGAACCTGGTCAAGAAGGACAGATTGAAGACAAAATGAAGAATTTTGATGAACAGTATGAAAGATATGAAAGACAAGACAGGAGGAAGAACTTGAGGTGCTACAATTGTGATAAATTTGGACATTACTCAAGTGAATGTAAAGCTCCAAGAAAAGGGAATGAAGAAGAAAACCTAGTAAGGCATGAAGATCATGATGATGATCAAACCTACTAATGGAACTTGTTCGTTGAAGAAGGTAATTATGGAAGAGAACAGCGTCTTTCCTGCTGTGTACAAGAAAGACATGTGTGATGATGGAACATGGTTCTTAGATAATGGAGCAAGTAACCACATGACCGGTCGTAGGAGTTATTTCTCTAAACTGGATGAAAAGGTAACTGGTCAAGTAAAATTTGGAGATGGCTCTACAGTTGAAATAAAAGGAAAAGGATGTGTAACGGTGCAATGCAAGAACGATGAGAAAAGGGTATTTTCTGATATGTTTTATATACCTGAATTGCATAATAATATTCTAAGTTTAGGGCAATTGGATGAGAAGGGGTGCAAAAGAACTTTGGGAGATGGAATCCTGAAGTTATATGATCGAATAGGAAGTTTGCTGATGAAAATTCAAAGAAGTCAGAACAGATTGTACAAGGTAAACCTTCAAGTATGTTTTTATAACTCTAAGAACCTTGAAGATGAAGAAGGAAAAGCAATTAAGTTTTGTGAGAAGCAGCAAAGGCCAAGATCGAATGTGAAGAGTACTCAAGCTACTGAATTTGCAAGTCTAGTAATGAATGAAAAACTAGATGTGAAGGCCAGCAATCAATTATCTGTTGAAAGCTTAATTCAGTTTGGGACAGTTCCAGCAGCCCAGATTAGTAGCCCAGAACGAAGTGTGAAAAGCCCAGCAAATTTGGTTGAAAGACCAGTCCAAGAAGGAAAATCCACCTCATCAATTGAATGCTATGGGTTAAAATCTGAAAGTGTTGATGAGAAAAAGAAAGAACTTTTGGAAGAACAAAGATTTAAAAAGTCAGCTAGCATGCAGGTCAATATATTACCTGTTGTGACAAGCGGTAAAGAAGATATAACGATGGAGCAGGTCTTGTTTGAAGAAAGTATTCAATGGGAGAAAGTGAAGACAAGCAAAGCAACAAAACAAAACATGGATGGGTTGAAAGCAGAATTTGCAGATCTTATTAAACAAGTTTGTTATGGTCAATTGAAGAAGAGGAATAAAGGCAAAATGATGAAGAGCCTCTATTCAAGATTAGGGGGGTGAATGTTGGTCTAATCTTGAATAATTGATATAATAATTTTCAAAAATAAAGAAACCAAAAAGTCAGCAAATTAAAGCATATATTAAGCAGTGCTTGATTTATGCAATCAGTCATAATTATTTTTTTTAAATTAGAAGTTGTTTTTTCCCAAAATAGATAGGTAGAATAAGTTGCAAATTATACTAATTTCTTTTACTTTGAATAATAGAAAAGAGTCTGGAAGTTTCCCTAAACTTATGGTTGTTCTTGTTTTTTTTTATCCAATTATCTATCACGTATAACTTAGTTTAAGTCAGTACCAATGGGAAAAAGTCTAATACGTGAGTAAAATTATACATACGTGCCTCTCAATCACCTATCTTATGGTTAAATAAATGGTTTGTTTCTAATATGACTATACATGTATAACTCGTTATGAAAAATGATTAGTTTCGTGAATTTCAAAAAAAAAAAAAAAAAAAACAAAACAAACTGTAGATAGTGTTCTATTGAAACTCCCATGACTTTCTACACCATTTTATTTAACAAAACTATATTAAGTTTATAATAAAGTCTTTATAATAATATGTAAAGTACAATATTTTTTAAAAAATAAAAAAACATGGACGAAAAATGTTGTCACGTAAGAACACATGGTGACTATATTCTATTTTTAGACGTTTTCTTAACCTGTTCTCTTTGTCACCTCTAGTTTTTACTTCCAATCTCCCCCTTCAATTTGTGTTATTGAATCACCAATGTATCGTATTGTTTCAGAAGATAGAGAAGGCAAACGTGGCATAGAAACGAGATGTTTAAGAGCAGATTAAGCAGAAAGTTGTGAAATTATGCATGATTGAAGGAGGATTCAAATTATTTTGAAACTTGATCTTTCTTGATTTTGTGTGGTCATATTCTTGAATAGTTAGATGATATATAAGACCCATCTAAATTCAAGATTATGAGGGAAAAGAGAAGATTTCCTTTTCATTTCCAAGATTTTTGCATTTTCAAAACTAAATAATATGCAACAGGTTTATGCAATTATATTAGCAGGAAATAAATCTGTTTTGTTACAATTTAATGTATACATAGGTTATTTAAAGTATTCAAAAAAGATAAACTAAAACCATCTACAGAAAAAGGTGGCCCCTCTTACAAAAATCTCATGCTAGTATTTTAACTCCCCTTTGAGGTCATATGTCCAGATTAAACAGCATTTTTACCGATAATGTCTAAAATTGTTGTTTCTTCTTCGAATCAGCTAGCCATCAACTGTGGTTATATTCAAAATAATGTAGGGTTTCATTAAGGTTATTTAATCTTTCAGCGTTTAATCAATTGTAACATAAGTTATAACCTTATCGAGGTCTACGCATTAGGTTGTGTCTCCTTTGCTTGTCTTGGAACTGTATTTATCAAATAACTGACTTTGGTATCAAACCCATTTGATAACATAATCATGGTCTGTTATTTTAGATGTGCAACCCATTAGGTTCATATGCTGCTCACAGCACATCATCTCATAACACAAAACCACAATGTTGCACGTAACACGACGTACTTATTTTGACAAGGATGATGTTGTACTTTAACAATCCTCGTTATCTTATTTTGACAAGGATGATGTTGTACTTTAACAATCCTCGTTTCTTCTCATAACCTCGCTTTCCAACTATCAACCCTTGGACCTCTCTGCCGTTTAACGTATCTTGTATATAAAAGATGACTTGAATAACTTAAAATCTAAGTTTGTTTTAATACAAATATCTGTAGATATGTTTAGTAATATAAGAAAAAGAACACGTATTAATATGTAATCGTAATATATACGATTACATAAGCTTATATTACGTTTACATAAGCTAAAGTAACATAAAGATTAAAGACGCTTGTAGTTAAAAGTAATATTATCAATATAAAAAAAGCTGGAATAGCTCAGTTGGTTAGAGCGTGTGGCTGTTAACCACAAGGTCGGATGTTCAAACCCTCCTTCTAGCGTTATTAGTCAAGTATTTTTTTAATATGCATTTGGGTCATAATATATTGTATTAATGACCCTAATAAATTGATATATAATACTACTAGGTTAATATCCCGTGTATTACACGTGTTGAATGAATAGTATATTGAATAGCTAGATTTAGTAAACCCATGTATTACACAGGTTGAATAAATAAAATGTTAATATAATAAAAATTAATAGTTATAAAATGATATTCTAGAATAGTATATTGAATAGCTAGATTTAGTAAACCCGTGTATTACACGGGTTAAATAAATAAAATGTAAATATAATAAAAATTAATAGTTATAAAATGATATTCTAAGATATGATATTACTGAAATTACATATAAAAAATGACTATAAATAATAAAACGGTGATATCAACTTTTTAAAATTTTGTTTTTTAATTTTTTTCCAAAAAAATAAACTTTTTGTTCTAAAACAAACCGTATAAAAATGTCATTTTTAATTTTTTTTTATTATAACTCTCAGATTTGATTATTTTTGGTTTTTAAAAATTGACTTTTTAAAAATACCAATTTTAAAATATTTTGTATATTTTTAAAAAAGTTTTATGCTTTAGAAAATTTATTATTTTATAAAAAAAGTATTTATTTAGAAATAACATTAATGAATAAATTTCTTTCTTAATTTATTAAATCTAAAAAGTATTAAATAAAGTTATTAATAATTAAAATAATTATTTAATATGAGAGAGAGACGGAAAAATTTTGGTGATGATGATTGTGGTGTTGTCACGTGTCATCTCAAGTTACTCTTATATTAAAGTATGAAGATATTTTACGTTTTACATAAAACCATCATGGTCTCGTGGGGCATCGAGTGTCAATGACTCACTCGTCGAGCTCCTAAACAATTGCTCGTTAAAAATTCAAACGGGAGACAATATCACTGAGCCACGTCAGTATGAACAATTTGTTCTCGAAGCTGATACACACGATATTGAAATAGAATGACCTGGTTCATGAAACGAGCTCATAAACATAAAAACTAGAATGACCTGGTTCATGAAACGAGCTCATACACATAAAAACTAGAATGATCTGGTTCATGAAGCCAGATCACAAACATAAAAACGAGATGTGTTTATTCAATATTACAATAAATGAGCCTGTTCTTTAGATTTTGAACTAAAAATAACGGAGGGGCATTCCGAGAATTGAACTCGGGACCTCTCGCACCCTAAGCGAGAATCATACCACTAGACCAAATGCCCAATGTTGTTATTCTTTTATTTGAACAAGTTAATAAATATTAAAGTGACATAAAAAACCACGATCGTTTGTACTTTGTGCATCACTTGTAGCACATCACGCACAATTACTCAAATAAAATACCACCCATTCAAACAAACAATCTGCTGATGAAATTACAATAGTGAATTCGATAATCAAAAGCTTGAATCTACCCTGAAGGAATCTAATAAACTACAAGTGAAGTTTCTTCAAGATTACAACCAAAACCGCGGATAAATGCCTTCAATGCATATCGTCAGGTGCGTAGATTTCCGATGACATGCGCGACAAGTAAAACGTGTTCTTTAAATTAGAAACTCGTGTGTGGGGGACTGGAACGCATGGGCTACTGTGCTAAAGCGGTTGGGTACAAATTGACGTGTGCAGATGATCCGGTGTAATTGAGAGTCGTATTAATTAAACTTAATCTAATTAGTTGAGTAAACCGAACCCTTTTAGAACATGTTATTGAGTTTTAAAACGTTGATTAAATTATTGAGTCTCTATAGAGCATATAATTATTTAGATAAGTTTGTAAATTTTTTGAATATATTATTGACACATTGTATCTAAACGGCCAAAAAGTTTTTAGACCCCTCATATGTTTGGACTGGGTATGGTTGTCCACGCAAGACATACTTAGGCCCGACCATGAGGTAGAAATAAGTTATAAATGAAAGTTTAACGGTGAACATTATTAGAAGTTGATTATGAATTGAACTTGGAATTATAATATTGTAGTTTATTGATTCTCTACAGGGCCGGCTTAACGTTTTTTGAGGTCCCAATCGAACTTAAAAAAAGAGGCCCCTTTCAAAAAACATTTTATTAAAATCCTTCTCTTTTATCAAAATTTTTTGTATTAAAACTCTCTTGAAAGTATATGTTCATCAAGGTTTGTAGGACTATCCAAATCTATATGTTCGTCAAGGTTTTCATCAAGATTTGTAAAATTTGCATACATAGTTGTTACGAATTTTAATAGTGATCATCTTACCGATTTTTTTAAAGTTTCTTCTCTTGTTTTTTTTGCCTTTTCTAATGCAACTGGGCACTTTCGAAATCGATTTGACATTTAACTTTTTAAGTATAATGTTTAAACATCTGGTTCAATAGTTCACTTTAACAATACAAACTGAATGTCTAATTCAATAAAACAACAAATCAAATAGTAGCCTAATTAGTTATGTCTAACGAGTACTAATTTAATAAAACAAAAACCAAGATTGCAAAAAGGTAAGCTAATTGCCTAACTCATACATCAAATATTAAGAATAAGAATTTAAGAATAGCCTAATTAGTCCGGCCACGCACCTAACGGCACCGCTCTAACGGCCTGAGACTCAAATCTTCGTCCACGGTCCATCGAAATCAAAACTCCAGTGAGTAAATGAGTAGTCGAGTAATTGTTGATGACTATTCGTCTCCTGAACGTCTGGTGATCTCATCATATGTGAATGTTTGTCTTCTCTTTTGTACTATCTTGGGTTATTAAAAAGATTGAAATCTCATATCCCACAAGAAGGAAGCCCATACAGTGTTAAAGAGAAACCCAAAACCCAAATACATATATAAATATGAAAAGAAAACTTTTAAAGATGGAGGCCATATATTTTTTGGGCCCCAAGCCCTAGCTTTGCCTTGGGCTTCTATTGGGCCAGCCCTGATTCTCTGTTACAAGTATCTTTTAAAAGTTTATTTTTCTAACGTATAACTCATCCAAAACCTTAAAATAAACGAGTTAAGATGAGTTTGTTACAAGTCGAGCTCGATTCTCGAGCTTAACAAATTAGATCACTTAGATAAACAAGCTGAGCCAAACCGAATCACTTAAATTCGAACTCGAGCCCAACTAGAACCGGATCAGTTCTTTTCAATCATGATAAACTAACGGATTAGACCCACGCTTTGCCGCTGTTCGGTTTTGAAAGTATACGAGAACATCACAATTATAGTTTTCTGGGTTTTGGCGATTTTAATCGTATAGACACGTCATAGATAGTTGATATCTACAATGCTTTTACGATTCGTTATTATATTGTTATGATACTATTACAGCATATATGGTATTTAACAGGGTATGGATATCAATTAAAACAAATATGTTAAAAGTAAAAATTCTGATAAAAAAAGATAAATATGAAAAAAATCTAGAAAGAAAACTAATAATTCATTATAACTTTTCATATGATGTTTTTAAAAAAATATTAATTTGTCGTATTATATAGTATTAAAAATAATTAAAGGTGCATGGACAATTTTGCCCTCGACGATGGCGCGAATGAGAGAAGTTGAAGAAGTTGAGCATCACTCAAAAACAGAAACCTAACGAAATTATCGCTTCTCCTTTCGATCTTCCATCTTATCAAACCCTAAAAACCCTAATTTTTCTTCTTTTCAATCGCCCCTTTTCGCACAATAAAAAGGGGTAAACATCATTCAATAGCCAGCTCCACTTGAGGTAATCACCCAACTTACATTCAATTCATTATCTAATCCAATTGCACGCTCTTCGATCATCAAAATCGCGTATTTGTTTGTGTCAAAATTTGAAGTTTCTGTTTTCGATTCATATCGGTTTCTGTGCGGATTTCGTTATGAAATGTTTACTGATTGTTTGAATTAAGTTTTGAGGGAGGTGGGGATGTGGCATCCAACTCCGATGAATTCTATTTTTAGCTGTTTTTCGTTGTATGATGTTGTATTCTTCTACGTATTGGTGAAACTTAGGGTTTCCTTTAGATTGTGTGAGATTTTTATACGATTCAAGTGCCTGATGACCGTGATATGTTAGATTTGATGATAGTTTTTGTATGGTTACTTGTAAATGCTTGAAGATAAGGAGTGTATAATCCCACAGCATTAAAAAATGACCTGAAACGAATTGTATCATTACTAGCATATCAGACACAGCTGCATTTTTTGGGCTTTGAGATATGATGGACATTGTATTTTGTTGCTTCAACATGATCACCTATTGAGGTTAGAAAAAATGTTGTCATTATGTTAATATGAGGTGTGTGCTTAGGTGAAATTAGCATATTGGTTAAATTTACTTGTTTCTTAAGATATGATATAATCAACAAACCTATAGAGTTCTATTTATAGCTTGGACATTTGAATATTGAGGGAGGGAATAAAGATTAAGCATTTGTTCATAAAATTATAGTTGAAAAGTGTTGTTTGGTGGTTTCAGACTAGATAATATTCTGAACAGTTGTGCAGAGAAACCCATCAAGGTTTCCTATTTCTGTACACAAAAGTTCAAAAACTCGTGCAAGTAAAACTCACACATGGTTTGTTAATGTTTGTTCACCAATGAGATTCTATGCATGTGTTCTTGATATAATATTTTATTTTTACTGTTTTTACATAAGAAAGGTAGAGATGAACATTGTATCTTATGTAGCTTGTGATGTTTCTAGACTGGATCCTGAGCGTTATTGTGGAAAAGGAAGAATTTCAGATTGCTGATTTGAATGATGATAATCTTTGAGCAAGAAATTCTATAGACCCTCCTTTTCCACATCATAAACTCAAAATCAGACGAACGCCGAGTATATTTAAACCAAATGGATCCAAAACCGCCGTCCGGGCCCACCTCCCCTGTTACTTCTCCTAAAAATAAAACTACTGCCCAATCTTCTATCAAAGATGAGGCCATCAACAGTCATCATTCATCGGATATCGTATCATCACCAGTTTCAGACAGCACCCATGAATCCACTTGCCACAGATCACCTCCAATGCAATTAATGGAAAGATCTGACGATTTAGATTTCTCTAATAGATTCTCAACATCATCATCAGAATGGAGTTCTGCTTCCGACGAGTCACTTTTCAGCATTCATCTTACCAATAGTTGCCCACATGATCAAGCCCATTTTCCAGAGCAATCTAGTCAGAGTAATGTGGGAAACTTAAAAGCGGAAAGCTTATCTAAATTAGATGCTCACACGTCTAGTTTAGATGAGCCCCAAAAGGTTGTTAGATGGAAAACTCAAGTCGAAAGACTTGCGGATGAAGGAGTGAATTCTCAAGATCAAAGAGTGGAATCGTCTCCTTTAAAAGATCACAAATCCAGTGAACCAAAGTAAGTTATGTATGTTACCCCTTTGACCATATTCAAAGTTATTGAACAACTGTACTTGCTTTTGTAATGAAGCCGTCTCTGAGTTTTTTAAGGTCCATATGAAAATTTTGTCTCGACTACAAAAGTGAGGCCCTAAAAGTAAATGCTAAACAGAAAGTGCCATCCTTTTAGTGACATGACAAGAATTTGTTACTTAAAAGGTGTCATCTTTTTAGCAACTTTTAATGTATAATTCAATCGTCTTTAGTCATTTTTTTCTGAAGTAAAATGGTTATTGTTGTTAATCCACTAAGCCTTTGCTTTGTGAATTGTAGAACATAAATAAGATTTTAGTAACTTTAATTGACAATGCTTATTGCAACTGAAGCAATGACCACATGAATAGTTAATAATATTTAATATGAATAGTTGCATTAGGAGAACAATTGTTTTAGAAATTAAATATCAACATGTCTTGTCTTTTTATTAGGTTATGTTGGTAGTAAGTTTTGAGGCCCCAAAAATTTTGAGACCCTGTATGGTCACACACTCTCAAGGACGGGTCTGCTGTTATTAACAAGTCATCATTCTAGTGAAGATGCACAAAAAAATAGTACATCTTTCCAAAAATAGGGTTTTATTGCCATGTAGGTTATTTTGCTATGAAAACCCAAGAATGATGGTTCAAAAAGTCAAATTACTTTATACATGTTCCTTTCTCTCTCTAGTAGTTTTCTCTCAACCAAGCACTCTTAGGAAATTTAATGAACTGTTGATCACGAACTTTAATGTCTTATAATCCCGCTTATACCCCTCCGCGGAAAGTGTTGACTTGATTCGTATTATTAGGGATTAACAATCACGCACACGATTTAACTGCAGCGAACAAAAAAAAAGTATTTATGCAGTCTAACACTCTAACTAAATGTATTGTGTGGGTTGTTGCTAATCCATGGGGTTTGAATAATAACAGAGGTGGCAAGATAGACAGGTGAGATAGATTGGGTAATGGCTTGAAACGGGTCATTTCTTAAGTGCAGACAATGGTTGTGCCAGTTGTGTTCTTTCTTAGCCAAAAAATTTTCCTCCTTGTAAATAAATTATATATAGATAATGTGGTGGTTATAGTTACAAACGTAATGTTATTATAATAAATTATCTAAATCTTTTATTTATAAAAAATTTGGAGATTTTATGCATAAAAATCAACTTTGGCGCACTTTAACCAGTTCAACCCGTTTAGCCTCTTTCTGTTTTAAGCTAATATCTTTGGATTGACTAGTTTGAGATTAAAGCCAACTCAAGTAGTCAAGTTGACCGGTTTATAAGTAAAAGTGTTGAAATTGCCACCTTTTAATGGTACATAGAAATACGAAGGCTGACACCATTTATGATATGAAGTTAATACAGAAATGAATAACATAAAATTTAAATCTGCAAAGTTGTGCACTGGAATATAAGAGACAGTTTTATCTATTTTCAGAAAATGTTCATGATTCAAGTGTTTTAATATGTGATATAACATTTTTATCCCTAAGTATGCAGCAGATATGAAGCATCTCTACTTTGTGTTGCAGAAAAAAGTTTTGTTGGTCAACATGTGACTGCGGGTCATGTAACCTCCCAAAGTGGTCATGTTGGAATGGTTGCTGGAATTACATGAGCTGTTCAAATTGTAAACCAAAAGACAAAGGTCCATCACATTCGTAAGTTGCCATATTTTGAACCCATTTACTTATTAATAGATCAATTTATGTTATGGTTTATCCTTAATGGTTGAAATAAAAAGAAATTAGGTAAAAGCGTTACAGGTCAAACCAGTTGAAAGTTCCATCTAAAGTGGAATATTTGTGATAAAAGCCTTCTAAGTTGTTTTATTTTAAAACATTAGATTAGTATCGTAAGGGTAGACGTCATAGACTTTTGTCCATATACAGTAATTCTATTTTTTTGTACACCTATTTGGTTATTCTCTCTTTATGCTATAATTACCAAATTAGTCTATTCCAAAACTCAGAATTACCAAAATGGATTTAAAAAGAGTATAATTACCAAACAGAATAAAGGCAAGGTATTGTTATGACATTTGCATTTATTGTAATAACATAGTTTTTGTAATATATTTAACTCGTCACCTATTTCTTAAAAACGGGATGAAAAATGTTTGTGGGTCAATCCAACCAGACCTACTCTACCCTTACCAAAAACCACGCGTTTCAGCCCGAACCAGTTTTGACCCATCACCCAATGGCTCATATTGTCACCTGTACATTAAACCATTTCTTACTGTTATTTTCTTGTTTATTTTTTTAGTTGTTTATAATAAAGCAATTTGTTGACTTTTGTTTCTTTGCAGTAAGGAAGCAAATGCACCTACAAGTGCTTCACCCAAGAAGCCCAGTGCGAAACATCAAAAGATGGATATGAAAAAATGGTGTTGTTTTGGATCTTGTTTGGCTTGCTTTCGTTCATGCTCTTGCCATTGCTGCTGGGGTGACATATCTACTTGAACATTACAAGTTAGCAGTTTGTCTTTGTTACCTTTTTATAGAAGTGGCAAGATGGGTGGGTGGGTCAGGTATGTTGGGTTGAAATTGGTCACTTTTAGTACCGGGTGGATTGGTGCACGTCGGATCAAGTTGACCTGCAAACAATTTATTGTTCCTTTCTTTGAAAGAAAATATAAAAGCTAATGGATTTTTGAATTTATTGCACAAAATTATAACAAAGTTTCTTGTTTATGTCATTGTATTTTATATACTATGTTATTTTTATCACTTGATGTGTTTGACTTGCTATAACTGGAGAATGGTAACATGGCAACCGTTTTGACCTGCTATAACCAGTAACAAGGTGACTTGGTGACGGTTTCTCAGTTATTGCAAGGTCAATTTAGTTATAAACAGTTTTCTTGTCACATTTTGGTGTAATAAACCCAAGACTGTTGTAACAATAATCTACCTATGCAAATAAGAATAATGTAGTAATATGCATGCTTTAAAAATAGATGGTGATATTCAACAGTTTTGATAGAACCTAACTTGACCCTTTCTTAAGAATGGGTCAAATCACCTCTTTTTAGATTAAGCCCAACATGACCCATTCATAAGAAAAAGGGGTCAAAAGTGTCATCTCTACCTGTTCATTTATGTTTCTCAAGCAGTAGGCTACAATCATTTCCTTGGGCTCAGAAAGCCCGATTTTGTTCTATTGCAGCTTGATGACAACGCGATTATTGGGGCTGTTTGGGACCGTGATTAAGATGGGCCCAATAAACAAAATTGGGAGAATAGAGGTTAATGGTGTTTAGCAGGTACTTCTTATTCTTAATTTTCATGAGTTACATCTGTAGAACCCATAAACAAGTTTTCATTCCTTCTTACGTAATAAGAGAATGAGAATCACATTATGCATATCTTTAATACTTTTTTCATATGCACCTCAACCCACATTGGGTCCAGCCCAAAGTTGGTGGCACGAACCCACATTGGGTTCAGCCCAAAGTTGGTAGCATGGGCCCATGTTGGGACCATCCCGAAGATCACGCCACTTTCGCAACTTTTTTTGAATTCAATGTTTGTCACGTGGTTCTAAAAGTTTATTTTGTTCATCATATTAAAGTTTTCATTTGGATGTTAGGAGCGTCGGTGGAAATTTTATAACTAGCGTTAAACGACTAATCATAATATTATTATTGAGGCCATTTCAAGCCTGGTTGGGCATTAGATTGTCAAGTCTAATTAAAATTATTTTGAAAATCCTTGTGTTTTTTGTTCCTTAAAACTAAATTAACATACATTGTTATTGTATGTAATAAGCCTTAAAAACTAGCAAAATTTACCTGAAAAGAAGTTTTGAAAATCGGTTATTTAAAAAAAATTAGGATTAGAAAGTTATTTACATCGGAAGGTAAGTTTTGAGGTTAGTTATATAAAAGCGTTTAACTTTTTCCTAATATACATATCTAGTAGGAAAAATCCATTTTAGAAGGATAAAAAAACTTTAAACTAGTAATTAATCGGTGTCATTCTGTACAATGAAGGGTTAAAGATTTAAGTAATAACAATATCTATGTAAATATCTGAATATAGATATGCATATGTGTATGTTTAATTCATATACTGTTTTCAGTTCATTCTTGTTTGATTATATAACGATAACCCTTCATATTTTATCCATAAGTCCAAGATTGGTTCCTTTGGATTAACTTTTTTATTGATTATTAGATAAACTCGCTCTTGCAATGATGATATGATTAAAGCTAGCTACATTTTCATACGGTTTACTCTTTGTTAGAGTGATCAACAAAAGTCGACCAATAATATCACAAGAACATAGGATCAAACTCAACCCAAATTAAAAAGAAAAAAATAGCTTCTAAAAATCCTGACTACATACGAATAGTGCAAAGTTGATCAGCATGTTGATCCCAAAAACAACCAACAAAAAGAAACAGAAAATAATCAAGCTCCCTCTCTTAAATGAAGTTATGTTGTTTTAGTTCTCAGTTTCTCAAATGGACGGTGACAAAACACACACACACAGCACCACCATCGTCACCACCACCACCACCACTACAAGTAAGAAGAAGAATTAGGGTTTACAACTATGTGCTTCAATGGATTTACGACATCTCTCCCACCAGCGTGCCTCACAAACTCAGCCGGTGTGAGAAAACTCCCATGACAAACACACATTATTTTCACCTCTTCACCTTTCCCATATTTATAAAGAATCCCTTCGATCCTCCTGCCACCTGGACCATCCCCTTGCGTGAACACACATGGCGTGTCGAATGTATTTGATCTGATCTCTTTCCCTTTGTTATTGTCTGGGTTCTCTAGTTTGGGTAATGGCCGGACCGAGGGGTCCACAGGTTTTGACCGTGATGAATTGGTGCCATTATGATTGGTTCGTTCTTGGTTAGATTGTACTACGCTTGCAGGGCTTTCGGCTCCTGATCCTGAAAGAATAATGATAACATTAAGAAAAATATAACTTTACAGGAGCGACCTATAAAGACCGTTATTCAAGTCATCATCATACATCCATTGGATCATTGCAAAAGGAAAATTACAGGAACGACCTATTTGACTAAACATATTTCCTAAATAGCCATGCGATCAAATCTATAAAAATATAACCAGGAAGATGTTAATTCTACCATATGATCTACACTAAAGTACAACCAACACATAATGTAACTATGTAAGTACAACATAATCAATGCATATTACCTTGAAGATGTCTACTCTCAAATTCCGACATGCTCGAACTCCGAGAGTCCACGGACCCCGGCCGCGACGGTGGAGTAAACACCCCACCGTCGCCATCAACCGTCGTTGGCTCCGGTCCACCAAAATCCCAATGACCGGAGCCACCAGACGACGGTCCCACATACGACCCGACCCGACCCACAACCCCTCCATACTCCTCCCTACTCAAACTCCTTTGCTTCACCGAACGACGCCGTTTCGCCGCGAGCCTCCTCAAGCTCTGCAACTCCTTCCTCTTCCGCCACTCCTCCTCCGTCTCCACAGGCAACGACGCCGTTCTGATCAGACCCGAATACCCTCCGGCAGGATCCGATTCCTCTTTTTGACCCGACAAAACGTCGTCGTTTCTCACCACAGGCGAAATCGATGCAATTGAAGACGATCTTACTAACTTACTCTTATCAACACCAAATCTCCCACCTAACGACAACCCGAGATTCAGCTCCACTTCTTCATCCGGGTCGGATCCTGCCCGATCCCCGGAACCCGTAAACCTCTGCAACAAATCCCTCGAGTAATTCTTCTTAATTTGTAACGACAGATCCCCAATCTCGTTCTTCACTCTTTCCCCCATTTTCCAACAGATTTCAACTTCTTTTTGTAGAATTGATCTCTCAGAGGAAAATTGAACTACCCCATGATCCGATTTGAAGCCGATTTTGCTCAAAATTGGAGTGCGAACGTTGGATAATCTGCATATCGTGCATTGGAGCTTTGATTTTGGGGGTGAAAATTGAAATTGGGTTCAAGATTGAGCGAAAGAGTGAAGAATTGACTGAAGTTGAAAGAGATGAAGAATCGATAAACAGGAGAAATGAGGGTTTTGAGAGGTGTGATTAGAGGAAATCAAGAAGAGAATCGTTCGAAATGGGGAAAATAAGGGAATAGAGAAGACATATTTTTCAGTTTCGACCCTTTAAGTTTAAGGATTGGATCCTCAAGCTATGAAGTGAGTATAGACCGAAAGCAGTCGGCACACTGGCAGTATCATAATATGTGTAGTAAGATGTTTTTGTTAATCGATTAAGGATTTTAGTTTTATAGTTGACGTAAATGTAAATTTAGTAGTAGGTTAGCCATTTTGAAAAAGATAACAAATCTAAGTGAGAATTTAGGAAAAACCTTTTCTAAGAGTAGGCGGTGTCGGTACACCACCATGCGGTCCCGGTGAGGAAACTAACCGTCTAACCCTCCGACCCGGTGAGAGTTCTTTGAGATTCAACAAATTGGGGGAATATGTGAAAAATTGGGATGATATCATGCAAAACTGAGAAAAACTTGGAAAATAATAAAATGTGATGTGGCGCTAACTTAGCAACCCGAGGAACCGGGGAAACTTGGGACGATTCACCTCTGCAATACGTGCTGAAGCGATGTGCATATAAGGTGCGTCAGGATTATTTACGCGGTGCACCGAGTAATTTTGAAGGTACATTAGACTCTTGTTATTGTCGTCGAAATTTTAGTTTTCGTTGTTTGCATTTACTTCCAATCTCTACGGAATATGAACACGTAACATCTTTTGTTTGTTTCTTGTTTTTCTTAGACTCTTTAGCATTATCCACCTCCCGTGTATAAATCGTGTTGTATATTAATTATATGTTTATATTAGTGCTTAATATAGTATATTTGTGTTTGTATTGTGAAAGTCTGTTGTTAGACACTTTAGACTTCATAATATCTTGCTAATCAACGGATTGGATAAAAAGGGGGTTTGCTCCAAAATGTGAATTTAATAAGATACACTAGTATTATTATTGAAAACCTTAAGCATATTTAATATTTTACTTATAACACATTGTACTAAGATGGCAACCTATTTTGTTTAAGATATTGTATACGAAAGTTATATTACGTTTAGCTTTTTCTACTAAAATCACTCATTATTGAAACTATTATATTAGTGATATCGTAAATAGGTTAAAATTTTGTGAAACAACAATTTAATATCACACTGAATCACAGTGTTTTTATACACTGGTATAAGAATATATATATATAATATATATATATATATATATATATATATATATGCATTGTTTGAAAACAGAATCTGACCGGCCGATCCAACCGGTTGGACCAGGAACCAGACTCCAATCCGGTCCGGTTCGGTGCTTAAAACCGTTTTGGCATTAAACCGGTAGTCGGACCGGTCAAACCGGGAACCGGACCGGTTGAACCGTGGGTCGAACCGGATGAACCGGGGGTTGGACCAGTCGAACCGGTTTGTCATATATATTTTTTATTTTTTTAGTATTTTTTACATATATATTTATAAAATAATTATAAATTTATCCGGTTCTTATATCCGGTCTGACCGGTTGAACCGGTCCGACTAGTGAACCAGTAAGACGTCCGGTTCACTGTTCGATCCGGTTCTGAAAACATTGTATATATATATATGGTTTGAATGGAAAAAAAATTAATACATTATCCTCATATTAGTTAGTATAATTAACATGTTTGTTTTTCTAAGAAAAATAATACCTTTTTTTTTTTTTTTCTATTTTCCAATATATATACCTCAAATTTTGTAGTAATCAAGTGTTAGTGTGTTAGCACTTAATTTCAAATTCAACATCCACTAGTTTTATGATTTTAATCCTTTGAATGTAAGCCACTAAACACAATTTGCATTTTCCATTATCCTATTGATTAACAGGAATTATTGGTTCTCAAAGTTATTCTATAACAAGCTCTCTTAATCAAAGTGTTAAAACATAAAATATGATGAAATAACATTTTACAAGAATACAAAAACTGCTATAGTTATAGAAGAAGGAAATAAGTTCCTATTCACAGTAAGGGAAAAATTTAGGGAATAGAAACCAATAGTCTTCCATTTGTTCTTCCTTTTTGTTATAATTATTGATTATTGATAGCTAAATTTGTATTCAACTCAAGTCACTTGGTATTTTTTTTACTTTTGTGATTTTATATGTCTCTATTATAAAAGTCTCAAATAATAAATTAGCAACTAACCCCAAATTATTACTTTTTCATTTAGTACTCCGCTTAGTCGTATATTCCATCATTCATGCCCATTATCCAACGGTCTATCTTTTGCTCGTACTTTGCTTAAAAACTTATGTCAGCTAACTCGAACCGAACTAATCAACTTTTTAAACATATTCAACGACTGAGTTACAAGTTAGAAGTTAACTGATCAAACCGTCAAAACATATTTATTTTCAGGGTAAACTTTGAAAACATGTGAAGTGGATGGGTGTATTTTATATCAATACAAAACTACAAGTAAATGACAAAATTGCCCTTGGAGACCTGCAAGGAAAGTACCCAAGACGAAGACAAAAGAGGGGCATTGCTGACACGTAAGTTTAATTTTATATTATTATTTGGGAAAAGAAGTTGTCTAGGTTCATTGAGATGATGCTACGTGTCAACAAATAATAGGATGAATTAAAGAGTCCGCCACGTGTCAGAATATTAATGCTGGCCTTACTTTTATATTCTGCCACGTCACTCAGCAAGAACATTGTTTCAAATCAACACATGGTTCTGCTGGTAGATTAAATAATGCAAAGTTATAGGGATCCCCGAATTTAATGGAAACCTCTGAAACCTTTTACATTTTTATCATCTTTAAAATCTTTAAATATATATTATATAAGTGATAATAATATTGTAACAATATTATTTCTTAACTATTAGCTTCAATCATTTACTATGGAGGTTCTACTAGATCTTTTACAGTTGGTTTACTTTACTAGATGTGTCAACTTTACTAGAGGTGTTAATCATACCATATTGAAAGTTGAAAAGGTTATTTTAACATGTATAGAAGATAAAAATATTTATTCATATGGATATAGACACGCTTACAACCATGTAATTTGAACTCCATATGTGCAATATGCTTATTTGAACAGGTCAAATGGATTGATGTATTAAAACAGTTGTAAACGATTTGATGTGTTGTAAACAGGTTAAGTGGTTTGTAAATGGTGTTGTTTTGTAAATAGGCAAAAATCATGTTAAGTGGGTTAGGAGATTGGTGTTAGATATTATGAGAGTTTATTTTATAACAACATGATGATTGCGCGTTTATTAAATAGGATAGACATGATATTTTTATCGAATGATTTTAACTTGTCAACTTAAAGCTCATTTAGTTATAGAGTATCGTGAATGAAAATGGAGTTTAAGAGGTTATGCCTTGTTTCATATAACACCATCTGAGTACGATAAACGCAATTTAAACCATTTAAATTAAATCAACCAATAATTGACTGTCAGTATTTTATTTTATTCAAATCTACTCAAAACTATTCAAATTAATAAAAGCACAACTCAAATCACCTTAACTATCCACTCTCCACGATTCATTTCGAATTTTATCACATGAAATCATTTACCCAAATCACAATTATGATGATATGAAATACCTATAAAGAAGTGATTAGTAATGCTATATTCTACTACTTTGTTTATGTTTAAATCATCCGCTTAACAAAAAGAAGTGTGACAAGACTTCTGACTAGTTTTTTACAATAATGTGTTAAATCATATTGCTAAAATATCAATAGACAGATATGGAGAGATATATAACATTTTCTTTTAAAGACATAGGCTAAAAATCATGTAAAATAAAGTCAACAGGTCAAGCATGCTGAAAAGTCAAGCAAATTTTAATTTTAATATTCAAAATCTATTAAACTATTTATACTTAAGTAGAACAATTGGTCACATGACTTAAGTTTAGTATACAATATAAATAGTTGACAAGATAACTAAAGTCCTAATCTACCTCAACTGGTAAGCCTCCCCTTTTCTTTTTCTAAAGGTGTTGTCTCAAGTTCGAAAAGTACATACCACAATTTTTTCTCTTTTTCCAAACCTTTTGTGAAATAACCAAATCATCCTTTTGTCCTAGCCATTTTATCTTCACCAAGTTTATAAAGGTCTTGATCATATCTACAATTTTATTTTCATAAACTTACTAATCTTCATTTATAATATTTGAATACAGTAAATACGTTTTCATTTACTTTACGTTTCAATGTAAATTTAGTTCGGAAACAAGTCAGGTCGATTGTAAACATATGTTTCAACATAAATTTTGTTTGGAAAAGAGTTGGGTAAAATTTAATACGTTTTCATTCAACAGTATAAATTAGAGATACTCTACATTTTGACATAAATTAGTTCGAAAACAAGTCGGGTGGATTGTATCCTACACTTTTATCACACCATGAACAATGTCGCTGCAACGCGCGACTGGTAAAAAGACTATTTTATACAAATAACTAAAACTTATTGTTGTATATCATCCCTGATAATTATCTACTAAATTGGACAAAACTGTTTTCAAGTCGGTTTTACCTAACCCATTTCATTATGTACTAAAACATGGGGACGTTATAACCATAACATGTTTTGAACCATTACTTCCAAGTCAATTAAGCACCATATAGAAGCATATGAACATCTATCAAGTCAAAACTCAAAAAACCTAATGCAAACATAAATAAAAGGCAGACCCAATACATAAGGCTAGCGTATGCAGGGTTCGGGGGGCGTCTGATCAGACTTATTACGCATATGAGCATCTATCAAGTCCACCCCTTGCAATGAAAACACAAGTATAGCCCCAAACCATAGACTTGTACTTCGAATTTGAATTTGGACATTGTTGTCTACTTATCTATATAAATGACTTAACCAAAAGATTAACAATCATAACAACATAAAAGTCAACTAGAAGTCTAAAACCATAAAATCTTTAAACGATCCAAAGACCCAAAGTTTTTTAGGTATCATTGTAACTATACCCTTAAAAAGTACCGAAAAACAAGAAACATTTCAACAAAGGTTCTTTGATTCAAACCAAACAGAAAAGACAAAAACCATAAAAACATTCCAAATAACTTTAAGAGTTTACCGGTTTTTGATCCATTTTGATGGATCCTTTCGAGAAGTTAAGTCACGGGCGATCTTGAGAGTAACGGTTGCGCCTATGGTTATACTCTCGGGTTTGACCAGAATGTTGACCAGAGTTCTCATGGTCATTGTGCTTGTTTCCCCAGTTGCCATTGCTACGCCCTTCACCCTCGCGGGCCCAGAAATTTTCATTTCTATTTCCTCCACGTCCTTGTGGTGGCCTCCCCATGTGATTATTACCTTTTGTGAGGGCAATTTGGCAAAATCAAAATCATAACCGGATGATGAATTTCATACTTGTAGCAGGTATACAATCAGGTATGGGAGGAAATAGTTTTGTATAAACGGTAATTCAAACTTCTAACAAGTTCAAAATACTAATTATTATATTGTTAGATTGTAGAAAATATTAATATATTGGTTTGGTTAAATGGGTATGTGATCGGTTCGGGTGGCGTGTATCAACGAATGTCACAACTCCACATAAAAAATAAAAAATAAAAACAATTATTCAATCCAATATTCGATCCCATACCCGGATACATGTCCCAATTGAGTGAATGAAGTATAACATATGACTGTTATATTTGCATATATGATGCATAACATAAGAATAGCTAAAAGATAAAGAGGGGATGGCATTTATACACTAACCTTGATTAGAAATTTTCTTATACTGAATTTCACATACTTTATCCTCAAGTCGGATGAAGCGAGCCTGGAGTGATGTGATAAAAAAAATCTTTAAAATATTAATTATTAATTGAACGTTGTTTCTTTTTCGTTACACGCAAGCTTAAACATTCTGATTATGTATGATAAACAGAAACTACTAATGTTATTATTAGTTACGGATCAACCAAAGTATTAAACTAAATTGATAATATAAGAATGATGTTATTATCACTAATCAAACAGTACCTGAAGAATTATAATTATTAAAAATAAATAGAATAGGCAAATTTAATAAATAGGAAAGACAAGTTTTATTGTTCCACATGTAATTTATCGTACCTCCACTGCAGTATGCGCAGATTTGGGGTTATCAAATTCAACAAAGGCATAACGATATCCATCCTGAAAAGAGAGTACTAGAATTAGCAAATTTCTACATTGACCCGCAGGTGCACCAAGGCATTGAATTTGTCAAAACCATTTATCGGGTTGGGTTGACTAACAACACCTTTTTGTCTAGAGGTTTAGAAATAATTGATAGGTTACTTATTAGGCTAATATCATAATGGCAATGTAATTAAGTAGGTCATTGGTTTTGGTGACTATACTCAGTAATATATGGACATGGTGGTTATACTTTTC
Organism: Flaveria sonorensis; assembly: GCA_025506505.1. Taxonomy (NCBI): domain Eukaryota; kingdom Viridiplantae; phylum Streptophyta; class Magnoliopsida; order Asterales; family Asteraceae; genus Flaveria; species Flaveria sonorensis. Next base: position 2,274,630 of record CM046434.1, read on the forward strand.
TAAAATGGCTAGTTTGGTAATTTAATGGATTGCGTTATACATGAAAAGCCACCTCATCAGAAATAGGCTGGTTTTGTAGTTACTCTTTACTAAAATGGAATAGCTTGGTAATTTAGTGATAAGCCACTCATCAAAAATAAATGTCACACAAGCAAGAAGCAAGCCCATCCAAGTGATCAAATTACCAAATTAGCCCATTTTAAAAAAAAAAGTATAATTAGCAAGTCACAACAATATTGAATATGATTACCAAAGAGGACCACCGCCACCCTAAGTACGGCGCTAATAACTGACATTTTATGCCCAACTATTATTGCCAAAACAATAATAATCTAAATCTTTAGATAAAAGCAATGTGTATGCATAAAAATCTACTTTGGGCGACTTTCAATAACTTTTCTAATTTGACATGTTTTCGTTTAAACACAACCAAGATCAACCCATTCATATGTGAATGGTTCAATTTGTCACCCATACTTTGCTATAAAAGGCAAATCTTATTATGAACCTGTGAATATTCTTTGATCTGGATATTTTTCAGTTTGACCGGACCAAACTTCTTTACCGCCTCTAGTAGTGATTCCTGTGTCATTTTTGGTGGTAGATCCTTGACCCGAATCGCTTTGACTGCAACAATTATGGGAAGTAACTTGTTTATTGAGAAATAAAACAGCTTGAAAATGATTGCAAGCAAATGATCTTACCATCATTGATATTTTCTAAAGGACCACTGTTAGGTGTTGTTGGTGATTTCACAGGATAGGCAGATGGTTTGGGTCCAACAGGAGATGTGCTTGCACGCTTTTCAGATTTTGGCGAAACTTTTCCAACAGCATTTGGAGAAAGCTGTGCAGTGGATGATCCAGAACCTTCTTTTGCCAACTACATCCAAAAGCAATAATGAATTGGTAAACGTATTTGGAAGAAAAATAGAACACAGGAATACAAAGTTTAGAGGTGGCAGTTCCACCTGTCTATTTACAACTGGATCGCTTTGGGTTGTGTTATCTCGAACAGGTCAAATACAAAATTTTAGCTAAAAATGGAAACATGTAAAATAGGTAGGTAAATGGGAAAGTCTCAGAAATTAATAGACAGAAACTAACTGAAATTGCCACATTCAAGAATTGGATTGGTATTGCTTTGTAGTCATCATATATGACACAAATATTTACAAAAATATTAAGGAATTTGCTAAATATAGCCTTAGGGCTATGGTTAACAACCATTATATGCTTATTACATCCTAAGAATGAACCTGTATTAAACAACATATGGTTATGTTTAAACCATATAATTACATTAGTAGTAAAAAAGAACTAGTTTCTGATTGATCATAGCCTTAAGGCTTTGTTTAATATTTTCCAAAAGTTAAAAGATGGGCAAGAAAGTGTTCGTGAGTTAGCACAACCCAAAACCGGTTAAAGTTATGAACCGTTACAGAACCCATCAAATCTATGTAAACTTTATTTCAGAAAATGAGCTCACAATTGATGCATAAGACTCTTTTTTGAATCTTGGGTGTTTGGAGCTGACTGAACAGTAGGTTGACTTTTCTTCTTTGATTCAGTTGGAAGTGGATCCTTTCCTTCTAATGACTCAGAAACCTTAATTTTAGCATCAACATCCTCTTTTGTGGATGTAGACTTTTCAGTTTGATCCTTGTTGGTAGCCTGTGCAGTCTCCAGGGCGGAGTCTTTTGCTAAACAAACAAAGAACGTTAATAAACAGGAAAATGCAACCAATTGGAATCATACAATATAGAAATAACTAGGGGGTGTTTAGATGTGTGTTTTGAAAGTGATAATGTGATACTTAATAATGAGAACCAGATAAACAGGCTGTAAACGTGTTGTTGGGAATAGTGTTTGGATTATTTTGTTGTTTAAAGTTGTATTAATTAGACAATAAATTGTTTTGTTGTTTGTAAATTTCAATCATTTGAAAAAGTAAAAGATAAAATGACTAAAACAAATGATCCTTTGAAAAAATGACAAGCTAGCTATTAAACGAGAATGAAAGTCTCTCAAGTTAAGTTTAAAGAAAGGGGAAAATGGTACCTTCATTTTGCCCTTTGATAATCAACTTTCTTGAAGCTGGTATGGAGTTTCATAACCAATTTGATAGTTAAGTTTATAGAATGAGCAAAAAGGTACCTTCATTTTGCCCTTTGATAATCATTTTAAGTCATCAAAACCAGAAAGTGTTTATCCATACATTAAATTCTGATTACTTTGGATTAATGTCACAATAATCAGATAATCAGTTTCAAAACACAAATCCAAACACCCCCTTAACCAAAGTACCTGTATCATTGGCTTCATGAGCAGCAAGAGGATCTGCCATGACTTCAAGAGAAGGTGAAGTTTCTGAAACCTTGATTTCTATAAACTGGATAATATCATTATGCACATAAAAGCCACCACCTTCTTGTGGGGCCAAGAGAAACGTTTGAGCAAAGTTTTTTGCCACGCCATCATTGTCAATCACAGAGCCCGTTAGTTTAAGAAGCACTGATTCCATTAATGAATCCTGAGCATGCACGCTTTTCATATCAGGATCCCATTTCTTGATATTGGAAGCCAAGATCCCATCACAGATATCCTGCTCCAAAATATTAGATGAAACTCAAAAGTTATCGTTATGAAACCATGCATAAATAGATACTTTTCTGTATTGGTATGTGTAATATTATGTTGGATCTGTTGCCCAAAGATTTTTTTACCTTCTTTGTTGTTACTGATTTCATTGAACCATCAACACATGGATGGGTTCGCACGCTTTGATCCTTATAGAAGTTATGAGCATCTCCAGGAATGTTTTGCATAACTTTATAATATTGATCCACAAAAGCATTAGCAACATCAAGTGCAGTGTACTGCTGTATCGCAACAGTATTGGTCGCATTTTGGGAGGACAAAGAGTGTGATTCCATAAAGTTATCGTTTTCCATCTCTGCAAAAAAAACATACAGTAAGATTTGAGTATATGTGTTTAAAGAAGCTTTAGTCCTATAATCTAAATACATTAGAAGTCCCAACAAGATAGGGAACTGTATGTCAAATAATGAAAGACAATACGTCACGCCTAAAAGCAATGATGCTATAAGCCAAGTACGTAAGCTACAATTATCATACGATACGTCATTGTCGGCTGCCCTACTACCATATAAGTTCAAAAATAATAAAGAAAGCTTCCTTTAGGGCTTCCAGAATGCATCAGCTAGTAGAGCATATATGTCAATGATTCCCAATAAAATCAATCATATGATACCAGAATTCAGTATCTTGAAGCAAATTATAAAACTTTGGGAAAATAACACTAGAAATACCAATCATACTGCACCAACTTATATAAAAATATATACAAGGAATTGATTTGCTATGAAACTATAAAATCCAACATCAACATCACAAAATACACTTGAAATTAAATCACTGCAGCCGATAACGTCATGTTTTGTTTACAAACCACCCTACAGATAACTGATCAGAGAATTCAACAAGAACACGCAAATAAATAAAAGCAGTGAATCATACTAAACAAGCTCCCTATACCGTAACTGCAAAATCCAGCCACATTAAACATGCAATAATATCAGTAAACCCATTCTAAACCACTCAAAATTAACCCCTAAATCAACAAAAAATAATCTAAACAATCAAATCATCGAAACCAGCATCATAAACCCCATAACCAAACACTTCAAAACTCCAAACAACAACCCAATCTTCATTCCAATACATTCAACACACACAATAAAATTAACAGACACCAGTGCATGCCCTTGTTTAACGATCAGTCTATAAGACTATAACTCTACGATCACTGAAATTAAAAAAACCTAAACTTCAACACATAATCATCACATCAATTCGATAAAACCCCCAATCGACAACTATCATACAACAAACAAACATGAAATCGAAGCGTAAAACCTCAATGCATGCCGTTTTTCAACGATAAGTCTCCTACGAACTATAATTACGAACTATTTTCACACAAATCAACATGCTAAACAGCAAATCGACGATTGTAACAAGCAAAAACATCGATTTTCGATCAATTTTCTACTACAACAACTGATTAGATGATCGATTTGAAGAATGTACCTACGAAGAACCTTGATTTGCGACCACCGTCACCGAGTAGATATCGGAGATTTATACACTTATGCGATATTTTCTCTATATATAACTCTATTAAAAGCAAATATAAAGAGTTTGATTTGGTGTTTCGGCGCCCTACAGTAACCTTTGGAGGCAACGTCTTCACGTTGACTATTTATCAGACGGACGGTCTGGATTTGTTGTTGTGGAATAAGACTGTGTGGTGGCGTTGTAGGGGATTAGTGTTCTTGAGAGGGTGTGATCGTGTGCGGTAGGAACATGGATGGAAGATTGAAGCTTAGTGATGGATCTGCGCCACGTGGCATGATTTGGGTATTGACGGTAGGTTTGACGTTATTATCGCTGTGATAGAATGGAATGATGTTGACTGTTCGTGTACCTGGGGGTAGGGGATCTTCTTCGTAAACTGTGGTCAACTTAAAAGAGTAGTGGGGTCTTTGTCTATTAATTTTCTTATTGTTTTTTTAAAAGACAAGTAAATATTCTATTCATGTAAGCCGAAATTAACAAAGTTTTATTATTTCACTAAATTATTTAAATATTTTACTAGCTATAAAAACTAGTCAAGTTGTTGATATTTTATTGTTAAATTTTTTTTTTATAAGTGTTAAGTTAATTCATTAAAAATGCTAAAATGTGATTACTATATAGTAATTATTAATTTAAAGTTTAACTTGTAGTATAAGAAAGTATAAGGTATTGTAAAGAAGGATACCACTAAACAATAATTAAGCTTTGTAGTTCTTATATTTAGGTCATTCAAATTAAATAATTTTAAAAAATTATTTTAATTGAAATATCTTAAAACTTAAGTAGTATTATGGTAAAAAAAAATAATATGATTGGCTTTATTGAAATAAATATTGAAACTTCGTGATCTTATTATTTTATATTGTACATAATAATAATATATAAATTAACAATTTAGGCCCGCATTTTATTTTACTTTTAATATATTCTGGTTAAATTAATATGAGCGGTTGTTATATAAATAGTATTAGAATTTTGTTACTATGATTTTATTGCTTTAGGTTGTATACATTGATAATAGGAAAAAATAGCCAACTAATCATTTGACTATTTAATTCTCTTGAAAAGCCATTGATTTTTAGAAAAAGAAAATCAATATCGACAAAAAGAGAGATACTGTGTATCACCAAAATTATATATATATCTATACTACTATATAATACATCTCTCTGAATATAAATGTAATTTTGTCAAGCGTACAAGTTTTGAAACACCATGTGTAAAGGAGGCATTTGAGAGAGCTAGAATATGAAACTGATTAAGATTTTAAAACACTTTAGAGGCAATATGGTAAATTTTTTTATTTAAATATTTAAGTATATAACTAATATATATCTTTATATTTATAATAACAATAATACTAGTATTTTCTAGGAGTATATTCTGAGTTTAATAATTTTGATATTTATGATGAAATATGTTAGTTAATGACATATTACTTAATATGTTTCGAAAAATAATTACAATAATAATAAATATCATCATATTAATATTACTACTACTAATTATTATTATTACAAGGTTGATAACAATAACAATAACAACTATAATATTTGTGTTATTATATTAGTTACAATATAATATAATGTATCTATAGCAATTTAATATTCGGTAATTGTATCATGACAATGTAATAATGAATCACTAAAATATGTGTAATGACAATTCATGTGCATATATAGTTGAACTCACCGAAACCATGATAATCCCAAAAACTATAATTATGACGTTATTACATATGCTCCATATCAAACTGCAGTGAAGCGTGGGTCTAGCACTAGTGTGTGTGTGTGTGTGTGTACGTATGTATGTATGTATTGCTGATATATATATATCATTGGCCGAAGACATGCCAATGTCTCATGTCGCCAATATTGTTGGCAAGAGATACAATATTCATCCATTAGTTTTGATAATGTTTTAATTATAAAGTTATAAATTACTATAATTTACTTTTCTTATTTCTTATATCTTTTTAAAAATGTTACTATTCTCCTATATATTTATAAACCGAGTTAAAGGAGCAATGTATATTGGTGTTTTTCTAATTTAGCCATATAACTTTAGGGGTTTCCTCTTTTCCCCTCCCATGTGTGTTTATATGGATAGAAAAGGGGTTTAACCACAAAGTGGGTTTTCTGAGTGTTGTGGTGGTCGTCGGCGGTGGCAAAGGCGACAATGAAGGCAACTATTTCAATGTGTGCATCTATTTATGGCCTTTCGTCGCGGTGGTGGTGGGATCTGTTGCCGCTTCGGCCCCCCTCTTTGATTGAGGTGGGACAGGCGGCGGTTTTGCCGATGATGTTCGGTAGTGACGGTGGTCCATCGTCATCTGGTATACAAGTGTTCTACGTCGAAGGGTGCGATCTTGGTGTTGACGTTGTAAGGTTTGCCGCCCACTATTCAGGGTTTTCATGCGGCGGTGGAGTCATCGTGGTCGTCGCGATGACTTAGGGTTTCAGATATGATATTGCGATGACTTAGGGTTTTCAAATCTGATCTTTATTTTTTCGTGGACGTTATGGATTTTGCTCCAATAGCTCTTCTGCCTCCCATCACGTTTGAGGTGGAGCCGGTTGCGATGGTGATGCTGTAAGCGGTTTTGTTGCCCCTATTTTCATGATTCATTTTACATGTTGTTGTCTCTTACATTTGTTTTATCTGTCGCGGGCATGGTAACCTTGTCTCCCCTATTGCTGTTTTTGTTGGCAATGGTAATGGTGGTCATGGCGGTGACATATGTTGTTCCAATTGCGGGGGTGGAGTAGTTGAGGTGAACCTAATGGTCGCTGTGGCGATGGTGGTGGTACCATCGCCTCTGGCTTCTCTTTTCCTCACAATCTTTCCATTACCCTTTTAGTGTTTTCAGATCTCGCCGCTCACCGCCGATGTGCCGTGCATGTATTGATGGTGGCGCTTGCTACCACTGGTGGCTATACTTGTTGAAATTTGATGATGAGGATGAATTAGGGTTCATCTGAGACATTAAACTGATGTTGTTTGAGTTGTTGTTCAAGCTGCCAACTAAGTTTTCTAACCTACGATCAATCTTTAGTCGATGATGTTGGGGTTTTCCTCACCTGAGACCCGATTTTCATCTTTTTAATTTATGTTTGGTCTATGATACATGTTGGGAGAGATGATGATGCTAATGGTCATGGGGGTCACTTGGGGCGATGAATCTAAGGGTTAGGTCGGTGATTATGAATCTCTATTCGTAAGAGGCTTTTATAGACCAGTTAAACTTCTTATGTTTATAACTTATAAGCGAAACTAAACTTAATTAAAATATTTAATAAAATTATATTAATTTTCTTAAATTTTAAAATTTGGTGAGTAGATGGATAAAGTTATTAAAAAAAAAGAAAAGGGTATTTGGAGACACAAGGCACTATGATCTAAGTGGGGATATCATGTAGATATGACATGACCTTGGTATCTCCAAGATGTCATATTATAATACGCTTTTGTTTATCGAATATACACTATTCTCTTCGTATATCTAGGTGGGGATTTCGTGTAGATGATATGACCTTGGAATCTCCAAGATGTCATATAATAATACGCTTTGATCTATGTAAATATACGAAAAGGACATTGTATATTCGATAAACGAAATAAAATACGCCATGCGGGCGACACAACATGCTTTGGTATTATTGCATGATGATATGAGTGGGTTAACGGGCTAAATTGGGGAACACACAGGTCAAACTCTGTTTAAACACGTTTAAATTTCATTTTCATGATTCCAGCCCTACTAGTTCCTCCTCAATTGCATATTTTGATCCAACAAGCTCGTGTACACATGACAAGACTTATTTACAACAATTTTGTGAAGTTAATAGACTTCAACCTTGCGTAAATCTTGACCGGTTCGATTTAGTAAAATCTGTCTATTTCGGTCTATATGTAAAGTTCACAATCTAACTTATGTAATGTGACATCCGGTAATTTTCCGTTACCAAACTCCGTTAGTTCCGTTAGGTCTTGCATACATGTGTCGTGAGCATACACTAGTTGTCGTTGAACATTGGTGACTTAATAATAATTAACTATGGTTAACAGATAATAATTTAAATAATAATATTGATTATAAATTTGTGATTATGTGATTCATGAATTTTATGTATTATTTATGAATTTTACTTTATAACGAGACAACGTGTGATCTTTAATTCATGTGTTTTATTGCTAGTTGAAACATATAATTATTATTATTGATTAGTAATACTTATGTTTTGTAGTTAAAATTATTTAAAAAGTGTTAAAAAGATTAACTTTTTATAAAATATAATCAAGGAGGTTTATTGTGTAATTACGACTAAACATAATATTACCAAAATCAAAACCCTAGCCCCCCCCCCCCCACACACACACGCACCCCCAAAGTCATGGTCGAACCCCTTTCCCTCCCTATCCTTGCTATTTTGATCTTCCAACACAAGTTTCCATCGATTTCTATGTCATTCAAGCATTAGAAGTGATTAGCAAGTGTTAATCATCATATGAAGGCGGACATAGCTACCTATGTGAGCAAGTGTTTAACCTGCTCTAAGGTGAAAGTTGAGTACCAAGAGCCATCTGGGTTACTGTAACAACCTGAAATTCCTTTGTGGAAGTGGGAGCAGATTTTCATGGATTTTATTACCAAATTACCTAGAACTCCTAGCGGTTGTGACACGATATGAGTAATTGTGGATAGACTGACTAAGTCTGCTCACTTCCTGGCAATCAAAGAAACGGACAAAATGGATAAGCTAACCCGGATCTACCTGAAGGAAGTAGTATCTAGACACGGTGTACCTATTTGATCATTTCGGATCGCGACGCTCGTTTTACCTCCCATTTCTGGAAATCATTGCAGAAATCTTTGGGTACACGCTTTGACTTGAGTACCCCTTACCATCCTCAGACCGACGGACAGAGCGAGCACACTATTCAAACTTTAGAGGACATGTTGCGAGCCTGTGTGATAGATTTTAGGAACAATTGGAAAGTCCATCTACCTTTGGTAGAATTTTTTTTACAATAATAGCTATCATACCAGTATTAAAGCGCACCATTTGAGGCGTTGTATGGGCTAAAGTGTAGATCACCAATTTGTTGGGAAGAATTTGGTGATAGTCAATTGACTGGCCCCGAATTGGTGCATGAAACTACCGAGAAGATTGTACAGATACGAAATCGTATGGCTGTAGCACAAGACCGACAAAAGAGCTACGCTGATACGCGAAGGAAACCTTTAGAGTTTCAGATCGGAGACAAAGTTTTGTTGAAGGTCTCACTATGGAAAGGTGTGATCCGATTTGGAAAAAGAGGTAAGCTTAATCCGCGATACGTTCGATCGTTCGAGATTTTGGAAAGAATCGGCCCGGTGGCGTACCGATTAAGGCTACCTGACTCGTTGAGTAGGATTCATAATATTTTTCACTTCTCAAATTTAAAGAAGTGCTTATCTGATGAGACGTTGGTTGTACCGCTCGAGGAAGTACAAGTAGATGAACAATTACGTTTCATCGAAGAACCAATTGAGGTGATGGACCGTGAGGTCAAGACCTTGAAGCAGAGCAAGATTCCTATTGTCAAGGTTCGCTGGAACTCAAAAAATGGACCGGAGTTCACATGGGAATGTGAGGATCAGATGAAGCTCAAGTATACTCATTTGTTCGAAACAACGACGACAACCGGCGAAGGTAATGATTAAATTTCGGGACGAAATTTCTTTCAACATGGGGACGATGTGACAACTCACCCGATTTCATTATGCCAATGCAGTAGACCAATGATGTAACACAACCATGTAACGCAATTTTCGGGACGAAAATTCTTTCAACATGGGGATAATGTGACATCCGGTAATTTTTCGTTACCAAACTCCGTTAGTTCCGTTAGGTCTTGCATACACGTGTCGTGAGCACACACTAGTTGTCGTTGAACGTTGGTGACATAATAATAATTGACTATGGTTAACAGATACTAACTTAAGTAATAGTATTGATTATAAATTTGTGATTATGTGATTCATGAATTTTATGTATTATTTGTGAATTTTACTTTATAACGTGACAACGTGTGATCTTTAATTCATGTGTTTTATTGCTAGTTGAAACATATAATTATTATTGTTGATTGGTAATACTTGTGTTTTGTAGTTAAAATTATTTAAAAAGTGTTAAAAAGATTAACTTTTTTATGAAATATAATCAAGGAGGGTTTATTGTGTAATTACCACTAAACATAATATTACCAAAATCAAAACCCTAGCCCCCCCACCCCCAAAAGTAAGGACCGAACCCCTTTCCCTCCCTATCCTTGCGATTTTGATCTTCCAACACAAGTTTCCATCGATTTCTAGTGTCATTCAAGCATTAGAAGTGATTAGCAAGTGTTAATCATCATCATTACACGTTTAAAGGTAAGTTCTAACAAGATTTTTATGGTTTTGCTACTTGATGAGCCCTAATTCTAAATTGATGAAGAAAAGTTGAATTCCTTGACTGTTTGGTGATTCTGTATGTTAGTGATGATGTATTGACGTTAATCTATGTGGTTTATGCAAGAATTTCATGGTATTGTCATCTAGTTCATATAATTGCCCAAATTAGAAACTTTTGGATTATGAGAATTTATGTTTGATGATTTGTGGATGTTAATGGGTATTATGATTTCTATGAACTAGATTAGGGATATTATTGATGAATTTGAGATTAAAATTGATGAAAATATTGATTTTGAGTGTTACTTTCCTGAAATGGAAACTTTATTGACATGAATCATTGAATATTATGAATTGGGCATGTTTATGATATTATGATCATACTAGAATGCTTGTTGGTGATGTCTAATATGATAGTATGTGTTCATTGGGCCATGTGAGTACTTGGTGGATTTTTTGGAAATCTAGGTTTTCTTGGAAAATATGCAAGTGTACAAGTTAGGTGTCATGATGGATTGTAATAGTTGATTATTATAATGTTGATGTCTTAGACATATGAATTGCAATTGGGAATGTGATGGTGAGTATCATACACACGTGCGAATCTGAGGCCTTACTTAGTAGGATTGGCAGGGTTTAGGATGTGTAGCCGTGAGTGGCTTCACATGGTGTGTAGTGCGTGACTAAACTCAATGTGAATTGTTAGCTAGAAATTATTTGTATTTATTTTTTAGCATGATGACTTATTGGAAATTTGCATGTGTTGTACTTAAGAGTTGTAATGTGGCTTATGTGAATAACGTGTATGGTAGTTAGTGATGGTATGATGATTTATGAATTACTGTATTTGGTCAAACAAGAATCTAACTTGACATGTCACCAACGGGTCAAACGGGTCAACTAGGTCAACCGTGTTATTGTGTTCCATATCACTTGGGTCAACCTATTTATAGAGCACCTAGGATCTGTTAAGTCTTTCTGGTCTTGAATACTTACAAACTCACATCTTCTAGGTAACCTTTGACGGGTTGTCTTTTCCATTCACCATAGCCTTGCATTACTCTGTTTGTTGGTGTACCAGGTGAGTTCATGCCCCACTTTTAACCACTCTCTTTTTGGGGGAGCTAGCATACTCTTTTACAAACGCTTTATTATTATAAGTTGTGTATAGTGTAACATATCGTGATATACCTTGAAAGTCCTCACACTTTCGGATCGTTAATAATGGTAACTAGCGAGGAATTTTGGGTAGTACTACTGGGTCTGACAAGCTCCACCCGTACGACTCGAGGTCAAACGGGTGCAATATTGTCCTAAACATAAACATCATCGCGACCTGGTATGTCGTGACTAGGCAAACAAACGAAAACAGTCAGCTTCGATCGCGAAATCGCTATGGTTATTACTTATGAATATAGACTAGCTATCTATTTCAATGCATTACTTATGTTTTACAACTGTTGTTGTTTATATAAACGCAAACTCTTGAACTCACCAACTGTTGTGTTGACTCTATTAGTATGCTATTCTCAGGTCGGGGTTAGCAGCAGCACCTAGGAGCACTCACGGGTCAGCATGCATTGGAATAAATATTATTTTGCATTTGGGATTTAATATACATTTTGTTTTGAGTAATGGTTTGGCGCGTGTTTGCGCATTTTACATTTCCTTACTTTGGATTTGACTTATTTACAAAACGCTTCCGCACAGTTTTAAAGTTATAAACTCTGGTTTGTTTTAAATATTTCATATAATGTCGTTCTGGGTAACTAATGACTTATATCCTGGTTTGTTCACATGCCTCGTGGTAGAACCCCGCACGTGGAATTTGAGGGTGTGACATGTAAAACACAGTCTTGATGAATGATAGCATTGTCTCATTTTAGTTTGGTGTTTTTTTGACATCAAAAAACTTTGCATTTACACATATCACCTAAAGACATGTTCATGTAAATCAAATCACGCACATAAAGTAGTCTAGCCTACCACATTTTTTATCGTAAAGCCACGTTGACTCTATCGATCTATAATGTTATAATCAAAGCATGAACTCTTCGTTAGACCCTTAAAACAAAAATTAGTGAACTTGTTTGGATTTGAACATCTTATAGACCTCGATCCGTTAAAGGTTTAAGGAGATTCAATTTGTTGGTATTTTATGTGTAGTGTTAAAAGCTTTTTTATTAGCAACGAGAGCAGTTTTTATACATAACCTTTTATAACATTTTGAAAGTATATATTATAAATCTAAATACAATACAATGAGACCAAGAAAAGACAAAACAAACACAAAGGTTGTAACTGGTTGACAAATTTCTTTGTTACTTCTGGATGTATACTTCAAAGTAAAAAGCCTCTACAGCTAACCACAACATTCAATGAAGCTTTAAGAAACATGCTAGGCAACTAGATCCATCAACATTTAGATTATATACTTTCAAAACACCTTTTTGTTTGCCTTAAAATATGTGTAACAAGAACACACAACCATCTTAACACTCTGGTTAGTATGCATCATGTTTAGGGTCTTTATATAACCTTGGTAGGCATTTAATAAATAAGCCAACATCTAAGCATAAAACCTACCCATAATTCAAAGTGAATGAGAGAAAAAAAAGTAAAAAGATAGCGCTGTGTATTGTGTATAATTATCCAAATATAAAGTATATTTTGTGTCTTATCTTAGATGCACATTGTACAATCATATCAGGCAATAATGTGCATAACAATGGTCAATGGACTCCTTTTTTATATTTACATTGCTCAACATATTGCAAGGGAAATATACAAGATATGGTGTGACCAATAAACAATTCATATACATTATGTTCATGTCTAGTTATGTCAACACTAACTATTCTAGTCAAACAACTTAGTTACTTACAAAATCGTCGTCTTATGATTAGTGTATATATATACATGAATGTTCAACTTTGTAGTAAACAAGCTAAGTATGATATTAATAGACATACTGTATGCACGTATTTCATCCTAATGAAAATGATCAAACACATATATATTTATACGTTTGTAAATACGTACATATACACATAGATAATAAACATACGATCTTATGTAATTGCTACAAATACAATCTAAATTACATTACGATTAGGATAATACGTTTAGACATATTTATGTGTTTGTGAGATCTTTTTGGTAATATTTCTAGAAATCACTTCCTTGTGATTCTAATCACAATTGGAGGTTAGCTTATTGTTTTACAATTGATTTTGACCCTCAATTTGGGACTTCTTCTTCACCCTCTCATATATGAGCTTGACCCAAAGGTTTACTATATTTTCTTTATGTGAAACATGACCTACCATAATCAAATCTGGCTTTAAATGAAGTTTAAGTTTGTCAATAAATAGTCATTAAAGTCATACAATTTAATATTGGTAATCAAAACCAATCACACTTCCAAACCTAAAAACCAAAATATTTGATGTTTTGGTCCTATTTATGTAACCCCTCGATTGACAATCAAACCACTCACAATAATAAATATCCTATACGTGAAATTTTTAAAAAAATACGGGATGTTAACAGTGTTATCAGGGTTTGATAGTCAATCGAGAGGTTAACATGGGAGTTGACTTTTGAAATGACAACCAGTAGTTCTGTCTATGTTGACAGGCACACAAGATGACACGATATAGCTACATGTGTAGTTAAAACCGACTAAGCAATCATTTAATGTTCAACTTTTAGAAGTAGGACCATTAACTCATTGAAAACACATAAGGAAGACATGTGTGTTTGAAACCATATAAACCAATCATATAAACAACTCAAATCACCCAAACCAAAAACAAAGTGGCAGTTTGGGCATTCTAGCACACGTGTTGTTCGATTTTTTAGGTTTAGTGGTTTTGCATGACCGGGTAAGGGTGCCTAACACAATCAGTTTCACAATGAGAAGAGACTTGGAACATTTAACAGTTCAAATAGGGAACCGGGTTTGATTATAAGGATACTATGAACACAAGTAATGAGACAGAACAAGCAACAATGACACAGAAATATGGTTTTCAAGGAGTGTTGTATATTGCTCTCAAGTTCTATTACAAGTGTTACAAAGCATATCTTAATTACAAGAACCTGAGACTCTTTATACTACATCCTACAACCGTCAATACTTAGAAGGACAGTTGGAATTGACTAATCTAGACAACAAGATCAATCTAAAGTCAAAAGGTAGATTGCTTTTTGACTAGTGACTATGACATGCCATAGCTCATATCCTTTTCTATTACAAAAAGGTTTATAGGTACAAAAGTAGAAAGTTACAGACAAAGACCTTAATCTACAGTTTACAAAAGCATGGACTTTTCACCAACTTATACAAGTTGGTGAGTCTTAAGAGTTGCAGCGGAAAGTGTGTCAGCTTTATGTAAAGTAGATCAGAGAAAGCATGTCTTTCTCTGTCTTCGGAAGAAATCAGTCTTCATAGCAAAATGGCTTCGGAAGACTTTGTCTCTGAAGCTTCGAAAGACTTCATCTTTGGCTTCGGAAGATTTGGACTTTGGCTTCGAAAGATTTTACACTTAAAGTATTTTTTGATGTAGTGTGTAAAACTTCCGAAGCACTTCTACCTTTGTACATTCAGTGCATGCATGCAGAAAGATCTTTGGTTGTTTTGGCTTCTTTGGTTGCATCAGCCTTATAATCTTTTGATATTACCTTACAAACTCCCCCTAGGCTGATGCTACCAAAACAGAGAAGTACTTCAGATGTTGATAGTCCTCATTAGGATCAAGACCAAGCTTCTCTTCATCATCTGATCAGGATCCTTCAGACTTTCATAGTATCTTCTCATGTCATAGAGATCATGTAGAGGAAGATCAAGCATGTCTTGCTAGAAGTAGACATCTTGACCTCCTTGATCTCTGATGACATACCATATGTCCGGATTAGCAGCAAAACTCCAGGACAAGATGGGTCTTCCAATAGCAAGAGGCTCTACTAGAATAGGAGTTGGTTGAGTAGCCTTTTCATTCACTTCCTCGGGATGCTCTGACTCATCCTGAGGTGTGGAGGGGGGTGCTTTGGTTTTCTTCTTCTTTGAAACACTTTTTCTGGCCATCCTTTTCCTCCTCTTTGAAGTTTTCAACTGAGAGGACTGGTCTTCAGCACCAGATTGTTTTGTTATGTCCCTCTCAGTTGGGATCTCTTCTCTCACAGGTTCAGATGGAGAGAGAGGAGAACCTTGCTGCGGATCAGAAGATGAAGTTGGCTGAGATGCAGCTCTAGAATCAGGTTGTGTTGTCTCAGGGGTTCAACCTTCACCTCAACTTCAGGTTGAGCTGGACTTGGTGGAGAATGCAAGTCTACAAGCTCTCCCCTTTTAATCTTCTGCTTGATCACTCTTATATGCTCATCCATGGTGGATAGAGACATAGGACCAAGCCTCCTTTCGGAGAATCTGTACAGCTTCAAGAAGCTCATCATCCTTTGTCTATCTTTAGACTTCTTTTGGCTTTTGTGGATGATGGCCCTTGACCTTGCAGCTTCTTCCCTTAGCTTTCTCTTAGCAGCTTTTCTTTCTTTTGTGGCTTGTTCCTCTAGCTGCTTGAGATATTCAAACTCTATGTACTCAAAGGATAAGGGAAGAAGTGCAGCTGCCTGATAGAGTTCTATGGCACTCAGGTAGTTGATCATATTCATTCTTTCAGCTTCCCTATCTACCTGAGGTTGCGCTTGTGCCACAGTCTCTGTCTCAGGACTTTCTTGAACTGGGGAGAGGATAGGAGCATGTTTGTAGAGCCTTTTCAGTCTCTTTTCTTCCTTAATCTTGAGGAGCAATGATGCATCCTCTGCCTCCTTCCTCTCTTTTGATAGCTCAGTATCAGCCATCTCATTCAACTCTTCTAAGGGGAGAGATATGAGTTCATCAACATTATAGTTCCTGGTCCCCAGGTAGTTTAGCCTAGCTGCCCTCAACTCATCATCTTGAGTGTTTGGCCTCGGGGCAGCTCGGATAGCAGCTTGCATGAAGCCTGAGGATCCTCCTAAACTCTCTCCTCTTAGCTTCCTCTTCCTCTCTCTCTTCTCCTCCTCTAACTCCTCGGAGGTCATTTTCCTCTTCCCTTTGTCACGCAACTCTGGGTGGAGAGAGCTTTGGCCTTCATTGCTTGGTTCAGCAGTCAGGCTCTGGCCAGAGAGAGGTTGTGAAGCACCATCACTAGCTGGTGCTTCACTGAGGGTACTGGGTGCAGAAGGAGATCCTATCTCAAGGTTCACAGGCTCAACCTCTGGGCCTTCAGTCAAGGTTTTCCCTTTGAAGCTAATCTCGAGGTCCACCTCAACATCCAGTTGACCAAAGATCTTACCTGCTATCCTCTGTCTATATAATCTTGATCTCATCTTGAACTCTTCTAGCACCCTTTCTTGTATCCAGTCTGCTAGTCTTCCAGCTTGTCTGTTTTGGATTGGGTTGACAAGTGGAAGATCAACAAGATTTATGCACTCATAGAAACTCAGGTTTGAAAAGTTAAAAGTTTCTTGTTGAGCATGAGTTCTAGAGATGATGAGAGCTCTTCTTTCTATGTCATACCTCCATCCTATGATTGGGTTCTCAGAGTGGGGAGATTGAGTAGACATGGCTCTGGGTATACCCTTCTCAAATAGACTTCAAATGAGAAAGTCTACATCCATGTAGACTTGAGGAGGTTGCTGAGTATGGACTATTGCAAGAGTGGGTGGTGAATCCTCTATGTCTATACACTAAGAGGAACTCCCAGGTTCTGTGACTGTTTTGACTTTCTCCCCCTTTTTGGTAGCATCACCTTCTTGCATAAGTGAGCTAGGGCTTGAGTCTGTCACATTCACAGGTTCTTGTGGACCTGGTTGAGTTCGTCTTGGTGGCCTCTCAGCTAGCTGGCCCTTGAGATCGGTGATCTTAAGTTGCTGGTCATTGACCATCTTTTGTAAGATAGTCACCTGAGATTCCAGGTGACTGATCTTAGAGAATAAATAGGTGCAAGTTTTAGTCAGTGTGTGCACCTTTAGTTTTAGACTCCCCTCATCTTCATCAGAAGAATCACGGGGGGATGAGAGAATTGGACCAAGATCCTCCTCCTCATCACCAGCATATTGTTCTTGGCTGTTGGATTTCCCCTGCCTTATAACAGCTTCAAGAGAAGTGTCAAAAGGCCTGGTTGCCATGGTTGAGGTCTTAAAGATGTAATCACTTGCTGAAGTAAGAGCCTCTTCCATATGGATCTTCTGAACAGGTTTAGGGAGATCCACCTTAGTGATAGGTGAATGATGTGGGATAGACCTGGGCGAGACAGGAGTACTCATCTCTTCTTGAGTAGGTGTGGAGAAGAGAGACTCATGGTACTCGCTGAATGCCATGTCTTCATCATCATAGAAGTCAAGGCTGGGAATTGGTTGGTTTAGTTCCAGCGGCTGGGGATGGTAACTTTCCCTGGAAGGTTGTTCACTAGAGTGTGGAGACTCTAAGTGAAGGCTTAAGGCTGTTTGGGGTGTGAGCTCATCAGGCTGAGCATGAGGAACCTCAACACTAATCATATGAGAGATGGGAGTGGTTTGATCCTCAGGGGAAGTGGGAGCTCGAGTGTCCACTTCCTCCTGTAAGGTTGGTGATATGGGGGCCTGCACAAGCTGAATAGCATGTGCAGGGGTTCGCTTGGTTTTTTCTGGTAGGTGATGGTTATTGTGGGCTGTATGTGTGGTTGAGAGATAGAAGGTGTGGGTTCAACACTAGCTGGTGCTGCTAGGTTGCCACCTTGAGCAATGAGCTCAAACATTTTTGGGGCAAGGGTGTTTCTACCCAGAGAAGCCAACAGTTGGCTTCCTTATTATTTTGAAGATGCCGGGCTTCATTTGTCACAATTTAAGAATATTACCTGTTCCCCTCAACTGTGTGCCCAGTTCACAGTTGAGAATGTGCTGGACATATCTAGGGAACATGTAATACTCTAGGTAGTCCAAGTTAGCAAGTAAATTGGTATATACAAATTGAGAATACCTGAACTTGACCCCTGAACCATTCCATGGACTATGAAGGAGAGGTCTTCTGGAATCTGATCCCATCCTCCATGCTTGTTTGACAAGTGTGTATGACAACATGAAGGAGGTACTTCCATTGGGATGAGACCTTCCCCTTCCTGAAGGTTTTGACGGAGAAGTCACCCTCATAGCCCATCTGCGCAAAGGAGTGGTTGACTGCAGCTTTGGGGAAGGACAAGTCACCTTCTACATCATCCAGCTAAAGATGTGTGTTTATGATGACCGGAGTGATGAAGATTGTCCTCCCCTGCACTGTGGCAGACAGTGCCTTCTCCCCGTCCATGGTGACCTCTTCGCAGGTCCGCCAGAACTCCAACAAATGATACTTATAGAGAGGAGGATCAATGATGAGGGAGGTGAAGTAGTTGGTCAAAGAAAGGTAACGACAAACCACTGAGAAACCTGAATCTTTCTCAGAGTCTAACAGAGCAACTTGATTATGTTGTCTGTGAAGATGCATGGAAAAATCAGGTTGATTTCTGCGGTCAAGGTTGGACATTTTAAGTAGCTTTGTTATGAAGGAAGATAAGAACGAAGGCGGTTTGTGGATGAAATTAGGTTAGAGAACAATGTAGATGAAGAAGAGAGTGAGAAGAAGGGGAACCGTTTGAGAATATATATGAAATAGATTTGAAGCAAAGTTATTGTAAAAGGATAAACTTTGAAATCCGGATGTCGGTCCCACCTCTGAAAAAGTGCCCAAAAAGGTAGTTATTTTGGAAGTTGAAAATCTTCCGAAGGTAATTTAGCTTCGGAATTTTTTTAAGAAAAAGCTTCCGAAGGAAATTTGGCTTAGGAAGATATTCTTAAGAGTTGTGAAAATTTGGCTTCGGAAGAAAAAATACTTAGAGAGTTTTTCTTCCGACACATATTTGATTTCGAAAGATATTAAGACTTGCGAGTTTTATTCTAAAGAGAATAAATCTTCCGAGACTTAATTGCTTTCAGAAGATATTTGTCCTTCAAATACATGCAAGTACTTAAAAGCCTATTTAAGCTTCGGAAGATATTCTCAGGATTTCTTCCGAAGGTAAATTTCTTATAAGTAGTTATTTGATTTGAAAACATAAATTTCTTCCGAAGTCAACTTGAAATATTCCAAAGGAAAATATGTTTGAAATTTTTTCAAAAATCTAAGGAATATCAAAAAAAGATTTTCTTCCAAAATAAACTGGGCTTATGAAGGTGATAAAATAAACAACTTAGGACACACAGGTTTTAAAATAAAGTTGATTTAAGTTTTTAAGAAAATGTACTCAAAGTTAATCATCCCAATAGCTTATACCAGTTTGAATCTCTGTTCATCAAAAGCTTTAGTGAACAGATCAGCATATTGTTCATTTGTGTTAACTTTGACTAGTTTGATTAATCCCTTCTCAAAATTATCTCTAATCAAATGATACCTGATGTTGATGTGTTTAGTCCTTGAGTGATGCACAGGATTCTCTGTAATGGAGATAGCACTATTGTTGTCTATGTGGATGGGAGTCTCTTTGAAGTTGAATCCATAGTCTAGCATCTGATTCTGAATCCAAAGCACTTGAGCACAACAACTTGCAGTAGCAATGTATTTAGCCTCAGCAGTTGATGCAGAGACACAGGATTGTTTATTGCATTGCCATGAGACAATCCTTCCACCAAGGAATTGACATGCCCCAGATGTAGACTTTGCAGTCATGTTGCAACCTCCATAGTCACTATCTGTATAAGCATACAGATTGAAGTCAGAATTCTTTGGATACCAAAGGCCAAGCTTAGGAGAACCTTTGAGATATCTAAGAATCCTTTTGACAGCAACCAGGTGTGACATCTTGGGGTTGGCTTGATATCTTGCACAGATGCATGTGGCAAACATGATATCAGCCTGCTGGCTGTTAGGTACATAAGAGACCCAATCATAGCCCTGTAAAGATGTTCATCCACACACTCCCCCTCAAGATCAGGTCCTAGGGAGTGGTTTCTGGCTATATGTGTCTTAACAACCTTACATTCAGTCATGTTGAAACTTGTAAGTATGTCTTGTACATACTTTGATTGACTTATGAAGATGCCATTGTCAACTTGCTTCACTTGAATTCCCAGGAAGAAATTTAGCTCCCCCATGGCACTCATTTCAAATCTATTCTTTATCAGCCTCTCAAAGTCTTTACAAAGCTTTGGATTTGTTGACCCGAAGATAATGTCATCCACATATACTTGAACCAGCATTAAGTCATTTCCTATCCCTTTGATGAAGAGAGTTCCATCTATAGTACCCCTCTTGTAACCATGTTGACAGAGATACTGAGATAGTGTTTCATACCACTTCCTTGGAGCTTGGTGCAGCCCATGAAGAGCTTTATCAAGCTTGCAGACATAATCAGGATGATCTGGGTCTGCAAAGCCAGGTGGTTGTTTGACATACACCTCTTCATCAATCACCCCATACAGAAAAGCACACTTGACCTCAAGTTGGTAGACCTTGAAATCCTTGGATGCAGCAAAAGCCAGGAATATTCTTATAGCTTCAAGTCTTGCTACAGGAGCAAAAACATCTGTGTAATCAATTCCCTCTTCTTGTGTGTACCTTTGAACAACTAGTCTTGCCTTATTCTTGATGACAAGTCCTCTATCATCCTTGTTGTTCCTAAAAACCCACTTGGTTCCTATGACAGTCTTCCCATGAGGAAGAGGACATAGGTTCCAAACCTTTTGTCTTTTGAATTGAAGCAGCTCCTCTTGTATTGCTTCAACCCAGCTTCCATCTTTCAAAGCCTCATCAACTTTCTTTGGCTCTACTTAGGACAAAAAGCAAGAATATAGACAAGCATTTTTGTCATGGGTTTGTCCTCTTGTTCTCACCCCTGTATCAACATTTCCAATGATGTTTGTGGTGGGGTGTGACTTGTGGATCCTGAGTTGAGGGATCACATCAAGTTGATTTGACAGATCTAGATTAGAGAAATTCAGATCTGGCAATGGAGTGTCACCCACCACATCAGCACACTTATCAAGTGAGACTTGATCCAATGAGTGTGTGACATCATTTATGTTGTCTTCTATGGAGTGGTTATCAGCATTAAGAAATTCTTGATCACTATCACCACCTCCATTTCCTCCTACATTTGAAGCTTCTTCTCCTGAGTTTTGAGCCTCTGAGCTGGAATTTGAAGGCATCTCAGATGTATCAGCTCAATTTGTCATGTTTGTGTTGATAGGATCTTCATTTGCAGGGTTAATCACCAAAGGAGCTAAAGTAGTAATCTTGCTTGGTCTTCTCAGCTCAAATCTTGGATCATGATCTCCTGTTGATATGTTATCTGTAGATCCTGAAACAATCTCATAAGACTTGTTAAAAAAGTTGTTAACTAATTCAAGATCAAATAGCCAATCCGGACCAGAACCTTTCACACTAGGGGTGTGCTCATTGAAGGTCACATTGGCTGACTCCTCAACTACTCTAGTTCTGAGATTGTATACTCTATAAGCCTTAGCTTAGGAATAGTATCCAATAAAGTGTCCATCATCTGACTTCTCATCAAATTTGGCTACTTGATCTTTGGTATTCAAGATGGTGCAAGGACATCCAAATAACCTGAGGAAACCAATAAAAGGTCTCCTTTTGTGCCAAGCTCATAAGGAGTCTTACCATGAGTCTTAACCACTAAAACTCTGTTCTGTACATAGCAGGCTGTGTTAACTGCCTCTGCCCAGAAGGTGATGGGCAGTTTAGAGTCAGACAACATGGTTCTTGCAGCTTCAATAAGTGTCATGTTTCTCCACTCAGCAACACTATTTTGCTGAGGAGTTCTGGGAGCACTATATTGTCTTGTAATACCCTTTTCATCACAAAATGTATCAATGATTTGGTTCTTAAATTCTGTTCCTTGATCACATCTTATGGTCTTGACCTTGTGATCAGATTGATTCTCAATTTTTAGAATGAAGTTTTCAAGATCTCAGGAGTCTCATCCTTAGTTCTAAGGAAAAAGACCCAAGTGAATCTTGTGAAGTCATCTGTGATCACTAAACAATATGAGGTCCTTCCTAAACTCATTATACTGGTGGGGCCAAAGAGATCCATGTGTAATAAGTGTAGGGGAGTAGTGATAGAGTTCATTTTCTTTGGCTTGTGAGACACCTTGTGTTGCTTCCCTTTCAGGCATGCAACATAATGATCATCACTTGTAAACTCTTTCTTTAGTATTTCAGTTACCAAGTCATTCTTAATTAATTTATTCATGTTTTTAAAGTTTACATGGCACATTCTTTTATGCCATAGGAAAGTCTTATATCTATTTGCTTTAGATAGAAAGCAAGAAACCTCTCTTGAGGGAAATGTTTTTTGCAAGTCCATCTTGTACATGTTCTCTTTCCTGGGGGCTCTAGCAGGATATGCTCTTGAGGAATAACCACCCCGGGCTTGAGAACAATGCACTCATGCTTAGTAAAGAGCATGTTGTGTCTCTGATCACAAAATTGGGATACACTCAGTAGATTGTATCCAAGCTCCTTGACAAAATTTACCTTCTCAATGGTGAGCTTACCATTTGTGACCATACCCCTTTCAGTGATGTAACCACCTGCATCTCCTCCTAAAGCAACTGGTCCTCCATCAATTTTCTCAAAATTGTGAAGCAAAGAACCATTGCCAGTCATGTTCCTGGAACAGCCACTATCAATGATCCACATATTTTCCTTGGTCCTTAGCTGTTCCTGCACAAAAAGAAGTTGTTAGTTACACTTGGAAACCCAAGCCTAATTGGTCTTGGGCTTTTCAAAGTGATCTGAAGACAATGTAACAGTAACAGATCCTATATTCAAGCTTTGAGGATCATTAGTTGCTATTGATAAAGAACTCTCAATCTCCAGGTCTTTCTTCATCTTCCACGCCATCTTTGGAAGATTGGATTCGGAAGTTTCAATAACTTCTGAGGTTTTGGATACTGGACCTTCGAAAGATCTTGCTTTCACTGCAGCATGCTTTAGTACTTCGGAAGCATTCCTTTCTTCCGAGACCAAAATTTCTTCCGAGGCAAGTTCTTACTTGTCTTCTTCTTCACTTTGGAGCTTCCGAAGGAAATAGATTTTCCTTCCGAAGCTTGCTTTTCCTTCTTCTTCCCAGAAGCCTTTTCTTTGACCATGTGGATAGTGCTTTTGGGATTATAGATGCAATCCCTAGCCAGATGAGAAGTACTACCACACATGTTGCAGTCCATTTGTTTCCTTCTAGGAGTCTTCTTTTGAGAGCAAGACTGAGTTTGATCACTTTCTTTCTCCATCTTTATCTTCACTGATGATGCAACAAACTTCGGCTTGCTCTTGGAGTTGGATGGTTCTGGTTGTGTAGCAGTGGTACATAGCTGGTCAGACTTCTTCTTCTTACTGGAATGGTTTGAAACTAAACTACAACTCCTGGTACTAGAGTTCATAGTTGAGTCTTCAGCCTTTACCACTTCAAACCCTGCAGAAATGAACACTTGTTTCTGCTTGGAGTCAAAAGTTGCCCTAATCTCTAGTGCCTTCTTTGATCTTCTCTTAGCTCTTCTGATCAAGTTCTTCCTCTTTGACTTGGTCATTCCATACTCTTTTCTCTCCTCAGGAGTATAGTGACCCTTCTTAGGATGATCTTCTTCACTCTTCTCAGAGTCATCCTTCACTATCTCCTCTTCATCCATTTCAATAATGGGGTCTATGAGGGGAAGCTCATCTTCACAAGTTTCACACCTTGGAGATCTTACAGACAATAGAGTGTGTGGAGGAGCTATCTTAGTAGATCCCAGTCCCTGCTTATTCTGATAACAAACTTTTGCATGTAGGGATGAAGATATTATGTTTTTTAATGTCTCTTCTTCAAGAACACATTTTTCCCTGGCTTTGCTGATCACAAGCTCAGCCTGGCATTCAGTTAACTTTGAGATGAGATCTTTGATTTGAGTCTTGTAGTTAGTGTGCTCATACTTAAGAGTTGAAATGGTTTTCTCTAGATCTTCTATCGTAAGTTTATAATCATTTTCAGCTCTTTTAAAATCAGCTTTTAAGATATTTAAGGACTCAAGATCAGATCTCATCTCTAAGTTATAGGACCTGTATCTATTAACTTTAGCAATACATTCAGGTGTACAGAGATGTTCCAATACCTTGGCTTCATCATGATCTGCCATCAATGCTTGGTTTGGAGATGCATCTTCCACCTGAAAGCTCCAGTCAAAGCCTCCTTCTTCAACAGCAACTGCGGCTTGCTGTCTTGGCTTCTCATTCTGATGAGCTCCTTCAGTTTAAAGCCTTGTTTGTGCTTGCCCACCATTTGACCTTGGTGCCTTGCACTCTCTGGCAAAGTGTCTATTTGGTTACAGTTGTAACATTTCACTTTGCTTTTATCAAGCCCAAACTTTCCACTGGCTGCATTGCTAGGAAACTTCCTCCCGGCCCTCTTGTAGAATTTGTTGGCCCTGTGAGTGAGAAGAGCCATCTACTGGACTATTTCCATATACTCCAGATCATCTGGATGGATACAGTCCAGATCTTCAAGGGTGAAGACATAAAAGCTTGTGAAGAGCTTGTCTCCTGGAATGGGCTTCCAGGGATGTAGCCTTCCCTTGGTGTCTTCGGAAAGGTGATGAAAGGACCCTTTTGTGATTTTTCGGGGTAACAGATAAGATGGTGCTATGGTTCTCTGCAATCCTTTTCAACCACATGAAGGGCTGAACTCTGTTGGTTATTGGAGTTACCAGATGGATTTTACATGTTCATCTCCATCTGGTAGCCACTAAGGATACCATACAACTCTGTGAGAGTAAGGGTCTTGAGGTTCTCAGTCCTCTTGATGACCACACAATAGAGTGTCCATTGTCTGGGAAGAGAGGACATGAACTTCCTCATAACATCCCTGTTCTCAAGAGTTACTCCAACATATGCCAGAGTATCCACAATCTCAACATACCTGAAGTATTATTGAGTCATGGTTTCACCTGCCTTGAAGGTGAAGTTCTTAAACTGCTGCTTCAAGAGGTCTTTCTTGTTTTCTTTTGCATCATCAGACCCCTCAAACATCAGCTTCAGTGCATCCCAGAGTTGCTTGGTAGTCTTGCACTTTTTGAAGTCTCTGTAGATAGAGTTTGGAAGAGCAGTTTGGAGGGCGGTCATGGCTTTCTGATCAATATCAATTCTCTTCCAGTCTTCATCAGAATAGTCAGCCACTTTCTTTGGTATCATACTACCACCACCAGCAACTGAAGAGGTGGATGGTACATGAGGTCCATCGACAATAGATCCCCACATCCTGGAGTCTTGAGACTTGATAAATCCTTCCATTCTTTGACACCAAGTATCAAAGTCTTCAGGAGTTATCAGTGGGGACTTTGTCATTGTACCGGTTTCCATATCTGCCTTTGTGATAGCTGCCATTTGAGATGTTAAATGAACTGTGAAACTGAGAGGATTAAAGATGGTGAGATCTTACAATCAAGAGCCTGAAATGCTCTGATACCAATTGCAGGACCGGGTAAGGGTGCCTAACATAATCAGTTTCACAATGAGGAGAGACTTGGAACACTTAACAGTTCAAATAGGGAACCGGGTTTGATTATGAGGATACTATGAACACAAGTAAGTAATGAGACAAAACAAGCAACAATGACATAAAAATATGGTTTTCAAGGAGTGTTGTATATTGCTCTCAACTTCTATTACAAGTGTTACAAAGCATACATTAATTACGAGAACCTGAGACTCTTTATACTACATCCTACAACCGTCAATACTTAGAAGGACAGTTGGAATTGACTAATCTAGACAACAAGATCAATCTAAAGTCAAAAGGCAGATTGCCTTTTGACTAGTGACTATGACATGCCATAGTTCACATCATTTTCTATTACAAAAAGGTTTACAGGTACAAAAATAGAAAGTTACAGACAAAGACCTTAATCTACAGTTTACAAAGGCATGGACTTTTCACCAACTCATACAAGTTGGTGAGTCTTCAGAGTTGCAGCAGAAAGTGTGTCAGCTTTATGTAAAGTAGATCAGAGAAAGCATGTCTTTTTCTGTCTTCAAAAGAAATCAGTCTTCACAGCAAAATGGCTTCGGAAGACTTTGTCTTTGAAGCTTCGGAAGACTTCATCTTTGGCTTCGGAATATTTGGACTTTGGCTTCGGAAGATTTTACACTTAAAGTATTTTCTGATGTAGTGTGTAAAACTTCCGAAGCACTTCTACCTTTGTACATTTAGTGCATGCATGCAGGAAGACTTTTGGTTGTTTTGGCTTCTTTGGTTGCATCAGCCTTATAATCTTCTGATATTACCTTACAAGTTTATTGGTTGCGTGATGGATATGGTGATCAAAAACTACATTTTAATTTAATAATATTCTTTAAAGTAAATTACATAGATTGTCCCCATGGTTATGTTAAATTTTTGGATTTGATCTTTAAAGTTTAAATTTTTAGATATAGTCGTAACGTTTCTTTCTCTTTCATACATGGTCCCTAAATCTGTTAGTCAATATTTGATGATGTAAAAATTATAAAAATAACATTTACCCTTATTGACTATCCATTTAATTTACCTTTTAAACTATGGTATTATTTTTAATTAAAGAAAACTTTATATTTTTATTTTTAAAAGTTTGGTATTTTTATATTATTTTTATTGTTTTGTTATTAATATGCTTATTATTTAATAAACTACATTTTAAATACACGAATAAGAAACTTTTAAAACATATCTTTTTAAAATGTTTGCCTTTTAACATTTAATAAAACATGTCTGCCTCGACTTTAGAGCAAGTCAGGCATTTACCAACGTTGGTGGCGATTTCAGCCTTCATGTTGGGCCACCAATATAGTTCTTTGAGATCTTGATACATCTTGTTCGAACCTGGGTGACTTGAGTATCTAGATTTATGCGCCTCATCCATCACTAACTTCCTCAAGTTCCCATAGTTCGGTACCCAAATTCTATCCATGAAATAATGAGCCCCATCAGATTTAATTTCCAATTGTTTGTCCACGCCTCGCAATGACACATCTTTCAAGTTATGTTCCAATAGTGCCTCGCGTTGAGCATCACGTATTTGAGTAGTGAGACTTGTATGGATAGTCATTCCTAATGCTCACACTCATAGTGTTTTAACCCATTCTTTCCTACTCAAGGCATATGCTACCACATTTGCTTTACCAGAATGGTAACGAATATCACAGTCGTAGTCATTAAGTAACTAGACCCATATTTGTTGTATCATGTTCAATTCATTCTGGTCAAAGATATGTTGTAGACTTTTATGGTCGGTAAAGACAATGCACTTTGTACCATATAGGTAATGCCTTCAGGTTTTTAGTGCAAAAATCACAGCCCCCAACTCTAAATCATGAGTGGTGTGGTTTTTCTCGTGAACCTTAAGTTGTTGAGATGCATAGGCTATAATTTTCTCTTTCTGCATCAACACACAACGTAACCCTTGGTGTGATGCATCACAGTACACAACAAAATTATCTGTTCTTTCTGGAAAAGATAGAATAGGAGCACTGCATAATTTTTGTTTCAGTATTTGAAACGCTGACTCTTGCTTATCACCCCAATCAAACTTCTTATCCTTCTAGGTTAACAATGTCAAAGGTTGTGCTATCTTCGAAAAGTTTTCGATGAATTGCCGATAGTAACCAGCTAGGCCTAAAAATTGTTGCACTTCAATTTGGGACTTAGGTGCTTCCTAATTTTTAATTGCTTCAATCTTGGAAGGATCTACATGTATGCCCTTCTCATTCACCACATGACCGAGAAAATGGACTTCTCGTATCAAGAATTCACATTTGGAGAACTTAGCATACAATTTCTCATTCCTGAGTAACTCCAAGATTAACATCAAGTGATGTTCGTGTTCTTCCATGATCCTTGAGTATATTAATATATCATCAATGAACACGATCACAAATTTATCCGAGCAGGGCTTGCATACCCTATTCATTAGATCCATGAATACAGCTGGCACATTTGTTAGTCCAAAAGGCATGACTAAGAACTCGTAGTGATCATAACATTCTCTAAACGTCGTCTTAGGAATATCCTCTTCTTGGACCCGTAGTTGATGGTAACCTGATCTCAAATCAACCTTCGAATAGTAGCTGGAACCTTGAAGTTGGTCAAATAAATCATCAATTCTCGGAAGTGGGTACCGATTGTTGATTGTGAGTTTGTACAACTCCCGGTAATCGATGCACATTCGGAAGGTTCCATCCTTTTTCTTCACAAATAAGACCGGAGCTCCCCAAGGTGAGAAACTCAGTAGTATGAACCCTTTATCCAATAAATCTTGCAGTTGATTGGATAACTCTTGCATCTCAGATGGCGCTAGACGATGTGGAGAACGTGCAATCGGTGCATCTCCAGGTACTAAATTGATTCGGAACTCGACTTGTCTCTGCGGCGGTAAACCTGGCAAATCTTCAGGAAAGACTCCTGATAATCCCGCACAATCGGTATGTCTTCGAATTTTCATTCTTCGGGCTTCTTCTCTACCACATATGCCAGGAATGCATAGTACCCCTTACACATAAACTTTCGAGCCTTCATGCATGAGATAATCCACAAGGCGGCTCCACCACTTTCTCCTTGGATCGAAAGAGTTTCACCACCCGGTAAAGGAATGTGAACTATCTTTTCATAGCACACTATCTCAACATGATTCTTCGACAACCAATCCATTCCAATAACAAAGTCGAAACTTCCCAACTCCATGGGCAAAAGATCTATGCTAAACTCATGATCACCCAAACTTAAAGTACACCCTTGAATTATTTCTTCAGATTCAATTAACTTACCATTTGCTAATTCTATAGTATAATGTTTGTTCAACCTACTTGCTTTTAAACCAAGTAATTGTCTAAACTCAGTTGACATAAAACTTAAATCAGTACCGGTGTCAAATAGAACTAAAGCAAATTGATTATTAATGAGGAACGTACCCGTGACAACATTGGGGTCTTGGCGGGCGTCCCCTGCACTAATCACAAAAGCTCTTCCTCGTGCTTGGTTGGTGTTCTGGTTCTTGAGCTTGGGGCAATCCTTCTTGAAGTGGGTAGTGCCACCACATTCATAACATGCCCTATTCATCTTCTCCATTTTATCATTCTTGTTAGCTGGATTGAAACGACAGAATTGAGTTCGGTGTCTAATTCTTTTGCCCTTCCCACAAAGTATGCTTTCATAAGATCCTACATGATAATAGTTACACTTGTTGCACTTAGGGTGTGAGCCAGTGTACTTAATCGGTTCGAAGGTGCTAGCAGCATACACCTTAATAGTTTCTTGCTTCTTGTTTGATTGGTTCCATGACTTGTTTCCTGGTTTCCCAAACCATCTCTTTTTCTCCATAGTCTTCTTCTCGGCAGAATTCTTTTAGGTTAACACCCTCATACGGACCGCATCATCAATCAAAGTATGTGCTAAAGTCACAACACTTTGTATGGAGGTTGGGTTAGAAGAAGTCACCATTCCCCAGATTTGGGGTGCAAGCCCCCAGATATACCTCTCGATTTGTTTATACTCAGGAGTGACCATTTGGGGAGCAAGCCTTGAGAGTTAGTGGAAACGAGTAGTGTAGGCTTCAACCTCAGCACCTTCTATAACATGATTCCAGAATTCTATCTCTAGTTTATGTACCTTACTTCGGGGGTTATACTGGGCTTTTAACATAGTCTTCAAATTTTCCCACAAAAGACCATATGCAACTTCTCGTCTAAGGGTTTGTACTTGAAGATTCCACCAAGTTAAAGCCTCATCAAGAAAAGTACAAGTAGCATATGTAACCTTACAATTGTCGGCACAATTACTTATGTCCAGTACAGATTCCATCTTTTCGATCCACCTTACTAAGCCCACGGCACCCTCAGAACCATGGAAGTTTTGCGGCTTACATGACAAAAAAGGTCTTGTGGGAACAACCTTTTTGTGAATCTTAGTCTCTGTATTGTCAATTTCACTGTATTAATATCCCACATGATAATAAATAGTGGCGTCACCCTTTTAAAGATGTAATTTATTATTACATTACCTGTAGCGCCGCCAGTACCGACACCACTACCTCCAGAACCACTTCCCCTAGCACCACTGCTTCGGGTACCACTACCGGCTCCACCATCGTTTGTTCCATTTTGAGTGGCTTCATATTGTGCTAACGCTACTGCTACCTGTTTGAAACTAGCTGAGCAATATCCTCAGGGCTCATAGGCGATGTTCCTCCTTGGTTGTTACGAGTTGTCCTCCTCTTTGGTGCCATGTTTTCTTTCTAATACATATGATTAAAAAGAAACGAGACAATTCAAAAAAATAATGTCATCACATGGGTGCAAAAATGTAAACAACCAAAACAAACACCACTAAACATAGATGAACTAAACTTGTTACAATAGTTTGCAAAATACAAAAGGTGGATGGGGTACATAGCCCATCGGTACAAGTTTTCATCTAGTAATATCTAGCGAGCACAACCCGCTCGCATAGGTCTAATGTATAAGGTGCAAGAATCTTCCAATGAGAATAGCAACCCCAACAAGAACACTAACGCCTGCAAGTGTTACTGCTGAATCGGCATGTGCTCTGCTCTAGTGGCTCTCTCAATCGCTGTAGTGGCTCTCTGATCAGCTGTTGTGGCTCTTTCCTTAACTGTGATGACACGCTGATGAAGCACACCCAAAGAATGACCATCAAGATCCATACGGGCATCTAGATCATCCACCTCATCATGAAGGAACTGAATCTGCTCATCATGTGTGTTGCTACGAGCTACAAGTGTCAGAACTGTAACTTCCACTGGCTCGCTAGTGCTAGGAAGTGATGGTGGTGGCTGTGATGACTCACCAATCTCATAAGTGGAGGGAGTCCCCTCTATACCTCTCCAATCGGCTAACACTGATGGCATCCACGTCATCTTGCGAGCCTGGGATATCCTCTTCACCTTCTTCTATGCGGGTTGGGTAACTAGATCCTCATCTTCAGGAGTAGACAGTGTGTGTGGCCTCTTAGTAGGCAACCTGACCCTTTTACGGGCCGTTTGAATAGTGACCATCCCACAATACTCACGAGGGAAAATAGGGGAAAGGATAGGGCTGAGCATCACCTCAAGAGTCTCTTCCCTGGGCTCCTTATCAGAACACATATTTGGTAACTCCTCTGAAACAACCTCGTGAGTCGGGGCACTCTCATCATAATAGCTATCATCGTTCGCTCACATGTGGAGACAGTGTTGTTGCAGATGTGGATGGTGATGTCATGAATGATGATGGGGTCATTGGTGCATATTGCTACTCCTCCTCAGTGTCAGAAATAACGATAGGGCTAGAGCTGGACAACATGACTAGGATGACTATACCCATATAAATTTTCAAGCATGTGCCATGGTATTAATGCAAATGTATTAATATTATTCATGCATAAAAAACACCTTAAATGAGGGTTCTTAAGTTATAGTCTAGCTTTACTAAGACAACCTAGTTCACTATAACCATTAGCTCTAATACCAATTATGGTTATAGTTCGAGCTACCAGGGACTTTCATGCATGCAATAAAGAAATATAACTCAAGGTTCACACAAGGATCAATTTTTGGTTGAGTCTCGTTTTCTTGTTATCGTCCAATTAGAAATAACATCTACAAATATAAACATGTTTTTTCCCTAAAATATAAATATTAAAAAGGGGCTGTGAACTCACCTGTACGAAATCTTGTGTGAACAAGTAGCAACTAAAACCCGAAATGGAAACACCGAATTACTCGCCCTAAAACATATAAGATATCTTAAGGTCTAGATGCCTGTTTATCACGCAAGTTGTTCACCCAACTCACAAAGCTTGATTGAGATGTTCTTGCTTGAGAAGAAAAAAAAACGTTATACTTGCCACTTTCATCATAATAGCGTAAAAATAACATGTGTATATAATTATTTCCCAAAATACCATTTTAAGAGTTGTTCACACTCGACATTTGAAAATACACCCATATATATATATTCATTTATGTATAATATGTACTTGTTGAAACATTTAGCACCGAAAACTTATAAATTTTCACAAAATATATATTCTTATAGATATGCTTAATAAATTTTCACTCAAGTGTTCAACACTTAAAGATTTACCAAAGCATCAAAAACCATAATTTTTATGTGTTTGAACTTTAAAACCATCGGTTATACCAAAATATACCTATAATTATTAAAATATTTTTTTTTTTATTTTTTATTAAATAAATCTTTTGTCCCTAAAATATCTTTCAAATATACAAATACATATTTTAACTCAAAAAATATACCCAAGACTTGATTGTCATAAAAATACCATTTTTGTAACTAAGTCACTAGATTAACAACAAAACCATGCTTAAGCTATTATATAATATGTTTTGTAATAATCATATTTTTCATACATAAAGATATCAGATCTTGCACTCAACATGCTAAAATAATCATTTTAGTTAGAATAATATGTTTAAGACTTTTCATCCACAACATCATGTTAAAATATACTTATGTATTTTTCTTTCAAAAATACCAAACTTTAACATATTAGATTCCACATTATGACATGTTTAACATGCCTATTGTCATTAATCATGTGTTTAACCATAATAAAGTGTATTTCAACTAAAAATTGCTAATGTTGCATGATTTAAATATGTTCACCCATAAACTTGCAAAAATGTAGAGTTTTTTTTTGATAAACTAAAAAAAATTCAACTTACACACGTACATACATATACACGATTACATATACTTACATATATAACACCTTTAAAACCATATTAACACTTGTTTTAAAAAAATCTTTAAGAAAACATCCCAACTCTTTGGTGAACTAACATACGTTTTTTCTAAATTTCACTGTAGAAAGAGTGAGAATTGTATTCATACCACTAGACTAGCTAGGTGAAAATTCTAAGGGATGAGTGAGAGAAACTTGAGCTTCCAAACAAAATAAACTTCTTGGATAAGTTTGTACTGGTAGAGGATGGAGACAGTGGGATGGCTTGCTTTATTTTATTTTTCACACTTACACTTATTTAGTTTGTTTAAATTAGTTATTATATATTTATTATTTATTTATAAAAACACTCTTGCATCTTCATATTTATACATATATGCATATATATACTTATATATATATATATATATATATATATATATATTAATTCAATAACATTTAGTTAACTTGATGATAAGTTGGGTTGCTATAGTCTACGAACAAGTTCGTTAAAGTTTCGGTTAGTTTCGAACGCACACTAATATATGTTTTTTAATAGTTATCGCTTTGCAACACGCGTAATAATAAATATTTCATTCTTTTATTTTTTTTTCACCAACGATCGCTTGTCGGGTTAGACCATGTATGACCCGATAATTTTTTAAAAGCACCGATAAATGTTATGCGATGAATGAGCTTTGCTATCCATATGATAACCTAATTAACCAAAAATCAAGTCTAACATATACATGATTCACAGAAATGGAGATAGTGGGATGGCTTGAGCTTTATTTTATTATTCACACATACACTTATTTAGTTTGTTTAAATTAGTTATTATATATTTATTATTTATTTATAAAAACACTCTTGCATCTTCATATTTATACATATATGCATATATATATATATATATATATATATATATATATATATATATATATATATATATATATTAATTCAATAACATTTAGTCAACTTGATGATAAGTTGGGTTGCTATAGTCTGCGAACAAGTTTGTTAAAATTTCGATTAATATATGTTTTTTTAATAGTCATCGCATTGCAACACGCGTAATAATAAATATTTCATTCTTTTACTTTTTTTCACCAACGATCGCGTGTCGGGTTAGACCATGTATGACCCGATAATTTCTTAAAATCACCGATAAATGTTATGCGATGAATGGGCTTTGCTATGCATATGATGACCTAATTAACCAAAAATCAAGTCTAACATATACATGATTCACAGAAATGGAGATAGTGGGATGACTTGAGCTTTATTTTATTATTCACACATACACTTATTTAGTTTGTTTAAATTAGTTATTATATATTTATTATTTATTTATAAAAACACTCTTGCATCTTCATATTTATACATATATGCATATATATACTTATATATATATATATATATATATATATATATATATATATATATATATATATATATATATATATATATATTAATTCAATAACATTTAGTCAACTTGATGATAAGTTGGGTTGCTATAGTCTACGAACAAGTTTGTTAAAATTTCGATTAGTTTCGAACGCACACTAATATATGTTTTTTTAATAGTCATCGCATTGCAACACGCGTAATAATAAATATTTCATTCTTTTACTTTTTTTCACCAACGATCGCGTGTCGGGTTAGACCATGTATGACCCGATAATTTCTTAAAATCACCGATAAATGTTATGCAATGAATGGGCTTTGCTATGCATATGATGACCTAATTAACCAAAAATCAAGTCTAATATATACATGATTCACAAAAATGCAATAAATGTACGAATGGGGTGTAACCTGGGATTGCTTGATGTCACAGCCACTAACCACCATCCACCATCGGCCACCACTGTCGCCGCCAATCACACACCACCGGCGCCTCCGCCAACCACCACCAGTGCCGCCGCCAACCACTACCCCCCGCCACCCACATGCCACCGGCGCCTCCGCCAACCACCGGGAACCGCCGCCGCCACCACCATAACCACTTTACTTTTAACTCCTTCGTTTTTTCCTTCCCAACAAACAACACAAAGTAATGATTAATTTCATTAATAAAAAGTAACCAAACAAGAAAATAGAATGTACTGATTTTATTTCATTCTTTAATCCATTATATTCACTAATTAATTTCATTAATTCGTCGATTTTATTATCACATGCCAAACAAAAACCTAAGAGTTATATTCATAATTATAAAACTTTAAATACAAAATCTAAAATTATGATAACCATCAATTTATTTTACTCTAATTTTTATTTTCGTACAAGTCTCCACGTCAAAACCCTTGTCGTCGTCCTCTTAGGGTTTAGACAGAAGACCCAAATATCACCAAGAGATGTGTGGAATAGCCCTAATAATCTCCGGTGTTCGTATTGATCTATCGTCTCTTCTTCCAGATGCAACCAATTATTCATCTATTTCTCAAGAATCTGAAACTGTAAGAAATCTGTGTTATCCAACAAATTTGATGATTCAAGTTCATTGTTATGAAAGTTGCACATAATTTGGAGTTAAGGATTTGATAAATTTGTGAAATAACTTTAGTTGACTAGTTGACTGATACTCGTTGGGTTCTATTTGCTACCGCTTTCAATTTATCGATTTTCGTGATTTCGTGTGATACATAGATGATGTAAATGAACTTATTTGGGTTCACTGGTGGAGTTCCAATAGTTGTTCATGATTCAAGAATCTGGAACTATAAGCAATGTGCACTATCAATTGTTTTTTACGATTCAAGTTCATTACTGTGAATGCTGCATGAATTTTGGAATTAAGATATGATAAATTTATGAAACAATCATATATTTAATTGATACTCATTGGTTACTAATTACCATATCGCCAAACATAACTTGGATTCTATTTGCTACTTTCCATCTCTCGATTTTAGCGTGCTTGTTCGGTTTTAACCTTTAAAGTGCCGTAGAATCACAGATGATGTAATTGAACTTATTTTGGTTCACTGATGGAGTTTCAATAGTTTTTTATGATTCAAGAATCTGCAAATGTAAGCAATTTGTACCATAAATTTTTTTTAAACGATTCAAGTTTATTGATGTGGAAGTTGTAGGAAATTTGAATTTAAGATTTGATAAATTTATGAAACAGTCATATTCAAGTGACACTAGTTGTTTACCATATCCCTAGACATAACATTACATGATTCTACATGCTATTGCTTTAATTTCTTGATTTTTGTGATTTTGTATGATTTTTAACTTTTTAAAGCACCATGGATATGTAGATTTAACTTATTTCGGTTCACTGGTGGAGTTCCAGCTTTTATTTTCTGTAGATGATATCAAAGCAGCTCTGAGGAAAAGGGGCCCTGACAGTTTAGGAATCAAGTCTATATTACTTCATGCACATGAGGGAAGGATTTTTCGTTCTTCACTGGAGAAAGAAGAACCAACCAAATTATCCCACCTGAAAGATAATTTTGTCTTGAACAATAATTTAGTTGGAAAACTTTTATTTTTTGGGGCTACATTGCAATTAAGAGGAGTATATCCAATCACACAACCGTTGGTGGACAAATATGGGAATATTCTTGTGTATAATGGTATGATTACTTGTCCACCAAATTAGCATCTCATTGCTTTAATTATTCTCTTCAATAGGGGTGTTTGGTCGTTTAGATTTATGTTTTGGAAATGAGTATATGATGATTTACAATCAATAACTGATTTCGCTTCTAACTGCATGATATTAAGGGGGTGTGATAATCAATTTTGGATAATCAGTTGGCCTCAACAGAAACAATCGTCTAAAGAGTAAAACGTGATTACATATTTACCCTGTTTTTATTCTACTGAGAATGAAATCTTTCTTGGTTTTAACTTTCATATCTATTAAATAATCAGCATTTGCCAAACATCTGATTTTCTAATTATTACAGCTTCAAATGAAACCACATCTAAACACTATTTGCTACTGTCTGGTTTACTACAACTGAATATTTGATTTGTTCAACTCTCACATAATCCATACAAAATATTCCCTGTGACATTATTTAATTTCTTTGAATTTTAGATAAGATTGGAATAAATATGCTAAATAAAGAACATTCATGGAGAATATCTTGCTGTTCCTAATAGGTGAAGTGTTTGGAGGAATTGAGGTCAGTAATGATAGCAACGATGCTGAAGTCCTCATTGAGTCTTTGAGTAAATCTTGCAACTGCCTTTCTCACGAACATGATGGCACATGTTCTTCTGGCAAATACTCTGTTCCTGAATTTCTTTCAAAAATCAAGGGACCATGGGCTTTAATCTACTGGCAGGTAACTTTTGAGTGGTAAGTAAGTTCCATTCATTCGAATGGTACTGGAATATGTAACTAGAGGTGACAATTTTGACCCATTTATATATAAATATGTCTCTAATGGGTCAAAATATCTGTAAGTGTTTATATAATACATAAAATCTCCTAACTCAAATTATTCAAATGGTTAGATGGTTATTCAAATAATATAATACATGAAATCTCCTAACTCAAATTATTCAAATGGTTAGATGGTTATTCAGATAATTTACTTTGGATTAATTTCATATGCATCCTTCCTAAACATTCAATATTTCATATATATTCTTCAAAGTTTTTATAATATATTTATTCTTTCAAAGCACTAAAAGTATCATGTTCCTCATCCGTTTATAAATAAAACAAACTCAGTTACTTATAACTATCAGATTACTGAATAAACGAATAGGAAAACAATATTAGTATTGTGAATCATCTTATTCCATGTGGTTCTTATTGTTTATTTAGCGAAACAAACTGGTTTTATTTTTTTTAAACATGAAAAATTGACTATTATGAAATCTATGAGGATTATATAAAATTTTGATCTTTTAGAAGGACATATATGTGACGGGCCCAAGAATCTTTGTGCTCATATTTTACCCTTTATTTAATATAAATTTTAAGTTATTGGACAAAAAGTGTTTCTGGTCAACCCAATCCAATTACCAATTTTGACCCGGACGTGTTGGCTAATCCACCCATTTTGTCACCTCTA
The DNA here is from genome assembly GCA_025506505.1 of Flaveria sonorensis. NCBI lineage: Eukaryota > Viridiplantae > Streptophyta > Magnoliopsida > Asterales > Asteraceae > Flaveria > Flaveria sonorensis. The sequence goes on from CM046434.1 coordinate 2,313,033, forward strand.
GAAGTAGCATAATCTGACTTCTTGTTTATAATTTTTTTTTTTTGAATTTATACATCTCAGGAGAGCTCAAAGACAATATGGTTTGGTAGAGATCCACTAGGAAGGCGAAGCCTTCTTATTCATTGGCCAAATATAAAAGACCCTAGACTCATTCTTTCTTCTGTAGCTCCACCTTATGCTATTAATGAAAATTCTGGTATGCACACTTTATTCAGAGTTGTTTTATTATTTTTATGTGATAAAATATGCAATTTATTTGTTATCTTTACAGATGTTGGATATGAAAATGAGCTGAATGAGCCAAGCTTTTGGGAAGAGCTCCCATGTGCAGTGTACAGCTTGTCCATGAGTGGTTCACAGATGGATGAAAATCTAACGTGTGAAGTCAAAAGACATAATTGGCTTGATCCCTTGCTGCAAGAACTGATTAAGTGGGATAGGATTCTTGTGGAACCCACACCTGAAAATTTAATTGAAGTTTATAAAATGTATTCTAGTGAGCAACAAGGTAAAATGTAGATTTCATCACTCAAACAGCTTATAGTATTTAGCCAGCATCATATATATTTTTCTGAGTCGTACCTGTTACAAACTAATCTTGTGTTTGACCATTGTTTTCTTTTCCCTCTCAATCATTGTTTTTTCTGTCAAATCTCCATCACAAATTTTTGTAGGATTTTCCTAATTATTTTATCTAAATCAATTTTTTTGGGTGTCATTTATTTTTAACTACTTTTGCGTTAACTTCTGTAATGATATGCAGTACCTTATGGTTTGCAACTGTTTTTTCAATTGCTACAGGGCATTTGCATCAGAAAGTTCTGGCTGCTCTTAGAGAATCTGTGAGAAGGCGCACAATATTTTCAGGAATTCATCTGGTTGGTAAATAAATCTGGTTTTACGTATATATGTGTGTGTGTCTACATATTTATTTTGGATTTCTTTATTGGTTAAAACCACACAACACTGTTATTTCTTTTGCATTTTGAGTTTTACCATTTAATGAAATAGTGGAATATACCATTGCTTGTTATATTATGTTTTCCAACTTCTATTCGACTGGCAGGGCACTTCTCCAGTGGCTGTGCTCTTTTCTGGTGGATTAGATTCTATGATACTTGCAGCATTGCTGGATGAGTGCTTAGATCCAAAAAGTAGGTGATTGACTTTTTATTTTTCCAATATGAAAAGAACTGAAAAAAATGTCTTTCAACTTTGAGACTATGCTATTATGGTCCTGAACTACCAAATCCATATCATGCCCTAAACATAATTAAGTATTTCAGCGTATCAACCTTGCATTCAGTCACTTAATTTAGTTCCATGGACCAATTAATGGCAATGGCAAGAGTTCTTAGTTACTTTTTCCAACTTAAAGAGATTCATGATGGTAAGTTAAATGAAAAGAATAAGTGTAAAAAAGAATAACCATTAAATTTTCCTGTACTTTTGTCATCATTGTTCACCAAGCTAATTCTCAAACTTTTGCTGACAGATGAAATTGATCTGTTGAATGTGAGTTTTGATGGTCAGCTAGCTCCGGATAGAATCTCTGCTAGGTCAGGTGTGAAGGAGCTCAGAAAAATTGCCACATCGAGAAGGTAAATATAAAGGATAAGTATTGTTTTCCTTATTGGGGTTGTAAGGTAAATATTGGATTTTTCTCTGGTTGTATAAATTAATTTAGTTTTCTGTCTTCGAATGCAGATGGAATCTGGTAGAGATAGATGCAGAATTGTCAAAATTGACTTTGGAGACAAAGCATGTCATGTCACTTATTAATCCCTCGAATACATACATGGTACTTAGAACCTTATTTTGTTTATTTTTCTTTTTATCTTTTTTATCCGTTTGGGGATACTATTTTTTATATATAGCAATATGGTGGATTGGTGGGTCAAACTTATATTATATATAGCTTTTGTCTACAGGTTGTGTTTTATCTAGCAGGGTAAAATGAAAAAGATAAGCTAAAAATGAAAGTTGTTTAACCTTCAAATGGGCAGAGTAGTTCTAAAGTCACGCAAAGTGAATTAAAACACTTAAAGTTATCATATACCCATTATATATTAAATAAACCAGTTACTTATAATTGTCTATTCAACTGGATAAAGGAAGAAAACATTCTTTGATTCATGGTAATAATGTTTTTTGTCTATTTGTTTATTCAGTGAAACAGATTGCTATAAAGAAACTGTTTTTATTTTATTTATTATAAATGGATAAACATGATATTTGTTTTATGAAAGGATAATTATGGTATTATGAAATTTAGAGGGATGTATATAAAATTAATCCTATTTAACAGAGCATTATAAACGATTTTATTAGAATAATCTTGAAATAATCTGAGTATTCTGGTTATATCTGGTCCACTAATTAGTAGAAAAAGGTACTGTTAAAAAAGAAAAAGAAGAAAAAGGTAGGTCAAAACGTGTTCCAGGTAGGCCCGACCCTTGCGAATGACCTGTTTTGACCAATTACCCAACCTGCTACCCACTTTATATTTCTTATCTACTACTAATAATAATCGCTGATGTTATACAGGACCTTAATATTGGAATTGCCTTGTGGTTGGCAGCTGGTGGTGATGGGTGGTTGAGTGAAGAAACTGGTAGGAATATTAGTAACTATTCAGAATGCCAGCGTGTTAAGTACAAGTCTGAATCCAGGATCTTATTGGTTGGTTCTGGTGCTGATGAGCAATGTGCTGGTTATGGCCGCCATAAAACCAAGTACAAACAAAGCAGGTTAGCAAGACAATTTTTGGCGGTGCTTTTATTTATTGTTTTAAAGTAATTGAACCGGGTAGAAACATGCCGACAATTACGTTTTCATGGTACATATAGTCAACCTGATTACGTTGTTTCTATAACAGGATGGGTTCATGCAAATATTACATTCGAATGTGAAATTTTACGTTTAATACCAAATTATTGATGACACTCGCATCTTAATTTTTTTTTCTTAGATAACAGTCTTGCCAAACATGTTTTGATTCAACTTGCGCCGCCAAGATGGTTGGGTTGAGAGAGAAAGCGCTACCCATTTGAACCCACTAATAACTAAATAGGCTGAAATTGCCACCTCTAGATTCACTATCTTCAACAAGCAAAAATTCCGCTTATAGTACAGAAAAACGATAAGGACAAAAGATTTATGTGCTACCAAACAAACAACTAAACAAGATAAATAAGTAAATGGCAAAAAATATCCTTATTATACTTGTTGCCTTCCTTTGTAAGTTTGTATAACCGTTTCTATTGTGAAACTAAAAAGGAATAATTAAAGTAACGTTACTAATATACATTCATTATTTGTGCTGAATGTGGATGGTTGAACATTTGTCATCAGTTGGGCTGGGCTAAATGAAGAAATGAAATTAGATATGCAGAGAATATGGAAGAGAAATCTAGGTAGAGATGATAGATGCATTGCTGATAATGGCAAAGAGGTACCACTATTATTTTTATTGCAATTAGAGGTGGCAAAACAAGAGTGCTGTGCAGGGTTTGGTAACGGGTCAGTTGGTTTGACCCAAAACAATTTCTCTCTCTCTCTCTCTCTCTCTATATATATATATATATATATATATATATATATATCTTTTTTATGAACAGTTACCGTGTCAAATACGATTAACAAACTTAAATTGTTCTATTTAACTGACATGGGATGTTTTATGCATTGAAAATACATCGCTTCCTTTTTAGCTAAATTTTCTGATTTCATTTTCGTTATGTTGAGATAAAACATAACTTGATACGACCCATATACAAGTAAACGGGTCAAATTGCCATCTCTGATTCTTGGTTCTCGACTTACTTCAGTGACTTTTATTTCTTTATCTAGGCTAGATTTCCTTTTCTAGATGAGGATGTGATAAGGCTACTGCTTGACATTCCACTATGGGAAATTGCAGACCTTCGCCAACCAAGTGGAGTTGGGGATAAAAAGATCTTGCGTGAGGTACGTGTTGCTCATTTCATCATATTCTATTGTAGGAATTTGATTTTTTGCATCATAAGAATGAAAACAATAATGTAAAGAAGTTTGCTCAAAACCATATTTCATGCATCTTAACCATCAACTACATTGTTGGTATTTCTGAAGGTTGCAAGAATGCTTCACTTACACGAAGCAGCTGGTCTACCTAAAAGAGCTATTCAGGCATGCATTCTTTCTTCCCTTAATTACCAAAAATACAAGATTTGGCTGTTATACCCATTTGATATTGGATATGTGACATATTAAGCAAATCCCACATCGTTCCATACTTCCATTCATAGGAGAGAGATTAGATTATATGGAATGCCTGAACTCAAATATCACCGGCGTGTTCTCAGCCCCTCGGTTGTGGATGAGAGAACTGTGTAGTTATAAGAGAACTCCATAATAGTTAAGCGTGCTTGGGTGATTGTAATTCTAGGATTGGTGTCTCCTGAGAAGTATCCACTCGGCAACCAAAAACAAAGCCATGGGCTTCTCATTAGAATGGGCCGAGTCATGTATGACCGACCTATAACACCGTTTTATCCATATTTTTCCATCATAAAGAATTAGGGTTAAAATAAAATAGATTATAATTCTCTTGTTATAATCACATTGTTAAAATAAAGAGTTAATTACATGAATGGTCCCTGTGGTTTATCGAAAATAACAGGTTTGGGTACTAAAGGTTTTTTGTAACAGGTTGAGGTATTGTGTTTTTAGTTTTGTAACGAGAATGGGTATTAAGACTAACAGACGTTAGTTTCTCTGTTAAATTAATGACTAAAATGCCCCTGTAGGGACTAAATTTGTAATTCTATATGTCTCTTTTGTTCAGGAACCATTTGTGTAATTATCAATAAGAAAAAAAACATATTCAACCCCCACCCACAATCCCCAACCCACATCTCTTTTAGAAATCAGACTACCACCACCGCGAATCCATCACCGCCATTACCCACCATCGCTGCAGCCCACCACCACCCTGGTCAACGCCCATTTTAGATCCCAAATCACCACCAAATCGTCACCGAAAACTCTAAACTTGTCACCAAAAACCACCTAAAAGAACCAGATGTGAATGATGGAAGGGGTGAAATCCGATATGGTTTGTCCTGTTGGAGCATTTGGAGCTTCGCTTGATCTGGGTTTGTTACATGAGAGATGGTGGAGATGGTTGGAGATGGTGGCGATGGCTGGTGGTGGGTGGTCACTTTTAGGGTTTTACAGGGGAAAAAGGAAAGGGGATTTGGTGATGATGGTTGATAGCAATGATGATAACGGTACCGCAGATGAATGGCGGTGGTGTGAGGGTACTGGTGGTGTGATGGCCGGTGGTGACGACCGACGTCGACAGTGGTCCGAGGGTACCGGTGGTGTGATGGTCGGTGACGGTGGTGTGAGGGTACTAGTGTTGTGATGGCTGGTGTTGATAGCCAGTGATGATGATGGTTAGGGACGGTGGTGGTGGTGGTGGTGATGGTTAGGGACGGTGGTGGCAGTGGTGATGGTTAGGGACGGTGGTGGCAGTGGTGATGGTTAGGGACGGTGGTGGAGGTGGTGAAAGTATTGATTATTGTGTATATATGTGTGTCTATATATATAGAGTTATATATAAATATATTACTTTAATTTAATTACACAACTAGTCCCTCTAATTTACACAAGTAGTCCTATAACGTGAAAAGACTAAAATACAAACTTAACAGAAAATCTAACGTCCGTTAGTGTTAATACTTAAACTTGTTACAAAATTAAAAGTGTACTCAAACTTGTTACTTTTTTTGCTTAGTACCCAAACCTGTTATTTTATATAAACCACATGAACTATTTATGTAATTAACTCTAAAATAAATTAGATAATTCTCTTCTATTTACAGTTCGGTTCAAGAATCGCTAGGGAATCAAACCGCAAGAATTTTGGCAGTAATCGGGCTGCAAACCAAGCTTCTGCTGGAAGTGCACTCTTTCAACCACTTTGATTTTGAATGATGCGGCAAACATTTAAAGAAATGCAGTTGAATGTAACTTATAGATGTGATTTTCATTTGATTTCTGCAATTGTAACATTTGGACTTGGTTCATAAATTTGGTATAACCTCATGGACTAAGTCTGTAATTTACTAAATTAATGATTTATTGAACATGTAACATGTTATGTACTTATTTATAAAAAGGTTTGAAGCATGTGTGAATGCTCCATTTGTTTTGTTCGGTTGTGTGTATATCTGTATGTATGCTTAGAAAGAAACCCACATTACGACTCTGATAATTATCAGTTCAATTTCTCTTTAAATCGGTTCAATTTAATAATTATTTTTCACTTTTGATATATTTTAAACTCATGATCGAAATGACATTAGTGACATAGGTTAACTGAGACATAATGTGTGAAGAGTATGCAATGTCTATTGCTACGTACAAACTGGGTTAAAAATAGCTTTAGGTTTGGTCAGCAAAAGTTAAAACCGAAACTAGTGCATGTTGACCCTGATTTGAGTGAGGGAAATGATTGGGTTTAAATTGCATTGACTCGGGTTGAAACTAGGTCAATTTGAATTTTACCGGGTTGAAACCGGGTTTTGTCTAGAATTGATCTCAACCTTATATGTTGGGTCGTGTTGGAATCCGGTTAGGGTGAATTTGGTTTATCGATTGGATCAAGTTGGGCTGATTATTTGGTTTTTAAACATGTTTTTCTGTCTGTTTTTATCTAAGGTTTGCTTTTTTTCCCCTTCTATCACTGGGGCATAGTATTAAAACTGATGTAAAATGTTTTTATTGTACAATTTTGTTAAAAAGTTTTACCTTTTGTTCTAGAGTTCATTTAAGGAGATGAGCAAAGAAAAAAACCGAAAAAAAAAAAAAATAGTTGTGTTCAAAAGTTTTTTTATTATAAAAAAGTTAAAAGGAATGTTAAAAAATTATATTTTCGAATTCACTTAAAGACAAAAATAAAAGAATAAATGCTAAAATCAGTCAATTCAAATTAAAAGCAGAGAAAAGAGAAGAGGAGAAAAAAGAATGAAAAAAAGAGAAAGAAGAATAGATGATTTCATGTCTCTTCTCTTCGAAAACACAACGTTAGTTTGGTTGTTAGATGAAAACTAGTGTTAAGCCCTTGCGTTGCGGAGGGAGACGTAAAACCATGCCAAGTAGCACCAATGTCACGTCACAGCCAGTCACTGTTAACACAGGAAAACTCGTATTAAAGAATAAATAAAAACTGAAATATAAAACCAAACGAAAAGTAGAACCACAAACATGAAACATAAAACATTAAAAACATAAATAAGTCAATCTAGGATCCACACGTTGCGACGAGAAGGTTAAACGGGAAAAATAAGCGTAACAACGTTGAACCACACGTGCACGTTACAACGTGTTAACTCTTAAAATTTAGACCGTAAATCGAAACGTTTGTAAAAGATGAAAAGTACAGAGGATTAAAGTTGAAAGTGCAAAAAATATAAAGGTTAAATTATGAAATATGTAAAAATACTGGGTTTAAAACAACAAATTAAAAGAAAAAAAAAGATGTATACGTGATACAACAATTAATGCATCTCCAAGTTGATAATTAGTAATAGACAAATTAAATTTTAATAATCAAAACTATTACCTATTGATCAATAATAATCCATACTATTAATTTGTCCCGTGACACTCTCAACTTTCTTTTTTATTACCAACAACAATCCCAATTATACAATTTTTAATATTTTACGTTTGATTTGGACTCGATACCAGTTGCAATAATGATTATGAACGAAATTAAGAAATATACAAGTTAAATTGGATCTAAAATAAATACAAATCGAGAGTAAAAGTTTAAAAATTATGTCATTGGGACTGTTGTTAGTAATAAAAATAAATTTGAGAGTGTTACCGACCAAATTAACAGTATAAAGTATTATCGACCGATAGTTAGCAGTTTGGATTATTAAAATACAAATTGTCTTGGTAATATTTAAATCCTGTCATGTTAATCAAGACAGAGGACTAGGGCTGCAAACGAACCGAACGAACACGAACAAGGCTTTGTTCGTGTTCGTTCATTAAGAAATAAACATGTTCATGAACTGTTCACGAACACTTACCGAACGGATTTCCTTGTTCGTGTTCGTTCATTAAGAAAATGAACATGTTCATGAACTGTTCACGAACACTTACAGAACGCAAACGAATACAAACAAAATTAAACGAAAACAAACAAATGTTCATGAACATGACGAACACAAAGAAGTCCATGAACACAAACGAATACAAATGATCACATATTTATTTTAGAAATAAAATCAGCATTTTCATCACAAAATTTACAAAAAATAAATAAACATATAACATAAATATCCAAAAACATTTGATATACTTGTCATAAAAATAATTAACACAAAAACTAAGAACATAATCGAACATATTAACGAACATATTATTGAACGTTCACGAACGGACATTAACGAACATAAACGAACGAACACGGCTTGTGTTCGTGTTCGTTCGTTTAACTAAACGAACGAAATTTTCTTGTTCATGTTCGTTTATTTACTAAACGAACGAACATAAACGAACTTCCCGTCGAACAGTTCACGAACTGTTCGCTGAACGTTTAGTTCGTTTGCAACCTTACAAAAGAATTAATAAGTCATATTTATAAACCTTTGTCGTGGAAGAAGAAACCCTCGCTCCGTCGAAACTACGAACTCCACTCTCCGGCGCGCTACCACCGCCACACCGTCGTTAGCACCACCGCCGGCGTCCGTCTCCGGCGAATGGAGAGTAGTTGCAGCACGAACGTCGCCGGAAAGTGGCGTGCAGAGGAAGCCATTGCAGGCAATGCTGAAGCTCTTCAAGCTCTACGAGAACTCATAACATATCCTCTGCTATACTCTCACGAAGCCAGAAAGCTTGGCCTTAAGGTATACACACTCAAAACACACTATAATAACATGTATTGTTTTATTAATTATAGGCTATAATCACCGTTGAATTTGTTTTTCTGTAGTGGCCTCGTGGATTGCTGCTCTACGGTCCTCCTGGCACAGGAAAGGTATTCGAAATTTATTATATGCGATTTTTTAGAGGTGCATAGTGATTTTTGATTAAGCAGTCAGTTTTCAATTTCTGAAGAATTCAGACATTCAGTTCCTATGTCGAAAGTTAGTAACAAATAAGGATTTGAAGATTTTTAATTTTTGATTGACGTTGAAGTCGATTCTTCTGTAAGTTTGAAGGGAGGTTTTGGTTGTTAGATTTATTGATGATGTTGTTTCTTGTTGATATTAGACTAGCTTGGTTCGTGCAGTGGTTCGTGAATGTGATGCACACTTGATAGTTCTGAGGTATTGTCTTTTGATTTATATGCCACTTGCTGTTAATCTGAGTTCTTGATTCATAGATTACTGGTTTTATTTGAGATATTTTCCGTTTAATTCGTAGATCTTATTGAGCCTGTTCTTTTTTCTCCCTCAGTAGTTTATAGAAGAAGAAATACAGTTCTGGAAACACATTGTTGATGACATCAAGTTCCTATTCTTTTCTCTCAGCAGTCTTCTCATATGTGATGAAAATTTTATTAATTATTGAATGATGGTGTACTTGAGAATTTGCCTTACTGACAAGTAGTTAGATTTATCGGATGCGTTTACGAGTTCTTTTATTAGTTTTTAGTACCATACTACCATAAATTTTATTTTAAAGCGTCTGAGGTAATGATACGCCTCAAGAAGAAACTCAAATTGAACTATTGTGTGAGTCCATTTGATAACTTTTGGTGATTAAAATTAATATAACCTTTTGTTTTGTGTTTTCTTGCAGTCCACACTCTGTTCACAGAGCCCAAGCAGGTGAAAGTGAGAAAGTTTTGCGGGATGCTTTTTCTGAAGCATCTTCACACATCAAATTAGGAAAACCTTCTGTTATATTTATAGATGAAATTGATGCTATCTGTCCCCGCCGTGATTCTAGGTACATAGTAATCTTGTACCTGTTTTGTCCCTTTAATGACACTCATTTTTGTGAATAATTTAAGCAAGGGATTTTCTACATTCAGTTTGACATCTTTGAACAATGATAGGGTTCAGGGGATGTATAATAATAGTTATATATTATTATTTTTAACTTTCAAGTAATTGCCTTTGCTGAAAATATGTCTCAAAACACAGAAAACAGCAAGATATCCGTGTAGCATCTCAGCTTATCATGCTTATGGACTCAAGTACAACATCAACATCAGGAACAAAAGTTGTGGTGGTGGCATCAACCAACAGGTGAAGGCTTGATCAACTTATTTTATTTTTTTTGGCGGTTCCATTTATGTGAAAATGGGTTGGAATTTGTGTCAATCTTGGTCCATGATCTCTTATATGAAGTTATGAACCAAGATTTTGAAAACTTCTATTTGGCAATTAATGCAAGTCCTACAGGACACCTCACAAATAAGTAAGGTGTCAGGTTAACTGTGGTTAAAGTAGTTCAACCCATGGTTAAATTTGAGTTTTTCATTATGCGAGAACAACATAAATCAATCACCCAGGAAGTATCACTTGAAAAAATGGATATTTCAAACCGCTGAAAATTAGTCACAACATTTCTATTACACCTTCTATGTGATACAAAGCTATATTCTGATAGTAACCTACATAGATAAAAGAGACAATAGATATGTTAAGTTCATCTTATTGTTTTTTACTTTTTATTTCTTTGTCAAAAGTTGCCGAAAGTGTATTTTACCGCATACAACCTTCTTTAAACATTTTATTCAAGCACTAAAATTATAATTGAATAGTATAACCTTTTGCAAACATATTGACGGTGCTAATTCTATATAAGAAAACTTTTTTTTGGACAGTCTGACCTGTTTTGGCTTGTCCAATAAATAGCAATCTTGAGCCAAACTCATATAGACCCATTACCCAATCCACGAGTCCGATTTTGACCTTTTCACTAAAAGACTTCAACCCGTTATACAACACACACCCATTTTGCTACCTCTAATAAGTGTTATCACATTTTGCCAGAGTAGATGCACTTGATCCTGCACTAAGAAGGTCAGGCCGATTTGATGCTGAAATCGAAGTCACAACTCCCAATGAGGAAGAACGCCTTCAAATTCTTAAGGTAATACATAAATTACTTTTATTATTTTATTGACATATAAATGATCCTTGCCTAAATGCTACCCTATTCTTCAGCTATATACAACGAAAGTTCCGCTGGATCCTAGTGTTAACTTGGGGGTGATAGCAGCATTATGCAATGGTTATGTTGGGGCAGATTTAGAAGCTTTATGTCGGGAGGCTGCAATGTGTGCCGTAAAAAGATGTTCAAATGAAAATGAAGAAGCTAATGGTTGTAGCTTATTAATGGATGATTGGAAGATGGCTAGATCTATTGTGGGCCCAAGCATTACAAGAGGTGTTACTGTGGAAATTCCCAAGGTTTCTTGGGATGATATTGGGGGACTAAATGATTTGAAGGTCTGTAAAATGAATATCTCAATGAAGATTTTCTGTTTACTAACGGGTTAGATGTGGCAAAATGGGTGTGTTGGATAATGGGTTGATATGGTAAATTTTTGTACTGGTTCAAACAGATGAGGTTCATCCCTCAAACACCTTCTGTCCAAATAATTTAAATTTTGAAAAAATATATTAACATGTCAAATATGATTACAAAAATGAAGCAATCTGCTTGTTGAATAAAATGATTTAGGAGGTCTTATGCATTAGAAGTACACTTTAGGCATTTCATGCTCTGTTTTCTATTAAGTAGCTTTTTCCAATTTTACCTGTTTGACTGGGTAGAGAAAACATTACCCGTATCATCCCAAGAAAACCTTTGGATTGATATTGGGGGACTAAACATCATAAAGACCTGTAAAATGTTTAAATGTGTATATTGCCACAATAAAAAAAATTGTGCTTACCGAGAGGTGGCAATATGGGTGGGTGGGTGTTGGTCCAAAAGGTGTTGGCTATAAACCAAAGATACCTTCTGTCCAAAATTTTGAACTTTTCAAAAATAAATTAATGTGTAAAATAGGATTAAAAAATGTTATTTTAATAATATACTTTTTGATTTAGGAGGCTTTATGCATTTTTTTGACCTGTTTTATATTAAGGTGATTTTTCTTTTTCATTTTACCCACTGGTTAGAGAAAAAGCATATGGTTTGCCACATCCACTAATGATGGCTTGTTGCATGGAGCAGAAAAAACTGAAGCAAGCAGTCGAGTGGCCTTTAAAACATTCTGAAGCATTTTCAAGGTTGGGTGTGTCGCCTATGCGTGGGATCCTTCTTCATGGACCTCCAGGATGCTCAAAAACTACTCTTGCTAAAGCAGCTGCTAATGCTGCTCAAGCCTCTTTCTTTTCTTTAAGGTTTTACTGTTAGACCTTGCTTTATTATTTAAAACTATACATTTTTTTCCTACATTTTTCTTTCTCAATTAATGACGCACACTCTTTCTTTCATCTTGGTGCAATGCGATTGAATTGCGAAGTATTATCATAGCAAGTGTCCACTTAAAAGTAAATGTGGCAAAATGAGCGGGTCAGACAAGTTTAGTAATGGGTTAAAATGACCACTTCATTATATATTATCTTCAGGACGACTCCACTTCCACGAAAGGTGGTACCATAATTCTTTTAGATTTTCAGCCTTTTAATTTAATTAGCTGCATAAAGGATTAAATAACATGAAATTCTATTGAGATTTGGTCTAAAATCATTCTGTTTCTTTTTCCTTTTTGTGTTTAACTTTATATGATCATCCAATGCGATTATAACTAAAGAGCTTGCGTTGGTTGTAAAGTTTTAGTACACAGTTGTTGCATTTTTTTTATCTTGTTGATGGTCTGTTTAGATCTCAATTACTTAAAATCTTACAAGATTAAAGTTAATTGTTGATTAATCTGCTCTTAATAATATTATTGTCTCTTTTTCTTTAGTTCACAAAATAAAATCTGGGTTATGTTTAAAATCGATGAATTATTCAGTTTATGCGTTATGTTTCAGTGGCGCAGAATTATTTTCAATGTATGTTGGAGAAGGTGAGGCTTTATTGCGAAACACATTTCATAGAGCTCGCCTTGTCGCACCAAGCATTATCTTCTTTGACGAAGCTGATGTTATTGCAGCTAAACGGTAAGTATCCATCAATTGGCAGGTTATCTAACAGGCCAAAATGGGTGGTTTGGTATTGGTTGGGCTGGTTTGACTCAAACCCCTTTTGTCAAAGTTTTATTCATCATTATAAACAGTTAGTGTGGAAAATTCAGTCACAAAATATTTGTATTCCACTAATAATCTAGAGTTCTGAATAGATGACTAGGAGGTTTTATACACTAAAAAAATTTAGTTAACTTGTGATTCGTTTGACCCATTTACCCTGTTTTCCTTTCATGCAATTTTTTTTTACTTTCTTTGACCCGCTAGAGATCAAACATAGCCTGAATCATTAGCTCAACATAATGAAATCATACACAGTTTATATCTAGCCAATATGTATCTCTTTAATTTCTTTAATGAAATCTTCTCTTCAACCTTTGTTGTAAAATAAGCAGAGGAACAGGTTCAAGCGGGAGTACAGCAGTTGGAGAAAGACTTCTATCTACTCTACTCACTGAAATGGATGGTTTAGAAGAAGCTAAAGTATGTGTACCGAAACACTTTCTGTGTAAAACTATCATATTTTCTCTTTATAAATAATTAGTGTCACATATGATTACAAAAACTCTAGTTTAAAGTTTCTATTATTTTTAAGTAAAATGATTTAGAAAGTTGCCTTCAATGGGTGGTGCAGTGGTAAGCGCCTGCCTGGAGCAAGCTACAAATTATCCGATCATGTTGGTTAGCTATGTATTGATGGCCCAGTGAGTTTCACAGTGGGTTCTCATGGTCAACAGAAAAAGTTAAAAATGATTTAGAAAGTTTTATGCACTAAAAATACATTTGTGTGACTTCCAAATCGATTCCTTAAAAACTATTTTTTTAATTTATACTTGTTTGAGATTAAACATGACCTGAGAATTAACTTCTTCCATTGGTGTTTTCTTTCTTCTCATTTATTAGGGAATACTTGTTTTGGCTGCCACAAATCGACCGCACGCTATTGATGCTGCTCTAATGCGACCTGGACGGTTTGATCTCGTAATACTTTCCCTTATTAACATATTGGTGAAAGTAGTTTATTATTTTGGTGAAATTTCTGTTACAACTAACTTCCAAATTTACAGGTGTTATACGTGCCCCCACCAGACCTAGAAGCCCGATATGAAATACTCCGTGTGCATACACGCAGAATGAATATCGACGACGATGTTGATCTCAGAAAAATAGCACAAGAAACCGAACGCTTCACAGGAGCTGAATTAGAAGGTTTATGCAGAGAAGCCGGAATTGTAGCCCTCAGAGAAGACATAACTGCCACCATTGTACATAACCGCCATTTTGAAACCGTCAAAAGCTCATTAAACCCGGCTTTGACCAGTCAAGAAATAGATTCATATGCATCTTATATGAACAAAAAATCAAAACGAAAACCACCACATCAGCTTGTATATTCGGGTGAGCAAAAACTTAAGTTCACAAAGAACTGGTTGTCGGTTTTGGTAGTTCCTGTTACGATGGGTATCGTGGGCTTTATCTTATTTTTCGGTTCGAGAGGTTATCATATGAACCACTCAAAAATTCCGACGCCCGGGACAGCCGGAAGACTGGTCTGCACATAACGTAGTCTTTTTATATATGATTTTGAAGGTTTCATCCGTCAGTAGTTTAGTTATATGGTCCAAAGTGTGTACGAGGATCCTGAAGAAACCATTTGTAGTAAAACTTTATCTACACATTATTTAGTTTTTTAAAATTTTCTTTTATAGTTTTGTTTAATAATTAGAATACATAATCATTATGATCTGTTTACTTTTATTTGTATTTCGACATAAATTGTTACCATGTGGAACATATGCTAAACCAACCGGTTTCAATGCCCATATTCTCAAATTTTTTAAAACTAGGGATGAGATCGGTACCGTACTAAAAATATCAATACCAAATACAAGAGAATGTATAAACCGAATATTGTACTGATTTTGTTGGTTCGAAACCTGTACTATTGAAAATACCGAAACCAAAATCTACTGACACTGAAAAACATGTAAAAGCAATTACTCTATCGATACTGACGAGAACTTGATGCTATTTTAATACGGTACAGGTTCCGGATAAAAAAAACACTGACGAGAACTTGATGCTATTTTAATACGGTACAGGTTCCGGATAAAAAAATTCCTCCCTATTCGAAACCTCGTAATATCGCACACTTACGAGGGGAAAAGAAACATATAAACAATCGAGCAATTAGCATACGCATTTAAAATTAGTGGCTTGATATTATTGATTAAACTATTACCGACATATTTATGGTTTTATACAAATCGAATCGTGTGTTGATCACCCAGGATCCGTGGCGCAATGGTAGCGCGTCTGACTCCAGATCAGAAGGTTGCGTGTTCGATTCACGTCGGGTTCAAATCCCTTAAAATCCTGACCATTTTTTTTACCAAATTTATTAAGTTTTGTTAGAAAAGATCTGTTAATGTTAATGTTAATGTGCATTGCTCAACGTCATTAGAAAGATCTGTTCAGAGTTTGGGTGCAAAACAAGATACCATTATAAAAATTTATAACAAAACTTATCTGATATATAATATATTATGTATAGTAATAAAAAGATATCTTGGTTGACTTTTAGTTTTCAGTAGTTTTGGTTAGTTAAGTTAAGTTTTTTATAATTTACGTATGAATATAACTACAACCGAACCTACACCCGGCGATCTTGAGTCTTGACCCATTCTTAAATAACTAGATTGGTTTGTGCTAGTGGCGGAGCTTGAACACTCTATAGAGGGATGGGGTGAAATTATTTTTTTTACGGGGGGCGAACTCGATATTTATATAAAAATTTACACTACCGGACCAAAAATTTACACTACCGGACTAAATTTTAACACTACCGACGAAAAAAATAGGGGGGGCATCGGCCCATCCCAACCCCTACTATCCTCCGCCAATGGTTTGTGCAATTAAGCTTAATAGAATAATTACTTGACTTGGGTCGCTCCTGTAAAAGTAGCTAACTAACTAGAACGGATCCGAATAGGCACACCAGTACAACACCCATTGCTATCTATCGTCACCGTTAGCACACGTTTGCCCATCGTTACCACTCATCACGAGTGGCTATAAAACAAAACCCATGCCCATTTTAGACAGGATCCCCTTTAACCTGTCACATAATCTAACCGTTCGCCTGTTAGACAATCTAACAGTTCGTTTTACCAGGCTTATTAAAAACCATAACTAATCACTGGTTCCTCAATCAGTTTGGTCATGTGGTGCACCCCTATATATCATAAAATGAAATCACATTATCCAACTTTTGGGAATTTTAATTTTATTCAATATAAAATTTATTTATATATCATATCTTTATGTAAGATTCCGTGTTGAGAAAGATTAATGTATGGATAAAGAGAGAGCGACATGCATCTAATTCTCGTATAAAGACGTTTGTTACGTGTTGAGATAAGATATACAGTAATATACGCACGTAATTATTAATTTTTATATATAAAATAAATTAATGGTGACTATTTAATATTCGAGTGGACAGTTAATATTTTCTAAACCAATAAGATAGCATATGCGTATAGAAAATAGCAAACGATATGGAAAACATATATGTTTAATTTGCTTTTTAAACTTTACATAATACATGCATACTTACAGATACGTACGTGTATACATACATACATAAGAAGGATGGATCCGGTACAAACTATATGCTATATAAAAACCGTAAGAACTAATCTAGATCTTTGATTAATTAGATGGAGGGCTAGGATGGATGACAAATCATTAATCCTTAATTGTCTATTACTTTGCAAAAGGGTATGATCGTAATTTGTATTAGTTTGATTAATTCAACTTTCCTTATAAATCGGCAGTTAATAATTCAACTTCAAAATAAGTTGTATTTTTGAATTTGTTAAATACTAATTCTACTCATTTTTAAAAGTAAAATAACTTTTATATACTTTATTAGTTTTCAAAAAAAAAATTACACCATAAAATCAAGCATTTTATCTTTAATATGGGTATAATATTGCTATATTATAAAAAATATATTTTTTTAAAAGTTTACGTAGAGCTGCCTATGCTACTTATATATTTACAATGCTACTTATATACCTTATAAAATGTTACTTATATACTTTACACAGTGCTACTTAGATAAAGTGCTACTTACACAAACTTTACACGGTGCTAATTAGATATATAGTGTTAATTTACATAATGTTACTTAGATATAGTGTTATTTTACACAATGCAACCTTACATAGTGCTACTTTAAATAACTTATAAAGTGCTACTCATAACGTGCTACTTTACAAAGTGCTAACTACACTGTGTTACTTTACAAACTGTTACCCACGTAGTGCTACTTTTCATAAATCTATCACAAACAATAGAGTGAGATACTTTTTCTTAGATATAATTGGTTGATAATGACGAAGATGAACGACTAAATTCATATGTGTATGTTACAAACATCATTGGAACACATACGTTGAGAAAACAACACTGTTAATACTAAAACATAAATGGTTTGCAATCATGCTATTGTTTTTATTATAAAATAGCACTAATATCATTCTAACAACATTGCACATCATATAAACAACACTGTTATTATAAAAACATCAATTTTCACATATGTTTGATAATTCGATATAATAGTTTTGTATAAAATTTAACATTGCACTGCATAAACTATAAAATAGTATTCGTAGTTTTGAAACATCATCGATAAGATTTAAAATGATAGTCATACTTTTAAAACATCAAAATCTATGTTAGCACTAGCTTTAGTAAACCCGTGTATTATACGGGCTAAATAAATAAAATATTAAATAAAATAAAAATTATTAATTTTAAAACAATAGATTAAGACATGATATGATTGAAATTATGTATAATTAATAACTATAAATAAGAAAACAATAATATAAACTTTTTTTTATTTTTTCAAAGATAAATTAAATATTTTTTCTTAAAATAACGTGTTAAAATTTTTCTTACTATAACTCCCTATTTTAATGATTTCTGTTTTATTAAAAATATACTTTAAAAAAACTAACTTTAAAATATTACGTAAAAATAGTTTGATTTTTTAGAAAAAAATTCTTTTTATAAAAAAAACTATCACTATAGAAATAACATTAATAAAAAGTTCTCTTTCGTAATTTATCAAAAAAACTAATTATAATGTAAAAGAAAATATATAATATTATTAGTAATTAATGTGGTTATTTAATAGGAGAGAGAAGCGAAAAAAGTTTGATAAGAATAAATATGATGTTGACACTTGACATCCCTATTTGTCTTTTTATTATAATAAGAAGATGTGAATGATCATGATCCATATTAACATGTGAAGTAAAATTGATAGTCAATGGTTGTAAATAAATACATATATGAGGAGCAAAAAATCGTTAAAATCATTTTCTTAGTTGATGAAAAAATAATTGTAACATACATATTAACAATTAGCATTTAATTAGGCATTAACATAACCACTAATAAAGAGATTTGCCTAAATTGCACTTGGTGAGTTGTCATTATTGGTATTTTCTAATTGGTTCCTACGGTTTTTACAAATAAATGGGTTTGTATAGGATCCTACTCATATATATATATATATATATATATATATATATATATACTAAATTTAGTAAACCTGTATATTACACGGGTTGAATAAATAAAATATTAATATAATAAAAATTAATAATTATAAAATGATATTCAAATATATGATATGACTGAAATTACATATAAGAAATGACTATAAATAATAAAACAGTAATATCAACTTTTTAAAATTTTGTTTTTAAATTTTTTTTCCAAAAAAATAAACATTTTGTTCTAAAACAAACCGTATAAAAATGTCATTTTTAAAAATTTTCTTATTATAACTCCTAATTTTGATTATTTTTGGTTTTTAAAAAATTGACTTTTTAAAAATAACAAATTTAAAATATTTTGTATTTTTAAAAAAGTTTTATGCTTTAGAAAAAAATATTATTTTATAAAAATTTATTTATTTAGAAATAACATTAATGAATAGATTTCTTTCTTAATTTATTAAATCTAAAAAAGTATTAAATAAATAATTAAGGTAATTATTTAATATGAGAGAGAGACGGGAAAATTTTGGTTAGGATGATTGTGATGCTGCCACGTTTCATCTCAAGTTACTCTTATATTAAAGTATAAAGAACCAATCCACACTATAGATTAAATGATCAAGGGTAGAGATGGCATGTGTATAAAAGTAATTTTACTTCATTTTAGTTAATCATAAAAATCAATTAAAAGGGTATAACCGTAAATTTTATCACCCCACTTTCTTCTTTTTAAATCTGTCACTTCTTTTATTGAAAACCAATTGCAGCTTACAAACCAATTTCTAACATTTATTATATATTAAAAAAAATCTTTTTTAAGTGAGAGAAAGTAGGATAAAATTTATTATATTTTTAAAATTCTTGTTTGCTACCTAATATTAATTAAAACATATAAAATCTATGCTATTTTTAAATCTTTTTAAAAATTTATTTTTAAAACTAAATAAATTTTCACAGATTCTAGTTGCATCGGATTTTATGTGAAAGCTCATAGTGTGAAGATTTAAGTAATTTCTAGGTTTTTTTTCTTGATTAAACTCTTTTTACATGTTTTGATATTGACACATGCATATATAAATATCATTAAAAAAAATCCCATTTCTATTTACTATAAAACATTTTAAATTAAGAACATGTAAAGTATATATTCACGTATGCATATAAATGTCAAAAACTATTTCTACTTAGTATTCCTTGTTTCATTCAACAAGGAGATCTCTTTTAGAGAACTGCCTAGCATTCCAAGGTGTTGCATGAAATCCAATTCGAGAGCTTAACTGATAAGAGCATGCTAAATGTACAACTAATTCTTTTTATCCAGCTTCACCTACAAATTTATAGTCAAAAAATTATAGCAGAATTTCAAAAATCATAAATCAAAATATTATAAAGTACGAACTACACCTGAATCAATTTTAATTGAATACTAACTCAGATTTTAGAAATCAATGTCGATTTTATACTACCAATATTGCATATTAGAACTAATTTGCATATGTGAATAAATGCTTATGTGCATAAATGCATATATCCTTAAAAGCATGCATGTCTGCGGTTTCAAAAAAACTTACATATAATACATAGTGCTTGAAAGACAATATATTACCTACAACATAACATTCTTGTTTCTAAAATCATTTTACCAATAGATCCAATAAATCTTAACCGTTCAGTAAATATAAAATATGTATGCGTGACAACATGTCTTTCAAAGTGACCTTATTTATAACAAATTTGTAATTAATGATTGTGTAATTTTTTTTAACGGCGAGTTAATGATTAGTTGTTAGTATCATCAAGTTAGTAATATTCATCCATGTCAAGTTTTGAACCTATTAATAGGGATTTGTCTGAATTTTATGTTCAGTATAATAACAAAATATAACGTTGGACACTCATATGTACATTTCACTCTTTGAAAAAAAGTTTAGTTACATATCAACTTGTATCAAACAAGCTAGTAAAATATGAATACAAACAAATTTTAAAAATATTAAGCAAAGTCTTATTTTTTCATACTAAAATAAAAAACATGTCTGGAACTTTATCTCTGCTAACAACTAACAAACACCTCATCCAACAATATGTAAAAATTAAATCTTGTTGTTAGGAAACAAGCAACTAACAAAACAATACGCAAAAATTAAATCTTGTTCAAGCACTATCTATGAATGCATATTTGCACATTTATCGCAACTAACAAAAACCCAAATACGAGGCAAACAACAACCCAAATTCAAGGCGAATCTCATTGAACATTGAAAACAACAATATGGGTAGACGTGAGTTCGGAAGAATAGACGTAAAACTGATCGGGACCTTCAAAACTAACCTTTTTCGCCGGAATAATCAAACGGACTTGTCTAGAATAATTGCTATTAGTAATCTAGTCACCACCGCCATGCTTGTGCTATAAACCTCCATAAACAAGGCTTGAAACGCCACAAAATTATCTGTTCCAGCCATGAGAGACATCGAATTTACAATTGTGACCATCATTCCAACCATTTGTTGTCACAACCTTGCACCAGAACTCTCCATCAACACATACGCTAATCTTAACACGACTATCGACGGAGGGGGTGGGCGAGAACCACCAAGTGTCAATTCGCGTCTTCTCTTTCTGTTGTGATGAACTGGATCAAATAGGCATCAAAATTGATTTTTTTTGCTTGAGGAATAGCAATTCGAGCAATGAATTCACGGGTTGCTTTTGGAAGGGAGGGAACGGTTATGTTCATGCCCATTAATATAATTTGAATTTACCAAAATACTTTCTTGCCCCTTTTGATAATTATTTAATTAAAAAAATCTTATAATAATTACTAAAAATTTGATTGGATAATGGTGGTTCTTTTGATTTTTTACAAAATTTTGGTTTTCATTTGAAAACCCCTCTACATATGTATACATGTATACATATATATACATATATATATATATATATATATGTATATGTATACCTATATATACATATATGTATATATATATACATATATATATGTATATACATATATATAAATATGTATATATATATATGTATATGTATATGTATGTATGTATGTATGTATATATATGTATATGTATATGTATGTATGTATGTATGTATGTAAACACAAATAATCCCTTAGATATGTTAAATTACATAAATAGTCCCTTTAAGATGAAAAGATTAAAATGTCTTTAGGTTTAACAGAAAAATTAACATCTGTTATTGTTAATATTTTAACTCGTTACAAATAGAAAATACAAACCTTAAACTTGTTACAAAAAAACCTTAGTACCAAAACTTGTTTTTTTAAATAAATCGCATCGACCATTTATATAATTAACTGTAACTTAAATTAAGAACAAATTTTATCATAATTAACGAACGCCTTTCAAAAAAGAAAAGAAAAAATCATAACGAACAAATTGTTGACAAAATTAATGGTTGATTGATTGATATTTATTTCCATCTCCTTTTTGTGATGATGATACATTCCTAAATGGAGAAGTCTAGATTTGTCATCTTGTGGGCTTTTAATCTTAATAAAATAATATAATATTTTTATAAAATACTAACTTTAGTAAATCAATATATTACACTATTTGAGTAAATAAAAATTAAATAAAATAAAAAATTTATAATTATTAAACAATATTCTAAGATAAAAGTGACTGAAATTACGTACTAGTAATACTAAATACAATGATATCAACCTTTTAAACTTTTGTTTTTAAACCATTTTTTTTTCAAAAATATAAACATTTTTTATGTTAACCGTTAAAATGTAATTTTTTAAAATTTCTAATTATAACTTTAATTCTAATTATTTTATATTTATAAATAATTTACTTTTTGAAAACACAAATTTAAAATATTTTTATTTTTATAAAAGTTTAGTGTTTTGAAAAACAATTTTATTCTGTAAAAATTTGTTTCCTTAGAAATAATATTAATAAAAATATATTTTTTAATTTATTAATAACTATTTTTATCTAAAAAATTTTATGATATTAAATAATATTATTAATTAATGTAATTATTTAATAGGAGAAAAAGATGAAAAAAATTTGGTGAAAATAAATGTGTTGCTGTCACGTACCTCCTTTATTTATTTTTTTATGAGAGTAGAAAGATTTTTACGCTATTAAATTTATAAAGTGAATCTAAAATATTACTATATAAAGGCAGTGTTATACTAAAAGGGTATTTAATCATTGTGGGCTTGACACGTATACTTTTATTGTTTTAAAAATCTATTCATTGTGTCAAATAGGTTAGTTCATTATGTGTTATACATTTACTGTGTCAAATATCAGTCCATTGTGTCATATATTTTACATAATTTGTTATATGTGTTTATCATTATATTTTACGTTTCAGATCATTTTATGTTACTTTTATTATTGTTACTATAGATTATATAATTTATTATTTATCATTGTGTTTTGCAATTAAAGTACACAATGATATATTTTCATCAATGTATTTTTTAAAACTTATAGGATAAAGATAACACAATATGTTATTTTTATCACAGGTTTTATAGATTATATAAACTTGTGGTTATTTATCTTTTTCTTTAATAATTAAAAATACATAATGATATTATTTTAACAATGTATTTTATAAAACTTATAGTGTTCAAAATAACACAATAACGATAAAAAAAACACAATGAAATATTGTGTTATTTTTTAATTATTTTAATGTATTAGATTAAATAATTATTAATTTATTATTGTGTTTTACATAATAAAAATACACAACAATGTTATTCCGCTATTATATTTTTTAGAATTCATCAGAAAAACACAATAGTACTCCACTAATATATTTTTTAGAATTCATCAAAGTATCGATTTTAGAAACTGAAACCAAAGCTAAAACCAAAATAAAAACCAAAAAACAAAATATCAGTTTTTCGTTTTTGGTTTTAGGCGGAACGAACCAACCGACCTATACACACTCCTAATAGAGTTTACGTAAAATGTTACAATATTCGAAATATAAATGTTTGTATGATTATTAGTGTTTAAGCACTAAAATGATACGAAGTTGTAAGAGCATTCAAATCCATCCCACATTCCTATTCTTATAATTACATTAAGATAACGTTTGGTATGTAGGAATGAGGGGCGTAATGAAATGAATCATTTAGATGAATGAATAAAAACATGTTTGGTTGGTGAAGGTAATAAAATAAATCATTACATAGTTGATTCAATTCCCTCAAATTCATTCCATCCACCCCCCTTTTTTTTTTCATTTCATCCCTCATTCCATTATTAGTCACCAATACCACCTACCAACCCACCATAACAACCACCACCGACCACCAAGATCGTTTGTCACTGGCAACCACCACCAGGCATGGCCACCACCGACCACCACCAACTACTGGTCACCAGCCACCAGCGGCGCCGCCAACCACAGGCCACCACCGCCGCCGGTCAACACCGCTACAAGGAACACCACCTCGCCGTCGGAAACCGCCGCCGCTCGAAACCACCACCGCCGGAAACCACCGCCGGCCACTACCCTCACCGGAAACCACCACCGCCTGCCATTACCAGCATAACGACTTTTACATTTCATTGATTCGTTTTTTCATATCTAACAAACAACACAAAGTGATGATTCATTTATTCTTAAAGAGTAACCAAACAAGACAATGGAATGCTATTATTGATTTTATTTTCTCATCCATTTCATTCTCTCATTCATTTCATTTCTTCGTTCATTTCATAACCCATACCAATAAGACCCTAAACATCACTATTTTTTCTCTCTTATTTTTAAATAAATAATATTTTTTCATATCTTTATCATTACATTTTCTCACTCATTCACTCCGAATCATTTTTAAAATAATCAAAACATTATATTAACCAAAGCGCCAAAACAACCCACAGATTTCGTACGGAGGTACAGTGAACGTCCAAAACTGTGAACTCAATGTGGACCAACAACAAGAAGCATTTCTTTTGTCTTTTTCTATCTCAACAATAATAATAATAATAATAATAATATTAATCATCATCCTCTTGTCTTTTTATATCAAATCAAATCATTTAGTAACTTCAATCCTTCATCCGCCATTTTTATTATCTTCGTAAGCTTCAATTCAACAACAATATTCACGTTCTTTTGCCTAATAATAATCATATTACATGATCAAGAACGCATCTCCAACACTGTTTTCTCTTGATTTTTCATGGGTATTTCGAATCACTCATTTTACAGGTTCGCCATTGTTGCTCTGAAGCTTTAAGGTTTGAAATATGCTTCTTGAGGTATTGATGAAAGATGGAAAAGAGGTGAGAATTCATGAATGTTTGGAAGAACTTCGTACAGATTTGGCTGATCGTATAGAAGAATTATCAGAGGAATCGATTAAAGATCGAGGAGTTTTTGCTGTTGCTTTATCGGGTGGATCGATCATCGGTTTGTTGAGGTATGCCCGAAAGTGTTTGATGAAATGCTTTAAAGTTACAGGAGTTAAAAAACGAGGTAATTTCATATATCCGCTACTATAAGCTGGTAAGGTTACATATTTTCTCAAATAGTCAAATAATGCTGATAACCATTTTATTTTATACATTATTTTTAGTAAACTCGTGTATTACACGGTTGAAAAATTAAAATATTAATATAATAAAAACTTATTAATTATAAAACAATATTCTAAAATATGATATGACTGAAATTACGTATAAGTAAAGAACATAAATAATAATACAATGATATCACATTTTTTAAAATATCATTTTAACTTTTTTCCAAAAAAAATAAACAATTTGTTCTAAAACAAACCGTATAAAAATATCATTTTTTAAAAATTTTCTTATTATAACTCTCAAATTTAATGATTTTTGGTTTTTAAAAAAAATTACTTTTTAAAAGCACCAATTTTAAAATATTTCGAATTTTAAAAAAGTTTGATGTTTTAGAAAAAAATCATTATTTTATAAAAAATTGTTTTCTTAGAAATAACATTAATAAAAAGATCTCTTTCTTCATTTATTAAAACTATTTTAATCTAAAAATTGTAAAATAAATATTATTAATAATTAAAGTAATTATTTAATAGGAGAGAAAAACGAGAAAATTTTGATGAGAAAGATTGTAATGTTACCACATGTCATCCCAAGTTAATCTTTTATTAGAATAGAAAGATTACAAACTTATGTTTTGAGAAAATATATAATTTTACGAGTTTATAATGGGATATATGTAATTATCCAGTTTAAAAGTCTTTAGAAATGTCTGAACAAAGCAAATCGGCTAGTTTGGGACTTTGGGATACAAACGATTCGGGTCATGATGGTTTGGGGATTTTACTGTGCATTCATGTTTGAAGTTTTGAAACCGGCTGTTTAACTTTGTTCTTTATATATATTTTTAAATTTTAGATTTTTTTAAAATATGTACTTAAATATATGCATTAGAAACATGACTAATCTTTTATCATTTGATAATTTTTTATATAAAGTAATAATTTAAAAAATAAAATAATCAATTCAAACCATCAAACCCATAAAACAAGCGGGTTTGATTTATCATTTCTCGAAATCATAGCTAGCAATTCAACCTAAAACTTTAAGTAAAACTTTCGTCAAAACCAACCAAATACCGTTAATACACGTAGCTTAAACTTTGTGAATATTATTATCATGTTTTATTGACGATTGAATACCCGGAATCAAAAACAGGAAACTCATTGAAGCTCCATATAAGAAGACGGTGGATTGGTCCAAATGGTATATATTTTGGGCTGATGAACGTGTTGTCGCCAAGAATCATGTTGATAACAACTTTAAGCTTGCCAAGGATAATCTTTTGTCAAGGGTAATTAACCTTGCTAACAACCTCTTAGTACCATTTAACCACCAACTCATTTACGACTTGTTTAATACCAATACTACCAGTCATTAAAACTGGATAATAGGCTGTATCTAGGTTATATGCTTTTAAATGCTTGGGTTACGGATGACATTTTAACACGAATAAATATGTGAGTCGTGACCAATGATCCTTAGCCTAACTGGTTAAAGTAAGATGCACATGAAATATAAATATTGAAAGGTTATGGGTTCAAGTCTCACGGAACAAAATGTTTAGAGTTAAACCAGTGGGTTTTTTCAGCAATGGGTTTCCTCCTGAAAAGGTTGGGATGCAGTCTTGACTAGGAAACAAATAGTTAAACCTGATTAAAATAATACTTATTCTTTAAAGTAGGGTCGCACATTTGTTGTTTAAAAAAAATGTGAGTCATGCTAAAAAATTCAACGATTCAAGTCAGCCCAACATAATTACCACCCTAATTATTTATATACATTTTACCACCTGTCTTGTAAGAATTTTTAACAATACTGTAACTTGCACTTGCAGTTACCTATTGTTCCAAGCCATGTACATTCTATCAAAGATTCTCTCACTGCAGAAGAAGCAGCCGACGAGTACGAGTTTGTCATCCGCCAGCTAGTCAAGACGCGGGTTGTCAATGTTTCTGACATCAGCGACTGCCCGAAGTTTGACCTGATCCTTCTCGGGATGGGCCCAGATGGCCATGTTGCGTCTTTGTTCCCTAACCACCCGGTCCTTGAAAGAAACGAATGGGTGACCTTTATCACCAACTCCCCAAAACCACCATCTGAAAGAATCACATTCACCCTACCGGTAATAAACTCTGCCGCTAACGTGATGGTGGTGGCAACAGGAGGAGGGAAAGCCGAGGCCGTGCACATGGCAATCAATGACATTGGTCCCGAATGCCCGCTTTTGCCAGCTAGGATGATTCAACCTGGAGTAGGGAAATTGGTGTGGTTTTTGGATGTTGAGGCTGCTTCAAAGCTCACAAGGTTCTCTTAGTTGTGGGTTTGATTGGGGATTATGAGAATGTTAGTAAAGGGTTTGTGCATTGTTATCAGTTTTATATAAAACAATTTTATTACAGTATTGAATCTTTTATACACAACATAGTAATCAATTTATACGAAATACTTATAGTATTCAATCTTTTATACACAATATAGTTGCAGTGTATATGCCCATCATATAACTTTAAAGTTCATCAATATCTAGAGATGACAATTTCAAGTCAGTTACATTATCTAACGATTCAACTAGATGAAATTCAAACAAAAATATATATAATAGTGGTTAAAACCATTAATGGTGTAACAACTCAGGGCAATTTGGTCAAACATGCCATCTTTAAAAATTGTTCAATAAGGAACCAGAACTAGACTGGCAATATAACATGTATCAAACAGATCTTCAAGTGAAGTATAACGATCTTGGTTTTAAAAGCATGAGGCGCTAAAAGACGCTTAGCCCTTAGAGTCAGTGCAAGGTGAAGGTACTCATTTTCAACCCAACAGAAGAATGACCCATATACAAGTGGTGGAAATAGCAATAGGGAAGCAAAAGCAAGCGCCTTGGCGAAATTGCTACACCTCAAGACCCTTGAGACATTTTTCTAGTTGCCTTTTACGCCGGAGGCATGCTTTTATAACAAAGATAACAATATACTATTTTAATAATGTAATTATATAATCATATTGTGTGTGTTTGTTGGTAGTTTGCTTGGTAAAGCAAAGGTATCAATTTGACACCAAATAAGAAAGAGGGGGAGAGAGGGGGGGTTGTAGCATAAAAACCTACAGATTTCAAATTACTTATACATCTTGGAGTGCACATCTACGCATACAAAATATCGTATATCATATAGAAACTATGCACAATTTACTTGTGAGGAGAAAAATACCTTGTCTACTTGTGTTATTTATTTGCCAACGTTCCAGGAGCATATAACTGCAGCTGGTTGCCGTCAACAGCCACCGCAAAAGCACCGGAGTCTGAGTCATCAGCTGCCAAACATGACACCGTGGCTCCTGATTTCACAAAAATAACACCCAAATAAAGAATTAACAGTTAGAAGAAATCCATTTTTACTAACATATATTACTAGATATATAGTTTTTAAGATATTACAATGGCTCCATTTCCAGATAAAAAGTGATGCATGTAATACAATATTTGCGGTTATTAAGCGAGAAGTGGAAAGGAAATACAAGCATACCTGTGCAGTCGCTGAGATAACCGACCTTGGTACCTGTGGATAAATCCCAAATGTACACAGAACCGTCACATGTACCAATGATTCCGTAACCTGATGACGCACCAACCATGGTGGCACTGCATAGCACAGGATTACATCTCAGTTATTAGACAAAAATAAACATCTGCATTCAAGGATAAAATCTGGGTTTAAAGGGTGGTGGGTCAAATAGGTCAAAAAAGGGTCAAAATGATCAAAAGTTGGCTGAAAAGTATTGAAAATGCATAAAACCTAAATAATTTAATGGAAAAAATTACATTATTACTGAAATCATGTAGTCACATTTCACAGTTAAACTATTCATATAATTCAAAAAAGTGTTTGTTGGTCTACCAAACCTGACCCAGCACAATTCAATCTGTACTAAAAAGTCACCCATTTTACCCTCCACCCCACCCCCAAAAATAACCACCCATATTTCCATCTCTAGCTGATAAGAAATGATTCATAATTTATAAACATCTACCTTGGATCCAAAACTTTTTCTAAAATCAGTTTGTTTTTGGCCAACAATGCTAGGCTCCAGGATCCAGCTGGACTGACTTCCAAATTTTTATTTGAGTACTCATCAGATAGATCAAATTCTGAGACAGATGAGACAAGAAGAACAAGGGACAGATGTTCTTCGTTTACTGGTAGAGAAAAATGGTTGTCTGTTTCTAAAGACCACCTTTGTGTTTCTTCCATGATGTCTTCTACTTGTTTCTTCCTACAAGCATCTGAAGTAAATAAAGCTTGACTAGGATATCTAAATAAATTGACTGGAATGAAGGGGAGAAATGAAGTTGTTGGAGCTGAAAACTTGGACACTAGAGTTCTTCTTGTTAAATCCCTGTACAGCATCAAAAAGTTCATAAATAAAAAAGTGCCCCTCTAAGATTAAGAAGTTTCATCTTTTATAGAATTTGATTTTGAAGGATTAAGATGATTGTAACTACATCATGTATGTCCTTTGAGAAAGCAAAATAAATATATGAAGGTTGATTAAATGTATAACTTAGTTTCATCAAGTGACAAAACAAAGAAAGATTATTTGAAGTGCAAAGGCTTTAACTTATAATGTACAAGAATGTGCTAATTATTTAACCAGAGGTTAACATCACCGGAATGAAAAAGGCTGGTGGCATGGACGAGCTGCAAAAGTTAACCAGGATATAAAATAGCAAGTATAGAAGATGCTTACCACAAGCAAAAATCCCCAAATGCACTGTGACCAACAATGAGCGCAGGGAAATTTGGTATTCTCTTCATCTCAACTATACAATTAGGCATGCAATCAGACGTTGGCAAATAGCTTTGGTCTGTTAATGCACTGAGGGAAAACAAAAATACAAATCAATTTCAAGATAATTGTATGTTTGTCTAATTGTGTCAGGCTTAAAAACCCGTCTAAATACATGAGACTGATTAGGTCTGAACAGGTCCTAAACAGGCCAAAGCCTTTTCAGGCTTTTTCCAAATTTGTACCCCCAAAAACTAGCAGTAATATGGCGGTAAAAAAGCAGTTGGCCAATCCTGAATACAGAAATGGAGATTTTGGGGGGGCTGTAAAAAGTTGCCTAAAACCAGGCTTTCTTTCAAAGAAAAAATAGGACTTGGCCTAAATAGCCATTACGATTTAGGACCAAGCTGCCATTTCAGGTTTCGGGATGGACCTGTTTTGGAGAAAATACTTAGGACAAGACACTATAATCAGGGGTAACCAGTCCTTTTTGGGCATTTCATGCCCAGATTAGAACTGAACTCAGGACCAGAACTGCTTTTCACCTCTACTTGTACCTTTCAAATGTAAAAAAGAATGTTAGAAAGAACATGTAAAGAAGTCAATGCGGATGACAACCTCCATGATGAGTTCATAGTCCATAGGTTCATTTTTCCACTATCTTCAGAAGCAACAATATAACTAGGTTCACAAACTAATATGGAGCACACATTGTTAGTTGTTTTCAATTTGCATACTACTTGAACATAGCCAAGTTTTACTTGAACAATTTTCACTGCATTCTTCTCAAAGCAATCTGATGCACACACTGAACAACCACAGTTCACACTGCCCTCCCTAAGAACATGAACAATAAATACGTCAATTATCACACAAACAATAAGTTGAAAAATTATATGATCAATATCTAGATTTATGTAGCAAACCTGCAGTAAGGAGTTTTAATGTTGTTCAATAAAGCAAGGGATTTTCCATCTGGAGTAAACTGTGAACTAGTACTATCCAAAATAATCTGGTGAAAGGGAAAATAGGTTACGTTGGTATTATACATGAGCATCCTGAGTCCTGACAATAAAATTAAAAGTGGCAAAATGGCAGGTCAAACAGGTTGGGTAACAGGTCAAAACAGACCATTTTTAATACAAGTGACATATCCAGTATCTAATTCTTTCTAAATCAATTTACGTGGTCTAAGCATTTGAAAAACACTGATTAACATTCCATTATGGTCAATTTTCTTTAACTTGCAGGATCTATTTCCCAAAGAATGTCAACTTGAGCACAAACATGATATTGAGTATACTACTAATTAACTGATCAAAAGTTTGTATCGAGTATTTTAACTTACTTGTCTACCAGATGCATTCCTTGAAGATGGTGAGATAATTTTTGTGTGACCAATAAAAGATGGGCATCCTCTGGTTTCTCCTTTAAGTGATGTCTTGTAAATGAACAATGTCCTGTCATCTTCCATCAAGTAGCCACATAAAACACATACAAATACCTCATCCCCTTTTGTTCTCAACATTGTCATTGAAATTGGTGTTGGAAACATATAGCAACCTACAAGTTCAAAGATATTTTCTAGGTCTTCATTAGGAACCACTTTAGCTTCCTCGTCACTTTTCACCATTTTAGCCTTGACATGTTGACTTATCCTTTGACCCTGCAAAACTGATATCAAACCATCTACTTCATGATGTGGTGGAATTGCCGCATCAACTCCTGCTGTGGAACCTATTATTCCCTCTTGAGCTACATGATCAACAGTTGGCATAGAAGACACATCGCCAGCACTAACTTCTACTTCTTCATGGAGCCCTTCATGGGTATATACATCTACACTGAAAATATTTTGATCAGCTTTAGCAGCATCTTGAACTTGCCCAGCCTGGGAGCAATCCATGATGTCACATGGATCATTCTCAAAACTATCAGGTGCAACAGTTGTTGAATCTTCTAAACCAGGTACAGCTGAACCCGTATTTGTACTTGGGAAAAGAACACTTTCATTCTGCTTCTCAAATATAAAGTATTCAGTAGAAGGCTTGTCAGGAATGTTAACTTCACCACAATGCTCAGAAGATTTGGCTGCCAGTACAGTTAAAACAAAAGAATTTTCGTAAGATGCTAACCATGGAAACAAAAAAAGGTTAACTGCAAAAAGAGGTAACCAACTTTGGTCCAATTACTACTTGGGGTAATCAACTTTGTTTCCACCCATAAAAAACCCTCAAACTTTCTAAAAAATTGCTAAGCAATGTAGTTTTTGGTCATGACAGAAAGTAACCTTTTATCAAAGTCGTGTCAAAAAATAGTTGAGCATTTTCAAACATACTCACACGTTATGCGGCCCATTAGCATTTTGACCAGGTAACCTATGTGAACTACCTTAAATCGAAATTATGGAAGTTTGAGGATCTAGATAAGAGAAAACAAAGTAGGTTACATGAAATAGAAATGAGCCACATTTTTATTACTCTATGCAATTAAGCCAAAAAAAGAGCATGCGTTGAGGCACAATATGCAGTACTCCCCTTGAAATTTAAAGTACAAAATTTATAGGCTCTGTTAGCCATATCATCAGAGGTTTCCTCTATGCCCTGGGACTGCAGTAGATTAACCAAAGTAAACAACTTTTCACCAGTTTATCATTCCCCCAAATGTCATCCCATACTGATTCAGTACTCTAAGTTTGGTTAGAGGTGGCAATTTTGACCCAAATAGGCCAATTTATGTTATGCCTAACCGCTTCAATCACTTTATTCAAGCTTTTGTAAACATATTAAACACATCAATATCATAAACGATTTTATTTTTAAAAAAAGTACAATGTTTTCAGGTCATCCGACCTTGATTGAACCAATTATTAAGCCAACCCGAGCAACCAATTTACCAGTTCCAGTGTCTTGTGCTAGTTCACCAAAATAATAATCCTGATATTTTGTTATAGCTACTACACTCATGTAGACATTAAGCGATGCCAGCACAATGGCAACGAAAACAGAAAATAAA
This sequence comes from Flaveria sonorensis, assembly GCA_025506505.1. NCBI lineage: Eukaryota > Viridiplantae > Streptophyta > Magnoliopsida > Asterales > Asteraceae > Flaveria > Flaveria sonorensis. The sequence continues at coordinate 2,346,124 of CM046434.1, forward strand.
AGAAAACTGAACCATTAACTATTATATAGCCCAATTATATACTTGTTTTAAATTTTGTGTGCAGAATAATATAATGAACTTTATTCATGTAGATATAATACTAAACCTGGAGGTTCATCTTTTAGATAGTCAGTCTCCTTTCTTTCCTTCTGGAATAGTCCATCGTGATTTTTCTTTTTCTTTCTTGAGAAAGTCTTAAGCAGAGGAAGAGCTCGGGGAAGCAGTACTGCCATCATTGAGTTGGATATCTCCTGTCCAGCTGGATCTGAATCACTCTTTTCAGAATGATCACTTCCAGCAGCAATAACCAACCCGTCTTTTGAATGCGAGTCAGTTCCACATTTTTGAGAAACTAAAATCTGGGTAGCATTTAATTTTTCATTTGATGCGCTGGTACTTTCTTTGGGAATCTCCACCTCCAAATTGCATGTATTGTCTGCACAGAATAATATACTCTACCAACAGCTGAGAAAATGTTTAAAAAAACAGAACTAGCAAATTATACAAAATACCTAAGGCTAAATCCAAAGTATCGGGTGCATAGAGGTCCGCATCATCCAACATCTGTGATTCTTTTTTAAGTGGTGCATCTCCTTTTCCATCTACTGGTTTTGAGGAAGTATACCCTGGGGTGCGGTTAAACATCGACAAGTCATGCTGTGAAAAAGAGTTCCGGTGCTACATTAACTTAATACCAGCGAAACTAATGTAATTCACCAAAATAAAACAAGAAAGAAGTTGGGATTCTGTGATGACGATAACCAAATTATTTGTAATCACGTATTATACTCATATGGCAGTATGCTTTAAGAAAATGAAACCATGCTTACATGGGTCTACAAACTCGTATTTTTAATTACAGAAAAGATAACGGTTAGGATGACCAAAATATTTCTGGTTATTTAACAAGTTGGAATTTTAAGCAAATATTATACTCATATCGCCTTACGCCTTATGAGTTATGAAAATGACCAAACATGATCACATAGGCGAAAAGACTCATAATTTCACTTAGAAGAGAAAAGATAATGACTTGCATGTTCCTACATTTTAACAAGTTGATATACCTTGAATTAATTACTTTTTTAGCAATTATTATACACTTACACCCATTTGGCCTTATGCATTAAGAAAATGGCTAAACATGCTAACATAAGCTGAAAGATCCTAATTTCCACTTAAAAAAAGAAGAAATAACAGCCAAGATGACTTACATTTTCCTGCTTTTTTAATAACTCAGCACCTTCTTCGGTGATCATATGATCTTTGGAATCAATAGAATTGTTTGCTTCCTGGACAGAAAGATATTTCTCTTTTACAAGATTGTCAGATGGAATAAGAGTCCCATGTTTATGAATCCCTTCAACGCTCTGCCTGCAAGGTGGTTCATGATCACTTTGAGTCAAATATCGAGGTCGCTCTCTTTTAGGTCCAGCCCCACTAACTGAGTTCACACTAATTTCTTTACGTTTATTATTTTTTTTCTCTTTACCCTGGATTTTAACCAAATTCACTTGCAAATCAGGATATTTAGTATGATGCGCATGGGTTCCTTCAGACTGTCCATTGTCCATGGGCAAAGATGGCAAACTTTTCTCTATGTTTTGGCTGACGTTTGCTTTCAATCCCCGCAGTAACCTCATGACATGTGGATTTTTGAACCCGAAAAGCTGCATTTGAAAGGAAGAAAAATGTGGTTAGCAAAATATGTTTTTTCAATGATTAAGGACAATGTTAGCACAGTGATAATAGTAGGGGAAGAAAAATGAATTGGCAATGGCTGAAGTGACAATTCATCTTATATGGTTAATTGTAGCATATGTTTTAACTGCTTTGCATGTCTTCACGATAACTGAACGAGAAAATAGTTAAGAATTACTAGAACAGATAAAGCAAAACTAGCATTTGTTGGTTCGGATCTTTTTTACTTGACAGCTCGCTTAAAGAGTTAGGAAATAGATAGGTAATCTAAATATACACGTCCACCGGTTTTGGTAATTGGTTAACTTCCCATTACTTACCATTGTATATATTTATTATATAGTATGTCCTTTTCTAATAAACGTTCAAGAGATACAATCCAACCTATGATAGAGATGACACTGAACTCTTGGATTTGCTTAAATGAATTGCAATTACCCATTTATTCTTTGTATTTGATGCTTATATTGCAATTACCTCATTGTATAAAAAAAAGTATGCTAAATAAAAACAATAAACCCTGATATTACAAAATACCAACAAACCTTGAATTATATAAACAATTTTACCTAACAAGCATCATGAAGGTTTAAGTAAGACAAACAATGTGAATGCAACTTCACCTGTACAATAAATCCAGTTAAGCTCAAAATGATGAAAATCACTAGCGGTAAGTTTAACTAATTAGATACAGCTTGAACTTAGGAAATTGAGGAAGCAGGATGTATACTTATATGATCAATAATAATCCCCATTAAAAGACAACAAATGAAAACATATATTACATATTTGAATGGAACCAGAATATATACCTCTGCACCATCTATCTTGCATGAAAATCTCTTTCCTCGCCAAAATTTTATGCGGGCACAGCTCTTCTTTTGAAAGCCCTCCCATGCAATATCTGGAGTTTGACCAGAACAAGATTGCCCATCCATGGAACTAATCTGAAAATTTATTTTATTTAGATTTTTGTTTGGTTTCTTTGTAGTGATGAATGCAATGAAAATATTATAGAGTCGTGTACACACCACAAATTCAGGTCCTTTAAGTCCCTCAAGGATTGCCATCTTGTAGGTATTCCCATTATTCACCCTAACAGCTACATATCCAACTGGATATGGATGCCTATCTTTGCCCTGAAAATATAAAAGAATAACATATATAATGTTGTAATAGCAAATATGCCCCAGCTCCCAGGGCTCTAGCTTCTAGTAGAAACAATTATAAATATAAAACATTGTGCCCTATGGAAAGTGAAATCAACTGCTTTGGTTTATTCATATCATCTTTCCTGATATTGCACTTGGTTTAGCTACTCTGATGAATCTAGTACATGTTTATTTGCAAAGGTAATCTACTAATCTTCGAGGATGAATACACTGCATGCTCTAATACTTCATCAATAACATATTCTAAAATAAGTGTAATGCCGTGCAAGTTCATTCTGATTGTAAGTCACACTCTCGGTACATGTTGACCATGTTTATAAGCTGAAAAATAAAGGAAGCAGCTAAGTTGGATATCAGTAGCATAATATACAAGTGACACAAGCTCTGCAATGTAACCTACATAATTTTTTTATATACTAGTGCGCACGTATTTCTCTTTTGCAGCAAACATCACACTGAATCACAATTTTTCACAAGTTTCGTTTGCATCATATTCAGCACTGTAGCATAATTAACTATCCTTGTTAGCATAATAGGAACAAATCAAACTATTCACTACAGGCTGATATTAAAACTGGAAACACTAAGCTATTCAACACATACTTTTCGTCGTACCTAGTTCTATCCTGTATCCAACTCGTGCTGCATCACGAATTCGTTCAAACCCGTATATATTAATCGAGCGATAATTCCATACAAAATCGTCGTCTGCCATCGATTAAAGCTAAATCAGATACAAAAAGTTCACAATACAACTGTTACTTCAATCACGCTACTAATTTATAATTTATCTGTAATCCGCCTGCATTTCCCCAAACCTAATTCAATTCGCACCGGATTCTACTTAGGGCACAAATCAGACTCATTCTATAGCTTAATCCAACCACGAAAGCTTCAAATACGAATACTACAATCAACATACAGCTCGTGTAATCTAAGAGATATAAGGCGGTGAGAGATGAATAAACAAACCCTAGATGAACTCCAATACTTCTTCTCCCATGGACCTTCGTACAACTCTCCGATCGACATGATATCCAAACCGTCTGATTTCTCGTCGCCAACAACCTCCTCCTTCATTGAAGCCGATCAAAATGTCTGTAAATTACTCTGTGTGTGTGTGTCTGTGTGGTGGGGGAAATGAAGGAGTGTGAAATTTTGGCGGGAAGGGGAAATAAGAAGGTGAAAATAGTGATGGTGTTTGGTTAGCGAGAAGGTGACACGTGTCTATAGAATAGAATGAACGATTAAAAAAATAATATCGCCGTTGCCGGGGATCGAACCCGGGTCACCCGCGTGACAGGCGGGAATACTTACCACTATACTACAACGACTTTATTGTGTTAGCTTATGTTTGAAATTACTGATTTTGATTGTTGTTTACTTGGTCACAATATAAATGATTTTGAGGTTTTTACTGTATGAGATGCTAAAAGTTTTTAATATCTAACTAATTAATTTTATATTATATGTAGGAAATCATAGAATGTGTGTATATGTTTAGTTAAAAGAAAATAAACGTGATACGTTATGCATAACTTGACATTTGTTACTAATAAGGAACCAAGTATCGACTTGAGCTATTGAGCGTAGGTGGTGATCCGGAGGCTTTGGCCTTGGACCTCTTCTAAAGAGATATATTTTAGTCTCTTGCATATCCAATTGAAGTGTTGAACATGAAGCGTGGTCGATTATTCTTTGTAGCTATTGGTGAGGAGCCTGATCTTCATCGTGACGAATCTATGTATCAAAAATGTGTATGTACTTTGCACTAACTCATGTTAACTATTAGCGCAAAGAGAAGTCATCTACCTGTCGTGTGAGAGTAAAACAACCTTACTATCAACCGCAACGTTCTTCTTACGGTTTCTCGTGCATGCATAAGTTAGTTTTATAAATAAAGTCGGGTGTAGACTTATGTTTTAAAATAGATTGATGAATAAATTTATATATTCAACATGAATATTGGAAAGCTAACATATAACATCTTATTAGAATAAAGAGTGTGCATATGCCAATTTTAGGAAGGTGTAAACACCGTCAAAGGAATCCTTTTGTAAAATAAATAAAAAGTACTATGCAAATTAACCACAACACAATAAGGCAGTAAGTTATGATACTCTTTTCATAAAATAAATCAAAAGTACTTCGCAGATTAACCATAACACAAGAAGACAGTAAGTTACGATACTTTTACAACTAAAATAAGCAAAATAGAATAACATAAAGATGAATAAGACGAAGGTGACTGGAAATTCATGTTTATCACAGGTCCTTACAACAAAGTACGACTCTCCCGAAAGAACTTGCATGTTTCCAAAGTATAACAACCCAAACAATCTGTATCGTCGGAAAATACTTAAGCACCTGAAATTATACCTTTAGTTGGAAGGAATGATTACGAAGATCGCTAGAAAAAGCTTTTGTGTGTTTCAAAGAATCACGGTGAATTCTGTTGATTTTTCGAACTAATGTTCATCTTAGTCTTATGGTGAAAAGATATCAAAAAAACTCCATGAAATTAAACAAAAAATTTTAATGTATTGAAATTTTAATCAAGTCAGACTCAAACTTTAATAGTTATGTTTGTACTAATCAGTCACAACTCTTGTTGTTTCAAATGCACAACCCTGAACATCGATATCTCGATTATTTTAGCTTTATTTTGAACATGGTTGGTTTGTTGCAAAGATCCCAATAGTAGTACACATAGACAACAACCAAATCTTTTGACCTACAGTTGTTGGTTGTTCATCTGTAGTCAAATGCATGAGTTATTATATTCGAAGCTGATTGCCAATGAGTATTTAATTTTTTGCATCCCCTATATATATTTTTGTTTCTAGTGATATCCGCTGTTGATCCACCGGTAATCTCGTGTGTCTACTGTATATGTTTTTATATCACCAAATAACAGATCATCGAATCATATAAAAACACAAACGAACAAGATATCCAACCATGTGTAAACCGAAAGAGGAGGTTATCTATCGAGTTATAAACTTGTTCAATGATTCACTAGGGAGTTTTATCAAGCACTTGATGTTGATATAAGAAAAAGGATACATATATACAACATTTGACGAAATAATAATTAACATCACAAAAATATGAGTTGTTGGGATTAATAAAAATTATAATCCAACAATAGAAGATCAAATGAATGCAACATACCAAGAGATTAAAGATTTAAAGTCTCAAGTTACGCAACATACTTAGAAGAGTGATGTTGCTTCAAGATTCGAAAATGATAGAAGGAAAAAAAAGGTCCAGATTAGTATGGCAAAGACGAAGATGAAATGTTAGATAGAATATATTAAATAAGATTAAATAACATAGAGGGGCTTTCAAATAAGAACCAAAATTTTATAAAAAACTAAAAGAACCACCATCAACCAATAGTATATTTATATATATTATTAAATTTTATAATTAATAAATTATCAAAAAGGGTAGTCTTGTAATTTAACATTTTAAAATTAGGTTAGTGGGATGAATAGTAACTGCTCAATCTTTTTGCAAAACCAATTTCTGATCAAAAATTCATATTGTGCTTAGATCTAAATAGCAACCCACATAAACAATTCTGGATTCAATTTTTCATGCGACAAAGAAAAATATTAGAGACGAGAGTGGTTCCCCTGTATTTCAATTGACACGTGTGATTTGTTTTGAAAGTGAATAATGGATAATTGAGTTCTTTACATGTCAACCTGGTATTTCTTTTGAAGAAAATATATATTACTACTTAGATAAACTCTCATCTATTTTTTTTAATAAATAAAACTGCACTTAGGATAAAGTTTATACATTTAACACTTTGAAAGTCAACTTTTTATTAACATTATATTTTTAATGCTTACTTGGTACATCGTAAATATGATCCAATGTATAGTAACATGCATGAACCATTTCATCTAGATATATTTCAGTTTATAAATTTCATATAAACTAGCCGTACACATTACATTACTAATAGACCAGTACATTATTATTTTATTATGATAATATGTCTAGCTTAATTTTAATATATACACCAATATGTGTACTTCAAAGATTTTGCACCATCAATAACTTGCAAAATTTAAGAGAGGAGATTACTTTGTAGAATCCATTTAAACTAACCTCCATGCTGTAGACAATTGAAATATTATTTGACATCTCGTTGATTCCATTTGACATATCCACAACTTGCATTTTTATTTCAACATGCACCACTATATGGACTCTAAAGAGCTTACATGAGTATTGAAAAATCATGTTATAGAAGATAATTTGATGTGTTATGTTGCTTCTCAAATGCAGCATGGACTCTATCTTGATTGAGTACTTTTGTGAATCAAAATTGGTAGAACTTCCTCGGTGAAACTACAAGCGAATAGTCCAAAAACAGTTTCATACATAGACCTCTAATATGTCAATGTTCCTATGTGGCAATCCAATTTTGAGGTAAAGCAAGTTAACACATAGAAAATAAATTGACCAATAATAGTCCATAACTTCACTGAATTATTGTTGCTAGAGACTAGCATAAAGCATTACAGAGGGACTACATAAGATTAATAATGCGTGTTTGATACTCGGTAATTCTAGGTTTTGAATATCTAAAAGGTTTTTTATGGTTTCAAATTATTTTTTATTCATCCATTAGTCTTTTGAGTCTTTGCAACAACTGAAATTTTTTTTTTTATGGTAGCTATGTACTCTACAATAATGCAGATATGTAGATTTCAATAATGCAGATATGCACATTTGCACTTGTGCACATATGGTCTTTTGCACATATGCACAATGCATTTTCTCATGTTTCAAACCATTCTAGTATATAATAATGTGTGTACATTCTTGTCATTACTCTGAAATCTAATTTTAAGTTTCAGTAAGTGCTGAGTTTAATCAAACAAGTGTTAAATTTATCTTCTTGATGTCGTCTTGATTCACTTTCTTAACATTCTTCCGCTTTTGAACGACACAAATTTTGTATGGTATTCTTAAGTGTAGCCCAGATCACTTATGGGAATTGAAACCAGAAGCATTCTATATAGAAGGAGCATACATATAACGATATCAAAAGTGTAGCATCATATGTGTAATAGAAGGATGACATAAATAGGGTATAACTTGATCAATTGTGCAATAAGAACTTAAAGATTTATGATAATAAGAATGTTAACAAAAGCATTATAGGCATAATAAAATAGAACCAACACCTAATTTTCTTGAGGCAATAGCAATAACTAGTCAGCATTCCCTTTGTGTATTCATCATCAATGGTAGCAAGAAAACAAAGTGGGTTTCTGATTCGGGATCGAGAACAGGTTAGCAATGACTGTTATAAATGATAATTTGATTTTAAAATCTGGTTTCATCTTTAACTCCATCAAATCTAAATCCCCTTAAACTCGTCGTCATGGAAGATTGCTTGAATAATGGGGAATTAATTCCTTTAAAATGTCAACCGGGTATTTTTTTTTCAAAACATGTTACTGATTTCATGGTAGATAAAAGGTGGTTCCTAAATTAACATGTTTTAGTTGTTAAACAAAATTCATATATGAAAATACATAAATTAGAACACAACCACGAATTATACATAGTTTTAAAACAAACTAAAATAGATATGGATTTTTAAAAACCTTATACTACTAATCAAAATAGCAAGTAGAACAAGAATGAAAGTATCACCTATTTTATGTTCATAAATAAAAAAAATGCACCAATGCATCATAATTACATGTATTCAATGCTCGATCATATAATGTCCTTTTAATTCTATCTTGATAAAAAACTGGGTCATCAAATTAGTGTAAACAATAAGCTTTTAAAAGAACACTCATTATTTTAGTTTACAAACCACTTATCTTGACTTTGTTTTCTAAACCCTGTTGTTCATGTAAATGATATAATATGATTATATGAATTCATTATCATAGTAAAGTTTTTAAACACTATAAAGTTTCATATCCACACTAGTATCCATCACTAGTAGAAACTGTATATTACACACTTACCATCTTTAATACATGAGGAATCAATACTTTAAAATTTAGATGCATCAATGCATCTTGATCATTCTCCTATAGGAACTGCTTCACATAATTAATGTGCATCGTATTCTATTTAAAAACTTGTTAATCAAATAAGTTTAAATTCATAAGCTCTCTAAAGAACACGACACGTCATATGAACTCATTATCACATCGGACTTTCTAAACAAACTATGGTTTTTTATCTACATATAATTGTATTACACAAAAATTTGAATGCTAGGACGGCCCTTAAATCTCAATTTCTCAAAAAAATTGTAGGTAAAAAAGAGAAATTACTATGCTCCTAACAATCATCAACTATAGCAAATTGGACATCAGTTTAAAATCCATAATTCTAGATTGTCGAATCAACAAATTTTATGTGAGTATCTTTATTTTTAACATCAGATGAGTTGTATACTACATAAAACCAATTACGAAGAAGTTTAATTGCTTGCTTAACAAATCAAGATCGAACATTTAATAACCTAAAAACCCTATTGTGAGTCGATTGCAGACGATTTGGTTTATAAGATTTCAAAAAACTTACAAATTCAAACACCTCGACTAAAATTTTAGTATACAAGCCTCGTACAAGTCGATTGCAAATCGATACGCAATGTAGATAACAAAATTCCCTCTCAAAATTGTTTGTTTCTTTCCTGCTTATGAATATACATCACAGGGGTGCTCTTTAGTTTAGAAATATGGTATACAATCGCCCCCTAAAAAATCTGAGACGTGGTTATTGAAATTAAAAGGGTTTTCCAAATTTACCCTTTTTATGTTTCATCAGATTCATTAAAATGTTATAAATTTACTGTTTTGTCATTTTTAGTTATAACCATTGATCAAGTAGATCTATGGTGTGGATTAGTTTTTTTGGTTCCTTATAAAATTTTAGTTCTCAATTGAATAGATCCCAAGTAAAATATATTAGTTATGATTTATTATCTGGACAAGATTTATTATAACTCTATTTTCACAATTGTTAAAAGTTTTTTCAAGATTGTCGATTATTCTTATATCAACATCTTTGTTGTTTTTCATTTGACGTTTGATTTCCTCCGGCAGCGATTGTGTGGGAGTGACAAATATAATATACTGGGTGAGATTATTCTACAAAGTGTATTTTTGCTACAAAGTGTGAGAAGACACAATAAGGCTAAAAAAGTCACCAAAACTTATATCTCACAATATAAATCGAATTTCAAAAAAGTACTTCAGAGTCTCTGTTTCTCTCGTCGTCCTCTTTCAGAAAAAAAATAAAAAAAAATAAAAATAAATTTCATTATATCTTTTATGACACAATGACGTTATTGATTTCACAATGACACAATGACGTCATTATGTCTTTAAAAAATGACACAATAAAAATACGTTAATTTTTTTATATTTTTTATTTTTCGTTTATTCTTTTTCTTAGTGAGGACGGCTAGGAGAACAAAAGCTAGGAATTAATTTTTTGAAATTCGATTTAAATTGTGAGATATAATTTTTTTATGAATTTTTTTGACTCATTATATCTTCTCATACTTTGTAGCAAAAATACACTTTGTATTTGAACTTTTTTTCTAATATGCTAGTCATGATTAGAAACCCATATATCAATATTTAGTTTTCTTATTACTAGAACACACTAATTTTTTTTTTTTGAACGACTAATTGGACTGTCCATCCGATAATCTTCAGTACAGTATGGAACCCGAGACCACCGGAGGAGACTTATCATAGACGAGAAAACCCATTAGCCTAACCTGAAATCTCTTTTTTTAGTCACAAATTAGACGTGAACTTGATACTTTCTCTTATTTTAATTCTATTTGTATGTTAATTTTTAATTCTTGTATACTTTATATATCTTCATAATCATGAAATACGTAAACATATTTACTCTCGTGTGTAATAAGAAGTGTACCAAAATTTACAAAAGTGACTAATAGTTGCTTCTTTTATTTACACACGATTTCTTTTCCCGTATCTATTTTTCGTGTATTCGTTTTTTGTTGTATCTATTTTATTTTTCACAAGACGTGCCAATTTATTACACTTAAAGTATTTGTGATAACAAAATAATTTAGCCGACATATTTCAATGGAATGTTTAATAAGTTTAATTGCTTTTTAGTATAAAAATTTTTTAAGTATGGTTATAATTAAACAAAAGAGAAAGGCATTTGGAGTGGTTAAATTAGTTTATGGATCACGCCCATTGTTTTAAATGTAAAGTTAAAATGAATGAAAGAAATATTAAAAGAAATCATACTTGCTTTCAAAAAGGTTGAAGACATTCAATCACCACCTAACTTTATATCTTTGATTTTCCCCTTGATTGAAGCTTTGTATTTCATAAAAAATTTCCAAGATAAAATGTTTAAATTGAAACATTTAAATTTTATAAATGAGATTTTTATTTTTTATTAGTTTCCAAAATATTTTAAAGTGAATAATACATCTTTTAAATAAAACATAAAATCTTTTGATATATCAGTTATTTCAAGAAAAATCGTTGTCAGTTATCCATCAATAAGATTTTCTTTTAGCATATAATAGTTCTCAAATAATTTTATATAATAACACAACGATTTTCACCCAAACAAGATATAGCCTTCAAGGGAACCACCAATTTTAAAGGCAAAAGCAACAAAAAACAAAAAAAAAAAACACCCCCCTTGGAATTTTCTCTTGCTCACTTCATATCCAAACATATAATTGCTAATTAGTATTTAATTAATATTTAATAAAACAATAATAAACAAAAATTAACAGGAATATATATTAAAAAAACCTCACCTATTAAACATTTCGAGATGTTGAACCTGGACTTCAAACTCCATTTTGGAATGATGGTTCGAGCATGGTGCATGGTTCAGGTTCTAACCGTTCGAGCCCAGAAGGGCTCGGGTGTGGTGCGGGCTTGGACACATGGTGAGCCCTTAGGTTAGCTAGAGATTGGTGCACCCCTCTTGATGCTATCCATATGGGTTGTTTCAAAAACTGGCAAACCACTTGAATAATAACCCAAATCACAGTTTGTTAACTCAAAAAGATCAGAACTTGAATCACTATCTCCACCATCATCATCAAGAATGAAACTTTTGAGTTCTTTAATCTCCACCGTTGGATCATGCTTCTGATGATGATCATCATCTTGTTTTACATCACAAACCCTAACTTTCTCCAATAACCCATTTCCAGAACTTCTTTTTTGCTCATGAAACCCACTTTTGGTCATTAGGGTTTCATTCTTGTTGTTGTTTTCAATGATGGGTATTTTGGTAATTTCACATGCAGGCTTTTGGTCTGAATTGGTTCTGTGATCTTTATAAGTTGTACTCTTTGTGGGTGCTTGTGGTAGTGTTCTTGAATAAGAAGATTTTGTGTCACTTGCATTAATGGTGGAATTACTATTTCCACTCCTGAAAAGACTAATGCTACTCCTCCTTCTTCTTCTCCAACCACTAGGGCTCTCATCTTCATCTTTCTTAGAATGTGTTGGTGTTGTTGACTTTGACTTGGACTTGGACTTCTTTGAAGATGTTTGGTTGAAGAGAGAATTCAAGAAATGAGCCAACTTTCCTCCTGGTGAGCTTGGTTGTTTATGTTTCTTATCATTCTTGACCATCATAGGGTTTTGATCGATTATCATGCTTTGTAAAGGAACCGAGTTTCGATTCTCCATCAACATGGCTTGTAATGGAATCGAGTTTCTTCTCGTGTTGGGAATATCAAGACTCAGTCTTCCACCACCCTCTCTCATGTAATGTTTATGAGCGAGCGTGGTGCTGGTGCTTTCAAAGTACCGTGCAGATTCAAAGACATGAATCTCGTCTGAACCATTCCTCCGATGGAATGGTTTTTTGTTTTCTTGTAGAGATGGAATGGTTTTCGGCATGATTGAAGTGAAATTTAGGCACAAATTGTTGGTTTAGGGTTAAACCATAGAAAGGGTATTTTTCATGCAACAATTTGGTGTGGTGGTTGGATATTGGATGGTTGATCAATTGAGTGAAAGCATGTCTATTTATAGTAATCATTGTATTTCATTTGTTTTTGTCGGAACAAACATACAAGTTTGTAATGCATGAAATACAAGTCTTTAAAGATGGATTTAATTAGTAGGAAGAAAAAGTTGTTGGTAATTATGGGTTTGGTTTGCATATATTATGGTTTATGTTGGAGAAAAGACATCCAATATAATTGGAATAACATATATGTCTTTGGATTTAGAAGACAATCTAGGTTAAGTAGGCTTAAAATGAAAATTAGATCTAAGAGCAAAAAAGACTCTAGGTGTTTTGTTCATCATTTAGCGGTCTTTATTTGTTTTTACTTGTTATGTTAGCTAGAAGGAAAAACAATAATACAAAGGGCTCGTTTCTCATTGAAATAAAAAGGTCAATTGCTTTATACTATATCACGTACACTAGTCACATTGTCCATGAGATGGGTGTTTACAATTTGGTTTATAGCGGTCATCCATTTCGGTATGGGCTCTTTTAACTTTTTTCTAATTGGCAGGTCGAGGTTTTTCTTTAGATTCGAACATATATAGTTTATTTAAACCGGACTAGCTAGACTCTTTAGTTCGTTCTAGTAATATAATATAATCAATAATATGTTACTATATTACATAGTTTTAAATTTTATTTTTATTTGTGTAAAAGTAAATTTTCTTTTCTTACTTAGAGTTGTCTTTTTCCTAAAAAATAATATATATGCCAACTAATATGTTGAAATGTTATATAATAATACATGCTAAAAGTTACTTGTTTTAAAGGCACAAGATGATCGAGCCCAAACTATGAAAACAAGAACGTGTTAATAAGTGTTTGTTTTGATTTGATTTTGGGTTCTCATGTGACATCCGGTAATTTTCCGTTACCAAATTCCGTTAGTTCGGTTAAGTCTTGCATACACGTGTCGTGAGCACACACTAGTTGTCGTTAAACGTTGGTGACTTAATAATAATTAATAATGATTATCTGATAATAAATTAGTTAATAATGTGATTATTATGTTGAGCTTATGTGTTTATGTGATTTAACGATTAATTGTGAATTTTATCGCGTAAAGTGGAAACGTGTTATATTTATTTCGTGTGTTTTGTGACAAATTGAATTTATGCATGATTATTATTTGTGACTAATAATAATTGTGTTTAGTAGTTAAAAACTATTTAAAAGCTTAGTTTTTATAAAAATACAAATTGTAAGGGTTTAAATGGTAAATATGATTAACTAATTAAAACAAAATCAAAACCCAACCCTAATCCCACCCCTACGGCTGCGACTTCACCTTCAAACACACACACACTTCGGTTTTCATCAAGAACAAGCATTCACCATTGATTTTGGATCGATTTCAAAGCTACAACACGTTGGAAACATCGAATCTTGTTCATTACGCGTGTAAAGGTTAGATTTTTATAAGTTTTTTATGGTTTTTATATATAGCCGAAACCCTAATTCGAAATTGATGATGTGGAGGTCGATTCTTGGTTGTTTGTTGATGTTATTATGTTAGTTAGATTGTATAGATGTTAGTTAACGTTGATTATGCAAGAAAGTTACGTTTTTGATGCGTTGTTCATAGGTTGCTAATAATAGTAACTTTATTTGCATGAATGCTATGATTTGATGATGAATTGATGTTGTTAATGTGTTTATGATGATAATTGGGTGTTAGATTGATGATATTGATGCTAGAAACCTAAGAACGAATGTTGTTGTTCATAGGTTACCAAAAGTAGAAACTTTTGTTCATGAGGATTGATGAATTGTGGTAATTGGATGTTGTTGATCATGTCTAGATGCTATCATGAGCTTGAATTGGTATATTATTGATGAATTCATAAATGTCTTGGGTGTTTGATAGATTTTGGGATGTGCTTTCCCAAAAGGGAAACTTTATTTGCATAAATTCTTGGATATGAGGATTTGAGCATGTTTGGGACATTAGAATCATGTTGGCATGTTCATGGATGATTTCTAAGGTGGTAGAATGCATTGTTTGGATTGTATGAATGTTTAGTTGGTTAGTTATTCGATTTGGCCTGTTTGTGGGAATTCATGGTAATGGGTCATATGGGTATGTTAGGACTATTGTTGGTTTGTGGTTGATCATGATTGAACATTTTGGATGATATGATTTCTGTTAAATGGTATGTTGATGATCATCATACACGCGTGCGAATCTGAGGCCCCTACTTAGTAGGATTGGCAGGGTTTAAGGTGTGAAGTCGTGAGTGGTTTCACATGGCATGCTGTGCATGATTTGATTCTATGTATGATGCATTGGTTGTGTTGTAGCTATGTTGAGTATGATAATTGTTTGAGATTCGCATGACTTGTATGATATCTGGTTGTATGATGATCTAGGTAGTACATGTTGGTAATGAAGTGTCATATATGATCAGTTTGCATGTTAATCATGTGTGATGTACTGTTATGCTTGTTTGAATGAAATTTCACCTACAATGTCACCAACGGGTCAAACGGGTCAACTGGGTCAAATGTGTCTTGTCTTTCTAAAACCTTGAGTTCCTTGTTTTGTAGAGCACTTAGAGTTTCATATTGATTCTACGTACACGTACTTATGTACTCATGTGTTCTAGGTGACCTCTGAGGGTTGTCTATCCACTCTTTCTTGTCAAGTTAAGCTTTAAGTTATTTCTTACGCGCATCAGGTGAGTTCATGCCCCACTCTTTTACATACTCTCTTTTGGGGGAGATAGCATACTGTTTTTACAAACGTTTTATTTATATGAGTTGTGTATAGTATAATATAGTGTTGTTTACCATGGAAAGTCCTCACACTTTCAGATGGTTAATAATGATTTAGCTGGGAAATTTTGGGTAGTACTACTAGGTCTGACGAGCCCCACCTGTGCGACTCGAGGTCAAACGGGTGCAATCTTGTCCTAACGAACATTGTCACGACCTGGTAAGTCGTGGCAGGAGGCAACAAACGTAACACAGTCAGCTCCAATCGCGAAATCACTATGATTATTACTAATTGTTTATAGACTAGCTATCTATTACAATACACTTCTTATATTTTGCAACTGTTATTGGTTTATGTTTAAACGCAAACTCTTGAACTCACCAACCGTTGTGTTGACTTGTTTAGTACGCTATTCTCAGGTTAAGGTTGCCAATTGCCTAGGAGCACTCACGGGTCTGCATCTTTGGGTTGTCAGCATGCCATGAATAATGTTTTTGGATTATGTTCATTTAAAAAGTTATATTCTGGTTTTGCATAACACTTGGGCGCGTATGTTTGCGGATTTTAAATCATGTTACATTGTTTTGGGTTTTTCTGGTTATTTAAACGCTTCCGCAGTATTTAAAGTTAAACTTTGGTTTTGAATGTTAGTTCATATAGAGTCGTTCTAAGTAACTAATGGCTGAGATCCTGGTATGTCACGCGCCTCGCGGTAAAACCCCGTACGTGGATTTTGAGGGTGTGACAGATTGGTATCAGAGCCATTGGTTATATGGAACTAGGTTGCATACACACACTAGACTATAACCGTACAGTTGTTGGTTGCTTGTCGCTTACTCTCCTTACTGTATACTCATTGGCATACGCATCACGTACCTCGCAACATGGCATCGTCGTCACGTGACTTGGGTAAGATACCCGCGAGATCTGAGTCACCTCCTTACTCACCCGTACCGGACAGTGGATCGGATTGGCCATGACATCAGTATCCATCTAAAGAGGTTGATTGGGATCAACCTTTCGCGATACCTGAACGTGATCCTCCGATGAACTGGGATTTCTACCCCACCTACATAAATCGTACGGCTTATAGAGAGCGTGTACCACCAGTAGCTTCTACTTGATCTAGGACTAGGTCATCGACAGCCTTTGCATTGCCTACTCTTTCTACCTTGGACATCCCTCTCGAGCAGGAGTTTGCAGCTTTGGTAGCCACTCTAGACACAGAGCGACAGCGGATTAGAGGACTCACTGATGAGAACTCTGCCTTACGGTCTGAGATGCGTCAGTTGCGCTACCAGGTAGAGACGCTTCAAGAGCGACTCTCGATGGCCATTGATGGACATCATACCCTGGCAGGCAATGTTGTAGCACTTACTGGGCCCATGGACATGCAGGATCACCATAACATAGTGATCGATGATAGGTTTGCTGATTTAGAGGCACAACTGGCAGCACTTCAGATTACTGAAGCCCCTGCACCTTTAGGGAAGACCCTAATGAAGAAGAACTAGAAGAAGATCCGGAGGAAGAATTGGATGAAGTCCAGAAGTTGGAGACTTTCTGGCAATTAAAGATGGAAGGAATCTGAGATCGAGGTTTACACCACGAGGTCTCACGAGTTGGCAACGCTTTGCCCAGGCATGATCGATCTGTCGATCAAACGAATTGAGCTTTTTCAGATTGGCTTGGTTCCGGAGATACAAAGCATGGTGACTGTTGTGAACCTCACCACTATCCAGCAGGTTATTCGATTGGCTCACAAGCTTACTGACCAAGCAGTGGAGCAGGGAAAGCTACCCAAACGGGGCGCTGTGGTAAGCGTGCCTGACAATAAACGCAAGTGGGACGGTTCGGGCAACAAGGGATCGTCATCAAGCAGTCAATCTCAACCTCAACAACAGCAGCCATACCAACAACAACAACAACGGAGGTTCGATAATAACCGAAGCTTCAACCAGGTGACTCCCTCAAATTAAGGGCCCGGTGGATATGGTGGAAGACAGCCGAAGTGCAACCGGTGTAACTACCATCACGTGGGCAGATGTGATAATTTCAAATGCCAACGTTGTGGGAAGATTGGTCATGCAGCCAAAGACTGTCATGGTGAGCTGATGAAAAAGCCATAACAGTCCCAGGAAACTCCCAAAGGCTGTTTTGAATGCGAAAAAGAAGGCCATTACCAACGCAACTATCCCCAGCTCAGGAGGAATGGTAGGCAACAACAGCAACAATAACAACGGCAACAACAATAACAACAACAATGGTAATGGGAACAACAATGGTGGAAATAACAATGGAGCTAAAGGAAGAGCCTTCGTCATTGGCTCAGGTGAGGCTCTAAATGACCCTACAACTGTAACTGGTAAATTTTCGGTTAATGGTCGTTTTGCTACCGTATTATTCGATACCGGAGCCGATAGAAGTTTCGTGTCCACTAAGTTTTGTAGTCTTTTAAGTGATATGACCTCAGCCTTAGAATCTAAATACATCGTAGAGTTAGCTGACGGTACACAGATTCACGTAATGCATATTCTTAGAGTCTGCAAGATAGAGCTTGCTGGTCATACATTCGCCATAGATCTCATGTCTGTTACACTAGGAAGTTTTGATGTAGTAGTAGGTATGGATTGGATTTCTGGTAAACAAGCGGAAGTCATATGCCACGAGAAGAACATACGGATTCCCATTGGTGAAGAAGTCCTTACGGTCAGAGGTGATAGGAGTGGTGCGGTGATAGGCATCATCTCGTTCATGAAAGCACAGAAGTTGTTACGAAAGGGTCGACTGGCCATATTGGCACTCGTCACAGATAAACAGACCGAGGAAAAGAAGATAGAGGATATCCCCGTAGTTCGCGAGTTTCCCGAGGTGTTTCCGAAAGACCTGCCTGGATTACCACCTCATCGTCAAGTTGAATTCCAAATTGAGTTGACTCCAGGAGCCGCTCCAATTACGAGAGCACCTTACCGGTTAGCTCCAAACGAACTACAGGAATTATCCGCCCAACTACAAGAGCTGTTGGATAAAGGGTTTATCCGACCGAGTTAGTCGCCCTGGGGAGTGTTGGGTTCTTACAAGTTTTAACAAAGATGTTTAACCATTTAAACAACAAAACGCAGCGGATATAATGAATTTAAAACTTGTTTTAGATGCTGAAATAAACCATTTTATTTTCAAGAAAACAAACCCAAGAACAAGGATCATATATATATGTGAAAAGAAATGCTATCAAAGAAAACAACCATAGGATGTTCTTGAATACTACCTTTCAAGAACAAGGCAATTCGAGATGGATAAAGATGAAGAAGATGATGCTCTTGAACGTAAACCTCCAAAGAAGAAAGTCTCAAGCTAGTATACCCACAAGCTCTTGCAAAACACCCAACTTGTTAGGAAGTTGACACCAAAGATCCTTCTTACAAAAGCTCTAGATTCGAAAATGGGAGAAGAGAAAATGGAGAAGAAGGAGCTTGCATGTGTGAGAGAGAAAGTATGTTGAGTGTCTTAGTTGAACAAGTAAATGTCTTGCATAAAAACAAGACAAAGGAATCCCAAGGCAAACACCAAAGGGGCGGCCGAAAATAGGTTCAAAATGGGTTCCCTCCCATTTTGAAAAACTCCCTTTTAATACATTGTTAATAACTAATTAAGTTATATAATTAAACCAATTTTAATTTTATAACTTAAACACTCTTATATTTGATGTTATTTAACTTATTTAAATAACATTACAAATGATATCTCATGAACAAAATATCCATATAATTTGTTCTATCTCAAATGCAATAATTCAGAAAACCCATTTTCTAAATTGGTGTCAAAATTTATTTGCTTGATCATGTCAACAAATAAATATTTATCGGTGTTTACCTAGCTTGTTATTGGGTATGACCCGACTTGGATCATAACGTACTAACCACATCAATCTTGTATGTGTCTTGGGCATATAAGATCCAACAATCTCCCACTTGCACAAGATTCATAGAAGATTGATGCAAGCAGTAAATACCGCGTAACAACGGTTTACTACCCTTAATACGTATGACTAAGAGCCATTCAATAACATCATCCCCTTCAAGTATCTTACTCGAAAATGTTTTAGGTGAATCAATCATTTATCCTTTTGTCACAGATGTCATGTTAAATCTTAGAGACACAGAATGATCATTCTCCATTGACTTAACTTTAGCAGGCCTTAGACATCTTACTCTCAACGAATAAGAGGGACAAATCCCATCTTGATTACATACGTCTCTCACAATCACCTCGTGCTATACCTGAATTTAGTCTTATGTACTGCCGTGTTTCAGAACAGCGAAGAACTAAGTCAAAGTATAATACCCGGTGAATATCAAGACCCAATATGTATCTCAGGTCAGAGGATACCAAATGATATTCGCCTTTACTCAAATTTACTTATGATCAATCAAGAAGATTCCATGTAGTAATATTTGAGATGCGGGTCAGTCCAATATTTGTATCCCACAAATATCTATGAACTTTGGCAGCAACCCTTTGCTATATATTCATCCATATGAATATCCACCAATCCAAGTTCATAATAGTCTTACCCTCATACTTGGAACGTTTAGAGTAAATGATTTACTCATGGATTAAACATGCAAAATTGGAACGTTAGTTGAAGCATTATAACCAAATAATTCGTTCAAATAATAAAAGGTTCCAATATCCAAATACAAAATTATAAGATCAAATCCAGTCACTAGAATATCAAGTCCCATGGCACAAGTATGACCTTCATGCTTTGCCTTTTCAAGGAGCTTCGTGAGTGGATCCGCAATGTTTTGATCCGTGTGAACTTTGCGAATACATATTTTTCCTTTTCAACTTCATCCCTTATGTAGTTGAATCTCCGCTCAATGTGCCTAGTCTTTTGATGTGCACGGGGTTCCTTGATTTGAGCAATCGCACCCTCATTATCACAAAGAATTTCTAGGGGGTCCTGAATGGAAGGGACAACCCCTAGATCGGCAATGAATTTCTTCAACCATGCAGCTTCTTGAGCTGCTAATGAAGCGGCGATGTATTCTGACTCTGTAGTTGATAATGCCACCACATCTTGTTTAGAGCTCTTCCAAGAGACTGCTCCTCCATTTAGGATGAAAATGTATCCCGATTGTGATCGTGAGTCATCCCGATCAGTTTGGAAACTCGCATCCGTGTAACCTTTTACCACGAGTTCCTCCTCACCAGATCCATAGATTAGGAACATATCTTTAGTCCTCCTTAGGTACTTAAGTATGTTCTTAACAGCCATCCAATGACTATTTCCAGGATTTTGCTGGTATCGGCTTGTCATGCTCAAAGCGCATGACACGTCCGGCCTAGTGCATATCATTGCATACATGATGGATCCTATAGCAGACGCATATGGGATTCCCTTCATTTTATCTTGCTCATCCTTTGAGCTTGGACATTGAGTCGTACTCAATATCGTTCCTCTTTGAATAGGTACCGTACTTTCTTAGAGTTCTCCATCTTGAACCTTTTCAAGATCTTATCAATGTATGCACTTTGATTTAAACCTATCAACCGCCTTGATCTATCCCTATAGATCTTTATTCCCAAAATGTAGGCGGCTTCACCAAGATCCTTAATGGAAAAACAGCTTCCAAGCCAGGTTTTTACACCTTCCAAGGTTGGAATGTCATTTCCAAATAGTAGGATGTCATCGACATACAATACTAGGAAAGTGATGATGCTCCCACTAGCCTTTTTATACACACAAGCCTCATCAGCGTTTTTGATGAACCCAAATTTAATTACCTCTTCATCAAAACGGTGATTCCAACTTCTTGACGCTTGCTTCAATCCATAGATTGATTTCTTTAACTTGCATACTTTGTTAGGATGTTTTGGGTCGACAAAACCTTCAGGCTGAACCATATAGACATCTTCCTCAAGATATCCATTTAGAAAAGCGGTTTTGACATCCATTTGCCAAATCTCATAATCATAATGAGCAGCTATGGCAAATAATATCCTAATAGACTTTAGCATTGCAACAGGCGAAAAAGTCTCATCATAATCAACCCCTTGAGTTTGAGTGAAACCTTTTGCTACAAGTCTAGCTTTATAAGTATCCAAGTTTCCATGCATATCGGTTTTCTTCTTGAAAACCCACTTACTTCCAACTACCTTGGAGCTAAGAGGTGGTACAACCAAGTCCCACACTTGGTTGTCATACATGGATTGCATCTCAACATTCATGGCTTCAAGCCATTTGTCACAATCCAAATTGGACACTGCATCATGGTATGTGATTGGTTCATCGGAATCAACCACATAGCACCCATCCATGAAAAATCCATATCTTTCAGGTGGATTACTAGTTCTACCAAATTTGAGAACGTTTTGTGTGTATTGATCAACCATTTGATCATTTTCAACATCCTCATGTTGAGTGCTAGTGTCAACCAAACGTGTATCGGGTTGTGGTTCTTGATCCTCCTCAAGATCCACTGTTCTACTGCTAGCTCCTTCCATAAGGAACTTGGCTTCCAAGAACTCACCCTTCTTGGCAACAAACTCCTTTTGTTCCAATGGATCATAGAAATAATATCCCATAGAATCTCTAGGATATCCAATAAAGATACACTTAGTGGAACGACTTTCTAACTTGTTTGAGGTGGTAGTCTTTACATAAGCCTCACATCCCCACACCTTTAAATATGATAGAGATGGAACCCTTCCATGCCATATTTCAAAAGGTGTATTTTCCTCTTTCTTGGTTGGGGCCATATTCAAAATACGGGCCGCAGAGAGCAAAGCAAAGCCCCAAAATGATAGAGGCAATGAGCTTCTAGCCATCATAGATCGAACCATATCCAATAGAGTTCGATTTCTCCTCTCGGACACACCATTGTGTTGTGGTGTTCCAGGTGGAGATAGTTGTGAGATAATCCCACAACTTCTAAGATGATCTCTAATAGTATCACTCATGTATTCACCTCCTCTATCGATGCGAAGAATTTTTATTGATTTACTGAGTTGATTTTCTACTTTATTTTGGAAGGTTTTGAACATTTCAAAAGCTTCATCTTTATGTCTTAACAAGTACACATACCCATACCTACTATAGTCGTCGGTGAAGGTAATGAAGTATCTTTCATTGTACCTAGTCATTGGCTTAAAAGGACCACATACATCCAAATGTATGATACCTAATAAATCTTTTGCCCTTTCGGTTTTGCCACTAAAAGGCGCCTTACTCATTTTGCCTTGTAAACAAGATTCACATACATCAAATGAATCATATTCACTTGCTTTTAAAAGACCATTCTTTTGAAGTGTTTGTATGCGCTTCTTGTTTATATGACCAAGACGGCAATGCCAAAGATAGGTGTCACTCAAATCCAATTTGAGCTTCTTGGTACTAGTTTGGTATAAGAGCTATCATATAATGTGTTTTCACGAACCAATTCATAAATACCATTAATAGGAATAGCTTTAAAATAAAAGATGTCATTTAAAGAAACATGAATTTCATTTTCAATAAACGTCAAAACATAACCATATTGTCTTAATTGGGCAACTGAAATAATGTTCCTAGTCAAACTAGGAGCATACAAAACATTGTTCAAAATTGCTTCCAAACCATTTGGAAGCTTCAGGATGTAGTCCCCTCGGGCTTCAACTTGAACTTTTGCCCCATTCCCCATGTAGAGGCTAACATCCCCTTTCTTGAAGTCTTTACTTCTTTTGAACCCCTGCAACAAATTGCAAATATGAGTTCCACATCCGGTATCCAATACCCATGTGTTAGAGGATATTAAATTAGATCAATATGAATCATGAAAATTGTACCTGAGGTTGCCCGGCATCCCTCTTAGCTTTCAACTCTTTGAGATGGACAGGACAATTTCTTGCCCAATGTCCTATCTCCCCACACTTAAAGCATGGGTCATCCGAAGCAACCTTTTGCTTCTTCTCCGCTGGTTTTGGTGGTGGCACTTTTACCACTCCCTTTCCCTTTCTCCCAACGTACCCTTTACCTTTGGCAACACTTGCCTTGGATGCGGGGTGAGGCCTCTTCTTGTTCCCACCTTCATTGATGGTGAGAACGGGTAAACTCCTTTTACCCATGGCCGCCTCGGCTGTTTTGAGCATAGAGTGAAGCTCAGTTATGTTCTTGTCCCAACCGTTCATGTTATAATTCATAACAAAATTGTCAAACCTTTTTGACAAAGAGTTGAGGATCAAATCCGTAGCCAACTCTTTCGAGACGGGACAATTCAGCCTTTCGAGGCGGTCTATGTGGCTCTTCATCTTAAGTACATAAGACGAGACCGATTGGGTATCATCCATACGACATGCATGGAGTGCTCGAACCGTTTCGAAGCGCTCTACCCTTGCTTGTTGTTGGAACGTTTCCTTTAACTGGGTTATCATGTCGTATGCTCCGTGATGTTCGTACTCCTTTTGGAGATCCGGAGTCATACTTGCCAACATGAGGCAAGACACTTGGACCGAGTCCTCAGTGTATTTCACCCAATTCATGTAGGCCTCTTCATCTTCCTCATTGGGTTCATCGGGAATCGGATCGTCTAAGATATATGACCGTTTCTCTTGCTTGAGAACAATTCTCAAGTTTCGAAACCAATCAATGAAATTGTTATGGTTTAGACGCTCCTTTTGGAGAATGGTTCTTAGTGATAGGGTATGAGCGGATGGAATATCATTATTTTCATTGTTGTTGGTGGCCATCTACAAAATTTAACAAGGTTCAATTTTAGTATTTACGATATTATCATATTTAATTATAAATACCTTTTATGTGTTATACACAAAATAAAATTCTAGAATCCAACGTTACATTTAAATAGTGGTTAGGTGACCTTTATCCCATTATTTAAATTAACAAGGTAGTCAACGTTTGACAATTGCAACCTTTGCAACTTCTAGAGGTATGGGATCGACTTAAACATCATATGTATAGTCGGCATGTTAATCCCATCAACACCTTTTGTAAACCACATTGTAGGTGATCCATTTAACATGGTTTGCAAATCAAGTTACCCTACTTACACACACATGTGAGTTTACCAATATAAGTGGTTAGGTGATCTTTATCCCACAAATATGGCATTCCCACCTCAAATCACAAGTTCCTCAAAATGGTTAGGTGACCTTTATCCCATTAAGAGTTTTCAAGTGACTCAAGTGTTGTGTAAAAGGATGGTGATAAACTTGTTTTCAAAAGACATTTTAAGTTTTCATAATTCTAGTTTAGAAAACTCTATGTACCTTGTATTTGCATGCTTTCAAAAACATGGTACCCTATGGTTCTTTTAATAAAACCCCTTTTATTTAAAATCATTAATCCTTTTAATAACCTTTTATTAACCACTTAATGATTAAGAACCATTTATTTTCAGCTTGTTATGTTTATAAATTTGTTAATTATGCATATCCATATATCAAACATCCAACATAAAACAAAACAACCAAACAAGCACAACCATTCAATCATAAGTGCATAACCATAGCCACTAAGGTGACCACACTTGTTTGCCATCACAAGTGTTGTCATTTGGTCTTTCCTAAGGGTTAATAATGACACATTAAAATGTGTCCAAGAACTCCCACTCGAATCCGCATCCAAATGCTTCAGGTGTCCATGTCTTTTGAGTTCTTCCTTTGTATCTTCCCTTGAGTCTCCAACTTGTGCATCTTCTTTTACAAAAATCATATCCTAATACAATTTTTTTCTAATAAAAGAAATGCACCTAATCTATTTATTACATAACCAATGAATAAATAAATTACAACCCAAAAGATACAAACACCAAAATTATTATTACAACCCTTTAATGAATAAAACCAAACATGACAATCACATTCATCCAAATCCAAAACACATTAGGTCAAGGCTATTTTATGCACCAAAATATGTATCAAATACAACATCCAAGAACAGCCATGAACTCCCTTTTAACCCTTAAAGTTTCGGCCAACATAAACCCAAACTCTAGGGTTTAGTCCAAACAAAACAATCAACCACTTGATGTTAATCTTTCAAGGTTTATTCTAAAGCATGTAAGATAAAACTTTGAAAGATAAGGGATTCATTCATCCACAACAAAACAGCCCCTAATGGGTTGAAAAAGTCCAACAAAACTAACTTTTCTTGGACTTTTGAAGCAAGTTTTCCACATAACCGGCTCCGATACCATTGTTGGGTTCTTACAAGTTTTAACAAAGATGTTTAACCATTTAAACAACAAAACGCAGCGGATATAATGAATTTAAAACTTGTTTTAGATGCTGAAATAAACCATTTTATTTTCAAGAAAACAAACCCAAGAACAAGGATCATATATATATGTGAAAAGAAATGCTATCAAAGAAAACAACCATAGGATGTTCTTGAATACTACCTTTCAAGAACAAGGCAATTCGAGATGGATAAAGATGAAGAAGATGATTCTCTTGAACGTAAACCTCCAAAGAAGAAAGTCTCAAGCTAGTATACCCACAAGCTCTTGCAAAACACCCAACTTGTTAGGAAGTTGACACCAAAGATCCTTCTTACAAAAGCTCTAGATCCGAAAATGGGAGAAGAGAAAATGGAGAAGAAGGAGCTTGCATGTGTGAGAGAGAAAGTATGTTGAGTGTCTTAGTTGAACAAGTAAATGTCTTGCATAAAAAAGACAAAGGAATCCCAAGGCAAACACCAAAGGGGCGGCCGAAAATGGGTTCAAAATGGGTTCCCTCCCATTTTGAAAAACTCCCTTTTAATACATTGTTAATAACTAATTAAGTTATATAATTAAACCAATTTTAATTTTATAACTTAAACACTCTTATATTTGATGTTATTTAACTTATTTAAATAACATTACAAATGATATCTCATGAACAAAATATCCATATAATTTGTTCTATCTCAAATGCAATAATTCAGAAAACCCATTTTCTAAATTGGCGTCAAAATTTATTTGCTTGATCATGTTAACAAATAAATATTTATCGGTGTTTACCTAGCTTGTTATTGGGTATGACCCGACTTGGATCATAACGTACTAACCACATCAATCTTGTATGTGTCTTGGGCATATAAGATCCAACAGGGAGCGCCAGTTCTATTTGTCAAGAAGAAGGATGGTACATTTCGAATATGCATTGACTATAAGGAACTGAACAAAGTCACGATCAAGAATAGATATCCCTTACCTCGTATAGATGATTTGTTTGATCAACTGCAAGGATCAAGCTATTACTCTAAGATTGATCTGAGGTCTGGGTATCGTCAGCTGATAGTTCGAGAAGAAGACATCTCGAAGACTGCATTTCGTACACGATATGGTCACTATGAGTTTTTGGTCATGCCATTTGGGTTGACGAATGCACCAGCAGTATTCATGGACCTCATGAATCGCGTGTGCAAACCCTTCCTTGATCAGTTTGTTATTGTCTTTATCGATGACATACTGATATACTCAAGGACTGAGGAAGAACATGAGAAGCACTTACGTTTAATATTGGAATTACTTAGAAAAGAACAACTGTACGCCAAGTTTTCTAAGTGTGATCTCTGGATACGCGAAGTGCAATTCTTGGGTCATATTGTTAACGAAAAAGGAATACATGTTGATCCGGCAAAGATTGAGGCGATAAAGAATTGGTCAATTCCTAAGACACCAAGTGAGATACGATAATTCCTTGGATTAGCGGGATATTATTGACGGTTCATCGAAGGATTCTCTAAGATTGCACAACCTCTCACAGCTTTGAATCATAAGGGAACGACGTACAAATAGGGTGAGAGTCAGGAATCTGCTTTCCAATTGCTGAAACAGAAACTGTGTAGCGCACCGATATTGGCGTTACCGGAGGGTAGTGATGATTTCGTAGTCTATTGTGACGCTTCCATTCAAGGGCTTGGATGCGTCCTGATGCAGCGAGATAAGGTAATAGCTTACGCCTCTAGGCAACTAAAGGTTTATAAGAAGAACTATACCACCCATGACTTGGAACTGGGTGCGGTAGTTTTTGCTTTAAAGATCTGGAGACATTACTTGTACGGTACCAAGTGCACTATCTATACCGATCACAAGAGTCTTCAGCACATCTTTGAGCAAAAGGAATTGAACATGAGGCAAAGGCACTGGGTAGAATTACTGAACGATTATGACTGTGCTATCAAGTATCATCCGGGGAAAGCCAATGTAGTTGCTGACGCGCTGAGTAGGAAAGAGACTGCTAAGCCTCGACGTGTGCGAGCTTTGTAACTTACCATCAGCACACAGTTACTGGAACAAATCTGAGAGGCTCAGGCAGAAGATTTGACAATGGAAAACATTGGGTCTGAATCATTAAGGGGTATGGAAAAACAGTTGGAAGTAAAGGCGGATGGAATTCGTTACTTCATGGACAGACTTTGGGTACCTTTACATGGAAATTTGAGAGACTTGGTTATGAGTGAGGCTCACAAGTCTAAGTACTCTATACATCCTGGATCAGACAAGATGTACCATGATTTGAAGGCGCACTACTGGTGGCCTAACATGAAGGCGGATATAGCTACCTATGTGAGCAAGTGTCTGACCTGCTCAAAAGTGAAAGTGGAGTACCAGAAACCGTCTGGTCTATTACAACAACCCGAGATCCCTATGTGAAAGTGGGATCAGATATCAATGGATTTTATTACCAAGTTACCTCAGACTCCTACTGGATGTGACACAATATGGGTTATCGTGGATCGATTGACAAAGTCTGCTCATTTCCTAGCTATAAAGGAAACAGACAAGATGGAGAAATTAACCCGACTCTATTTGAAGGAGATCGTTTCGAGGCATGGAGTACCGATCTCAATTATTTCTGACCGTGATTCTCGTTTCACATTGCACTTCTGGCAATCACTGCAGAAATCTTTGGGTGCGCGATTGGATATGAGTACTGCTTATCATCCACAAACTGATGGTCAAAACGAGTGTACTATACAGACTTTGGAGGACATGCTACGTGCTTGTGTGATTGACTTCGGGAATAACGGGGAAGTTCACCTACCATTGGTGGAATTTTCTTACAACAACAGTTATCACACTAGCATAAAAGCGGCACCTTTCGAAGCTTTGTATGGGAGAAAATGTAGATCACCAGTTTGCTGGGCTGAAATTGGTGATAGCCAGCTAACGGGTCCCAAGCTAGTACATGAGACAACTGAGAAGATTGTACAGATAAGGAATCGCATGGCTGCAGCGCGTGACAGACAGAAAAGTTATGCTGATAAGCGACGGAAACCTCTAGAGTTTTAGATTGGTGATAAGGTCTTACTAAAGGTCTCACCATGGAAAGGTGTGATCCGGTTTGGTAAGCGAGGAAAGCTAAATCCGAGATATGTTGGACCATTTGAGATATTGAAAAGAATAGGTCCAGTGGCCTATCGATTAGCCCTACCTGATTTGCTAGTGTGGAATCCATGATGTATTCCATGTTTCAAATCTGAAAAAGTGCTTAACGGATGAAACGATGGTCGTACCGCTGGAAGAAGTTCAAGTGGATGAACAATTACGCTTCATTGAAGAACCGGTCGAGGTGATGGATCGTGAGGTGAAGACACTTAAGCAAAGCAAGATACCCATTGTCAAAGTTCGATAGAACTCAAGACGTGGACCAGAATTCATGTGGGAATGTGAGGACCAAATGAAGTTTAAGTATCCTCAGCTATTCGAAAAGACGATGTCAGCCGTCGAAGGTACTGATTTAAATTTCGGGACAAAATTTCTCTCAACATATGTGACAACTCACCCGAAACTCACTCGATTACTTTGTGCCAATGCAGTAGACCAGTGATGGAAACCATGAAATGCAATTTTCGGGACGAAAATTCTTTCAACATGGGGATAATATGAAATCCGGTAATTTTCCGTTACCAAATTCCGTTAGTTTGGTTAAGTCTTGCATACACGTGTCGTGAGCACACACTAGTTGTCGTTGAACGTTGGTGACTTAATAATAATTAATAATGATTATCTGATAATAAATTAGTTAATAATGTGATTATTATGTTGTGCTTATGTGTTTATGTGATTTAACGATTAATTGTGAATTTTATCGCGTAAAGTGGAAACGTGTTATATTTATTTCGTGTGTTTTGTGACAAATGAAAATTATGCATGATTATTATTTATGACTAATAATAATTGTGTTTAGTATTTAAAAACTATTTAAAAGCTTAGTTTTTATAAAAATACAAATTGTAAGGGTTTAAATGGTAAATATAATTAACTAATTAAAACAAAATCAAAACCCAACCCTAATCCCACCCCTACGGCCGCGACTTCACCTTCAAACACACACACACTTCGGTTTTCATCAAGAACAAGCATTCACCATTGATTTTGGATCGATTTCAAAGCTACAACACGTTGGAAACATCGAATCTTGTTCATTACGCGTGTAAAGGTTAGATTTTTATAAGTTTTTGATGGTTTTTATATATAGCCAAAACCCTAATTCGAAATTGATGATGTGAAGGTCGATTCTTGGTTGTTTGTTGATGTTATTATGTTAGTTAGATTGTATAGATGTTAGTTAACGTTGATTATGCAAGAAAGTTACGTTTTTGATGCGTTGTTCATAGGTTGCTAATAATAGTAACTTTATTTGCATGAATGCTATGATTTGATGATGAATTGATGTTGTTAATGTGTTTATGATGATAATTGGGTGTTAGATTAATGATATTGATGCTAGAAACCTAAGAACGAATGTTGTAGTTCATAGGTTACTAAAAGTAGAAACTTTTGTTCATGAGGATTGATGAATTATGGTAATTGGATGTTGTTGATCATGTCTAGATGCTATCATGAGCTTGAATTGGTATATTATTGATGAATTCATGAATGTCTTGGGTGTTTGATAGATTTTGGGATGTGCTTTCCCAAAAGGGAAACTTTATTTGCACAAATTCTTGGATATGAGGATTTGAGCATGTTTGGGACATTAGGATCATGTTGGCATGTTCATGGATGATTTCTAAGGTGGTAGAATGTATTGTTTGGATTGTATGAATGTTTAGTTGGTTAGTTGTTTAGTTGGTTAGTTATCTGATTTGGTCTGTTTGTGGGAATTCATGGTAATGGGTCATATGGGTATGTTAGGACTATTGTTGGTTTGTGGTTGATCATGATTGAACATTTTGGATGATATGATTTCTGTTAAATGGTATGTTGATGATCATCATACACGCGTGCGAATCTGAGGCCCCTACTTAATAGGATTGGCAGGGTTTAAGGTGTGAAGTCGTGAGTGGCTTCACATGGCATGCTGTGCATGATTTGATTCTATGTATGATGCATTGGTTGTGTTGTAGCTATGTTGAGCATGATAATTGTTTGAGATTCGCATGACTTGTATGATATCTGGTTGTATGATGATCTAGGTAGTACAAGTGGGTAATGAAGTGTCATATGTGATCAGTTTGCATGTTAATCATGTGTGATGTACTGTTATGCTTGTTTGAATGAAATTTCACCTACAATGTCACCAACGGGTCAAACGGGTCAACTGGGTCAAATGTGTCTTGTCTTTCTAAAACCTTGAGTTCCTTGGTTTGTAGAGGACTTAGGGTTTCATATTGATTCTGCGTACACGTACTTATATACTCATGTGTTCTAGGTGACCTCTGAGGGTTGTCTATCCACTCTTTCTTGTCAAGTTAAGCTTTAAGTTATTTCTTACGCAAATCAGGTGAGTTCATGCCCCACTCTTTTACATACTCTCTTTTGGGGGAGATAGCATATTGTTTTTACAAACGCTTTATTTATATGAGTTGTGTATAGTATAATATAGTGTTGTTTACCATGGAAAGTCCTCACACTTTTGGATGGTTAATAATGATTTAGCTGGGAAATTTTGGGTAGTACTACTGGGTCTGACGAGCCCCACCTGTGCGACTCGAGGTCAAACGGGTGCAATCTTGTCCTAACGAACATTGTCACGACCTGGTAAGTCGTGGCAGGAGGCAACAAACGTAACACAGTCAGCTCCAATCGCGAAATCACTATGATTATTACTAATTGTTTATAGACTAGCTATCTATTACAATACACTTCTTATATTTTGCAACTGTTATTGGTTTATGTTTAAACGCAAACTCTTGAACTCACCAACCGTTGTGTTGATTTGTTTAGTATGCTATTCTCATGTTAAGGTTGCCAATTGCCTAGGAGCACTCACGGGTCTGCATCTTTGGGTTGTCAGCATTCCATGAACAATGTTTTTGGATTATGTTCATTTAAAAAGTTATATTCTGGTTTTGCATAACACTTGGGCGCGTATGTTTGCGGATTTTAAATCATGTTACATTGTTTTGGGTTTTTCTGGTTATTTAAACGCTTCCGCAGTATTTAAAGTTAAACTCTGGTTTTGAATGTTAGTTCATATAGAGTCGTTCTAAGTAACTAATGACTGAGATCCTGGTATGTCACGCGCCTCGCGGTAAAACCCCGCACGCGGATTTTGAGGGTGTGACATCTCAATAATAAGGTTTAGGTTTAAAGAGCTTATAAACCGTTATTAACAGTTTGAGTCATAGTTTATCCTTCAAATCAGAACCGTAAACAACCCTATATATACTTTAACATACGTGGATTTTAAACTATAAATACTCATAAGATTTTCAAATAAATATTAATTAATGTTTAAAAACAGAATACTTTTTCGATCATAGTCCTTGTTCTAGTGCTTGGAAAGCCATAAGTTTATGCTAGGTGTTGTGGGGTCAAAGTGCTCTATTTTCATTGGATTCTCGTGATGTTTTCAAATTCTACTCTATGATAGAGGACTAGCTTTCAAAAGTGGTTGTTGGCCATGCATTGTGCCAATAATGCGCCTTTGCAAATTCATGATAAATAAATCAAGGAAAGTGGTAGATGTGGATCTTCTTGGCCTACCCCTTTTAAAGCTAAAAATCTAAAGTTTATATATAGTGAGAGTGGGAAATCAAGTGAGCAGAATAGAAAAAAACGTACAAAAACAAAGTATTAATACTTTAGTCTTAATAAATATTAATACGTATAAAACTATAAAAGTAAATCTATAAATGTATTGGTTACTCTTTGCTCCATTCTCTCCTAACTTATACAAAAAAAGATATATATGAACAAGCTAGTTAGTTTGATTGCTCGTTTGATGGTAAATAGTATAGAATAAAACATGTATGAATAAATTACTTTACTGATTTTCTTGTATATAACATATGTATGTGTACTTAACAAACTTAATATTTAAAAAATAAAAATCATTGATAAAAGTTTGAACAATTTAAATTTACTTATTTTGTTCTCGTAATAATTGTATATTATGTAATGTCATGTGTGTGTGGTGTGTATGAGAGAGGTATTGAAGTATTGGTTAATTTTCTAGTAATACTTCCAAATTCTATTCTATTTGTGGTGGTTATGCCGCACCTTACACCATCACTACCATTTCACAAGACCGCAATCTTCACATCAACATGACATCGCCTCACTCTTCCGTCGCTCTTCTTTGTTTTTGTTATGGTGTGACGTTGTGGATAAAGTTCATGTCATCGCACCACTGTGTTAGCGTGATACAACATGACCATTAAAGATGGTGTAGCATGATGCAACATGACCATTAAAGATGGTGTAACAGTGGGCTAGCTTTCATAAATAGGCGTGGGTCATGCATTGTGCCAATAATTTTCCTTTGCAAATTCTTATAAATAAATATATACAGAGGGAGGTGGTAGATATGGATCCTCTTCGGCCAACCTTTTTAGTTTTATTGTTTTAAAGATCAAATTATATAATCCATGATAATATATGTTTTTTTTTTTAAAATACATTGGGATGGTAATCTAATATAACCAGTTGTTGTTTATTAATTTATATGATGAATGATTTTAAAATATTTATATAAAACCTAATTAAGTCCCTTGCAAATATTCAGATAAGCATTTTAGATAAGTAATACAAATTACGTTTAAAGTACTATTTTGATTGTAATAAATGTATAAAATTTCTATAATAAATATTATTCCTTAAAATCTCCTACCAAAGTATTGATTCTAAAGAAATATTATTTGGCTTCATATGGATGGACTTTTTTTTTATATTCAAAAAGAGATTAACTGGCTTCTTTTGAGAGAAGAACCTTTATCAAAATGGAGATATTGGCCCAATTTCTATGTCCCAGTAATATGAAGTTTGCTTCCCTTTCTCCTTGCAAAATTTCCTAAGCAACGATCTAAGAAAAGATAAAAGTATGGCGGATATGGAGATCGTGATGGAATAAGAATTTTTTTCTTATAGTGTAAGTATTTTTTTTTGGTTTTTGGCTTTTAACAACCCAGATGTCATAATTTTCAGGGTCAATCAAAATTCGGGTCGGATCTTAAAGTAAATTAAATTGTCATGAAAAAAAACAATAAAAATATAATGATATTTAAATATAAGAATAGCTTGTTCTATAAATACCACATGTATAGATCTTGCTTATTTAAGTCTTCACATTTATTAAATGTATTGTTGTGAAAACTATTTTTTTATCACCAATGTGACTAGTAAATCTATCTCTTTTGTTTCAATTATTAAAAGTCCCTAGTCATAAACGTATCTTTTTACTAGTTTTCTTAAATAAGTAACAAATCAATCAATAGGCTTTATTCACTTTTCTGCTATACTCTAACTAGTTTCGTATGAAAAACATTGCATTTCCACTAATGAATCATTGTGAATAATGATTTTTTGAATGAAATGGATCTCTACTTATATATGCTCTTGTAATTATATATTGTTTATCAATGATGAATCATACTTATTTTTATAAAACAATGGTGTTAATCGTAAAAAAGATTGGGGCAGTTTGAAATTCTCGTATTATACATTTTATAGCTTACACAAAAAAGAATGGTGTCAGGTGGTCATGCATAACCTAGTTTCGCCGTTGTTTACAGAGGATCCAGTGGATCTATTTAACTTCATACATGTAAAGTTTTCTAAAGATAGGGGTATCTAATATCGCCTTTTTCATGCAACTTAACCCATCTTGTTACAAGTAAAGTAGTTAGAAACGATTGTTAATTGTTGTAATCCTTCTGGTTTAAGAGTTTCATCTTGTAACTTAAAAAAGATCGATTATACAACATAATGTTGATACCAGTATATCTAATAGAATTAGTTCATGGTAATTTAATGTTTAATATAAAAATAAAATGTATGATAATATGATTTTTGACCGTGTGTTCACATAAAGTTATAACATGGGGTCATACAACATTTTTTATATATGTTGTTCCTCTTTTTCATAATTATGTGTACCTAGTATAATAAAAATTTAATCGTTAGCACTTGCTAATTATTAGGTCACACTTTAGTTATATCAACAATCATGAATTTGATTTTTAAGGATATCGACGACAAGCTGGATTTCACAAAAAATAATATATAAAATATATAAAGAACTCTTCAACAACTTTAAAGTCTAAAATTTTAAAAGAGCAATAACTGTAAAAATATCGTTGTGAAATTATAAAAAAGAAAAGTCTTACAAAGTTTTCTCGTATTTAACGACTTTGACACTTATCATCAAGCTGTCAACACAAGTGACACGAAGTTTTCTCATAACTTATGAGTTTTTCTTATAAGGTTTATGAAGTTCTTACGCATGTCTTGCAAAATTGATTTTCGATAGTTTATTTTTTATTTTAAATGTAAGCCTAATTCTTGCTAGTTTTAAAGTCATTTTACAATGTTTATATATATATATATATATATATATATATATATATATATATATATATATATATATATATATATATGTTTTAATTAAAATTTGAAGAAGAAAAAAACTGGACGAAGTAGATTTTAGTTGTGTTCTTTGACGAATTGACGTGCTTTAAATGTTCAAGTGTTTAAATGTTAACCTTCTTTTGATGTGAGACGGGGGTAATTTAGTCAAAGTAGAACAAATAAGATTTTCAAAAAACCCAAATCGGTTTCAAGTTTTGGGCTTTGATTATTTGCATTTAGTGAGTGGGTTGTGTTGCACGTGCATGTTCTCAACATGAACACGTGAGGAACTTGTCATTTGGTGATGCTTTTTGAATATTTCATATATAAAATAATACTAGTGGGGTGCTCGTGTCTCGCGCGATATGACGAGAAACACGAGCCAAACTCAGCCTAGCTCTGGCTTGATGTGTTTACAAACCAAGACAATCCAGCTCAACTAGTTTACAACTAAGTAGATCTCGAACCTAATTTTTTACAAGTGAGCTGCAAACATCGGTTAAATTTCTATATTTTTGCACTACAAAAAAAAAATTACCAACCAAAAATGGGCATTGCATGATTTTTTTTTTTCAAAATGGTATAGTTTAGAAAAAAAGTAAAAAATAGTTATTTGACCAAAATAATATGGTAAATGGTAATATCGTTCCTCTCAAGAGCAGTTTCTTTACAATCTCAAACTCCCAATAATTGGGTTGTCAGTCAATGTTAGAAACAGTTTTTGCTAGGAGCAGTTTCAGTAACGCCGTTACCATCTCCGTCAGCTCTGTTTACCACCGTTTCTACTTCGTTAAGTCAGGTGAAATAGCTCCTGCCAGGACCAGTTTCATGCATTTGTAAACTTTAAACCTTGCAAAAGTTGCTTCTCCCTCAAACAAATAAAAACAAGAAATTGTCGGCTTTCTTAGGTTTTTAGATGTAGGAGACGCGGAGGCCTGTTATTTGAGTTTATTTGAGAATGTTGTTGTTCTTGATAAACAATTCTTGGATAGTCTTTTAGGGTGTCGTAATTACGGTTGTTTATCACCAACGGTAAGATTTAATATTTTTATATATGTCGCGATACCTTTGTTTTATACATCATAATTCTAGGGTGCACGCTTGTATGGTAATGGAACATATGATTATGGTCAACGAACTACATATACCGATGGGTTTTCAAAAGACAGCTAAGAAATATCGACGCTCTTGCTTTTATTTGTTTGAGGGAGAAACAACTCCTGTCAAGTTTAAAAGTCTACAGGTGCATGAAACTACTGTTGTTTCGCTTGACTTAACGTAGCAGAAAGGGTGGTAAACAGAGCAGACGGAGATGGTAACGGAGTTACTGAAACCGCTCCTGGCAAGAGCTGTTTCTGACATTGGCTGACAACTCAATTATTGGTAGTTTGAGATTATGAAGAAACTGCTGTTGGGAGGGACGGTATTACTATTTATCATATTATTCTAGTCAAATAACCATTTTCACTTTTTTTTCTAAACTATACCATTTTGAAAAAAAAAAATCATCACTGCTTAACTAGCTTAGCCAATAAGGACATGTATTATTCAAATTTCTCAAATAATAAGAGTTATCTATTTGTAGTAGTTTTTCTATGTATCTTAGCTCCAATCATCGATGTGAGACAAGTAAAAAAGTTTTTTTTTTTTAAATCACCTGATTTTGCTTTTAAAGGTTAAACATTATGTTTTAACATTTGTAATTACTTAAAATCTTAACTTTTATACAAAATTACTTTCTTATCATCTTTATATGTATTATAAAATAGTATAGATTTATATATATGTTACATAGTAACGCACACATGATATAGGATGTGGGTGATCGATGATATACAACAAAAATATAAGTAAAAAATCTCATTCATTACGTAGGTTTTTTAGAGGACGAAATAAAAACAAACTTGACATTTGAAGCCTTGACTGAAGGCCCAGAAGTTAAACCTGTGAACCTTGAGACAGGAACTTCTTCAGCACCCATTACCCTCAGTGATGCACCAGCTGGTGAATGTGCTTCACAACCTCTCTCTGGCCAGAGTTTGACTGCTAAACTAAGCAATGAAGACCAAAGATCTCTCCACCCTGAGTCACCAAGGCCTGTGCGTGACAAAGGGAAGAGGAAGATGACCTCTGAGGAGATTAAGGAGGATGAGAGAGAGAGGAAGAGGAAGCTAAGGGAAGAGAGTTTAAGAGGGTCTCCAGGCTTCATGGAAGCTGCTATCAGGGCTGCCCCCAGGCCAAACACTCAAGATGATGAGTTAAGGGCAGCCAGGATAAACTACTTGGGGACCAGAAACTACAATGTGGATGAACTACTCTCTCTCCCCTTAGATGAACTGAATGAGCTGGCTGACAAGGAGTTGTCCAAGGAGAGAAAGGAGGCAGAGGATGCAGCATTGCTCCTCAAAGACATGGAAGAAAGGAGACAGAAAAGGCTCTACAAGTGTAACGCCCGCCTCCCAGGGCACACCCTAGGGAGCGTTACGCATCGGATATACAGAACACATAGTAATCAGAGAATACATAGCGGAAGTCAAACAATAATTATAAATTATAACGTATTATACATCTGTCTTCTAATACAATACTAATATTACATCAACTTAACTACATAATAGATCCAAATCCTCGGCAACACTTTAGTCCTTTATTTCCTCATGAGCTTAGTCCATAATCTCTTATTCTTGTAATCACCTGGCACCTAGGATATGTGTCCATAAAATAAAATATTTGGGACTCAGCATAAAGCTTGTGAGTTCATGAACATAGTATTCTTCAAAATTCAAAACATATTAATATTAACTATTGCATCAAGCAGATACAACCATGGCAAACAGATAAGAACAGAGTAAGCACAGTATAAATTCACATAATCAGGCTATGTATACAAACTCCACTGGCTAAAGCAGAATCATACAAGTAGCCCTCAAGCATCCTATCAAGCATTGCCACATATCACAGATGCTATTGATAGTCAATTCTTCAATTATTACCAGTTATCAGAACATCACATCCCGTTTTAGGAAAACAGTTCAGAGGAACTCACCCATTTAGAAGTTGCCCAATAGTTGATAACCTTTTCTAATATAATCTGGTAATATCTCTAAGTCCTGATACAGTTCAAGTAATCCTAGGTTAGGTAATGATACAACTAACTAGTTATTGTAATGATTGGATATTGGTTTACGCTACCTTGTTTAAGCATGGGTGATCAGTCCATGAATAACCACTCCTAACAATAACCTTTACACCTAAAAATAATAATACTAATAATACTAAAACCACTTCTAATACTAATAATAATCTAAAATAAATAATAATTAACTTGACATAAACTTAAACGAGAACATGCCTTAAAACTATCTACGGCAATCTGATGTAGAGTCTCCCTACTCGCGCTCCTACCCGAGCTCCAAAAACGACTAATAACAATACCCAATGGGGTATCGATTACCTGGAATTCTCTTTATAATAGAGCGTTTCCAAGAAAACTTATAATCTAAACTCAACCTTAAGGTTTCTATTTATAATGGCTTCTGAATGCTCTCTTTTGTTCTTCTGGTCGATGTGGGATGGAGGTTGAGGCGTCTGCTTGCTTCAATTCTTTCAATTTGACATCTAAAGTGTCATATTATATTATTATAATATTATATTATTATAATTAATTCATCTGCTTAACTTGTTTTTCTCTTATAACTTTTAAAATATAAGAATCTATAAAATTTTGAATATGCCGTTGAGACGAGCTTATTTTTCTCTACGAGTCCACCTAAGTTTCGTTAAAAACGGAGCACGTTTAAATATAATATATTATTATATATATATATATTTAAACGGTCTCTTACGACACTAAAACTCGTCTAAAACTTTAAATTTAGAATAGTCATTTCACTCATTAGTTACTCGTTTAACAATATACAAAATGGAAAGTTCATATTTCTTTTATTTTAACTATTACATATGACCCAAATGCTTGGGATGTTACAACAAGCATGCTCATACCCTCTCCCCAGTTCAAGAAAGTCCCGAGACAAAGGCCAATCTGTCACACCCCAACCTTAACGGCGAAAACGTCGAGATGTGAGGGTTAAGATTGTTCATGCCATACAACGCTATTTAAAATGACAATATTATTAAATATCAATATTCATGAAATACATTTAAGGAATAACATAAGTTCCAACAATCAACAAAACATAAGAATTCCAACGTCAAAAGATAATAATTGTCTTTTTATTTGTAATCTAGGTCCAATCCTAGATTGTAACAAGTCTTCAAAACAAGCAAAGCAGTATCATTTCCTGAAACATGTTAAAAATAATATTAACAATATGGTGAGTTTTCATAGATTCTCATACATAGATATATATAATAAAGATGTCAATTCATGTCATAGGTTATTGAAATAAGTAAATAAAGATGGATGAACAAATGTACCAATCAAACCTTGACAAATATGGCCATTACAAGATTACAAGATTAAACGATTAGCTAAGTGTATTTGGTTCCCATAGTGCTCAAGAATACGACACTAGGAGCCGGCAATAACCTCGGCTTTAGCACCAAATAGGCTTGTCAGGCCCATAGATCTATGACGTCGCCAGGCTGGCAATAGTTAATGATTGTATCATACAAGAGTCATCATATAATAATTACAAGTGTTCAAATAACCATGACAAGTAAATGAATTGCACAAGTGATTACAAGATTCAAAACGAGTTTACAAGTGGGTTTGTAATACGTTAACATGTTTCACCCAAAAAGTGTGAAATAGTATAAAAAGGGGTATGGAAACTCACATGGCTAATAAGGATGTCAAATAATAAGTCTTGTATAAAATACCGAGGATACGATAACGTTCAACCTAGATGAAATATCGTATTAAGTTAATCATGATGATTTTAGTGTTAACGGTATACGGGAATTTACGGTTTAAAATTTGGGATGATATTATTTATAAACACTAACCCATGATTATTATCTAGTTACAATTTATTATTTTGATTTTTTTTAAAACAACTGAATAAGAACTTTAATGATTGATACTATTAATATGAGAGTTAGCATTTTATTATCAAAAGTTTATTATTTACTATTAAATAAAATAGTAATTTTTTTAGATTTAAATGATTATATTAATTACAATAAGTGTATTTCATATATATTTATTTTCTTAAAATATATATAATTAACTTTATTTTTATAACAATAAGAATTTATTAAATTGAAATTGTTTCAAAAATTAAATAAGGCTCATTACAATTTAAGATTAATAATAAATTGTATTTTGTAACAAATTTTTATTATTTTTAAAATAAAAGAATGAGAATTTCTTGTTTAAATTTCTAAGAAAATTAAAAAGAAAATAATTTTATTTTAATTGCTGATTAAAAAGGATTTTTATATGATTAATAATGATATTTAAACATTTTCTGAAATTTAAAAATTAATAAAACTCTTTAAAAAAAAAAAGAAATAGTGGCAGGGCCTCGGGTTCGAACCCGGGCCCTTTGTCACACTAGACAGCAACTAAACCACCGGGCCAAAGCCCTATCTGTGTCATTAATCCAATTTAAAATTTTAAAACGTAAAGTTCAAGTTTTCCCCAATTTTCACATAAACCCTATTTCTCCAATCCATCATATTGAAGTTCGATTCGAGTATGGTTAAGAAATTAACCATAGGGCTTTTGTTCATCACCTCAAATCGATGATATTTATGTAATCAATTACCTGGTTTGATTGTGGACTCGAGGAATACGAACTATCTTTAATATCGCGAATGTTGTCGGATCCAATGGTGATGTGTGTGTGTGTTTTGGGAAATTAAGCTTACAGAGAGCTGAAAAGGGGTGATTGCGACCTTTGCCCTCTGTTAAATAGTTCCAATATGTTCGGTTTCAAGTTTATCGAGCTCGATTTCTATTCGGGGGTTACGGGTGGATTTTGATCGGGTTTAAGGCCGTTTCAATTGTAATTAATCATGCCAATAACTTTGATATGTTTAGATGAACGTTCATAGATGTTTAATTGTATTACAGATACTATTTAAGTGTAGAAACCGAATTGTGTTTAAGACGAGGTTCGGTTTCGAGTTCAAATCCGCATTTACAATCGAATTGATCCCATCCCCGAGTTTGAACCTGGTGTACAAGTGTAAAGGAAGGATTTATTGGGTTTTAAACTAGTGGAATAGATGGTTTTCGGAGCTCCGCCGGCCGATCACCGGGAAAACGGGAATGGGGGTTTGGGTTTTGAAGCTTTTACACCTTTGCTCCTTGTGGTTTGAGGTTTATCATTTTAAACCAAAGTTAATGTGAAATGAAATTACAGTTTAGTCCCTATGGTTTTAAATGTTGTTATTTTATGCCAACAATTTAATTACAAGTTTCCTTAATTTGTAAATAAATAGATTTTTATTTCATACAACTATTTTATTTATTTGATAAGTTATTATTATTATTATTAACATTATTATTATTATTATTATTATAATTATTAATATTATTATTATTATTATTTACTTATTTACTTAATAACAAAAAAAAATTTAATTAACAATTAAGGTCAAGATAAAAGGATTTACAAATAAGCCCTCGTATTTGTGTTAATGATTTAAACAAGCACTTACAAGGGTTAACGGAGTTGACAAACGTTTAACGAAAATATGAAATGTCACATGTGGCAACTGCTCAACCTTAGGTAGACAAGGAAGCTGATAGACTAAACATGATTAGCTACCTGACTGTCATAGATCTCTATCAGGCATCCACACTTCTTCTCTTATCATATGAGTATGTTGAATTTGAGTATCTCAAGCAGCTAGAGCAATAAGTTACCAAAGAAAGAAAGACTGCTAAGAGAAAACTAAGGGAAGAAGCTGCAAAGTCAAGAGCCATCATCCAAAAGAGCCAAAAGAAGTCTGCTGACAGACAAAGGATGATGAGCTTCTTGAAGCTGCATGAATTCTCCGGAAGGAGGCTTGGTCCAATGTCTCTATCCACTATGGATGAGCACATTATAGTGATCAAGCAGAAGATTAAAAAGGGAGAGCTTGTTGACTTGCATTCTCTACCAAGTCCAGCTCAACCTAAGGTTGTCAAGGTTGAATCCCCTGAGACAACACAACTTGGACCTAGGGCTGAATCTCAACTAACTTCATCAATAGATCCATAGCAAGGTCCTCTTCACTCTCTTTTTGAACCTGTGAGAGAAAAGAACCCAACTGAGAGAGACAGAGTAGAACAACCTAGTGCTGAAGACCAATACTTTCAGTTAAAGGCTTCAAAGAGAAGGAAAAGGATGGCCATGAAGAGTGTTTCCAAGAAGA
Source organism: Flaveria sonorensis (assembly GCA_025506505.1). Taxonomy (NCBI): domain Eukaryota; kingdom Viridiplantae; phylum Streptophyta; class Magnoliopsida; order Asterales; family Asteraceae; genus Flaveria; species Flaveria sonorensis. Next base: position 2,388,867 of record CM046434.1, read on the forward strand.
AGACCCAGGCATCCACCTCTACACCTCAGGATGAGTTAGAGCATCCTGAGGTAGTGCAAGAAAAGGCTGCTCAACCAACTTCAATTCAAGTAGAGCCTCTTGCAACTGGAAGACCCATCTTGTCCTGGACTTTTGTTGCTAATCCAGACAGATGGTATGTCATCAGAGATCAAGGAGGTCAAGATGTCTATTTTTGGCAAGACATGCTTAATCTTCCTCTATATGATCTCCATAACACGAGAAGATATTATGAGAGTCTGAGGGATCCTGACCAGATGATGAAGAAAGGTATGGTCTTGATCCTAATGAGGACTGTCAACATCTGAATAACTTCTCTGTTTTGGTAGCATCAGCAGTTTGTAAGGTTATATTAGAAGATGAGAAGGCTGATGCAACCAAAGAAGCCAAAACAACCAAGGAGCTTCCTACATGCATGCACTGATGTACAAGGTAGAAGTTGCTTCGAAAGTTTTACACTCTCCACATAAAATATTCTAAGTGTAAAATCTTCTGAAGCCAAAGTCCAAATCTTTCGAAGCCAAAGATGAAGTCTTCCAAAGCTTCAAAGACAAAGTCTCCCGAAGCCAACTGTTGTGAAGACTGATTTCTTTCGAAGACAGAGAGGACATGCTTTCTCTGATCCATTTTTTTATAAAGTTGACTTACTTTCCGCTGCAACTTTGAAGACTCACCAACTTATACAAGTTGGTGAAAAGTCCATGCTTTTGTAAACTGTAGATTATGGTCTTGGGTCTGTAACTTTCTACTTTGTACCTGTTAACCTTTTTATAATAGAAAAGGATGTGAGCTATGACATGTCATAGTCACTAGTCAAAAGACAATCTACCTTTTGACTCTACATTGATCTTGTTGTCTAGATTAGTATTTCCAGCTGGCTATCATAGTATAGACGGCTGTAGGATGTAGTATAAAATATCTCAGGTCCTTGTATTTCTTTTTATGCTTTATAACACTTGTAATAGAACTTGAGAGCAATATACAGTATCCTTGAAAATCATATTACTCTGTTCTTGTTCTAGTTCTGTCTCGGTTACTTGTGTTCTTAGTATTATTTACACAAACCTGGTTCCCCATTTGATATGTTAAATGTTCTAAAACTCTTCTTATTGTGAGACTGATTGTATCGACCACCCTTAAAAAGGTCTTGCAATTGGTATTCTTAAAAAATAAATTTTTTTATCAGCCATAGATAATTAAAATTGGGAGTTACAATAAGAAAAAAAAATTAAAATGACATTTTTTTAAAATGGTTTATTTTAAAACAAAATGTTTATTTTTTTTTTGGAAAACCCAAAAAAGTTTAAAAACAAATGTTTAAAAAGTTAATATCATTGTATAATTACTTACGGTCTTTACTCATACTTGATTTTAATGTTATAATTAATAAATTTTATTCTGTTTAATAATTTATTTATTTAATCCGCTTAATACACGAATTTACTAAAGCTAGTATATAAATATAGTAATTTTTCTTGTAATTTATCAAGTTTAAGTACTTAAAATCACGATCAAAAATCTGGTCTTTTTAAATAAAAAGAAAAAAAAATCAAACAGAAATAACATCTTTGATACACCTTGTATCAAGATCAATGCATCGGTTCAATCAATGGGTTTCATGTGAAACATAAGTAGCCACATGAATCAAATCTGTCTCACCATGTCACTAAGACAAGCTAATGACATTCTGACATGTGGCGAAGGGACCCGTGTTTTATAAATTTGAAAAGAAATATAGATACATGTTGTATCTATCATGTTTGGCTCTACCAATTAAATACATGTTTGGTTGCTTTCTTATTGCAATCACCATACGTACTATAGCAACAACCAATGGCTATTAATTATCGATGAGTCGTATTTGTAATAATGTAATGGTTTGCCCCTTTGTTTGGACCCTATTCTTAAGTATCACATCGATCTCATACATAGGGTGGGGTCATTAAATACGATGAACCACCTTAGATGTATTATCGATACGTTATTTATTGATGTATGATTAAGCCTAAAAACATGTGAGTCGGGTCAGATTGACGGGTTATAATGGGTTGGGGCCAACACGAGGTTCTATAATGGATTGGGGTTGAAATGAGTCCTTTTGAAAAAATATTACAATGAGTTCATTATTGTAATTTTTATGGCAGCTAATGGTGATGAACGGTGGCAAAGGCGATGATGAGGTGACGGTGGTGGTACCACAGTGGTGCTTGTAGTGGAGACAATGACAATGAGGTGTTGCGGGAGGAGGCGGGTTAAACTACGAGAAATCAAAACTTTTCAACTAAGAGTAAAAGAAAAAAATTACACTTGGATTACATATTTCATATATGGCAATTCAAGGGTTTTGGGGTGTCATGCTAAAAGAAATCGATGATATAAGATACAATGTTACCGTATTAGTATATAATTTTTTGTGGACGGGGGTCCTTAAACCCCTTTAAGTTATGACTATGTTTATGTATTTATATAGTTATGGATACAAAAGATGTTTACAATATTTATGTATGTGCCTATTATGATTTGTGGTTACGTCTATTCTGATTTAGACGTATGACTGATTCAAAGCATTACTTTTAAACACTAATGTAACTCCAATAAAAAGAAAATGTCTTCATATGAGTCAAGTCATTGTCGATCTAGGGGTTATATGTGCCTGTGGTTAGAGGAAGTCGAGGACCCCGTATGTTATGAGTCACCTGGCTACCTTTAATACGGAGCCAAAGTCACGAGCTTATGACGCAAACACATTTGGGGCTTCAATATTACTAATACATAATTTCAAAGGTCGGTGGCAAATGCCACCAACCAAAAAACCCCCTCAAGTTTCTTTATTAACATCTTTTACCCTTGAACTTTTTATAAAACTTTTAAAAATATCACTTTGACCCCCTCAAGTTTCTAAAGTTCCGGGTTTACCTCTGTACAATATATATTCGAGTTCATCTATGTTAGGACCTAATCAGAAATGACTTGGCTTAACTGTTTTTCGATAAACGTCTGCGTTTTGATGTAAATTTTGTTCAGATATTAGTTGAGTCAAATTCTAACGTTTCGACGTTAGTTTTGTTTGGGAACGCGTCGGATTATATATAATACATTTTCATTTACTCTACGTTTTGACGTAAACTAAATCGGGACACGAGTCAAATATAAATGTTGCAACATATATTTTGTTTGAAAAAAGTCGGATCAAATATAATATGTTTTATTAAACAGTAAAAATTCGAGTCACTCTACGTATTGACTAAATATAGTTCGGAAACGAGTCGGGTCGATTGTAATCTATACATTATCACGTAACGTACGATGCCGCGGCAATGCGCGGCGGGTAAAAAAGCTAGTGTTTACATTTTTAAGTCAATTTCAGTTTATTTATGTGAGAGTGTATTGATTTATATTATTTTATTGATATAGACTACGTAAATAAAATACAAGATTTAATTGAAGATAAAACAAAACAATTATGAGTTGTTAAAAGCATACCTGACTTTTATATATTGCTTATTGTTTCAAGATGATTATAAATCTCAATTGAGAACTTTTGTAATTAAATTAAATCATTAGAAATTAAACCAGCGTGATGCGGCGCATTTACATTACGCCTATTGCATTGGTGATATTAACGTGTTGCGGTGGCTTACTATTAGAGATCAAAACAAAGATAAAAAAGAGTATTATGTTTGGCACGTTGCGACGCAAACATGATTTAACATTAAAACAACCAATTCATTAAACAAGTTAGTAACAAAGGAAAAACTTTTAGATAAACAAATGTAAATAAGTAATTAAAGAAACGAATATAAAGTAAGAAATAGTTTAAAAAAAGAGAAGAAAACACGGTTTGTCACACACTAGAGTCAAAGTCACGTCACTGGGTTCACCAGAAAAGTAGACTTGCCAATGGATATGACACGGTTTGTGGTCTTTTATAACCTATATATTTGATAAAGATGAAGAATGAATGAAAAGAAAAAAAAAAACCAAAGATTGCACTCCCTGGATTCGAACCATGCCATTTGGTTTAAAACAAAAAGAACACAAGCCGTTGGACTAAGCAAGATGCTTAATATTTAATTTCAAATAATGATATATGTATTGTAGAGATTGAATAAAAAAACCCACCGACGTTTATAATTGTGTTATAGTATAATTTACGGGCACTTGGTTCAATAGCATCCACATTTATAGTATGTGATCACTTCCTTAAACATTAAGGGTTCAATCCTACGGCATACATGCTAAGTGAATTTAAACTTAGATTAAAAAACATTAAGTTGAATTTATTAGATGGTTTATGAAATATACGAATTAAAAACATAAACTTTGAGGTCAACAATACCCAAAAATCCATTTTGACCTATTACAAAATTTATATATTTTTAACACAAACTCTTTTTAAGAGACCCAACAATCGATTATGGACATTCTAGTAGTTAGGTGTTGTGCCACAAAATAAAAAAATTGAGGTTTTAAATTATACGAGGTGCAAATTTTGATGTATTTAACGTAAAGTAGTAGGAATTGCTAAAAACAATTCATTTTAATGCGTCTTAAAATATATCTTTTTAACACGAACTTGTTCATTTAACTTACATAGTGATCTAGAATCACAATCAATAAAGCTATGTACGCGCAATATGAACAGTAATAAAGGATAAATACTAGAAATCATACTCTTCATCCCATCCTCTATCCTGCATTTCCATCTTCATCTTCGCCTGGCCGAAGATGAGTTTACATCCTCATGGGACCTTAATGGGTTTTTCTCCTCGTCATCATGTAATATATAACAATTAAATAAAAGCTTATAGAATACTATAGCATACGCCTCATTAAGTTGCTAAAATAAACTTGTATGATTCTTGATTAGACTTAATGCAACACTTAACTCGATATAGAACATATTGAATTGCCATATGTGGAACCGACAAAAAAAAATAGTGGTATGCAATATGTGGTTTGTGATTAATGTTAGTGATATCTGACTATGTATGTATGTTAGTTTTTGATAACCTTTTTTTTCTCGTTATTTACATTTTAATAAGATAATCATAAATATATGAGAGATAAAATGGACAATGTAGTAGGTCCAGTGGCACTTTCATAGTTGGAGGAGACTGTTATTTCTGTTCCCTCTTGTTGGACTCATTGAGTGATACTGATAGTGACCTTGATCTTTTGTATGGAGTTTTGTCTTTTATTACAACTTTATTTTCTCCTACTAAGGCATGTATATGTATGTATGTATAAGTCTTTGCGTGTGTGTGTTTTTTTTTAGCATTTGTATATGATTTTTTAAATTTAGAGTTAAGTTTGGTTTTATCCCTTTATCTTGACAAAAATAATTAATTTTTTTCAAAAATTTAAAACATTAATTTAACTTTAAAAGTTTCATAACTTGTTTCAGTTTCAGTTCAAAAGTTTCATAAGTTGTTTCCAACTTGAATCTAAAATAATAAAACTTTTGGATTTAAATTGACACAACTTATGAACCTTTTGGTGGTAAATTGATGTTTTAATCTTTTGTAAGATAATAATTATTTTTGTCAAATCTTAGAAGGCAAAATTAAAACTAACTATTAAATTTAAGAGCTAAAACACCAAATAAACCAGTTAGCTATAAAGACAGTATCGGGATAACTATAGTATTAATTCGGTTTATAAGATCACACCAACCTGTAAACCACTCAAGCTTTAGACTAGACAAACAAATCCTTGTGGCGTAAGACGACTCGTTTTTGTTATGACAGAGGAAAAAAAGGGCCAATTCAAGGTGGATTAGGTAGCCAATGGTAGAAACAAATCTCATTGATAATGAGGGGTTATCATAAGTTATATTCTTAACCGACTACAACTAGTTATCAAACTCATGCTTTACTTTAAATTTTTTTAATAACAATAAGAAGAAGTGCGATGAACAATTGATTCAACCTTGTAAGGCCTCAAAGTTGATTGGATCGAGAAGTAAATTGGATATGGTTGTTGTTAATTATTTTAATAGATTTATCTTAAGGTTTCTTCATTGTTTACATAACCGGACCCAAAATTGAACCAAACGCCAGTGGACCGGTTGGATCGGTCGACACAGTCTCAAGACATCACAAGCGCATTTTGCTCCCCAAAGATTGGCCAGCGTAAAAACCGACGTGCAACCAAGAACATATGAATGCCACTCGATTAATACCCGTCTTCTTGCTCTCTCTCTCTCTCCATAAACAAATAAAAAATATGTATATAAAGGCAGTGATTAATGTGCAAAGGCGGAGGATAGTAAGGGCCGGGTGGGGCCGCCGCCCCCCTCTTTTTTTTGTCGGTATTGTTAAATTTTAGTCCGGTAGTGTAAAACTTTTGGCCCGTTAGTGTAAATTTCTATATAAATATCAAGTTCGCCCTCCCTAAAAAATTAATTTCGCCCCCGCCTCCCATACGAGAATGTTTAAGCTCTGCAACTGTTAATGTGAAACTTGGAAATGAAGATTGGGCTACAAATTGGGCTCCTATCTAGTGTTTGGGCTTCTGGGATGCCCCGTTCTCCTTAAAACCATAAACTAGCTTCACCCCTATTTTTATCGTTTGTAATTTTTAAATAGGTAATCTGGATCCATTGATCGGCCAATGTCAGATACTCAGATTCACCTCTAACCCCTAAAAACAATATTCAAAATCTTATAAAGAATCAATTCCATGTTAACTGCATTTCCTATGTTACTCCAATTATGGTAACATATAAATTTACTAATATTGATAATTGCTCAGGTGTTCACTCTTACGTCACCAAGTCATTGAACCACAAGATATTGAAATGCAACCCTTTTTCTTGTTTTTAGCGTATGACTAGCCAAAGTATATTAGCATACCCGACTTGGTCGTAGATAGTGGATATAATGTCTTGAATCCCGCATTTCGTTTATTCTCCCTGAACAATGTAGAATTATAAATCGTTATATTGATCATGCATTTATTATTTTTTCTTTTGTGCACACGTTGTAATAACTATTAAGTGATTAATTTGATGGCCATATCAGAATGTTAATTGTATGATTATTCGTGTTCGCCTTCACTTGCTTTATTTGAATTTTAAAATCCAAATTCATGATGCAATAATTATTTAGAAAATATGGAAAAAGTGTAACAACTTTGAGGTATAATATTTTATATAACATTTGAATCATTTGATGGATTACTAGGTTGATTATAGGTTATCATTCTAGTAGTGAGTTTCAAATTTAATCATGGGGTTCAACAAATATGACTTTGAAATGTAGACAAGATGGAGTAAAGTCAAAGCGTATGTTACTTCGTTTAACATTTGATCTTGATAGACGGAAGCACTAGACAAGAGGGTTTTAATAAATTTGAAAAGTTATATGACTTGCTAAATAAATTAAGATACATTGTATTAGAATGTATCATACGTGTTTTAACAGGGACGATTCAATCTTTATGGGGGCTTAAAAGTTAAAACAAACATTTCAACTGGAGCCTTTTTGGATAATAATTGTTAGCACCGCTCCTATATGCGGGTTTACAATCTAGGGCTGGCCCTGAGAAGTCTCAAGAGACACTGGGCTCGAGGCGAGAACAAAATACGACGTATAAAAAAAGTTTAAACCGAATAACGTGTATATAAAAAATTTGTAATACAATGATAATTGTTATAACAATAAACAAAATGAATATATTGGGCTAAACTGATTAAAATATTAATGGCCTCTAAGGTAAAGTTTAATAGGCTAATATATTAAAAAGGTTGTTGGGTTTATTCATAGTTTATAGTTTTTTTTAAATACATATATATAATATATGAAAGTTTTTTTAAAAAAAATCAAAACTCTGAGAAGATCGGGCCCGGGGGGGTCGCTCACCTCGCCCCCCTCAGGGCCGCCCCTGTTACAATGAACAATACAAACTAAATAGTTTAGTTAGAGAAGTTAAAAAATATACTCTAACTTAAATGTTAACTAATAAGTATATGGTGGTCCAAACAGTTAAATCGATAGCGTAACTATATATATCACAAACATATATACTGCAAGAGATAAATTGAAATAACGTACCTGGTAGCCAAACAATAGAGAAGAAGATCAGCTTATACAAACTATTGTCACTGCCAATGATGTTCCAAGTACTTCAATGTATAAGTTGGTTAAAAACCTAAATGCGACAACCTCGAAGGAAAAACAAATAATCTAATATTTCAAACACATCAACTGTAGTACATAATGAACTGGTTGAAAGAATTATCATAAAAAATTCGAGTATTTTAGATTGAGCACTACTATCATCAATTAACACAAAACGATTACCTAGTTCAAAAGATCGTCAACTATGAGTCTGTCAGCCATAAAAATTCTCATTAGTAGTTTTTTCACACATGTACTATTCTTAATAAAATCATCTACAAAATTAAAATCTAGAGTTAAATGAACAACCTTGTCTTTTAATGTATCCAACTTGTAAATTTTACCACGGCCTATTGAAAGGAATCAATCATTCGTTTTTAAAAACATAGCGTTCACCCCATATCAATTTTTTATTGTTATTATAAAACGAGTAAATTGACCCGTGTGTTGGGCAAATAGTAAGACCAAACCAAGTATAGAAAGATATGTAAAGATGTATGTCGAGAAAAAAGTGAAACCTTTACGTAAATCTAGGCGTAACCTTGATAATGTTCAAAATGTTATACAAAAAAAAAAAAAAAAAACTCGTTAAAAAATAGCATCCCGAAATGTTTTGATAAAAGTTATTACTACTATTATTACTGTTACTACTACTACAATTATTACTGTTACTAATATTATTACTAGTACTAGTACTATTGTTGTTATTATTATAACTCTTAAAGCACGAGTAGAACTAATACTAGAATACAAATATGTGGTGCAACATCCTCTCTCCCCAAGCAAGTGACCAACAACCACATGATCAACCGTCTCGTCTTCCTTGACCTAACACTACATATGTCAATTAAGTAGTGGTAGATGGTGGTGCATTGCCTCGTCCACCCGAAAAAACCATAGATACGTGAAGACTAGACTCATATTCAATCTAACTCAGCTCGACTTAAGTTTTTAACAAGTAAATTTTCAACAACTCACTAGTAGTTCGACTTTTTAGTGATTAGAAAAAAATAATAAAACACCATAATGTGAAGACCCTAAAACTAAGGTTAGTCAAGTTAAAATTTTAAAAATTATTATGGGTTAGTAATAAATATTTATACATATTAAATTAAGAATTATTAAGATAACTATTACTTGAGATTTGTTAATATGACGTTATTGGATTAACTTTATATGTACTTTAACATGCATGAATATTTGAATATCATACGTGAACATGCATGCATGCAAAAGTATTTACGTGTGCATGTACATATATTTTTATGAATTTTGTAGTTGTTAAACCATATAAGTAAATTACTAAATCAAAGAATTATGTGAATAGTTATTTGAATAATACATGTTTCATCTATATGTAATGAATTAAGATTTAAAATTTAATCAACATTTCCAAACAAACTAACAACATTATATCAAAAACCAAAACCAAAGTAATCCTAGATGTTTAAACACTAAACTAAAACACACACTTAACCATAGTAATTGGGTCATTAGGACAATAATTGACCTAAATTAGTAACTAATTAACTAACTAACCTAAGCTTAACCACTAAGAGACTAATTAACACCAAATGGTGACACGTAGCAAACCACCCACATTCTAAGCTTGACGCCTAGCCAACCATACACTAATCACACTCTAAGCTTGACACCTAAGTGCCACTTAATGAACCTAAAAACACCAATTCATCAAACCTAGCCTAGAACTAATGATGCTATGCCCACTTCCCTTGAAACCTTCGGCCGATGGACACCACCACCATCACCTCTCGGTTCCTCTTGCTCACAGTCACAAACGAAAACCACCACAACCACCACCACCCCCTCGACTCTCTCTCGGTTTTCATAACCACACCAACCACCACTTAACCTCTTGCTCTCTTGGCTTCAACATCAACCGAGCACCATCACCTTAAACACCATATCATCAACTATTTTTTTTTCAACTAGTTGTGATCAATCCTTCAAGCTCAAAGAACCACCTTATCAAGTGGATCATCAAGGATCTAAGCAAGCTAACTCCTAAAGTCTTTCTTCTACTCCAAACAGTAGGTAAAATCATGAAAATGATACATAAGATTCTAAATATTAAGTAGAACATTCTGTATAGTTTTTAGAATTTTTGGAGATATGTAACTATTTCTACCATTTAATGTGAAACTTGTCAAAATTCTAGAAAATTAACTGTAAATAAATACTAGTTGAAATTTTTATGTGATAATCTGGATTTTAAAAAATTACTGCCTGTAAAATTTGGTAATTTTGGACAACCATAGCTACTGTTTAGAAATTTTGATTTGATTAATGGTATAAATGCTGAAAATTTTAAAAAAATAAGATTTATTTCTAACAAATAATTATTTTATAGGAAATAATTAACTTGTTGCTGGAAATAAGGTGAGTAACATAGCTCTTTTTGATTTTATAATTTTTTTAGGGAAAAAGCATACTGTGTATGTTACTATTGATGCTAATGTAAATAAGAATTTTGATAAGTTACTGTCATTGACTACCATAAGTCACAACCATTAATTCGTATAAGGAATCGTCAGATAATATAGGTAGCGCTACTTAGCAACATGTTTCCTGCACCTACTAAATAAGTTTCGTGATGCTATATTATTTGATTCTGTGATTTAAGTATGCTTTTCAGGTATTCAGAATATTTTATAATCTCACGTATACACTCAATGGTATGAGTACGTAGGAAGGCTATGTGTGTGGATAACCGTGAACTTGATGATCTCAACGTTAGCTGGGAAATTATAAGAAGCGGTTAAATATAAATGTTGTAGGGTTACTAGCTTATATGTCAAAGTCTCATATAGACAAATTTTGTATGAAATTGAAAAATGTAACCCAATATGTATGAATGTCTAATGAAAAGTTTATCTTTAATTATCCGTTGTGATTGTATATTTTGTGATTGTATATTTTTGTAATCAATGTGTTTTGAGCCAAAAGTCACACCAAATCATTTCACGCTTCCGTCGGGATGTGACAGATTGGTATCAGAGCCATTGATTATAGAGAATTAGATATTATTAATAAATGCCTAGACTATAACTATAAGCTCATATGATAACAATTTATCAGCATGGTTAAAACATGTATATATATATTTTTCTCCATGACTTTATGTGAACATGTCTATGCTTAGACAATAATGAAATTTGCATATATGAGATGTATATGACTAACGTGTGAATGTGAGATTTTGTGAATTTATTTGACTAGTGATAGTATAAATTGAAATTTTGTAAGAATTTTTGCAGTATGAGTACGGGTAATTCTGATAGCTATTATAATGAAACTAAACATTCGGACCCTAGCAACCATAAAGAAACAACACCAGAAATAGAACCTCAGAACAACATAGAAATATCTCAACCCGAGACCCAAACCAATATAAAGCTGAAGTTTTTCATCCGACGTGCACCAGTAACAATGGGAGGTTATACAATTATGACCCTAAGGAAAAGTATACGGCATGGTAAGAGGTTTTCAGCTAAGAAGGTTAAAGAACCAGAAAACAAAAACCCAAAAACCCTTCCTATGATATCTGACGTAACACCCACAGTTCAACCTGATAATTCTAAAACTGAAGAAAGAGGAATCAAGAGGCAAAGGTTGGAAGAATGTCAGATGGAAATTACCAACTAGATTCTTAAGAAAATTAAGAAGATACAACGAGAAATTCGGGTGATTCAAGCAGATGTCAAGGAAGTGAAGGAAGAAAGCAAAAGTATCTTCACTAAGATATGGAACTGGGTTTGGGGAAATTAAAAATATAGAAAATCTTATCTGTTATGTGACTACTTTAAATATGTAGGATAAGAATATAATGAAATAATTTGTTTATGACTGTTTAATATTGTGATATAGTTTGAGTAAAATTATTTGATATTAGTATAATTGGAAATAAGTGAAATATGCCGCCAAGGAGAGATACTCAACCTATACAAAGAACTTCATGCGTTGGATGACCAAGAACTAGGTTGGGAGAAGAAGCTCCGACAGTGAATATCACCACAAATGAGAATGAGAGGATTTCTCAAATAGTGACTCAACAATTGAAAGCTGCAATACCTACATTAGTAACTCAACTTCAACAAAACTTGAACATCGCAAGTGTACCACATGGAAATGCTGAACCAAGAAATACCAACGGATTAGAAAGCCACGAGGAAGAGATTGTAGATGGAGTTAGAAAAGGGTGTTCTTATAAGACTTTCATGTCTTGTAAACCCCGAGACTTTGATGGAAAAGGTGGAGCAGTGCAAGCGTTACGTTGGTTAGAGGAAATAGAGTCAGTATTAGATATCAGTGATTGTGATGATAATTGCAAAACTAGGTTTGCTTCACATTCCCTTAAAGGAGAAGCACAATCTTGGTGGAAAATGGAAATCCAAACAAAAGGAAGAAATGTTATGAACAGGTTAAGTTGGGAGGAATTTAAAAACCTAGTGATTGAGAAATACCGTCCCTATAATGAAATAGAAAAGGTAGAAGCAGAATTTTTGGCACTAGAGATGAAGGTTGCTGCACATCAAGAGTATACAGATATATATAATGAACTATCTAGATTGGTGCCACATCTAGTGACGCCAGAAACTAAAAGGATAGGAAGATATATCTGGGGATTAATACCACAAATAAGAGGAATGGTTAAGTCTGCAATGCCAAAGACTTTTCAGGATGCAGTAACCTTATCGGGAAGTTTGACTGATGAGATGATAAGGAACGGATCATTAACCGATCCGAAGGTAGGAGAGAAAAGGAAATGGAACAACAACAACACAGGAAGGAAACTTGGAGGAAACTGGAATAAGAAGGAAAACAGAAACCCAGAAAGAAACTTTATAGGAATTACACGGGAAAGAAGGCCACAGACAGAAGGTCAAACATGGTGCAATGCCTGTAAAAGGTACCATGATGGGTAATGTATGCTGGTAATCTGTTATAATTGCAAGAATAAGGGACATACATCAAGAGAATGTAAGGGACCTGCAAATCCTAAGCCAGTGTGTTACAGTGTGGAAAAGAGAATCACCTTCGTAATGAATGCCCGAAACTGAAAATGAAAACTCCAAGGAATCCCAACAATGCGCATGGTCGAGCATTTGTACTTCAAGCTAAAGAAGCGTGACAGGAACCAGAAGTGGTGACGGGTGCATTCCTTATTAATGATCAGTACGCAACTGTGTTATTTGATACGGGAGCAACCCGAAGTTTTGTTTCAAATATATTCAAACCTTGACTTAGATTAGCATCAGAGAAATTGAAAAATAAATATACGATAGAACTAGCTGATGGAAAAATGATAAAGGCCAGTCAAGTTATTCCTAATTGTACTTTGAACTTATATAATTATTGATTTGCCATAGATCTGATCCCTATTGAATCAGGAGGCTTCGATGTTGTTGTGGGTATGGATTGGTTAAGTAAAAATCAGGCAAAAATTATTTGTGGAAAGAAAATGATTAAAATCCCTTCGATTAAAGATAATAGAATTCTTTTCATACACGGTTAGAAACCTAGAGGTCATATAAAGATAATCACTTGTATGAAGGCTCAAAAATATTTGAAAAAGAAATGTTTAGCATTTCTGGCCCTTGTAGTTGATACGGAACCGATTAAGAAGAATTTGGAAGATGTTCCTATTGTTAGAGAATATCCAAAAGTATTTCCTGATGAATTACCAGGATTGCCTCCCCCTCGTCAAGTAGAATTCAAAATTGAATTAGTACCAGGGACTACACCTATTGCTAAATCTCCATATCGATTGGCGCCATCAGAAATGAAGGAATTGATTATAGGAGCTGTTGGATTAAGGATTCATACATCCTAGTGTTTCACCATTGGGAGCTCCAGTCTTGTTCGTGAAGAAGAAAGACGGAACTTTTAGGATGTGCATTGACTATAAAGAACTTAATAAAGTAACCATTAAGAATAGATATCCTCTCCCTCGAATAGATGACCTATTTGATCAATTGCAAGGATCGAGTTACTTTTAAAAAATTGACCTGAGGTCAGGATATCATCAGTTAAGAGTACAAGATGAGGATGTACCTAAAACTGTATTTAGAATTCGATATGGTCATTATGAGTTCCTTGTAATGCCATTTGGGTTAACTAATGCCCCAGCAGTATTTATGGATTTAATGAATAGAGTGTGCAAACCTTACTTGGACAAATTTGTTATAGTTTTTATACATGATATTTTAATCTATTCTAAAAGTAAGGAAGAACATTAGAAGCATCTAAGGCTAACTTTGGAGCTATTTCAAAAAGAAGAACTGTACTCCAAATTCTCAAAGTGTGAATTCTGGAAACAAGAAGTACAATTCTTAGGACATGTAGTTAATCAAGATGGAATTCAGGTTGACCCAGCAAAGATTGATGCAATTAAGAAGTGGGAAGCTCCGAAAACACCGACTGAAGTACGTTAATTCTTAGGTTTGGCCGGTTATTATAGAAGATTTATAGAAAATTTCTCTCGAATATCTCAACCTTTTACAGAATTGACTCAGAAAGATAAGCCATATGTTTGGGGAGAAAGACAGAACACTACATTTGAGATCCTGAAACATAAATTATGTAGTGCTCCTATTTTAGCTCTTCCAGATGGTACTGATGATTTTGTAGTATATTGTGACGCATCACATCCAGGTTACTGATGTGTTCTAATGCAACGAAATAAAGTAATTGCATACGCATGTAGATAACTCAGAGGGAGTAAAAGGAATTATACTACTCATGATTTGGAATTAGGAGCAGTAGCATTTATACTTAAGATTTGGAGACATTATCTATATGGAACCAAGTGCATAGTTTATACAGACCATAAAAGTTTGCAACATATATTCGACCAAAAGATGTTGAATATTAGGCAGAGAAGATGGGTGGAATTACTGAGTGATTATGATTGTGAGATCAAATATCACCCAGACAAGGCAAATATAGTGGCAGATGCTTTAAGTAGGAAGCAAAAAATTAAGCCATTACGAGTTCGTGCTATGAGAATGGAGTTACACTCAGATTTAATGAGTCAAATTCGAGAAGCCCAACAAAAAAATGAATTGAAAAATGTGATGGGGCAAAACGAACAACTAGAAGCTAGATCAGATGGAATTCTGCGATTTAGAGAAGAATTTGGATTCTTGATAACGACATGCTTAGAGAAGGTATTTTAAACGAAGAACACAAGTCAAGATATTCAGTACATCCGGGAAATAATAAGATGTACAAGGATCTGAGAAACCAATATTGGTAGCCAGGTATGAAGAAATCAGTTGCAGAATTTGTAGAAAAATGTGATATCTGTTCAAGAGTCAAAGCTGAATATCAGAAACCCTCAGGATATTTACAACAACCAGAAATCCCTGAGTGGAAGTGGGACCAGATTACCATGGATTTTGTAACTAAATTACCCAGAACCTCAAGTGGGTACGACACGATATGGGTTATAGTCGACAGACTGACTTAGTCAGCTCATTTCTTGCCAATCATAGAAGATTATAAAATGGAGAGATTAGCCAGGATTTATATGAAGGAAATTGTGTCTAGACATGGAATACCAATTTCAATTATATCTGACAGAGACAGCCGATTCACTTCAAGATTTTGGTAGGCTTTACAAAAAGTATTAGGAACTCAAATAAACATGAGTACGGCATATCATCCACAAACAGATGGACAGAGTGAGAAAACAATCCAGACATTGGAAGATATGTTGCGAGCTTGTGCATTAGATTTTGGTGGTAATTGGGATATACACTTACCTTTGATAGAATTTTCATATAACAACAGTTACCATGCTAGTATAGGGGCAGCTCCATTTGAAGCTTTATATGGAAGAAAGTGTAGGTCACCTTTGTGTTGGAATGAGGTGGGAGATAAACAGCTTACAGGCCCAGAACTCATACAGAAAACGTCTAATAAGATCTTTGAAATCAAAGACAGATTGAAGGCAGCACGTGATAGACAGAAGAGTTATGCTGATAGAAGGAGAAAGTCGTTAGAATTTCAAATCGGGGACAAAGTATATCTAAAAGTATCACCATCAAAGGGAATTATCCGTTTTGGAAAAAAAAAAAAGTTAAACCCTAGGTATGTGAGCCCTTTTGGGGTAATTAATAGGATTGGTCCTGTAGCATATAATTTAGACTTACCTCAGGAGTTAAGTGGAGTACATAACACCTTTCATGTATCAACTTGAAGAAATGTCTGAATGATGAGACATTAAAGATACCAACAAAGGAAGTCAAAATACATGAGAAACTTCATTTTATGAAAGAACCTGTAGCAATTATGGATAGAGAAGTAAAAAGATTAAAACTAAGTAAGATCCCAATAATGAAGGTCAAATGGAATTCAAAAAGAGAACCTGAATTTACATGGGAACGGGAAGATGAAATCAAACGAAAATATCCACATTTATTTGAGGTTAAACTGAATGAAAAAGACAGTTATAAAGACAAACTCTCCATATCACCAGATAGTAACAACAGATGAATTTCGGGACAAAATTCTTTTTACAGGGGGAGAATGTGACGACCCTAAAACTAAGGTTAGTCAAGTTAAAATTTTAGGAATTATTATGGGTTAGTAATAAATATTTATACATATTAAATCAAGAATTATTAAGATAACTATTACTTGAGATTTGTTAATATGGCGTTATTGGATTAACTTTATATGTACTTTAACATGCATGAATATTTGAATATCATACGTGAACATGAATGCATGCAAAAGTATTTACGTGTGCATGTACGTATATTTTTATGAATTTTGTAGTTGTTAAACCATATAAGTAAATTACTAAATCAAAGAATTATGTGAATAGTTATTTGAATAATACATGTTTCATCTATATGTAATGAATTAAGATTTAAAACTTAATCAACATTTCCAAACAAACTAACAACATTATATCAAAAACCAAAACCAAAGTAATCCTAGATGTTTAAACACTAAACTAAAACACACACTTAACCATAGTAATTGGGTCATTAGGACAATAATTGACCTAAATTAATAACTAATTAACTAACTAACCTAAGCTTAACCACTAAGAGACTAATTAACACCAAATGGTGACACGTAGCAAACCACCCACATTCTAAGCTTGACGCCTAGCCAACCATACACTAATCACACTTTAAGCTTGACACCTAAGTGCCACTTAATGAACCTAAAAACACCAATTCATCAAACCTAGCCTAGAACTAATGATGCTATGCCCACTTCCCTTGAAACCTTCGGCCGATGGACACCACCACCATCACCTCTCGGTTCCTCTTGTTCACGGTCACAAACGAAAACCACCACAACCACCACCACCCCCTTGACTCTCTCTCGGTTTTCATAACCACACCAACCACCACTTAACCTCTTGCTCTCTCGGCTTCAACATCAACCGAGCACCATAACCCTAAACACCATATCATCAACTTTTTTTTTTCAACTAGTTGTGATCAATCCTTCAAGCTCAAAGAACCACCTTATCAAGTGAATCATCAAGTATCTAAGCAAGCAACTCCTTAAGTCTTTCTTCTACTCCAAACAAGGTTTGATTCTTAAACCTATAACTAACAAGTTAAGAAGTTATATATGTGTTTAAAAATACATATATAATTAACCCTTTAAAGTTAAAACACCAAGATTATTTACAAAATCTCATGAATATTTGATTTTCTTCATCAAAAATCAGTAAGCAAAGATTTAAAGATAGGCCCATACACGGCGTATTGGTTAAGGGCATTTATATTTTTTTGTTATTTTTACTTATATATATATTTTTCTAAATAAACAAAAAAATTTACGTCTACTACATTTATGTTTTGTTTGTCACTTGCTTAACCGATAATTTTAAATCGAATATTTTTAACTAACCGATAAATCATATAAGAAAAATATTCATATTAACTAAACAATCGAGATAACAATACAAAAATTAACATAAAATGATAATATAAATAAGAAAGTTTTTAAATATATAACAAAATAAAAGTTACAATGATAGTAATAATATAAAAACTACGGTGAGTCTGGGTAATGTCGAGGCGATGGCAACTCCGGAGGATCAATACCAGCAGCACGTGCTCGCGCAATCTCGAGCTGAACGTGCCAATCCATAAGATCCTCAACTCGATCGAGCCGACGACCCTGCTCCCGTAAACTCGCAACAACCTCCTGCATAAATGTCTCTATACGTGCAGGTAGCCTCATATCTCTGTAAATGTGTCTAGGAAACTGTGGCTGAGGTGGCTGCTGATGTGCTGGCGGCTGGTCGTGCGGAGAATGATCATGCGGGAGATGCTCATGCTGCTGCTGCGGATCATCAACGCCGACCTGCTGAACAGGTGTCTGCTGCCAGATCTCCCCAGGTCGAATACAGAATCATATGCCACCCGTAAACTGGCGTATAATATGCATGCCGAATAACGTACGACGATCTAATCTCACCGGCTCGATCAGAGGATATACGTCAGCAAGATACCGAGGAAGATAACCAAAAGCTCGGGCAATCACCATGATGTAAGCGCCACCGTACACTGCTCCTTGCTCCTGGCGATGATAATACAAAGCAAAATACTCCGGCAAACATCTCGCCAGGTTGCACCTGGTTCCTTTAGCAAACAATACAAGTAAAATAAGTCGGGAATGGTACACCACTCCGACTCTTGCCACGTCCTTTGATGGATGTGGCGATCATGTGATGTAAGTAATGGATGAGAGGATCTCTAATGTCAGTGACCCTGCCCTTAGTCCTCTGAAATGGACCTCCGGGAATCTGAGGCCACCAATCTCTTAATCGACTCTCCCCAATCTCAGTAATACACTCGGTGAATAGAGGGGTAACAGTCTCCAGCTCAAAGTAAAGTCCTAAGAGAACGGCAAACTGCTCAATGGACATCTGATGTGAATGTCCACATAACCTAAACGAAATCTCGGAACGCTCATCGTCTTCATCCATCTCATTAGGACGAATATAAGTAAAGGTGGATAAAAACTCCACAGCTCTCGGTAAGAAGGCAAAAACACAGTCTCAAACAAACGACTCTATGGCGTATCGTCTCCGATAATACTAGCAAGTCTATCACGCTCTCCGAGCTCAGCCATCACCTCCTAGTTGACGGCTTTTTGATGGCCGATCTTCATACATACGAATTTCGAGCACTTCGTCAACAACGTCAGCCTCAATCTCTGAATCGGAAGACATATCTGCATAAGAAATGCATGAGCAACACAAAATGTCTTGTGTGTTGAGGTCACACCAACAATTTGAATGGAAGTTTGTACATGTTTGTTTTATATGTAGCGTCTATCATCAGCACGTGCGGGAATGCACGCCAAGTGTCGTACGATTTTGGATGACAAAAAGATAAAAGGTTTCTAAAACTTGCATTGGTGTTTCACCGACTTTCTTTTTATTTCTTATCTTCTGTTGAGCGTTGTATATGTCTCTGGTCATGGATGCGTTATTAGGGTTTTGTTTTTTTAAAGCTAATAGTATGTTACGAGGCTCTATGTTTTGATTAGTAAGCTGCTCCATCAAATTTTGTTCGTTTTGAGAAACCTTCTACAAAGGTGTTCCCCTCTATATGTTGAGAGGGATCATGGTTATGTTCGTCATTTCTCGCCTCCAATTTCTACGAACGACGCTTGTTGTCGTGTATCCCTGCTAATTTAAAAGGACATTCGATTTTTTTGCTACCAGATCATCTAACTGCTGTTTTACTTTTGTGTTCGCCACCACGATCACAGATAAGCCATACCTTTATGACCTGACCTCCTTTTTTCTTTGATCTTCGTGTAATAATAACATAACTATTATCACGTCCCCTATTAATAGCCCAACAGACTAGCTCATCGAGTGATAAAATTCTTGTGACATTTCAAACGATACTTTCGTGTTCTGATTTTCACCACTCGAGAGAAAGTTTATATTACTTTGTTGCGGGTCGTAACTTGATTCTCGGCAAAAGTCGAATTCATCATCGGGAACATACGATTGGTTTAAATCTGGCAATCGTGTCTCATAAGATGACTGAACGTATGAATCATCTTGATTACTATCCGCCACGTACGAAACGCTTGAATATTTATTTGAATATTCACCAAAAAAATAGTTACCATCCCAAAACGACATAACGAACGAATGAAAACGTATGATATTTTGAGAGAAACATACGTTTGAGATTTTCACAATTTAGAGAGATCGAATGCGTTTTTATATATTTGAAAACGAATCTTGTGTCCTGTCAAATTTGAATCTTGTGTCTCATTAAATTTGATTGAAATTACCTATACGTGGCGTATAGACCAATACGCCACGTATAGGTTGTTCGTCTGATACCTATACGCGGCATATGGGTCCATACGACACGCATAGGTTTGCCACGTATTCCACGTATGGCGCTATACGCTGCGTATATTCGTATCATGTACAAACTGCTTTTATAGTACGTCTGACACCTATACGTGGCGTATGGACCCATACGCCACGTATAGGTTCGCTGACACCTATACGCGGCGTATGGACCCCATACAACGATAGGTGTCAGGTGTACTATAAAGCAATCTTTTACGAAGCGTATTGCACTATACGACATGTGTGATTTTTTTGAAAGAAAATATGTTTATGTGGTTCAACTATTTCTTCAAAATAAATTTTCAGGTAAACTATAACTCTTATTTTATTTATATACATACTTACGTACACATAAATGTCTTGATTACTTAATAATCATTTCAACTAACTCGGGTTCCACGATACTAGTCGGTTATGATAAAAAATCTTGAAAATTATTCAAGTTAATCGTAACCGACTAGCATCGATGGAACCCGAGTCAGTTGAAACGATTCTTAAGTATCCAATTCAGATATATGTATATATGTATGTAAATACTTAGTGAAATAAGAATAAAATGTTTACCGAGTAAATTATGTGACAGAAGAAAATGTTGAACCACATAACATTAATTTCTTGCGATAATATGTTTTTGAGAAGATTAAACGTTATGATTACTATCAATCACTGAAAGTATCAAACGTTACCTCCGGAGAAAACGAATAAGTTTTGAATACGAGCGCATTCGTTTGATATCCACTCCGTTTATATAGTAACGAAAGGAATCTTGCGTCGCGTCAAATAATTCGAAATCAAACGTTCGGTATAAATAAAGCAGGCTATACGCGTCGTATGGCACCATACGCCGCGTATAGTCCTGTGGCGTATGGGTGAAGGGTGTATGTCCACTGACACCTATACGCGTCGTATGACCCCATACGCCGCGTATAGGTGACGGTAGACCTACACTCTTCACCCATACGCCATAGGGCTATACGCGGAGTATGGTGCCATACGACGCGTATAGCCATGCTGAATGATTGATTAGACTTAGTCCAGTTTTGTCGTCTGAAAAAGGCTATACGCGGCGTATAGAACTGTACGAGACGTATAAACACCACGACAACGACTGATGCGACATGGAATGTTAGACATTTATTGTGGATACCTATACGTCGCGTATGAACCCATACCTACGTATAGGTGGGTGTCGATTTATCTGAGGTGTAATAGAACCCTTTAAAAAAAATACAAAAACATATATTAAAGATTTGTCCAAGACACATATAAAAGTTTCACAATTTCACAAAAAGTACGACCCAAAAGCCCCAAACACCCTCTTCATTTGGAAAGTGAACACCCTAAACGGAAAACAAACTTTCCGAATTTGGGGGTTTACTAATCGATCGAATCCATCACATTCTTCGCCAAAAATTCTATATAGATCTGCAACACACTAACACCACACTCGAATTCATCAGCATTCAAGTAATTCACTAATCATTTTACGGAGAAATGGTCCGATTGAAGCAATAGAAGATCGAATCGATCATCATTTGCTTCTGAAGTTTCTAATTCATTGTTAGTTTTAGGATAGATTTGTCAGTTTGATTGTAAGTTGATATGTCGGACGCATTATCTGTTATTCCAGCTGCTGTAATTCGGAACTTATCAGATAAGTTATACGAGAAACGCAAAAATGCTGCATTGGAGGTTAGGGATATGCTAATTTTATGATGATTGAATGTTTTGTTAGTATTTAGGGTTTTGGATATTGGTTTTAGTTTTGTTCTTGTTGTTTAGGTTGAAGGAATTGTGAAGCAGTTGACAGGTGTTGGAGATCATGATAAGATAACTTCTGTGATTTATTTGTTGGCTCATGAGTTTGCTTACTCGCCCTTAGCGGATCACCGGAAGGTATGACGAAATCACACATTTGTTGACTTTAGGATTCATTGGTGTTAATGTGATGTTTGTTTTTCTGTAGGGTGGATTGATTGGATTGGCTGCAGCTACCGTTGGATTGAGCACTGAAGCTGCACAACATCTTGAGGTTTGAGTTTATTTATCTGCTCATCAGTTTTGTTGCATAGTAGGAATGTTGTTGGGCTAAGATAATTAGGGGAGAAAGGAACTTATTGCTTTGAGAGGACTAGTGCATTATAGGGGTCGATCATACCCATGCATTATATCGGCTGGTAATAGCTAATATGTGAATTGGAATGTTAAATACGTTGGAGACTTTTGGTCACTAACAGTTTACCAACTGTAAGCCCTAAATACAATTGGTATGGGGTAAAGCTGACATAGATAAACTTCTTTATAGAACATTGATGATTAAATTTACTTATTTACGGCTTAAACACAAGAATACTGTTATAGGAACCATCCTAGAAACTTGGGCAGTTTGACAACATTCCTGGGTTTTAAAAAGTTGCAAGTTCATTATCAATCAGATTAATAATCCATTATTGAATCACAATGTTCAAACTGGTTACATGCGTATGATAACATTAATTATTCAATAATGTCAAGATATCAACAAAAATCTACAGAAAAATATTGTGGCTTGGATTTCAAGCGGGGCTGTAAAAGTGAATTAAGAAATGAAATGCATTTGTTTAAACAAATGGACTCTTGATACTTATACTCAGTTTATATCTTAATATGAAACAAGAATGAGGTTTTTCATTAAAGAGTAAGCATACTATCTTTATACCATCTGAAAATTCTTAAAAAAAAAAAAAAAAAGTACATTGTATTTAAGGTGTAAAATATTACAACTTGTATCATGCTCTATTCTATGTCCATATGTTACTAAGGAGTTCAGTTTATTAAAAGTTTGCATTGTTTACTAGTTATATGTGAATTATATTAAAGTTTTCTTACTCTTTTCCTTGAACTTGCCAGCAAATAGTACCACCTGTGATAAACTCTTTTTCTGATCAAGATAGCAGAGTCCGTTATTATGCTTGTGAAGCATTATATAACATTGCCAAGGTGAGAATGAGAATTTATGCTTCATCAAACAAGGTTTTTATTTCTTTCCTAAATTTCAACTATAACAAAATTTGAGCTTGTTTCATGCGTTTTTGCAGGTTGTAAGAGGAGAGTTTATCGTGTACTTTAACAAGATATTTGATGCATTGTGTAAGCTTTCAGCAGACTCAGATCCCAATGTACAAAGTGCTGCTCATCTTTTAGATAGACTAGTGAAGGTGATTTTTCTTTTCTATTTGTTAAATCTGTTAATCAGTCTCAGATTGTATATATGTGGTGAATTCTGGATTTACTTGTTGATTATGTAACAGGACATTGTGACTGAGAGTGATCAGTTCAGGTGATCATTTTCTGTTTTTATTGTTTTTATATCTATTGTCTTACAACTTAAATCCGCTTTAATTTTTGCTGAGGGGGAAAGATGGGTTGGTCAGGTGAACCAAAACAGGTCAGGATGTGTTGGCTCATATCATTTTAATTCTTTTTTTTTTTGGCAGCTTCAAATTTTATGTGAGTATTGTAAAACTTTTATTATGTTTACAAAAAAGACATTATTACAATAACATCTGAATTATGAATAAAACAAATTTATGAGGTTTAGGAGGTTCTATACTTGTATGCAGTAAAAAAAGAATTTTTGGAACTTTCAACCTGTCTGACTTGTTCATCGTTAAGTCTTTTTGCTATTCTTTTGTTTTGACCTGTTTGATATAAAACACAACCTAAACGACCCATCATAATAAGATGGTTAATGCCACTTCTAGTATTTGTCTCGGGGTTGTATATGAGAAGTAATTATTTTTATTTTGATCTAAGTGTATTTCATTGTCAGCATTGAAGAATTTATACCATTGTTGCGGGAGCGTATGAATGTATTGAATCCATACGTGCGCCAATTTTTGGTGGGATGGATTACGGTTTTGGACAGTGTTCCAGACATCGATATGCTTGGTTTTCTTCCTGATTTCCTTGATGGTAAAGCATATAATCATTTTATTATATCTTTTTATGTGTGCCTTTATGAAGTCAACTAACATGACTAGCTCTCAGGTTTATTTAATATGCTAAGTGATTCGAGCCTTGAAATCAGGCAGCAAGCTGACTCGGCACTTTCTGAATTCCTTCAAGAAATTAAGAATTCGCCAGTAAGAATCTTGCTATACAAAACCTGTAATCATTTCTATGATTGCAAAATCTTATGTCTTTTTATCTTATTTTATTGTTTATTTGTTAATTTCTGACTTGAGCAGTGCTACTGTTGAAGTCTGTAGATTATGGTCGGATGGCTGAAATACTTGTACAACGTGCAGCTTCCCCTGACGAATTTACCCGCTGGACAGCAATCACATGGGTAACAAAATTTCCAACCTTCCATTGGATTCTATGAATCAATTTCTTAGTTGCGCATTCTTGTGAGAGTTTACGTTTTTTTAAAATTTGACCCATTTACTTATAATGAGTCTATTTGGCTTGCGTTTTATATTATATTGGTCAAATAAAGAGTTATGAGGGGAAAGGTTCTTGGATTTGTAAAAAATTGGACGAAAAGGTTCTTCTTTACATGATTAAGTCCCTAAAAAGTTAATGGATTAATCATAAAGAAATAAAGTTAAGGGGGCTTATGTGCGAATTCAAGCAAGTCTACATGCTTTTTTACAACTGCTATTATTGTAATAATATTGTATTTTATTCTTTTGTTATCATAATAAACACATTAGTTGTTTATAAATATTTTAGAAAATAAATAAAAATTGTCCATGGGTTGTCACAACCTGTTTTGACCGCTTCCCAATATGCCTGGCCTGCCCATGTTGCCACCTCTAGGATTTTTGGATCTTATTCATGCATTATAAATTTTTCACACATTAACTAGACAACTTTGTGCAGATAAATGAGTTTGTAAAGCTTGGTGGAGACCAGCTTGTTCCTTATTATGCTGATATATTGGGAGCTATCTTGCCTTGCATAGCTGATAAAGAAGAAAAAATACGAGTTGTAAGTTTCTACTACCATTTCGCTTGTTAAAAAAATGTTGTTTCATGCGCATTATCTATAACTAGGTTAGATAATTATATAATAGATTATATATGTATAATCTAATAGATGTTATGGATAACATATCAATGAAATTATTATATATAACAAAAAAAATTTAAGTCATAAACAATAGTATAAAAAGAAAGAAAAATTTATTATACATAAATATCCATAAACCTGTTTATATACATTTTTAAAAATTTTAGTTTTAACAATGATTAGCTACAAATTAAGTTAAAAATTTAACAAAATTAAGTTTCATTAATTTATTTTTTAATGAAACCTTATTTATATCTAGAAAGAAATTATGATTAATATTGTATTAAATTAGCATTTCTTAAAGAAACTTTTTTAAAGTCAATATTTTTTTACCAAAAATTGTAAATTTATTATGGTGAGGACATGTGGACAATCCTAGGTGGAGATGACGTGGACGTGCTAGAAAATAGCCATATGGCTGATAGTTATTTTGCTTTATTAGTATACATTATTCTCTTATATGTGATTATTAGGTAGCTCGTGAAACAAATGATGAGCTCCAGGCAGTTAAGGCTGACCCAGCTGAAGGGTTCGATGTTAGGGCAATCCTCTCCATTGCAAAGAGGTAAGATGGGTGGGTCGGTGGTGGATATAGACAGGCTGGATTGAAATGGGTTATTTCTTAAGTATGGGTTGAAATGTGCCTGGCCCACTGACTCTTTTTTGGTCCTTTTTCAATTCCTTTATAAATAATTCATGCTACTTATGAAGACAAGATTATAAAAGTAGTAATTTAAATCTTTGAATAAAAACTCTCTTTCACCATTTTACCAGGCAGTTATCTAGTGAATACAAGGCTACGCGAACTGAATCATTGCATTGGATATCAGCTCTTTTGAATAGACATCGTTCAGAGGTAACCTTAAATCTTCAGAATACGTACCTAATTATTTTTTAAAATAGTTACTATTTTGTGTTAGTTTTCTAGTTTGTGGCATCATTCTGGCCCACACAACATGCTATTTCAACTGATCATTTAACTTTTTTTGTGTTTTCCCTTATATCTTTGAAGTTTTGATTTTGTTGTCTTTAAGTTAGACGAAAATTATTTTTTTGCATTAAATTTATGATACCTTTGTCATACTATTAAATGAATATATGATGAAATAAGGTGTATGTTTATTGTAATCTAAAAATGTGTAACAGGTTCTTTCGTCTCTGAACGATATTTTTGACACGCTTTTGAAGGCACTCTCAGATCCATCCGATGAGGTAACCCTTTTTTGTTTTTTTTCCTTTTTGCTGTTTTTTGGTATGACATTGTTGAGATTCTCATTACACATGCTTGGTTGAATCTCAAACTGTAGCTCATTTTCTCATTATTATTAATTTATGATAACGTGGTTGCATTTTCGTTATTGTTAGTTTCTCATATCCATGTATTTTAAGTAGCCAAACATTATTTCATACAAAAATCTATACTCACTCTTTTGTCAGTTATATAATTCAGCCTTTAACATGTTTAAAAAACTTCTTTGTCAAATATCTGTAACATTTCTTTATATTAGACAAGAATCTGTTTTGCTTAAGGACTTGAATTAAATTTTGATAATTTATGTTGAAGTATCTGGTGACGTCAACTACAAATAGGTAATTCAGATTTCAGATCTTATAATAATAGTTATTGATTGTGTTTCGTGCATTTTTGCAGGTAGTGCTCCTGGTTTTGGAGGTACATGCATGCATAGCAAAAGATCAACACAACTTTTCTCAGCTTCTTGTTTTCTTGGTTCATAAATTTCGAACAGATGATGCGCTCCTGGAAAAGTGAGTTTTATTATTATTTTCTTAAACTAAATATTTGAGGTGGCAAGATGGGCGGGTCGAGTAATGGATTCAGGTTGTAACAGGTCATATTAAAGTATGAGCCATAACAGGCCCGTTTTGTCCATTCTTTAAAATTAAATTTAGTTAATGTGTTATTAATGACTAAAAACCAATGTTACTATAATAATAATAATAATCTAAATCCTTGAATA
This sequence comes from Flaveria sonorensis, assembly GCA_025506505.1. Lineage (NCBI taxonomy): Eukaryota > Viridiplantae > Streptophyta > Magnoliopsida > Asterales > Asteraceae > Flaveria > Flaveria sonorensis. Next base: position 2,416,427 of record CM046434.1, read on the forward strand.
CAAACCATTCTGGGGGTTGTATTCATTAGTATTAGATTGTGGGTGACTTTCGACCCGTTTGTCCCGTTACTCTTTTAGCTCAATTTTCTGATTCGACCCCATTGGAAAAACACAACCCACACAGAACTGCTTACAAGTAAATGGCTTGAAATCCTCACCTCTACTATTTTAACGGTATCACGTGTTGGTTTCTTTTTCTAGGCGTGGTGCTTTTATAATCCGCCGACTTTGTGTGCTTTTAGATGCTGAAAGGGTTTACAGAGAACTCTCATCAATTCTTGAAGGGGAAGCAGATTTGGATTATGCGCCTATTTTGGTTCAGGTTTCCTGTTTTCTATAATTCCTCTATCTTAATATGTTTTCAGAATTCTCAGAAATATTCAAATATTTTTTCTTATAATCTTATATGAGATTCTTAATCTTTTAATCTGTTCAGTTTTTGTTTTTGCAACTAAGCATTTTCTATTTTTATTAAATTATGTACTAACTATGAATAATATGAAACACTGATATAAACGACTCGTATTTATTTAAGAAACATAAAATATACAAGAAATAATTTGTTTTTTTCTCGAACTTATCATGTCTAATGATAATTCAAACTTTGGACGACGAAAAGGTTAATATAAAAATACATATTAAACAACATACCTGAATGACTAATTGACTATTTAGATCATTCCATTCCAACCAAACCAAACATACTCTAATTTAGATCAAGGGCAAACAAATCATCTGTAGCTTATTACATTTTCTCTATTCTTTTCAGGCTTTAAATCTAATTTTGCTTACCTCTTCCGAGTTGGCTGGCCTACGAGATCTTTTAAAACTTTCATTAATTAATGCTGCTGGAAAAGACTTCTTTCTTTCACTGTATGCTTCATGGAGCCATTCATCAATGGCTGTAATAAGTCTTTGCTTATTAGCACAGGCAAGAACCAGTTTTCTTTTATTTTATTGTTTTTTTTTGGGTGCTATGGCTTATATCAGTGTTTGGATCAAATTCAATATTGATTTATTACTTTATTTATTTGTTTTGTAACTAGGCTTATCAGCATACAACTTCTATTATCCAGTCTCTCACCAAAGAGGATATTAATGTCAGATTTTTGGTTCAATTGGACAAACTAATCCACTTATTGGAGACTCCAATTTTTGCTTATCTTAGGCTGCAGGTGCTTTAATTTATTTATTTTATAATGTGTTCATGTCACAATATTTGTACATATATTTTATAGTTTATTGTGAATGAATTTAACCATTCTGTCTTTCTTGCAGCTTCTTGAACCTGGTAAATATGTATGGCTGTTAAAAGCCTTGTATGGTCTTCTGATGCTACTTCCTCAGGCATGTCTCATTAACGCAGATTGCTTATATATATGTATGTGTGTTTACACACACACATACCTATACGTACGTACATACATACATACATACATATGTGATGTAGGAAGTTGGTACAACCTAAGGGTGGTGAATATGTTGTTGTGTAGTTACATAATTGAACTCATAATTTTGTTTGTGGTGGGTGCTTTTAACAAAATTAATGTTAGTTTTTTGAGCTTAGGATAATTGTTGTGGGCCTTTTCACTTGAAAACATATTGTAAAATCATAACGTACTAGAAAAGAGATTGCTAGAAGTTTTAGGGGCTTATTAGTCAATCATTAAAACCTGAGGATGTGCAGTGTAAAAGATACCTGCAACTCGTCTCGTATGTCTTGTTGGTGCAACTAATGTTCATATTTGAGGTGGCAAAATGAGCAGGAAACATAGGGTAATGCTAGTTTGTTGGTATGGGTCGGGTTGGGTGAACTTTCTCTTTTTTCTTTTCCAACAAGAAGTTTAAACTGTAATCTATGTTTACAAATATTACATTATTATGATAGTAGTTGAGTTTTTGAATAGTATATCTGTAGGATTTTGTACACGAGCAAATTTTTGGACAATTCTTAACCAGTTGGATGCATTTGAGCCATTTTGTTTCTAAGCTAATTTTCTTTATTTTTACCCCTTAGAGATAAACTATAATACGAGTCAAGTCATTCATATGGTGATTGGTCTAAATCACTGTACACACACACCCTTTTACTATCATACGCACCTTTAATCGTGATCGATCTAAATCACTATATATGTATACCCTTTTAGAATTATACCCTGGGTCCTTTTACTTTTAATTACAGATTATTGGTTTAGATTGGTTCTCACAGTTCTCGTGCTATTTGTGGTTATGCATTGAACCCTCCACTACACGCACATTCTTCTCCTTGTTTCATGCATCTTTTTCTTTTTAATCATTGCAGCGAAGTTCAGCCTTTAAAATATTAAGGACACGTTTGAAGACGGTGCCTTCGTATTCATTCAATAAAGAGCAACTCACACATTCCATACAAAATTACATGTCAACAGGAATGCATGACTCAGAGGACAGCAAAATGAAAGAAGATTCTTCTCATTTGCAGAATGGAATAAACTTTGAATCTTGGTTGCAACGGTTTGTTCAAATGCAGCAACAGCATCGTGCCCACTTAAAATCACAAAAAAACGTCTGACAGAAGTTCCATATCCTCAAAGGTTTCTATATTCTTCCGTTCTAAGAATTAAAATTTCATAATGTTATTTAAGGTACAGGTCACTAGGCCAATTATGATTGGGTCACTAATGACTCGTGGCTGTCAAAGGTTATAGCTGGCTAAACGGGTGGGTTGAGTAACAGGTCAAAACATGTTCAGTTAAAAGGGGTAAGTATATTTGCATGTCAAAACATAAGTAGTCAATGTATAAATATGATTACAAAATCTATACTATTTAAATAACAAAACTTTTTTTTGAATCAGACATCTTAAGCATTTGCATATACGTTAGACTTCTTTTGACTCGATTAACCAGTTCACCCCGTTTTATGTCCAACTATTTTTCTAAATTCAATACAATACAAATTGACCCACAACTTTCAAGATTATAGGTGGTTAAGTGGGTGGGTTGGGTAACGTGTCAAAATGCATTCAGGCAAAAGAGGCAATTATATTTGAACTTGATCATCAAACTATATTACTAAATAAATAGATAATTCTTTTGAATTGGACATTTGGACATCCTAAGCATTTGAACTGATGTTAAGTGCCTTTTGACTCGTTAACCAGTTAAAACCGTATATAGTTAGGTATCTTTCTATGTTCGTTCTGTTATGAAAACAATACAATAGGAATTGACCTGTCTTCTTGTAATAGAGTAGAAATTCGCAAATCTTTGTCAAGGTTAATATAATAATATATAAATAATTAACATGTTTTTTAAATTACAGGAATAATATTATTACAATAACAATCAAGAATTTTGTAAAAAAAGCAATTTTGGAGGTTGTATACATTGATAATAGTCATGCTTTGTTTTGCTTCCATCCCAAACAACGCATTTCCTTATATGACTGATTTTTTTTATTTGATCCATCTAAGATAAAACACAACCCAAATTAATATGTTTATAAGTAACCAGTCGAAATTGCCACCTCTAGTCACCAAGGTCATTCTTTCTCGGGAAGATTAACAATTGAATGTTTTGCGGAAACTAAGGGAGCTTCGATGGTGACAAATATAAACAGACCGTCTTCTAAACTGTCCCATAAAACGCAATGACATATACGTGTACGCAGCTACAGCCATCGGCCGCTATATAAATTTTAAATCGTATATCATGATCCTAGTATTTTTCGCTTATCTTTTCAAAATTTTTGTTGAATTATTCTTTACTCTGACAAATTCGGTCTTGTGGTTGTATTGTTTTTTGTTGAAAACCACAGGAGTAGAGGTAGGATATTAATTTAAAATTCTCCTAATGTATGCAAGAATCATTATATGAAATTGTTGACTTTCCGTTGATCAATCATAATTTGAGTACTTGTTAACACAATAATGATTTATAGTGCGGTACGAATCTAAGATAAAAATATTGGAAAATTAAGAGATTAAACATTTGATCATTTAATTTTACAAAAATAACCATTGAAAATTAAGTTTACTAATTAATTTCACCAATCAAAGAATAACATGTTTTCCTGTATTGCTGAGTCAGCGATATATCATCACAAGGGTATCGCTCTATCGTGGAGTTAGCGATATTAAAACCATAATATATCGTCAAATTTAAAAGAAAATTAAAGAAAACCAAATATCGTTCAGTAGGGATATCACATGCTTTTGTATCGCTTGTTTCCAAATAAAATATATATTAAATGAAAGGATTATCGCTCCCGGCAATCTACTAGGCAGTGCGTACCGCTGATGATTAATGCATATTAATTGTTTCTAAAATATTATAATGGTTTTTTAAATAACTTTCTTAACATCGAGTTATTTTCATTTAATTTTGTCCGATGCTTTTATGATTAAAATAAAATTGTAATATTTAATGATTAAGAAAACGAATGTAGCACATCTTATAAGTGCAACTTTTTAGTAAAAATGAACATGTTATGGAATATTTATAGGTGAATGATAATAAGATGTTATGAAATATTTTTTATATTTCGTGGAATCTTTTTTGTTGTTAAAATGTTAATTTTTTTCATTTATTTAAAAGTAAAAATACACATGAAATCTTTTTTTTCATGGGCATAAAATAATGCCAAATTTTTATATTTTGTGAAACTAAAAGCATCACTGCATATATAGATATGTGGTTAGTAAAGAATTTATAGTCTAATAATATGAACGTGTTTATTAAGGTGTTTACTCAAGAAGTTTAAATTCCCTAATCTAACAAGTCATGTAACTTTTTTTAAAAACATCAATGGCAGCTTAATAGTTAGGTTACTAAAGAATTTGTAGTCACTTTCACCAAGGATTTATATTTAATTTTTACATCAATTTTTTTAAAAACATTTAACAATTAGCTGTCTAATTATTTATATATTTATATTAGATTTAAAGTAATATGAAAAAATCAGTCGCAACTTAATAGTCAGCGTAAACTAAATATTTGATCCTTTATATATTCATATAATAATGAAAATAATATTAAGTAAAATTGTATTTATTGAATCATACTAAAAACATATTTAAAATAGCCGGCGATACACTGGTACCCTTATATCTTCGGCGTAGCTCCAACAATACACAGGTGTCATCATATCTTCGGCGTATCTCTACAAAAAAAGTGTTAAAGTTTTTTTTATCACGTGGACGATATTTCATTGCTTGGTATCGTCACGTGACGATACATGCTAGATTGGTAAAAACAAAAGTCAATAGTTATTTTTGTAAAACCTTTTGGTCAAATAGTTATTATTGTAATTTTCCCTTGAAAATATCAAGTTGTTATTCCATAAACAAATTATATTTGGGTTTACCTATTTAATATTTTAAGTTATATTAAGATTAAACTATCCAATTTATAAATAGATTGTGTTTTGAGTTATACCAAAATTAAATTTGTTAGCTTGCCAATTCTTTTTTTACATATAAAATCATATAGCTTACAATTAATTAATCCATTAAACCCACATGCAACTTTATTATAAAGCATATAATGTTCCAACTTGTCACTTGCCAGTATTTATAACACGTTTAGACAAGAGTAAATCACACAAATAATTGTATGAATTTCTTTACTTTTTTAATAACGAGTACCGATTAATCTCACTCTTTACAACAACAATTTACTTTTTCAAACTTACCACATAATCCGATGAAAATTCTCCTAGATGTAAGGACCTCCATTTGACAACCATAAACACCTAAACAAAAGAAAAAAACATAACAATCCTCTGATCACATCATTCCCTCTAATCATACCAAATCGGTAATGGGTTTGAAGAATCTGTTAAACCGGAAGAGAAAGAAGAAAACAAGAGAAAACAACAGCACCCGCGATCCAAACCGCGAAGACGAACCCACTATTCCAACAACAAGTCCAACAAAATCCACACCCGAGGCATCACACACCAAGTCGTTAGACTCTCGGGTGCGAATAGAGGAGGAATTAGAACAAGTTTTTAAAAAATTTGATGTCAATGGTGACGGGAAGATATGCGCTTCGGAGTTGGGCTCGATCATGGGAAGCTTGGGCCACCACCCGACCGAAGAGGAGCTGCAGAATATGATCAAAGAGGTGGATGCTGACGGCGATGGGTTTATAAATTTAGGGGAGTTTATTGAATTGAACACGAAGGATATCGATTCAACAGAGGTGTTGGAGAATTTGAAGGATGCATTTTCGATTTTTGATATCGATAAAAATGGGTTGATCACGGCAGAGGAGTTGTTTGATGTTTTGAAGAGTTTGGGGGAGAATTGCACCATCGCGGATAGTAGGAAGATGATCGCGGGTGCTGACCGCGATGGGGACGGTATGATCAACTTTGATGAATTCAAGGATATGATGAAGATGGGTACGCATTTTGATTCAAAGGGGTTGCAAAAACAAGAAATTGTTAGTGAGGATTGAACTCTTGCATTATTAATTGGTTTTTTGTTATTTTGTTGTTTAAGATCTTATTGCAATGTTAATTGGAATTTAGTTTGTTTAGCAAGGAATGTGGTTTTGTTTTTCAAGATGATAATTCGTTTATTAAATGTGGTGATTGTGGTTATTTTTGATATTTTTGTGTTGAAGTATCATATGATTTTGCTCACGATCCCTTGTTCCTAGCGTTTTTGATATGATGGGATCCGGGCTCATTTTGATTCGGATTCATCGTCGGTGTGTCATTATATTTCATGTGACACCAAACTTTGTATAACAAGAATGATATAACTTTTGTTGTAACACCCGGCCTCTCACACCACCAATATTGTCCGCTTTGCTCACGAGAAGCTCACGAATTTGCTTTTCATTGCTCGGGTGAAAACTTTTCAGGGAGATCACCCATCCTTGGATTGCTGTCACCTGAGTACGATTAACTGTGAAGTTCATCTCTCATTTACAGCCAATACGTCCAAAACACGTTGATGATATTAGAGACCAGACATTCCTTATGAACCAGAAATCTCTCTTGTCCACGGCCGATGTGGGAATATGTAGGGTGTCACAATCACCCCCCATTTGGACTCATCATCCTCGATGAGTCCGAGAACTCACCATCCCCGGTGAGGTTTGTCCCATCATCCCGAACGACATAGGAGTGTTTCCGATACCATTCTGTAACATCCGGTCTCTCACACCACCAATATTATTCGCTTTGCCCACAAGAAGCTCACGGATTTGCTTTTGGTTGCCCGGGTGAAAACTTCCCAGGGAGGTCACCCATCCCTGGATTGCTGTCACCTGAGCACGCTTAACTGTGGAGTTTTTCTCTCATCCACAGCCAATATGCCCAAAACGCGTTGGTGATATTAGAGACTCAGACATTTCTTATGAATCAGAAATCTCTCATGTTCACGGCCGATGTGGGAATATGTAAGGTGTCACAATCACCCCCCCCCCCATTTGGACTCATCGTCCTCGATGAGTCCGAGAACTCCCCATCCCCAGTGAGGTTTGTCCCATCATCCCGAACAACCCAGGAGTGACTCTGATACCATTCTGTAACACCCCTCTCACACCACCAATATTGGTCGTTTTGCCCACAAGAAGCTCACGGATTTGCTTTTGGTTGTCCTGGTGAAAACTTCCCAGGAAGGTCACCCATCCCTGGATTGCTGTCACCTGAGCACGCTTAACTGTGGAGTTCTTCTCTCATCCACATCCAATATGCTTAAAACGCGTTGGTGATATTAGAAATCAGACATTCCTTATGAACTAGGAATTTTTCCTGTCCACGGCCGATGTGGAAATATATAGGGTGTCACATTTGTAAAAAAAAAAAAAGTATTTTAAATTCTTTTTGTAGCTTTTAGAACATAATCACGAGTGCTTATAAATCCAAATTTGTGAGCTTTTCCTATGGACCCCGTAATCGTAGAATAAACTTAGTCATAGTTTAGAAAAAGAACGAGCCAAACATGTTAAATAATGAGGCAAATCATGTTCAAAGAAACACATGTAAAGTTTTTAAAGCGCATTGATATGTCACTTATCTTATTCTATTGATTTGATAATGATAATACTAAGAGCAGCGGTTAAGTTTATAAAATATTATGAGATTAGAATTCAAAATAAGGTGTGTGATTGAGTAAACGGATAGATGTTATAGGAACCCCAATTAACAAAACTTTCCAAATCCTCATCATAGTTCCTCGTAATTCAGTTTGAATGCTAACGTGATTTAAAGTTTTGGAAAACAGAATTTAAATTCATAATCAGATTAATCTCAATTCAAATACCGGTTTTATAAATTCTATTCGAATAATGAACACTCTTACCAAATAGTTTAGTATACTTCATGGGAAAATACACAAGATGTGATCGGTGAAGTCTATTAATATGTTTGAAAATATCAATGACACATCATGATGATAAAATACATATACAAGTAATTAGATAATAGTTAGAATTAAAGTGACACAATTTTTTAAACTCTCTTTTACCGTAACCATCATCTAATGATATGATGTCATCTTTTTTGAACCAAAAACTACCCTAAATAGTCGCGCTACCATCTTTCTTACCCGAATCTCAAATTCTACCATAGTGTATTTGCGAGTTACGGTTTCATCATTGGGTTCACGAACTTGAATTACAAGCCGTTGCCTCACCCCAAGGGACTTGTGATCGTGTTCTCGTAGCTTCAGTGAAACCCTATGACGCTACCCAACCCGAGAACACCCGTACCACCTTTTAATGTTAAAAAAACGAAAAAAAAAATCTTTTTCCTCCGTTAAGGATTAAACCAATGTAAACGACGATCAAAGATAGAACATCTATTCTGTTCGATCGATCATAAACAAATGTTCAAACACATATCAAAAACCCTAAAATCATCACCCAAATTCCCAAAATCAACGCTAACAATATCTCATCTTCACACACGCAACCAAGCCCTAATCTCCAATCCCGCAATCGACTTCATCTTGAATGAAATTGAAGACCTTCAATCACCCAACAGCGTTAACAATCCTACACAACCTGTAACAAAACCCACATTACCATCTGACCCTTTATCCTCTAATGTTCAGATTTCGCATCAGTGGCCTGAATGGATTGGGTTGATGAAGAAGTTGATGAAATTTGGGTACTTTGATGGCGTCAAGAATCCATTTCAAAGTGAACGATTGATTGATGGTAAAAGTTGTAATCAAATTCGAACAGCTTGTTTGAACTTTGCGCGTGATCGGCCTGATTTGATGAGGTATATGTGGTTTTGTGCATTGTTGGTTTGTGAGGCTTTTTGATGCACACCACCTGTTTGATGAAAATACTGTGTGAAATTTGTGTTTTAAGTAGCAAATAGTTGCTGACTTTATGGTACAATACTTTGTAATAACTAGGGTTTAACAAAAATTACGGGTCAAACTGCTAACTACAGTTTTAAGAAATGACAAACCCAACCGGCTGGGTTAAAGGTTTGGTTTGGCGGTTTAAACCGTTTCTTTTATTTTCTTTTAAACCATTTGTTTGTTTTAGAACTTTTATAATGATAATATGGTTTATGATTATAATACATATTTATAATTACATATTCAGAATAAGAAAAGTTATGTAAAAAATTAAGGTTAAACGACCGGTTTTAAACTTCAAACCGGACCAAACCATGAAGCAAACCGTATGGATCTCAAATCAGCCGACTTGCTTCGGTTTGGCGGGTCATGCGGGTTGGGCAGATTGGTTTGGCGGTTTAAATGTTCGGCAGTTTGGACCAATTCTTTTCTCTCTTTGTTTTTTTTTCCAAAATCATTACTTAGTACTAAAAATTTCAAAATGATAAATATGGTTCATTATAATGATACATTTATATTCGAAATATGAAAAAGTATATAAATAATAAAAGTTAAACGGCCGGTTTCGAACTTCAAACCGAACCAAACTGTTAAAGCGCCAAACCATGAAAACCGAACTGTTTGGGTCTCAAACCGTTTGACTTGCTTCGGTTGGGGTTCGGTCTGTTTCAACTGTTTTAAACACCTCTAGTAACAACTAAACAAAAATAATTTCATGTTTATTTGACATTGACAGTAGAATCTTAAGATATAGTAGCAAGAATTGTAACCTTACAATCTTTTAGGGGAACCCCCTTTTCTCATTGATGTACATTTTCTTTTTAAGTTACTGTGTCTTTGTGTTCAGCTGCTTTAGGGAGATAGACATACAGACAATTGCAGGCTATGGCTGTCCCAGCATAGATAGAAAAGTTGTAAACTCGGGTAAACGGCTAAGGGCACACTTGGGCATTGATGAAGGAAATGTATGTAAACTCGGGTTCCGGTTTGGCTTGTTTTGACAAAAAATTCGGTCTAAGCTGCTAACTACGTTTGCTGGAAACGACTAACCAAACTTGCTGTGTTGGGGGATAGGCCGAACAACCAGTTTTAGCGTTTTCTTGGTTGGAACCAATTTTTCTAGTATTTCGTTAGTATGTATTATACCTTTTTAAATAAAAAAAAATGATCATGGATATAATACACATTAAAAAAAAGGGTTAAATGGTTGTTTTGAGTTACACGCCGGCTAGACTGTTAAACTGCTAAACTGCCAAAATTGAACTGTATAAATTCCAAACTGGCAGAACAAGCCGACTTGCTTTGGTTTGGACAGTTCGGTCGGTTTCAACAGTTTATGAGTACCCCTAGCGTTGAATAACAAATGATTTAGCAGGTTTGCAGCTCCTGCAATCTAAGGGGAGACTGTGAGAGGGCATATCTGAAGGTACATGAGAATGAAGGTGGTCATACCGTGGATGTCATGCGTTTTGTTCTCACATATAGCCTTGATCCTAACAAACCGCATATCAACAAAAAACTTGAAGAAGCAATTAGAAGTTTAACTAAAGATATGGTGAAGTTTAGCAAGAACAAACTTCACATTGATCCTTCAAAACGGGTACCATCCGTTCAGAGTAGTCCTACTCAACCACAAGAACACCAATCAACTATTCCTACTATTGATGGCAGTTGGAATTGCTCCAAGTAATTCAAGACTGATATCTTTGTTTCATTTCATTTAGTTCAAAAACAAACTTAATATTTTTCTTGATTTTAACAACCAACTTCAAATTATACTCAAGTTAGAAACCAACTTACAGTTTATTACCGATTTTAGCAACCAAATTACATTTCATAACAGCTTGATCAATAGGCACATCAACAATTTAAAGGACAAATGAGATTAGATGCTGCAATTAGTTAAATTGAGATTGACTGCTAAAATTGGTGATAGAATGTAAGTTGGTTTCTGTTGTGTGCCTAATTTAAAGTTGGTTGCCATATCAGGAAAAAGTTTAAAAGGTTGTTTTCATTTCGTGCTGTTTGCCCTTTAATATATTGTTTAAGATTCTTTCTGTGCTTATGTACTAAATTTGGCAGATGCAAGTTCTTGAACTCTGCAAGAAACATCAAGTGCGTGCGTTGTAATGACACGCTCGATGAAAGACTTCCAAGATCAAGGAACAACTGGGATCATGTTCAGTTGAAGGGAGATTGGCTATGTATAAGGTATATTAAAGGTTATTTATGTTGCTTTTGTTTAGCAACATTATTTGTTATCTGTTTTTGGGTTTTTAGTGTATATATATATATTTTAAAATTTAGGCTTGAGCTCGTTTAAGCTCGACTCGATTCGAGCTTTTAACAGGTTGATCTGGTGATTTGCTCTCCAACAGCTAGGCTGGTTTACAACTAATAATTTACATAATTGCTACCAAATGAAGCCTGTATTACTGTTCTTTACAAATTTAACTCTTGCATTTATGACAGATGCAATTTTTTTAATTTTGCCAAGAACACTAGATGTCTGCAATGCCATACAAACCCATCAAAAAGACAACTCAATCTTGGTGAATGGGAGTGCGACTCGTGAGTTCTTTTCTACTGTCTTTTAACATAAGGTTCCGATTGACATTTACAGCGACTTTTTTGCAGATGCAATTACATAAACTTCAGATGAAACTCAGTATGCTTGAAGTGTGATCATAAACGCCCGAAAGCTTTCAATGAATCAACACGGTTACAACGATGGGACTCATAGTCGATGGATTGACTACAGGATGAGCGTTATTGGGTATTGGATTGCATAGATAGGAAGATTTTGTAAATATATATAGAGCTGCATTAATTTGAGAACATAAATATGTAGAGAACCACTATAACTGTTGTAGTTTAAAAAAAGTTTAGAGTTAAGTTCGGTTTTACACACAGAGGTTTGACAACAATAACCATCTACCTCCAAAAGATTAAAAACATCAATTTACCTTCAAAAGTTTCATAAGTTGTTTCAATTTCAGTCCAAAGTTTCATTAGTTGTTTTACTTTGAATTCAAAATAATGAAATTTTTTTACTGAAATTGAAACAACTTATAAAACTTTTGGAGGTAAATTGGTGTTTTTAATCTTTTGGAGAAAAATCATTACTTTTGTCAAACCTTAGAGAGCAAAACTGAAATTAACTCAAAAGTTTATATAATATAAAAATATAAGGCATATGTAAGTAAAATAATACACAGTAATATAAGTAATATAAGTAGTAAATCCAAAGTACAATCACAAATGAATTAAAAAACTATGTACAATGGTGATAAAAACCAAAATTTATAAAGTATTAGCTACCTTCCAAACACTATGAAGAAATTTTTTTAACGAAAGTTAATGTTTAGAAGACCAAGTTAGTAATAATTCGTCAATACGAAGGTTTGAAACTTGGACTTTCAAGAGAGACAAAACCTTCCAGCTAGGGCTGCAAACGAACTGAACGTTCAGCGAACAGTTCGTGAACTGTTCGGCGGGAAGTTCGTTTATGTTTGTTCGTTTAGTAAATGAACGAACACGAACAAGAAAATTTCGTTCATTTAACTAAACGAACAAACATGAACATAAGCCGCATTCGTTCATTTATGTTCGTGAACGTTCGATAATGTGTTCGTTTATGTTCATTATTGTCCGTTCATGAACGTTCGATAATGTGTTCGTTTATGTTTGTTAATGTGTTCGATTATGTTCTTAATTTTTGTGTTAGTTATTTTTATGACAGTTATGTCAAGTGTTTTTGGATATATATGTTACGTGATTATTTATTTTTGGTAAATTTTGTGATGAAATTACTAATTTTATTCAGAAATAAATATGTGATCATTTGTATTCGTTTGTGTTTATACACTTCTTTGTGTTCGTCATGTTCATGAACATTTGTTTGTTTTGATTTATCTTGTTTGTGTTCGTTTGCGTTCGGTAAGTGTTCGTGAACAGTTCATGAACATGTTCATTTCCTTAATGAACGAACACGAACAAGGAAATCTGTTCGGTAAGTGTTCGTGAACAGTTCATGAATAAGTTTATTTTCTTAATAAACGAACACGAACAAGACCTTGTTTTTGTTCGTTTGTAACCCTACTCCCAGCTTCCCATTGAACCACTTACCAAATACAACTAACGTAATAAGCTTCTTTTTACTTTTTATATCTTGACCGTCAATGTTTGTGGTTTCTTTCTAGCAACGCCTCTTATCCTATCCTTTAGTCTTTATTTCATTTTTTTAATTCTTTTTTTCTTTAATACAACTTAAATCCACATGACAATTACACAACACGGTTTTCAACTATATGTAAAAGGAAAAAAAGCATTAGTCCCGCCACGTAATGACGTAACGTGAATAATTTTTAAAGATTTTTTGTTATTATTTTTGTTTTTTTTTTTTTTTCCTTTTTATTAAATTTAGACTTTACGTTAATCAGTAGACCCACCGTTTATATTAGTTTTTACTAATTTTAACACCAACACCATATCCGTGTTACCGTTCAAGATATACCACTACGAATGACGACACTGTCGTGAAGCGGATGCCATACTAGTGTAAATACATTTAGAATGTACTACAATAATGCTCTACCTCCAGAATATAAGAAGCTCTTGAACCATCACTAATTATCGTAAACCACTGGGTTCCTTATAAACATCCAGAACAATTTATAATTATCATAAACAAAGATCGTCATGTACAACCATCAAAACCATGTTAATATTTTTAAAAATGTTATAAAAATACGTATAAGAAACAAGTTATAAAAAGATATAGAAAGATTAATCTCAAATTATAAAGTATAAAATGTTAGATTCTATCATTTAATATAAAAACTTTATTGTCTACAAATCTACAATGTTGAAGATCAACATAAACAAATAAATGTAACAAAATGAAAAAGTCAGTCGATATCAAAGATAATAATTTTTATTATTTTGTACAATAAGCATGCCGTTTTTAAATAATACACTTAGTTTAAACATAAATTTGATATCGTCGATATTTCCCATTATTAATCAATGGTATTTTTGACGTATACACAAGAAGAATTCTAACTATTTGGATGTTATTTCTTTTGACTTGTTCGTTACCCTTTGTTTAATCATTAACTTTCCCGATCGACCTCTTACTTCTATCTATTTGGTTCACAAATTCGAGATTTTTATTTCATTTATCTATTTATTTACTTTTATCATTTCTATCTTTAATCTTTCTACCATTCAAGACAAGAGCTCTCACAATAGGTAATTTGTAGATCCACATATGCCGACGTTATAGGAGAAAATGTAGACGTGAAAGGGAAAAGACCATGAGAGAGACGGTTTGTAGTGGTGAATAGAAAAAGATGTTTTGCGTGAGGGAAGGAGAGAGAATTTAGCATATGTCTGCAAAAGTTTTGTCTTCGCTGAAAAATTTGACGTAAAAACTCCTATGTGAACACTTTGTGAAATACAGCCGAAGTTGTTAAGCCGACCATGTGCTTTAACACATGAGCAGCATTTTCCTTCTAATGTACCATACATCATCCTACTATGTTGTCTTCAACCCTTTCATTCTAGACGCGGTCTACATATGCTCGTGGTTTAACGAGCTAGGGGTGAGCAGAAAATTTAAATAATCAAAGCAATAACAAAAATAAATAGATTGAGAAACCGATGGTTCGCCTTATGAATTTTTTTGACAATTAACTTTTATGGTTCTATAACGATTATGTGTTTAAATAACTGAATTAACTCGACCGAACTATTAATAAAATGAACCTTTATATTTTCTATAAATAAATATGAATGTGAAAGCAACCCATATTGATTGGTTAGAGATGAAAGCAAACATGACACATAAAGTTCTTCAATTCTTCATAGATTTCATTTTGTAAATTCTGTATCACTGTTTTATTCTATATGCAATTTCAAATACACATCATTTTTACATAACACAATACAAGTATTCACCAAACCATACCATATCATGCGTCTGTGTTGTCAATTCTGTAGAAATTGGTCAAAGTTTTCCCATCAAGTTCCTTGGTAAAAAACCTTCTCATGTAGTCTTCATACACGAACTCACGGTAAACCGCGGGTTTCGTGGGAGATATGAGCTCTGGGAGCGGGCCGTATAGCTTATCTCGTATGCTTGGGTTGAAAAAAACAGCAATGGAAACACGAGCGCCTTCAACAGGGTTTGCTAATACTCGATGCTGTACGCTTTTGTATTCATCATTTGACATCATCTGTGAAGTTAGAACGGTAAAAATATCAAGTTAGATCAACTCATGTAAGTGGGTGTTTGGATTTACGTTTTCAAACTGATTATATAATCATGATAATTGGTTTAATAGCATTTGCGCCTTGAGTCCATCAAGGCGCACATGTGCAAAAAAGCTGCAAAAAAACCAGTCCGAAACAGCTAAAATTGGTATGAAACATCTTGAAATGGCCTATTTAGACTATGCGCCTTGCTTATCTCGAGACCTGGTTTGTTAAGCGCCTTGCACCTTGAGTGCGCCCACTCGTCTAGCGAACAAAGTTTGAAACCAGACCAGATATTGAACAGGTAGCCTTAACGGGTCACTGGTCGGACCGGATTTAAGAACCAGATGAACTCATATATAAAAGAAGTTAATATTCTTTATATAAATTCGGTTAAAAAACAAAATATGAAAATACTATGTTTTTGGGTGGATTTACACTTTTTACATCATATTAGTACTTAAATAACTAAAATATGCATAATAAATTAGGAAATTAAAAAAAAAAAATGAGATTTTGAATGGAAAAAATATAAATAAATAAGATTTAAAATCCAGTCCTACAATTGGTCTAGTTCAAGCAGGACCGACTGGTTGAGTTAAAATGAAACCGGGCCAAATACACATAGCCAGACTGGTTCTACGACCGGTGGTCCAACTGGTCCGGTTTTGAAAACCAAACATACTAACATATTGTCATATTATATCAACAAACCGAAACATTTGCAATATACCTGAAGCAGATCACCTATGTTGACAACAATAGCACCATGAATTGCCTCAACATCAGCCCAGTCATCGCCACACTTGACCTGCAACAACCCGCCAACTTCGTTCTGCACCACCATGGTTAACACCCCCGGGTCGGTGTGGGAGCTCAGCCCCACCGTGAGCTCCGGCTGAGGGCACCGCGGGTAGTAATGGGCCACACACACCCTCCCTTCCAAACATGACAATTCCTTCAATCGGTCGGTTTTTATCCCCAATCCTTCACATAAAATCGACATCAGCTCTTCTCCTAACCCCGCCACCGCCTTGTCCCACTCCACGAGTGGCGCCCTGCACATCTCTGGCACCGCCTCCCAGTCCGGCTCCGTTGGTGACATTTTCACCTGCACAACCAACTTATTTAGCTCTTTGTTATCAATAGAGATCTTTAAGGTCAAGTTCAGCAGGTTTTGATAGAAATCACATCAAACGTAGTTTCAAGAATCGACAAACCAAACCAGCATGTGGGTCGGCCGAACTAGCCGGTTTTACTGGTTTGACGGTTTAACAGTTAGATTCAACATTACGGTTTAACAGTTAGATTCAACGTTACGGTTTAACAGTTAGATTCAACATTTCCACCTGTTTTTTTTTTTTTGGGTACTGAGAATAATAAACATGATTAATAACAAACAAACGTAATATCCAACTCAAAATAAACAGGAAATGAATATAATGAACATACATAACTACATATATAAAAAGAAGTATAGATAATAAAAGTTAAACGATCGGCCCTTGTTATTATCAATAGATTACAGGGCCTTTGTACTTCTTCTTACCACTGAAATATTAAAACCTAATTGCAATAAAGTAAACGTAGGTCAAATTAGACCGAACCACTTTAAATCTTGTGCATTCTATTTCTCTGTTTAATTTATGTTTTTGTGCGTGTTTACCGTTTTGTTGTGATTTGTTATCCAAGGACCTAACAAATCTCTGTATTTTCTGTGCTTTTAAAGGAAAGAAATGTCTTCTTTATCTTTATTCTATGAGACAAAAATAAGATCTGTCATTAATTTATCCTTCCAACGGGTGAGATTCTTACTCAGTATGATTGTACTTTTTTAGATGGTATTAGAAGTTAATTTTAATTTTGTTTTCTAAAATTTAACTAAATGATCATTTTTTTTAAATATGAAAAACATTAATTTACCTTCAATAATTTTATAATTTCAATTTCACTTTAAAAGTTTTATTATTTTAAATAAAATTAAACAAATAATAAAATTTTTGAACTGAAATTAAAACAAATTCTTAAACTTTTAAAGGTTTTTAATCTTTTTAAAAAATAATTATTTTTAACAAAACTCAAAGACTAAAATCATACTTAGCCCTAATATTAAAGTTATTCCTATCAGATACCTGACCTAATTACACCGGAAACTGATTAAAACCCGATCTACCCGACCGAATATTATTCGCTTCAGATAAATTTAGACACACGAAATAACCGATTAACCTGAAACCCGATTAAATAACCCCCAACAAACACCCTGCATAATATTCATTCTCATTGATTACTGTAAGAACCTTACAGCATCTATTAAATCTAACCTGAAGAGTATCTCTCCAACTGGCAGCTTTTGACTGATACAAGTCAAAATTGGTCGAATAAGCAGCCCCTTTACCCGCAACTCGATGATAAAATCTCATCTTATACTCCGTCGATTGCTCAAAGAACTCCTTCATCGACCCAATTGCACAATCAATCACCGATGGCGGAATACTGTGATTCACGATCTGAAAAAACCCTAACGTAGACGACGATCGACGAATTTCTTCAACGACAGTTGACCTTTCTCCCGATAAGTCAATGATCGGGATCGTCAATTGAGATCGGTTTTTAGGTTTTGGGCCGGGGAGATTCTCCGGCGGGTGGTGGAAGAAGCGGGGGATGGTGGTGACGCCGGAGTCTACTAAGCCTTTGACGCCGATTTTTGATTCGTCGAATTGTTTTACTTCTTTGAGGCGATCGTAGTGGTCTGAGGTGGTGACTGGTGCCATGGGTGTACGGTGGTGGTGGTGGTGGTGGTGGTTGGACGGAGATGACGATGGGAGTGGTGGTTTGTGTGTTGAAGACGCTAGTGGTTTGATGAATGTTGGAGTTTTATTGACAAGATATTAAATAATAATGAATGAATTTTCGTTTTCCTTCACTTAGTTTGTTCACGTAGCTTGGTCATATTGTAATTTTCATCCTTCACGTAGTTTGTATTTGGTTTCTTAAGGTCTGAAAAACGTTATTATTTTTATCTAAAAATATTAGCTCTATTGTTTTAAAGTATTAAAAATTTATCATTAAAAGGGTACTGACGTAAAATTTTATATAAAAACAAAATCCTATTTATGTTTACGTGTTGCCGATAAAAATTTTTAGCACGGAATTCATGTATTTAGATGAAAATAACAACTTTTTCAAACTTTAAAGAGACAAATGTAAGAAAAAACCTTTTTAGATAAAATAACAAATATGATCAAACCATATGAAGAAAAAATGACATTTCACTCAATAATAATATTTTCTAATTGAAACTTACATGTTGTAGACTTGTAGTTTTGCTATTTGTTATTTGAAGCTTACATAGTTTTATTTAGTATTGTTATTAACGTGTTATTTAAAGAGTACATAAAAACACAAACACGTATTTTTAGACGCTCATGTGAGTTGAGGAAACCCACCTTCATGGGGTGTCACTAGTCAAGCTCAATTTTAAAATGGTATCCTTAAACTGAGTCGAGCATTTTAAAATTTTGAATAAGTTGAGATTCAATATTATCAAACTCGGGTTCGGCTTGATTCCACCCTAATGATAGAAAAGATAAAAGATAAAAATTAGATGGAGACGAAGGAAATTGTGAGGAAAGATAGAATACTTAACACTTGTCAATATTGAAGATGGTTAACTAGTTGATCACGCCTCAACACGAGAACAAACACTTTTGTATCTCTTGATTAACCTTTACAAGAAAGTCACGCATATTAATAAAACAAAATGAAGACATCGATGCTTTGATTACCACAAAAACAGCAAAAAATAAATTGAACAATTTTATGGAGAGAAAATTTAGGACTAACTTAGGTTTTCGATGCTTCCGTAACATCTTACCTCTCAAAACTAACTGTTTAATATGAGCTGATGACTTTATTTTTCTGTAATAATACTTGGGATGAAAACCTCTCAAGATGTCACTCATATTAAAATCATTATCATTCAAGTATATTTTGATATGAATTTCTCGTCTTATCCACTGAATACCAACTTATCATCTTTGAAGGTTTCATAGTTATGGTTCTTGTAACTTGATATTCACCATTTTAAAAGAAATATTAATAGACATATTGTATACTACAAATTAAAATCCTTAGACTTATAACACAAATGTATTAAATGCATCAAATATTTCGACAAAAAAATCTCGCTAGTTATGGAATTCTATGATTTGATGAAGAGATTGTAATTTGACTTCATGCTTGCTTAAATTTTGAGCATATCCTTAAATGCTTAATATAATTTAGAGTTTTCTTTTGGAACAAAGGCATATGGATTAGAGGAGACGAAACAGGTGTTAGTAAGAGGCTTAGGAAGACCACTATTCCTTGCTTAAAATTTTTTGATGTTTTTGTTGAGCTTACTTATAAAATAGTATACATCAAGCAAGATAATATTTAACAAATGTTCTTTGAACCGCTAATGAAATAATGCAACTAATAAATTATGCTATTATACTTGTTATTTCATAAATGTTCTATGTATTTTGTATTCTTAATAAATGAGGTTTAGTTAAGGCAGAGGTTTTTTTTGGGAGAAGTCATTTTATCTTATTGTATAGTTGTAAAATTTACTCTCATCTATATCTATACTACACTATTATATAAATCATTTGAGAAGAACAAAATTTTAATTTTGCTTAAAGTGTAAGACATCTAAAACAACTTTTTAAACACAATATACAAGTGTTTTATGCTATAGTTCCTAAGTTGCCCCCATTAAATAAGTTCGTATTGATTAATATATTATTTAATACATATTATATTATTTAATTCACTTAATTAAGTATTATCTTATTTATAATATTTTAAATTAATATTTAAATTTACGTATACTATTTATATTTTTATAACTAAATATTATTTAAATTATGTATTATCTTATTTAAATACATAAGTATATAAATACTAAATATTTATATAGTCATAATAATAAATAATAATAATAATAATAATAATAATAATAATATTATTATTATTATTATTATACCCAAATATAATCAGTATTTAAGGCAAGTCGGGTTAAATTACGCTTTCCAAAAAAGACCCGGTGACACTCTTCGTATCGCTCGGGTCAACTCACTAGTCTTATAATATTCAGATTCTATTATTAAGTGAGAATTACTAAATATGTTTATTGGTTTGTTTTGTAGAATAATGATGGTTTTCTTCCTTATTATTATGAAAAAAAGTAGGCTTCTCTAATGATTTATTGTTACAGCTTTAATAAAGTTATAATTTCTTTTGAGTAAATTGTTATTTTCGTCCCTCTCGTTTTATTGAAATTTTTATTTCAATTCAAAAACTTTTGTTTGCTATTTTAATACTGTGATTTACCAAATGTTGTCGTTTTCATCCACTCCATTAATACTGTTAAAACATCCGTTAAAATTGAAGGTATTTTAGTCTTTTTAACACCCTGGTTAACCAATTAAAACCAATTAATATTCAATTAAAACTATTAAACATTTTAATAATATGAAAGCCTATGATTCTACATGCGATTAGGGATTAACCCTAATCCATCTTAGAAAGCTTCTATTTCTACTTGCAACGATTTCAATAAAATTTGAATATCTATACCTGTTCGATTAAGTTTGTTGTTGTATTCAAGTACCTCCATTCGATTTCAACACTTCGACGTCATTTCTTGTACGATTGAGGTTGTTGGTGTGTTTGAGCACCTCTATTCGATTTCAAGACTTCAACATCATTACCCATCCAATTGAGGTTGTTGTCATCGTCTCCATTGTTCGATTAAGGTTTGATTGCTTTCTTGTTTGATTATGCATTGCCATTCGCATTCGAATTATTTTTCGATTTCTCCACTGTTGTGTTTGATGTTCGATTGATTTTATATTTCGATTAGGTGGAGAAATGGTGTTATGTTAACTGTTAAAAAAGCTTTAATTGGAGCATTTATTATAATGAGATTATGGTGTTAAAAAAGCTAAAATGTCCTCAATTTTAACGGACTTTATAATGAAATTAGTGGAGTGGATGAAAATGACGACATTGAATAAAGTATAGTGTTGAAATGGCAAAAAAAAAAGTTTTAGCTTGAAATGATAATTTTAATGGTACGTCAAGGACGAAAATAGTATTTTACTCATTTCTTTTCTATTAGAGGGTACCGCACAAAACGGGAGGGAGTCGACTGAACATCTCAGCCATTGGCGGTAATTTCACCCTCATCCGATCCCAAAAATGGGATCTGATCATAGCCGTCGTGAAGGGTTTTTGATGCAAAGGCGATGTTTTATAGATTCGGCAGACATGAGATATTCTTGCATGAAGTACATCAAATATTGGAGATATCCCGTAATGTCCTTTTTGTACCTAGATAAGGACGACCTCGAGAGAGCAGGCGAGTAGTAGAGCAGGTGTTCCATCTCGCTCCTGCTGCGTAGGTCTAAAGTAATTCACAATGCTAGCATATCAGAAGTACGAAAGTGCAATATCTATAAAACAAACAATATTCACTTCAAGGACTACCGAGTGAAAATTAAGATAATATCTGTGATTCTAAAAAGTTACAGTCGATACGGTAATATAGCCTTAGTACAAAGATCATTTGTTTAATTAACTCTTTTGATCTATATCTATACTAGTATATAATATCTATTACAAGGATAAGATGATAATTTCATTTAAAATATAAAACGTCTATACAACATTTTAAGCATAGAGTGCAAGTGCTTTATGCAATAGTTCCACTTTTGTTACCATTTAATTAACTTCTTCTAATTATTGTATTATTTAATACACATTATTAATACATTATTTAATAATATGATATTATTTAATTGACTTTATTAAATTTTATTTTATTTATAATAATATAAATTGGCATTTAAACTATATTTACCAATTATATTTTTATAACTAAATACTATTTAAATTAACTATTATTTTATTTAAATATTTAAGCATATAACTTATGTATATCTTCATATTTATAATAACTATAATACTAATATTTTTCTAGGGGTATATTGTAAGTTTAATAATTTTAATATTTATCTATATCTTTTATAATAAAAGTGAAAGAAATATAGAATGATAATTTACATATGGAATAAGACACCCATATGAAAAGTCATGTTTAAATTTCAGAAAATTAACTATTTTATTCCATTTATGCCCTTACAATAAAGTATAACATATGATACTTATAATACAAATGCTAAAGCATATACACGTGGCCAAACAAAACCGTCATTTACTTTCAATGTTGTTCATTTATTACGATTAAGCACTAATCTCTCTTCCTCTTTCCCTTGCCGGTTGTTAACAGCTAAATAACAATCAAGATAGTAATTAGTGGTGACAATTTCTCCATTAACTTTCTCTGATCTATGCAAATCACTACTGAAAGCTGTATCCGATGATTATAAAACTCTAACCTACATTCATAAAATGAAAGCCCCCCTAAAATTTAGATAATAAGTGATTTTAGATTATAAATATCATGTATATTTTTACTAATTTTATTGGGGTACAATAGTTGTCTTAAAGACTTTTGTAATATACGTTATCGTTTTCTTTCATTCAATTTTTTTAATAATTATATTATGTTTTTTCAATTTACGTCATGACGCACCGAGCTAATACTGAGTAAAATCGAATTCATAAAAAATCACGCAACAGTCGTATTGCCGCAACGCGCGGACATTCCATTACTAATATATAAATCACCTTTTGCTGACCATAATACAAAGATTGAGTGACTTCGTTGTGATGTTGCTTTTGATCTTAAAGCTTAATCATCCGACATACCATAAAATGTCTAATGTGAAAAGCCATTAAGTTTATGTTGAAATCTTTTTTATAAAAAGAAAGAATAAGAAGTCATTTTCAATCGAATAAAACTTTTGTCCCATCGTTATTAGGAAAACGCGTATGTAGTTATTGAATTAACCGTCTTTAGTAAGATTAAATAGGAGAGGTGCATTATTATTTCAAGTTAAAATAATCTTTAGAGGAAATTGTAAAAATAGTCCTCATGGTTTGACCATATTATAAGTTTGATCCTCAAATTTTAAATATTGCAAATTTAGTCCAAACATTTGAGAGTTGGTTGCATCTTTAGTCCCCATCGTTAGTGTTCGTTATTTTTTAATGATCTGGGGACTAAATTAAAATTTTGTAATTTTCTCTAAACAATTTCAATAAAATCTAATAAAATATAAAAAAATTAAAATCAAGTTTAATAAATTCAAATAACCGTTAATATTAAAACTTAACAATCGTTAAAAATCTTACTATTATAATAAAAGGATAAATAGGAGTGACACGTGTGAGCATCACGTTCATTCTTATCAAACTTGTCCCACTTCTCTCTCCTATTAAATAACCATATAAATAACTAATAATATTATTTATTTATTTTTATATTATAATTAGTTTTTTAATAAATTAAGAAAGAGAAATTTTTATTAATGTTATTTCTATAGAGATAGTTTTTTGTAAAATGATTTTTTTCTAAAAAATAAACTATTTTTACATAATATTTTAAAATTGGATTTTTAAAGTAAATTTTTATAAAACAAAACTAATTAAAATAGGAAGTTACAGTAAGAAAATTTTTAAAAATAAAAGATTTTAAAAGATTATTTTTAAACAAAATGTTTAATTTATCTTTGAAAACAAAAATAATTAAAAGTTCATATTATTGTTTTATTACTTATAGTTATTTCTTATATATAATTTCAATCATATCATGTATTAGTCTATCGTTTTATAATTAATAAAATTTATTTTATTTATTATTTTATTTATTCAACTCGTGTAATACACGAGTTTACTGAAACTAGTATCAAATAATCGCCTTCCTTTTTGAAATGCTAAACCTTTAATTGAGCAATCAAGAAGATTCAACACCTAGCTCCATTTCATTTTAGTATATAGCTTGCCTAAGATTATGCAACATTCTTTAATAATGAAAGATCAACCAAAGTTCATCAAAAAACTAATTTTTATTCAATTAAGCACATTAATATCAAAAAAAAAAAAAAAACGCAGTAACCGATACTTGTCTTCCTCCGAAAAAAACTACCATTGGAGCCTCTTTCTTCATCCTCTTGCAACCCTTCCTTTTCTCATCCCCTAATTCACTTTTACTCTTGTCTACGATCTCAATTGGATTGAGATACCTAACTCCTTCAAACAGATTGATATGCGAAACCAAGGGCTTATCAAAGTTGTTTTGATATGGAATTCGGTGTCATGCTTACGAGATTGTCCGAGTTTGATAATATTACATATTTAGACCTTTGATTGTTAAAAACTAACGAACACTGACAATGGGAACTAAACTTGCAACTAACTCTCAAATGTTTGGACTAAATATGTAACTTTTAAAATCTGGGGACAAAACTTGCAATATGGTCAAACCTTGGGGACTATTTTTGCAATTTTCTCTAATTTTTATATCTTTATACTACTAAATAAATAAAAATAAATTAGGACACTTGTCACTATTATAGACTATCTAATAGTTAGTTTTTTCGTCTCTTTCTACTCTTAAATAATAAGAATATTGAAAGGAAATAATTTTATGTAATTATTATATTTAATATTTAATGATGAATGTTTATAATAACTATTCATTAATTAATAACTATTCATAATTATGTTGATCGTTATTAAGAGCTTTGATATGATAAACAAACACTAAGCATTAGTTACCTAAATAATAATAGCATTAAATAAATGAATTCCA
This sequence comes from Flaveria sonorensis, assembly GCA_025506505.1. NCBI lineage: Eukaryota > Viridiplantae > Streptophyta > Magnoliopsida > Asterales > Asteraceae > Flaveria > Flaveria sonorensis. Next base: position 2,441,764 of record CM046434.1, read on the forward strand.
TATAAATTAATTAATAATTTTTTATTCTATTTAATAATTCAAATAAAATCAAAAGAGTAAATTACTATTTTTGTCCTTTTGGTTTTGTCATTTTAACCATTTGAGTTCAAAAATGATTTTTCTAACAAATCAAGCCCTATGATTTTTATTCTATAACTCCTTTAGTCCAATACACTAATAGAGTACTAATAGAGTTAGATTTTTCAGTTAGTTTCTAATAAAATAATCAAAATGCCCTTAGACTGAAATGATTATTTTTAATAATCTCAGGGACCAAAAACATAATTTACTCTCTCACACAAACATATTATATATATATATATATATATATATATATATATATTATATACATATATATATTATATTTACATATATATATATATATTATATTTACATATATATATATATATATATATATATATATATATATATATATATATATATATATATATATATATTATACATGAAGTGTTTTTATTTTTATTTTTAAAGTTTTTTAAATTTTAATTTTAAATCGCTTGGTTTTAAACATCGTATTTAAACCATTCATCTTATTTAACAGAAAATTTAAAACCGTTTGGCTTATCATACTTCTTATTTAAACTGTTAAGCTTACTTAAACGGTTTAAATAAAATAACAGTTAAAAAGCTTAACGGTTTAAATAAGAAGTATAATAAGCCAAATGGTTTTAAATTTTCCATTAGATAAGATAGATGGTTTAAATACGACGTTTAAAACCGAACGATTTAAAATTAAAATTTAAAAAACTTTTAAAAATAAAATAAAAATATTTCACATGTGAGAGAGTAAATTACGTTTTTGGTTCCTAAGGTCATTAAAAATAACCATTTCAGTTCAAGGGCATTTTGGTTATTTTATTAGAAACTAATTGAAAAATCTAACTCTGTTAGTGTATTGAAATGGAAGAGTTATAAAATACAAACCATAGGACTTGATTTGTTAGAAAATTCGTTTTTAGACTCAAATGGTTAAAATGACCAAACCACATAAACCAAAATAGTAATTTACTCTAATCAAAATTATGTTTGTTAATATATTAAGAAAAAAAATACAAGAATAATGATGATAAATGTTTTGTATGACTGATTTCTAAAAAAATTTAAATATGTCAACTTCAAATTTTTAAATATGTAATACACGGGTTAATTCAATCTGTATAATACATAATGTTTAAGACATAATTTTTTATATTATTAACTACGTAACAATAAATTTATTCAACATGTGTAATATACAAATTTTAACCTAGTAACAAATATATAGTGAATTAGGTTAGATTGTTGTGCACATGGGTCAAATCATGAAAATAAATACGATAAACAAACATCTCATATGATAATAACTTATTATTTGGTTTGAGAGGACCACAGTTAGAAGAAATATATTAAATTTTATGAAATTAAATGTCAGTATAAATCCTACGTTCATTATTGATTTAAGGTAAAAAAAATTTACAAGAAATATTTTATTTAATTGGGTTGATACTAATCAAAATATTAAAAGGGAAGTAAATTTATTATGATATTGAATTATAGAAAATATTTTAATTGTATAAACTAACAAGCTAGAATGCTTAGTTGAAATGTTTGTGGTTGAAGTTACGTCACATGTCCCTAAGAATTTTTATTAAATAAGTAGTATAGATAATGATTTTACGTGTTTGCGGCGTATGAAATTGTTTTAATATATATAAATAAACACCCATATAGTAACTATTTATAATATTTTAACAAATAAAAAATTAACATGTTTAAATCTTATGAATTATGTTGAGTTAGTTAAATATAATTTAAATAATGTATTTTAAAGAAGAAATTCATCGTTCAATAAAAAGTTATCCTACATTTAAAAAAATCATAATAAATTTGGAAACGCTTTAATGGTATTAATCAATTTAAAAAATTAAAAAATATAAATTAAAATAGATAATCTTCCTACTCTAATAAAAGGTAATTGAAAGTGACACCGGACACGTGGTAGTACTACATTTTCTCCTCACCAAATTTTACTCGCTTCTCTGTCATATTAAATAATCATATTAATTATTAATTAATAATATTATTTAATTCTATTTAGATTAAAATAGTTTTTAATAAATTTAAAAAAGATCTTTTAATTAATGATATTTATAAGGAAATAAATTTTTATAAAACAATAAATTTTATTAAAACATTAAACTTTTTAGAAATACAAAACTTTTTAAAAATAGTGTTTTTAAAAAAGTAAAATATTTATAAAAAAACTAAAACTGTGATTTATAAATTATAATATGGAAGTTTTTTAAAAATGATATTTATTTAAAACGTTTGTTTTGAAATAAAATTATCATTCTGTTTATCATAAGAAACATTTCAATCATTCTTATTTTAAAATATCGTTTTATAACCAATAGATTTTTATTCTATATAAAATTTTATTTATTTAAACCGTGTAATACATGAATTTATCAAAGCTAGTTTAAAAATATTTATGTTGGAAAACAAAAATCTAGATACTCTAATATGACAACACATGACACAAACCTTTATTTATTATAATTGATAGATTGGATGCTCATGTTCTTGTAGCGAGTGATATTAATGATTGTTATCTACAAAAGTAGAGTGCGCTTAAATCTTTTTAAGACATATTAGGTGTTATTTAAGAGTAAAAAATATTTTGAAAAACAAATTTAATACGATGGTTGAAATTAATATATATTTCGATTCAAAAGATATTACGTGTTAATATCTGTTATATTGCCTAAGAAACAACACATGGCATTATTGTTTTTGGCATATGATTCTAAATGGTAGTACACTAATCAGCGTTAAATGGTACACTAATCAGCGTTAAATAGTACACTAAACAACACATGGTAGAGGTTTATGTGTTGATTTTTAAATTTCCATTTAACAAGTAAAATTTTTAGTATGCGCTTAATAGGGTTTAAAAAACATAATCAAACAAGTCAAGATTGTTGTTGTAAATGCAGGCTAATAAACTAAAATGTCTAGATGTCATATGAGATTTTTGTATACGGTCCACCAAAGCTCAATATAGGATTTGAACACAATGCTAATGATTATTTATATACTTTTCAAATTATAAAATAATTTTTTTGATAAATTATAAACATAATTTTTTTTGTTATAAAACATAATTGTTTTAAAAACAAAAATCCATGAAATATGAAGTTTTGTAATACAAAGAGCTTATAAAAAGTGACATTATTATAAAAAAAATATTTTTAAAAAAATATTAAAAAAATAGAGTGTTAAAAAAAACAACACAAAAGTTTTTTTAAAACGAAAGTTTGGAAACTGGTGTTATTGTTTTATTTAAGGGGTTCAAATACAAAGTCTTTTAAAACTAAAAAGTGTAAGAAGTAATCTCAATCATCCATCTCACTAATCAATAGTTTAGATCAAAATTATAAAGAAAAGTTTGTTAGAAGGGTATTTTAAAAATAACCATTTTTGTTAACTTTTTGTAAGTTCCCCAATTTTTTTAAAAATGTTCATAACTTTTATGTACGACATTATTTTTTAATAAAATTACACCAAAAAAGAGCGTTTTTTATCTTTAAAAAGAGTACAGTATTGTTATATAAAAAGATTAATAAAACTTCACGCTATTAAGCTTATATCTCGTTATTGTGTCTTTAAGGTAGTTTATTGTGTCTTTTTGTTAATTATTGTGTTTTTCTGAATACTATTATGTTCTTCTAAAATGATAAATTTTAAAAAATATAATGATGGAATAACATTGTTATGTATCTCTAATATGTAAAACACAATAATAAATTAACAACTAATTAATCTAATACAATAAAAACAATGATCAAATAGCACAATGTATCATTGTGTCTTTTGATCATCATTGTGTTATCTTGAACACTATGAGTTTTGAAAAATACATGGGTGAAATAACATTATTATGTACTTCTAATGGTAAATCACAATGATAGATAACAAGTTTAGATAATTATTAAAAAGATATATATAACAAAAAATAACATATTGTGTTATCTTTAACACTATGAGTTTTAAAAAATACATTGGTGAAAGTATGTTATTGTGTATTTCTAATTGTAAAACATAATGATAGATAACAAGTTTATAATCTATAAAAACAACGATAAAATAATACAAAATTATATAAATTGTAAAACACAAATGATTAATACACATAACATTTGATGTAAAATATATGACACAATGAACGTATACGACACAATGAGCTAATGTATTTGACACAATGACCAAAATACCATCATCTTTAAAACAATAAAAGGACACGCGTCAAGCCCACAATCCTTCTTAGCATTTTTAGATTAAACATCATTTTTAGTATAACCCCACCCTTGTTTTATTACCTAAACTAGGTTAGTATCCCGTGTATCACACTGGTTGAATAAATAAAATATTAAATAGTTAGTAATAAAAATTATTAATTATAAAATTATATTTTAAAATAAGAGATTATTAAAATTACCTATAAGTAATGACTATAAGTAATAAAACAATGATATAATTTCCTTTAAACTTTTTTATTTTAATTTTTTTATTAAAAATTTGAACCATCTTGTTCAAAATCTAACCGTTTAAAAAAAATATCATTTTATAAAAATAGTTCTGATTATAACTCCGAATTTTAATTAATATGGTTTATAAAAATTTAATTTTCTATAAACACTGCTTTTAAAATATTTTGTATCTTTAAAAAAAGTTGATATTTTAGAAAAATTACTTATGTTATACAAAAAATTGTTTCTTTAGATATTGCATTATAAAAATACCTCTTTCTTAATTTATTAAAAAATTATTTAAATCTAAAAAAGAATTAAATAATATAATTAAATAATATAATTGATAGTTAATGTAAATATTTAATAGAAGAGAGAAGCCGGAAAAATAGGTTTAGGATGTCTAAAATTATGATAAGTGGCAACTCAAAATCATATCTTATTATAATACATAGATTAGTGAATTATACGTAATTTCAATCATATTTTATCTTAAAAAGTTATTTTGTAACTTTAAAATATAAAAATAATTATTTATTTAATTTTTTCATTCAACTCGTGTAATACACGAGTTTCTAAATTAATGATTTAATAGAGAAACTCCCGAAAACGTTAATTAATAATTTTGATATTTTAAATATCAATAACGTAGATATTTCATTTGAGTCGGTAAACTTCTCCTTACCGGTTCAACATTAAGGAGATAAATCAATTATTTTATTTTAGTTTATGAATAATTGAATTATATAATTATATTTATATAGAATAATCTCTTATATATATAATCCTAATTAGGGGTATAAATGAGTCAAACCAGCTCGAATGCCACTCGGGATCGGTTCGAAAAAAGCTTAAATCGAGCCCCGCTTAAAAGAGCTTGAGCCCGAGTTCGAGCTCATATTATGGTTCGTTTACTAAACAAGCTCGAGCCCGAGCTTCAGATATCGAGCTCGAGTCGGTTCCCGAGCCTAAACGAACGTTTTGTTTTGTATAACTTTCTTTACACATTAAATATATATTTATATAAATAATATAACTATGTGAAAAATGCATAAATGGTCCCTATGGTTTAACCATATTTGCATGTTTAGTCCCAAAACTTTATAAATTACAAAGTTAGTCTAAACTTTTATGTACACATTGCACATTTGGTCTCTAACATTAAATTCATTATGTTTTTATCCATTTTATGTAGTTTGAACTAACTTTTAAATTTAATTTTAGGGATCAAAAGTGTAACATCCACCTAAAAGTTTGGACTAAATTTGTAAATTTTGATATTTGAGGACCAAACTTATAATGACTATACAAAATTTTGGACTAATTTTACAATATTCAAAGTCAAGGGACCAAATGTACAATCTTGTTAAACCACAGGGTCCCTTTATGTAATTTTCTCTATAAATATTTATATAATTATGATAAAAATATATTAAATAATATATATTAATGTTACATATAATACCTATGATTATAGATTAATATAAAAATAATTATAAAAAATAAATAATTTAATGATAAACGAACCGAGCTCGAGCTTAAAAAATTTCTAACGAGCCGAGCTTGAGCCTAAAGAAGCTCGGGCTCAACTCGTTTACACCCCTATTCTAATCCAACTAATATGTTATTGTTATATATTAGAATCACCATATTTTCAAACACTTAACTTTAAATATTGATATCATATTAATCTAACTTCGTTTTAATCAAAGTTTGATTCATTATGAAGCTCTTACACAAACATAAATATAAGAGTTAATTACATAAATGGTGTCTGTGGTTTATTCAAAATAACAAGTTTGGGTACTAAAGATTTTTTTTTAACAAGTTTGGGGTTTGTATTTTCTATTTGTAACGAGTTAAAGTATTCACACTAACAGATGCTAATTTTTTTATTAAACCTAAAAGCATTTTAGTCTTTTCATCTTAAAGGGACTATTTATGTAATTTAACATATCTAAGGGTCTGTTTGTGTTTTTATGTTTACACACACACACACACATATATAATATATAAGTTGCAGAGTATATCTCACCACCACTAGTCCACCACCGCCGACCCCCACCACTACTAGCGACTCCCACCACCACCGACCAACGACGACCACCAGCTGCCCCCACCATCACTGCCGCCTGATCATCATCTCACCACCACCACCGCTAACCTCCAACACCACCGGCGACTCCCACCACCACCGACCATCGACGACCACCAGCAGCTACTACCATCACTGCCGCATGATCATCACCATCGCATAATGCACCAAAAAAGGGAAAAGTTGATTTATGGTGGTGCGGTGGTCACGATGGGTGTTTGGTGATTCAATGGTGTTTCAGATTTAGGTTTGGGTTTAGATCTTATGACCATTGCTCAATTAGGGTTCAGATCTAGGTTTGGGTGCTTGTGGGTGTTGGGTGGTGGCTAGTAGGCAGGAGGGACAAGCTGCTTCTGGTGATCAATGTGCACATTGTGGGTAGATGGTGGTAATGGTGGTGTCCGTGGGTGTTCGGTGGACACTGGTGGGTAGGAGGGTTGGGTGGTGGCCGGTGGGTAGGAGGGTTGGTGATTGAAGGTGGGTAAAGGATGGTGATGGTGGCTGGTGGTGATGGTGGCTGACGGGGATATATAGTGGTGATGGTGGGTCGATGATGCTGATGGGGGAAGAGCTGTGTATTTTAGTGTTATAGTAATTATACAAATGGTCATTTGATAATAGAGAAATATAGAATTGTAGGCATAATAAATCCAAGGGTATTTTAGTCATTTCATTTAAATTTAACAGAAATCTTAACATCTGTTAGTTTTAATACTCATTCTTGTTATAAAATTAAAAACATAATACTCTAACCTGTTACAAAAAACCTTTAGTACCCAAACCTATTACTTTGAATAAACACAAGAACTATTTATGTAACTAACTCTAAATATAATAATAAATAACATATATACTAACAACAATTAATTACATTTATTTATGTCCAAAAGTTAGAAAAAACTCATTCTCCTATCGTGTTAAAAACTCATTGTTAACAATTTTTTCATCATCTTTAACATTTTAAGGCTGACGAGATCATCCGTTGTTCTTATTTTTTGGTCAAAGGCCAACAAAATAATTTTATTACACCATAATCACCCGTTGTTCGACTAACAAATCGTTAGCCTAATAAGTTACATACACCAATAATCGCCCGCTGTTCTAGTCGGCGATTTTGTCACTAACCCACCCTTGATTAAATCTGCTTATTCTCTTTCTCATGTTTGTTTGGATACACCAAAAAATCATATTCTATTATTTTTTAAGATGAATCAACTCGTGATCTATTATGTTTCAATCTTAGCATTAGTTAGATAATCATAATCTTGAAAACATGAACTACAAGATCGGAACGTGGGGGGACCTGGTGCTATTTTTAACACCAGTAAAATTATATTTATTTAAGTTCAAAGGTTTGTATTTTTTTAACTAGATATTGTATCCCGCGCGTTGCAGCGGGAGACTCACATAAATATATATAAGTAAAATTTATGCGTAATAATATTTGCGCCGTTTTTCTTCTCTACCGTGATGAACCAATTGATTTAATGTAGGCATCACGCTCTATATTCAATAACTATTGTATTAAATTAATTATAGAGACTATCATACGAATTGGGTAAGCTAAAACTTGTGAAGCAGTTTGAGAGGGAATATCATCATACTTGAGTTTTTTTGCATCAATGTACTGTGCTCTAAATGTCTCTGACTTTCCTCACCTGATGATCAAAGATTTAATAATAATAAACAATTTGAATCTCAAGTATAAAAACGAACAATCAATACAAACTTTGAATTTTCAAATCCTTGAACAATTCTTATGACTTTTAACATAAACAAAATTTTCAATCCAAAGAAATCGATTAGAAGTCCAAACTCATGATAACAATAACTCTGTAAAAACTATAAGTTTTAAAAAATTCCCATGATTCAATTCCAAAAGAAAGCAAACAAATCCGGGTACTCAATCATTGTAATCATGTGTTTAATGAAACCATTTAATTCAGTTGTAAGAATGATCAAATAAGCAAAAGCCAAGCCTGTGAATATGCAATGAAAGTTAACATATGCTAGCAATAATGAACAATCTAGAACATCCTAAAATCACCATATTGCTTATAAGATTAGCAGTACTCAAACATCCTAAACATATACTTGATACTTGATACGTCAGGTTTCATGTACTATAATAAAACATGTTATTAACTCCCAATATAGCATAACCCATTTCACTATACCTAAATACTTGACACCGATTATCAATGCAAAACTCCCTCAAATTTAGGGATTCAGGTTCATGTTTACTGATGTATTGTTGTTTGCTCAAAACACCAGTGAATATAGTTTCTTACATGTTGAGTACTCACCTTTCCACTATATGAAGTAAAATATGCTTAAGGTCTGAAATATGTAGCTATGAATAATGTGTTTGTCCATTAACCTCCCTTCCTGCATACACGCAATTCACATTCATTTGCATTAATATCATCCACAGAAAAGTACATTACCATAGATGTGTTTATTCATACATTATATCTATATAAATGATTTAAATTTATGAATAAACTCCTGCCATGCCTAAATGGAACTGCCTGAGACTTTATTCCATTTTAGTTGTAACTCCCCATCAACGATATATCTACTTCTATCAGTTCTAACTTCTCATCAACACTAACTTTCTGTCATAACCGGTAAATCAAACTAATAGCATATAGCACAAATAATGACTCGTTTTCAAACTTTAAGAAATGAAAGGGAAAGAAAGTCCAATTAAAATCCATCTTCACTGAAAAAAATCAGGTCCCAATTATTCATTGTTACCTAAATGGTTCACGGGATTCTCTCAGGTATGTGGCTTACTCATTAATTATCATGCGTGTTAAAAATTTATGGAAAAAACACCAAAGTTTTGTTTTCTCTCCGTAGCTTCGTTGTCAACAAATGGTAAAAAGAAATGTGGCGAATTACCCAAATTAACACATGTTAAATACCTAAAATATCAAGAATTAGAGAAACTAAGATAAATGTGATGGTTTTCTTTTTGAAACTTACTTCCAACCATATACTCTTTAGTTAACTTAATGACATTATCATTAATATTAGTTGTTCCTTTCTTAATATCTTCTCAATCTCTATCATTTCTTGTCTAATGGAGATTAAAGCATCACACATCCTATCTAACTCCGATAAAAGAAAAGTACATGCTTTAAGTAAAAGTAGTATAGTTAATTTATACAAATATAAACCTTAACCAAAAGGAAATTTAATTGACAAATGAAAGAAATGTAGGAACAGATTTGTTCCTCTCCATTAAATCTCTTGCAGCCTTCTTATGTTGATTTTCAAAAATTGGTGCTTTTCTACCTAAACCTTTCCCCTTAAAATTTCAATTTTCATCGGCATATGCATTATTTTCACAGTAGCAGCGGAGAATATGAAAAAGCTTAAAATGACAAACCATCTAAAATCTAAATACTTGATACTTGAGAAATATAAAGAAGCCCAAAATTCTTCAACTTTGACCTTAAGGCTAACATTAGGCAACTTCAACACCTAGAAACGTGAATAAATTTCAAATTAAACGACCGAACAACCAAAATCAGTAACAAAAACACAGTTTACAGTAACATCTATGACAGATGGGTCAACAAAACATGAAGAATCACTTGGTTTATAACATTATAAAGCCACAGAAGGAAAAAAAAATACGAATCTCACCCCAAAAACTCCATTTCTTCGATGCAATTAGAAAATGCTTATGGGTCTTTAGGAGAGAAACAACCGATAAATCAAGAAAACGATCTCCGCGCTAAAACCATGGTTTTTGCTTACTTTTTCTTGACATTGTTTTCCACTTCTTGAGCTTCAGAGAAATCGTCATTGAAATCATCATCAACCCAATTCATCTTCCCACTATTGACACTTGATATATCAAAGAAGCCACAAAACAACTCAAATCAAAGTAAAATCTAAATCAAATTAAACTTTGAATCAAAAGCAAAATACCTAAGAACACCAAAAATTGATTGGAACTTACGGCTTCAATGGGTTTTAGAGAAAAGTGGGAACCCCAATTTCAATACCTTCTCAATTGATGAGCATAGATGACGAACCTTGAGCAAGAAATAGATTGAAAACCGATTACCCATGAACCCTGTTACCTTCTTCAATCGATAAGCACAGATGTCGAAAGAAAAGAGAATGTGAGGCGGTGGAAGGTTAGGGCTGCAACACGTATCAATCACACTGTCACTATCACTTGCATATAAAATACCAAAATTACCCTTGACACCAACATAAGGGAATAATAGTATTAGTAATAGTAATAGTAATAGTAATACTCGGGTAAATTTTTTATCTTATAATATTTAACTCCAAAGATATAAGGATACTCACTCGAAGGACTATCTGTGTTAATTGGAATTGACAGTAAAGACCAAAGTGTAATGAAGGAAAATTACACATCAAAATAGTAATTTAAACATATTATAATATATGGACTACCCTTGTAATTCTCATATAATTATAAACAAAAAGGAAAAAAACAAATAACATGAGAAAATTCTAAACAGTGTAAAAAAGAAATCCAAATCATTGATCAAGTAAACAAAGCTATGATGAGACTATGAAAATTTCGTAACTAATTGAAAGTTAGCTATGGGTGCTATTAGCAAAGAAGAATAGACAACGTTTGTTAATAGTTATTAACGTCAACAAATTTTAAAAAATAATAACTTTATATACTTTATAATTTCTTCAAAAAGATTTATCATAAAATCAAACATATTATTTTTCTTTTAATTGAAAAAGTATTTTAATAACTTGAAAACATGATTATACAACGAGTTGATACACTTTGTGTACAATAAGTTGTCCATACACTTTGTGTGTCCAACTCAAGCACCTATCGCGTACACACTACACACTGCACTAAACCCATATAACGATGTGTATAACCTATGTGCCTTCGCTGCTAGAATCTTACATTTTAGTCAGACTCGTTTACATCTATCTTTACGGTGTACATGTTGCGTTCTCTTGACTTCTCACGTTTTTTTCTGGATTTTAATCCTTTTTAGTACAATCGCATTGACATTTATAATAATAAATGCATGTATGAAAAATAGTTATACAAATAAAAAAAATAACAAAAGAATAACAAATACGAACACGACTCAGGTTTAGTCAATTTCAAATTCAACTTTACCTGTTTAAGCCTAGTAATGATTACATGTTTCGCGATAAACATCTAAATATTGATTAAGTTTTGTTCCTTAATGGAAAAGGGTACAATACTTGATACATTTGTGCTTTGTTATTGGTAAATTCAATTATTATTGGTTTCCATTAAAAGAAAACTTTTGGGTGTTGATGGGAAAAAGTGTGAGGTGGGAACTATTGATTGAGTTGGCGTGTAAGAAAAAATGTGGTTGGAGTTGCTTTGCATCTTGTTGTAAAGCCATGTTCAAACTTGCAATTGATTCTAAGTTTGGATTTGTTGCTTCATCTCTTAAGTAATGTCTCTAAAGAAAGGATAATTGGGCGAAAAAACTTAGAGGAAGGAGAGCCAATAGAGATTAATGTATTTAAAAAATTAGACCGAATAATATACATATTGTCAAAATAAGAAGAGTGTTATTATTTATCAGTGCTTAATAAAAAATTTCTAAGTGAGTGATAGTTTTGTTATGGTATGATATTTTTGTTATGGTATTATTTCAAGGCTTAAATGGAAGTTCATTTAAGTTTCATTTTATTTCTTTTTTCATCCTTAGTTTTCATCACCACCACCCACCCATCACAACAACCACCACCGACCACCAACACTACCAACCACCATTGGCCATCATTACCAACCGCCATCACCATCGACTATCAAGATCGGTCGTCACCGGCCACCACCACCACCACCAATTACCACCACCGGCCGCCGCCACCACTGGGAACCACTACCAGTCACCAGTGCCCACCACCAACGCCGAACGTTAACACTATAACCACTTTTGTGTTACATTACTTTGTATTTTTCAACTTAACAAAAAACACAAGGTATTAATCTATTCTATTCTCACATAGTAACTAAACAACACAATTGAATGTAATGATTGATTTCATTAAATCATCCATTTCACCCCTCTATCTATTCCATTCTTTCTTCCTAACTATTTTCCGACCAAACAGACCCTTATAGTTCTGTTATAACAAAATTTAACACAAGAATTCTCTTTTTACATATTAAAAAGTTTAATGATAAGTTAATCATTTGACGGATATAATATTTTGTATTCATTTATATGTATAAAAATTTACTGTTTAGCTTTGTTTTATGTAATCTGTTATAAAAAAATTTGTAATTTATTTCTTCTAATATTTTTTCCAGTTCCATGAAATAAACAATCAATATATATATATATATATATATATATATATATATATATATATATATATATATATATATATATATATTTATCAAACATTACATTATTGAAATAACAATGAGTTTTGTTTATGATAAGTTTACAATTCAAATCAAAATTTACTAAACATAAGTGCTCGATTGAAAATTGAGGGACGTGTGTCTTTTGCAACACTTCAAACACTTTTTCTTTAAATGGACCCTTTACGTCAAATTCATATACCAAAAAGTGATTACCCTCTTTGAAAAAGTTGCCGTTACTTTGTAAAATAATAATTAATTTTTAAAGTATTCTAATCAGTTAACTCAATTGTAAAAAAAATATTCTAATTAGATAATCCAGCTTTCATAATTTGTTTAAATTATAAGTTTTAATATGTTTCTTAACTTGTTTTTCTTTTTGTTTCAATTAAAAAGTATTTTGTTTCTTTTCTTATGCTGATGTGGAACTGTGCCATGAATTTTGTGTACTTTTCTATTTTTTAATATAATTAACATGTTTTTTTTATTTTTTAATATAATATTATATATTAAAAATTTCAACCCTTGCGTCTTTTCATCTATTATTTTCTTGACATAAGGAAGTTTGAAGATGACTCAATTGGATGGTTTAGTGATTCAATTTGAGTTTTGACAAAACGGAGGCACTTTATCACCACTAGTATTATTTTTATAAATATAGTTTATCATACAATGATTACGAGTTTACTACACATTTCACGTGTGTAACAAAGACCTTCTATCCATGTGACCATATTTGACACTAAATGTGTACCAGGGAAGTGATCTCTTAAAAATCATATTATAAATGAAAAACATGAAAAGTAAGGGTTACATATATGTAAGTACGTGTTACAAAGTATACAACTAAGAGTTACGTAGGGTTATGTATATGTCAGTACGTGTTACCAAGTGTACAATCACGAGTTGCGTACATGTAACTCATACAAGTTACGTATACGTAAGTCGTTTCGTCATCATTGTCGTTCCTCTGAGTTTAAACTTAAAAATATATAATAACCTCAAAAATAATATTAAAGTTTGCTCAAATATACTTTAAACAAATAAAAGGTTAAATCGATTATAAATTATATGATTGGGTAGCGGTGGTTTTTATGGTTTTCAATTATAATCATTTGATCCCTCTCCATGTGTAGTAAATACCATTTTATATATATTTGTTATTTCTTTTTTCGAAGTATATATTGTATGTAAAATAGTGCATATTTTATGTATTATTCTGCTGTGTTTATTTTGTAGCATATTATTCTACAATACATCTCTCTGTTTTCACTATTATTTATTCTATGTTTATGAAACTATCATGTGTTACTTGTTTCATGTAGAATAAGTATATTCATATAGTGAGCGTTCATCTAGTGATTACTAACACATGTGTATGTGTATCATCATTATGGTACTGTATTCTTTATGTGATGACTCAAGTCTAGAATCGATACTATTAACAAGATTTGAAATAACTCTTCAAAAACTTTATTAGCAACCAAGAAAATCACTCAAAACTTTATTAGCAATCAAGAAAATCACTCAAAACTTGATTAGAAACATCCACCATAACTCGGTATTTATAGCTAACCTATTATATCTTTTAATAACAAACTAATGCTATTAATTAGGATTCTATCCAAACTTGATATTATCCTTTAATTTAAATCATTCTTATCACCAACTTGTGATAGATGAGAATTAATCTTCCAACAATGACGACTTATAATGTGAATTTGTTTTCACACAAGAAGTTCGTCATTCGTGCTTGTCAAAACTACTCTTTCACACGTGATATAAATTTACATAGGAGCATGTCATAGATAAATTCAGTTATTTATTCTACCCATAAGTTTATAAGTATAAATTCAGGAATAATAGGTCGAAATTAAATTTTTTTTACTAATGACTAGTAAGCATAAAACAAATTATGTCACCATTTATTTAAAAAATTAAATATTTTATTATAACTATCAAAGTATTTAAAAACAAGTTTACCAACTCGATTGCTAACCGACCATGACACCTTCGCAACCGCGACCACGACACCTTCGAATGTTGCTGGAGTCATCCAACTCACGGATTTAAAACAGTCTAACGTGTGAGGTTCAAATTATTATATCTCCCCTAGTTGTTTACTCATACTATATTTAAACCTTAACCTTATATTCTTCAATTATCGTCATGAACTGACCACCCTAATTGTTTGCTCATAGAGTATTAAACCTGGGTCTCCATTGAGGAGTTTAGTCTATGCCAACTTGAAATGGTTATTAAAATATTTTTGTATGAGTAGGAAAATAAAATTGTTACTATTTACTTTTTCTAAGCATCTTACCAAAGTATAATAAAAGCTTAAAAGCAACCTTCACCATCTGAAACCCACTATATAACCCTTTACACCCTTCTATTCGAAATCTCCAACCGCCTTCAAATCACTTTATTGTCTTTACAGGAACGATTCTGTAATCACTTGATACGCATTTTGGGCATAATAATCAAGCAAAGCATCAATCCATGGCTGTACAATCTGATTCTGAAGGTATTAAGAACATATATTCATCTTAATCTCGATTTGTTTTTCTGTTTCTAGATCAATTGATGTTATGTGCTCCAATTTGTGGTTGTAAATGAATGCAGCAATCGATAATGATCAGAACGTGTTGCAAAAACACGTTGCGTTCTTTGATCGTAACAACGATGGTGTGATTTACCCTTGGGAGACGTTTCAAGGTTAGTTTCGTTTTGATTTTTGTTATGATTCGATGTGTGTGTGATTTTTGTTTGATTTTCAACAATGGTGTAAGCAACAATTTCTGTTTCTGTTTCGATTTTTATGATGATTCGAAGTATACGTGATCTTCGTCGACTCTTAAGCAACAATTTCTATTTCTATTTGATTTCCGTTAAGACTCGAAGTATCTTCATCGTCTATTAAGCAACAGTTACTATTTCTGTATTGATTTATGTAACTATTGGAATTATGCATGATCTTCATCGACAACTAATAAACAACTTTTGTTTCTACTTGATTTTCGTCATGATTCGACGTATCTTCATCATCTATAAAGCAACAGTTATGCTATCTCTGTTTCGATTTTTGTAACGATTCGAAGTACGCTTGATCTTCATCGACTACTAAGCAACAATCTATCAATCTGTTTTGATTTCTGTAAAGATTCAAAGTATGTGTGATGTTCATCGACTATTAAGCAACAATTTATGTTTCTATTTGACATATGCTTTCAATTTCTTCTGATTGTTACGCTAATCTTCGAATTGTTTTATTTTGTTGGTTCGTTTTAGGGTTTCGAGCAATTGGGAGTGGTATTCTATTATCTTCAGTCGCTGCAGTCTTCATCAATGTCGGTCTTAGCGGCAAAACTCGTCCTGTATGTATCATCTCTATCCAGCTTTACATTGTGATTTTTGTCCCCGAGTTTTCGTGTATTATTTTGTTACGAAAGCAGTTCAAATACAAAGGGTATTTTTGTTATAAAGTGTGAAAAAACATAATAAGTAAAAAAAAATTATAAAAAAATTATATCTCACAATCTAAATCGAATTTTAAAAAAGTAATTCCAAGCTTTTGTTCCCCTAGCCGTCCTCACTAAGAAAAAAAATAAACGAAAAATTAAAAAATAAAAAAAATTAACGTTTTTTTATTGTGTCATTTATGAAAGACACAATGACGTCATTGTGTCTGAATCACAGCCTTGTTGATCCAATGGCCAATAAATAACACTTTAGTCTGAGTACCCTTTCACGTACAGCCTCTTTTCCTGCTACACCCGGAACACTGTACTCAGGGTTCCAAACCTCCAGTGAGTGACTATAAACGATTATGTCATCGAGGTTTTCCTGGTCAAGGTAAGGCTTTGAGTTATCCATTTAAGTGCAGAACAAGACCTGAATTAGGATGAGATATTCATAGAGCGGTTACAATTTGTGTACGTTATGGAGTCTCCACTCCATGTTGAAAGCTCTTTCAAATAGCATGAGCGTTGAAAGTCTTCAATTAGACTAGAGCGTTAGAGTTTTTATTTTACTTCTTTCAAAGGGGAATGAATGGAATGAAGAAAAGAAGAGAGGAGGAAAGTGGTTTACTGGAGTTTGTCTTTTGAAAATGGTTATTATCTTGAAGGTCTTTTTCTCTATTTTATTTCATGGTATTAAAGCAAAAGAATTAGGGTGTTAAAAAAAGAACCCCAAACCTGCTTGTTTAGAGAATAAAACTGTTCATGTCTGCTTTTTATTTTTTGATTTATTTTATGACCGATAGAAATGGAAACTTTTTGATTAGATGCCCTATACCCACCCTCTTTGGTAGATCCTAACACGAATTATGTACACTACACAATGAGGATCACAATCATTGATACAGTTTGGATACCAAGCTTTCTTATCAATATATTTACAAAAAAGTCTTCGATGTAGTGATGAAATTGTGATACATAATAATTTTATTATATATTTTTATTTTTTTACTAAAGAATCCTATAAAATCTTTCTATTTATCCTTTGAATTACTCATATATATATCCTATGAATTTCATTTCGCACCGGAAACTATTCTAGGAGAAGTTCAGACACAATGACGTCATTGTGTCATAAAAGACACAATGAATTTTTTTTTTTATTTTTTTTTCTGAAAGAAGACACGAGAGGAACAGAGACTCCGAAGTAGTTTTCTGAAATTCGATTTAGATTGTGAGATATAATTTTTTTTTTTTTTGTGATTTTATAGTCTCATTGTGTTTTCTCATATTTTATAACAAAAATACGCTTTGTATAATAACCTCACCATTTTATTATTTTTATCTAAAAACAATTTTTTTCTCCTTTACATCCCTAACATTTAAAAAACTTGTAATTTTCATCCATTTTCGTTAACGCCGTTTATTTACTTGTTAACTAGCCATCACATGCATATCATGTGAGGGGCATTTAGGTACTATTGCATCTGGCCAGAAAAAAAGAAAACCTAAATAAACAATGTTCAATTTCCCCGAACATTCAAACATTATTTGATTGTTTTTAATATTTAAAGTTGATGTCCACTTAACGAGTAAAACAAACGAAGTTAACGGAAATGAATGAAAATGACAAGTTATTAAATGTCAGGGACACAAAAGGGAAAAATAAAGTTTTTAGAATGAAAACGACAAAAAACATTAAACCTTAAGGATTAAAATGACAATTATTATTATATGCATGGATAATATTTTAATAGGAATCGTTAAATTTTGCAAATGATGGCATTAGTAACAATATCTGACCAAGTATCCAATTGAAATCGGTTGTCGAGTACGTACATAAGAATAATTTCTAGGTGAAACTATTGTTAATCACTTAATTGGGATTAAGAACCAATGATCTTTTGGCTTAGTGGTCAAAGAGAAGGTGAAAGGTTTTGCTTTTTTTAAAGATTCAAATTTTAATCTTTAGCATTAAAGAATAATTACTAACTTGGTGTACTAAGTACTAACTACTAATCTTGTCGTTAAAAAAAAAAAAAAAAAAACCTTAATTGGGATTAAGATACTTGTTTTTGTTACTTTTTTGTAATATTAAATTCAATTATAAGACGTTTGAACATCATGATCCAGGAGGTTATTATTAGAGGAGCATTTACGGTAGATTTTTTATTTATTCATATAATTAGATAAAAATTATTTTTATCTTTAATTTTGTTAATGTTTTAAGAACCTCTCAGGGCATTCAGATTTAATTGCTTATAATCATTTTTATCTTTGAAATATAAGAAAAACTACAAAAATTTCACTACATTTCATTCTTTATAATTGTCCTTATCTATAAATTATAATGATTATAATGATTATATATGGGTTGAATGGTAAGTTCTTATATTTACTAACTACTAATTCATCTCTTATAAAAATTTTTGTGAATGTAAGAGATAGAAAGTTTAATAAAAATCGATCAAAAAAATATATTTTTTAATTGAATAGATAAACACAAGGAATGAGAGGTGAAACACTTTAAAATATAGATAAAATTTAAGATAAAAATCTTTTTTAGCTAAACTATAAAAATAAAAGACAAGAATTATATTGTGAATGCTCTCATGTCTTATTTCTTATCTTTTTTTCTATCCAATCGAATAATACTCTTTTATTCAAATCTTATGAATCTTTATCTCTCTTTCACTATAAGGGATAAATAGTGAATTGGTAAAAAGAAAAACTCAATATATTTTATGAAAAACTAACGAATCTAAGTTTTCTTTATATTTTAAAGGTAAAGATAATTACAAGAACTCTAATCTGAATACTCTTTTGAGTATAACTTAACTTAAATTTAACTCATTAATTTTATAGAGCTCGACTAATCGTGAGCAAGTTCGACTTATTTATTATTATCTATATTTACATATATATTTTTTACACTTATAGCCATTATGATAATTTTATATAACATACCGTATTATTAAGTTGTTTTACAATACATATATTATATTTTTTTTATTAAATATATATTGCAGTGGCGAAGCTTGAACTACGGTTTAGGGAGGTCGGGCGCCAAAGTAAACTATTTTAGGGGGACGAACACTATATTTATTAAAAAATTTCCACTACGGGACAAAAAATTTACACCGTCGAGCCGAAAATTAATACTGCTGACAGAAAAAAGAGAGGGGGGCGGGCGCCCCCCGGCCCCTATGAAGCTCGCCAGTGGTATATTGTATTATATAATACTTATATTATATTTTTTTATATATAATAGGTTTGTGAGCCTATTTAGACTTTGGTAAATAAAGCTTTGGCTTGGGTTTTTTTTATTATTAAAAGGGTGATTATTTCGTACACCATGACAAGTGTTAGATTCTAAACTGCTGTTTTGAATCGGTAAACTATTAATTACATCCTCTATAAACCGTAATTTACCACTTCTAAACTAGACATTTTAGGGTGGGATTGATGTATGAAACACAAGATACTTTATTAAATAAGTTCTGATTTAGACTTGGACTTGACTCTATTAGAGTTTTTAATAGCCGCTATCGAGTAGTTAGTAGTTTGGTTTATTCTCAACATCGGTTATTATATAGACTTTAGACAAGTTGGGCATTGAAAGTGTTTTCAATATGAATAAAAAACCATCTACTTACAATTACAATTCAATTTCATAGCCTTTTGAACGTATTTAAATATTACTAAGATTGCATTGATTGTTGTATCATATATTGTTGTATCATGTGTATAAAAGGTTGTACATAGTTTTTTTTCTTTTATTTTTTTATTTTAAACCCAATACTTTTATATCTTTCACAACTCAACTTCTATAATTTTTCATTTTCAACTTTAGTTCCCTATACTTTTCATCTTTTACAACATTTTTTATTTATGGTCTACATTTTAAGAGTTCACATGGCCGTTACGTGCATGTGTGGTTCGACGTTGTTACGTTTATTGTTTCTCGTTGCAACGTGCAGGTCCGAGATCAACTAAGTTATTGTTTTTAATGTTTTACATTTTACGTGCGTGGTTCAACGTTTTTACGTATACTTCCCATCTGGTTTTATTTTTTTCGTTTTTATTTCTTTTTTAATAAGATTTTTTCCAGTGTTGATGGTCACTGAAGGTGATATGACAATTGTGCTACTTGGTACAGTTTTACGCCCTCCGCCGCAACGCGAGGGGCTCAATTCTAGTTCTCGACTAACTTCTAACTGGTTTCACTCCTTGCATATTTAATTAAGCTATTTTGTTTTACTTTTATAACCATTATGAATTATGATACAGAAATTGACCCTTATATATATAAATGTGATGATAAGTGGGACCATTTTGTACATTTGGCCGTTAGTTAAATCACATCCATTAAACTATGCTTGATGTGATATTTTTGAAGATGAAATAATTTTCTTTTTGAACGAGAAATGTAGGACACTGGTCACACTACTTCCGAAAATATGTGTTATTTTAATCGGGATCATCTATTCGATTTTTAGCCAACGGAAGGAAACTTACAACTGAGAAAACCTCATGACTTAACCCTGAGTATTTTTCTCAGAGTAACACTTGAACTCAAACATACTCATATACACATGTTTTGCTACCTCACATTAACCACTTGACTAAAGATCGTTAGTATGAAATAATTTATTGAAATTAATAAAGAAAGAATTGCTATTTTTTTTAGAAAACAAAAGGTATCCTTGTCTTTTGAAAAAGCTAGATACCTTTTCTTTTTAGCGTTTTGCATTCAAGACATTAAGAATATACTTAAAGGGTAAGATTATAAGCACAAGCAACTTTCAAACTTTTGAGAGGGAAGAGATTTGTTCACATCCAAGCATCCTTACATCATTTGAGATTTACTATATTGTTGGTTTCTAATAATTGGAGGGTTGTTTATAAAACTAAAAGAGTTTTGTATGTAACAGTCATGGTCTATGTGGCATGTGGGTGTTGGTTCACATATCACCTTTTTTGAATTGCTCATGATTTTTATTTTTTATTTAATTTTTTACAATCTTTCACACCACAAAGGGAGAAAATTGTGATAGTGTCAAAACAAAAATATTTTTGGTGTTCAAATTAATTAGCGTTCTGTAAACTAGCACATAAATCATATAAATCACACGCGAATATAGTCATGCTTTAGGTTGTGTGGGGTTGTGTCTTCTTCCGTTTTGATAGATTTGTTTAACCTATTTAATTGAATAATCATGTTTGGGTGAAACATCAACTCATTTAAAATTAAAATAAAACACTAAAAGATATGTATTGTATAAGATCAACCTCTTTATAACATTTAACCTATTTATTACAAAGTGTCAACTCGCCAACCTTTTTTACTCGTGTAGATTAATGGGTTACCTACGAATAAATATGTTCATATCCAATAGTTCAACCTTGATGTGCCGGCATGTCATCCTGTCACAATTGATAAAAAGAACACATATATAATCTAATCAACAATGTTTCCATGTTAGTTTGAAACAAGGAAAGAAGTGTCCTAACTTAATATTCTGGATCAACCTCAAGAACATAAAACTGCATAATCAAGTAATCATGTTTTCGTGTTTGTTTGAACCAGGGAAAGAAGTGTCCTAACCTACTATTCCCGATCAACATCGAGAACATAAAAATGGCCAAACATGGGAGTGACTCGGGCGTATATGATGCTCATGGAAGGTATCATTCTAGTTGTGAACAATGAATGTTATTCAATGATTTGAAATTAAAAAGAATATTGTGGGGGTGTTTGGATCATGATTATTCAAAATACCTAAATGGTCTCTATGGTTTGATACGTAATAGCATAGATAATTAGTTGTTAGAGTGTTTGGTAATTCGGATTAATAACTGCTTAAACTTGGTGTTTAAGGTTTGTTCCTTCCAAGTTTGAGGAGATATTCCACAAATACGCACGCACACATCCAGATGCCTTGACAGCAGATGAATTGAATGAATTCATCAAAGGAAACCGGGAACCAAAAGATTATGGAGGATGGTAAGATTACGTCTCAATATATTTTTTAAGCATTGATCATGATTATTCAAAATAACTAAATGTTCATAAACCGTTGGCCTGACGAAAATGCTCAAACCTAAGAAAGTCGACTAGATTGGCCTAATTGAGATCCAATAGGTTTAGTCAAGGTTCGCTTTTGGCAGTTTAATGATTTAAGACTAGTTTGAAATTTAGAACCGACTGTGCAAAAGTTAACTAGCATTTTTAACCTTTATTATTTATATACATTTTTCATTTAAGCATATCATGATGTAGTTATGTATATGCATTATAATTGTGAGACATCTTCATGTCTAAAATTTCCATACCATCAAACCGTTTAAAACCCATTGGTCCAGCTGAGCTGACCACCCACCCCGGAAGTTTTAATTTTCCTTTCTTTGAAACTGGAATTAGCGATTCGGCCTAAATTTTGTCAAAATCAGCCTAACCAGACTGCGAACACCCCTATGCGAAACTAGAGGCGGTCCTAGGTCAAGTTGTTTGATAGCTGCTCTTGTAGTTGAAGCAAATATAAAAAAAATATTCTATCGTGACCCGAGTTGAGAAGTTGTAACTCTGTCGGTTCCTTGATTAAACAAAGTTTAATATAATAAACTGGTAATGTATTGTGTAGGATTGGAGGTCTTTCAGAATGGAAGATATTGTATTACCTGGGTAAGGATGAAAATGGGTTACTGAAAAAAGACACCATCAGAGCTGTTTATGATGGAAGCTTGTTCGAAAAAATGGCAGCCGAAAAGATAAACAAGTCCAAGAAGAAACATAGGTAATCTCTACACTTTTTCTAATAAAAAGCATTCGTTGTTGATGGACGTTCAGAGGTGTAAACAAGTCAAGTTGTTTGATAGCTGCTCAAGATCGGTTCGACTAAATACTTGGCTCTGGTCAGCATAAATACATCGAGCTTGTATAATATTTTATAAAATTCTAAAGATGTGCTATTTAGATATTTTTATACATTCGTATATGAATTTTATTCAAAACCGTGTTGTGTCAATGCTCATAAGGTTTACCATATTCCCATTGTACTGCACGGGAGGATTTTAGTAGTTAGTGTTAAGTATTTATAATATAATTATATATAAACAAATTTAATTAAATAACAAATTATTTGAAGCAGAGTTTATAAAACTACACATGAGCACGCTCAAGCTTTAGATATAGAGCTTGATATGGGAGAGCTCAACTTTGAGCTTTCATTAAGCTGAGCTGGAGCTTTCAGTATTCGAGTCAATTTGAGCTTGTTTACGCATTAGGGATGTCACATAACTTTTTTCTTTTTCTTTTCTTCTTTGTTTTTCCAGTGAAAAATAAAGAGAAGTAGCGGGTGCCGAGTGGAAATGTTGTGTGATTTGATCTTAACGAGTGTTGTTGGTGTGATTGATGCCTGTAGAGAAATGTGACGTTGAGTGTATACGATTGGTTCGTATGTATCATGTATGTATATATGTTTGTGTATTTTCATATAGGATTGTGTGAACTGTTTCCATGAGGAACATGCCAAAACATACTAATTGAATAGTTTCTTAATTTAATTTATGTTTATAGAACATCAATTATTTTTATAAATATTAATATTGTCTTACTTTTTGTGTCAGTTGTTTAAAAAATTCTTTAGAGTGAAATTTTTCTTTAATTTCATCGGAAAGTTCAACCTGCCCAACAATCTGCTATGAGTAAGATATTATTAGATACGTTTGTAATACATATTCTTACTTTTCTTGTGTTCATCAAGTTTACTCTTTGTTTAATTTATATATAAATTTTATCAAATATACTATTTGTACAATTATAACTTATAAGCAATGGAGGTGTATTTATCTTCTTTTTTTATAAACAATTGTAATATTTTTTAAACAAGCTGTTGGGTTTGTGAAGGCTTTGAGCTTGGGCCCATGTTTAGTTTTCTTGTTTATTAAGTTGTTAACCCTAATTAGTCTCTATATATATTCATGTCATGTATTTGTAATCTTTGTACTGAGCAAATAAAGAAAACCCTAGTTGCAGCCCATGGACGTAGGTCACACCGACCGAACCACGTTAAATCCTTGTGTTGTTTATTTTCTGTTTTCTGCGTGATATTCGTTTGTGCTCATGTGTTGGTTCCGCTGCGCCACTTGATTCTTAACAAGTGGTATCAGAGCTTAGGCTCGTTGAACATACGAGACTGCACGGAAGACGATTCGCATAAGATCTGATCGCAAAAGGAGCAGTAAACAGGGCTGCTGATCATCTGTAGAGTTTGCGATTTAGGGTTTGATTACCCTAGAGTCGCCGCCATCCAGGAGAGATCGCAAGGGCTGTTAGGCTGTTGATTGTTGTTGCGATTAGGGTTAGAAATCCTTAAAGTTGCCGCAAGAATCACAGAAAGAACTGCTGTTCAGGATCGTTTTTTTCAGTGTTTGCGTTTAGGGTTTCTGTTTCAAACCCCTTGAAATCGCTGGCCACACTCGATTTTCTGCAAGTGAAGTACCAAGTTTAAATTCTTTGAAGCCGTCGATTAGGGTTTGGTGAAGAACTCTTGGATTCGTCAGGTAAAGTGAAAGAAAAGTACGTACGGGTTTAGATTTGTCTACAAGGTTTATTGTAGGAGCCAATTGGTTAATTGATAGTGTTCAGTAGAACAGCCGTCAAGTTCAGGCCCGTGCCATTGCTGTGTCTGTTCACTGTTTTGATTTACTTCTTGTTTGCTATTTGAGATGGCTGAAGACGGGAAAGTTGTGATCGAGAAATTTAACGGTTTTGATTTCAGTTGGTGGAAAATGCAAGTAGAAGCATTGTTATGTCAAAAGGACTTGGATATGGTACTAGAAGAAAAACCTGCGAAAATAGAACAAGCTGATTGGGAATCAAAGGACAAGAAGGCTCGTGCGGTTATTACATTGGCTTTGACGAAAAATGTTGCTTTTAACGTCATTAAGGAAACCACGGCTCGTGGTATGATGACTGCTTTGTCAAATATGTATGAGAAACCGTCGGCGGCGAATAAGGTGTTCTTGATTCGGGAGCTGGTGAACACAAGGATGAAAGAAGGAAGCTCAGTGATTGCTCACATTAACAATCTAAATTCAATATTAACAAGACTTGTATCTGTTGGAATTAAGTTTGATGATGAAGTTCAGGCTCTACTGTTGTTGTCGTCTCTGCCTAATAGTTGGTCTGGAACTGTGACTGCAATTTCAAGTTCTGTGGGGACTAAGGGTTTCACTCTGAATGGTATTCGAGATCTAATTATGGGTGAAGAAGTCAAAAGAAGAAACTCGGGTGAATCATCTAATAGTGAACTACTAAATGTTGGCAGGGGTCGGGGTAATAACAGGAACAGTGGGAGTCGGGGAAGGAGTTCATCTAAACCTAGGAAGAATGTGAAGTGTTGGAGCTGCAATGAGGTGGGACACCTTAAGAGTCAGTGTCCGAATAAGAAGGAATTAAACACTGCTGCTGGGGATGTTTCTGATGATGATGCATTGATACTCAGTGTGGAAAACAGTGTGGACTCTTGGGTCATGGATTCAGGGGCTTCGTTTCACGCCACGGACAACGGAGAAACGATGGTGAATCTAAAACATGGTGATTTTGGAAAGGTACGATTAGCCAATGACGAGATACTTGAGGTAACGGGCATGGGTGATATTGATCTAGTTACTTCACTGGGTACTACATGGAACCTAAAGAATGTCAGGGTGATTCCGGGTCTAAAGAAGAAACTGATTTCAGTTGGTCAGCTGGATGCACAAGGACTGGAAGTGAGGTTTGGTAGTGGTAAATGGAGGGTGATCAATGGTAATCTGGTTATTGCTCGTGGTATGAAGCGTGGATCATTGTATATGGTTGAGGTACCTGCTGAGGGATGTATGACTGTCCCGGTTAAGCACAACAAAATCCGGTTCGCTAAATCTGATGCTAAGAGAGTTCATTTTGCAAACGTGAAGTCTGGAGCAGGGATGTTAGGTGAACGAGTTCAAAAGTCTAAACCATTCAGGGGATTCGGTGACAGTGGGAGCACGAGACGTGTTTCGGGTAAAGTTACAAAGAACCGTTGGGTTTTAAAGACTAAGACTGAAAAATCCTCTCCTGGTGATTGTTTGCTGAATTTGGAGAGTGATGGTGATCCTCGGTGTATCTTTGAATCCGGTGGAACGTCTAAATCGGTTAAGATAGAGGATGAGTCGTTGGCGGGACTAGCCACGACTGAGTTGGAGCTCGGGAGAGCTTCAACTGGCCCTTTCGATACTTGATGATGAGGGGGCGCTGCAACTAGGAGATCTGATGAAGTCTTAGCTTGTTCTTTGGGAACTGGAGGCTTGGAAGACTTGTTTAAAGATTACTGAAGTTACTATACGACTGGGTTGCTTTGTACTTGAATGGCGGGCTAGAATTTATCGCAAAGCCTTCAAGTGGGAGATTGTTGGGTTTGTGAAGGCTTTAAGCTTGGGCCCATGTTTAGTTTTCTTGTTTATTAAGTTGTTAACCCTAATTAATCTCTATATATATCCATGTCATGTATTTATAATCTTTGTACTGAGCAAATAAAGAAAACCCTAGTTGCTGCCCGTGGACGTAGGTCACACCGACCGAACCACGTTAAATCCTTGTTTTGTTTATTTTCTGTTTTCTGCGTGATATTCGTTTGTGCTCGTGTGTTGGTTCCGCTACGCCACTTGATTCTTAACACAAGCATTATCTCATTTCTAAAACAATTTAAAAGATTATATGCACTTGAAACATATGAGTCATATTAGCGAATAAAGTTGAGCCGTCCGCATCTTCCTTGTTTACATGTGTACAATTTCCATGAAATGGTAATTGTGTTGGTATAAATGTGGAGTGAAATTTTAAAAGAAATGACAATGTGTAATATTCTAGTTGGTTGGAAAAAAAAAATCAAAATCATCTCTTTATAGTGATCACATTAAAGCCTATCATGCCCTCTATTGCCCTATCATGCCATAGGGAGCGGTGTTTTAAGCATGGTAAGCCTAGGGGGCATACCATCATGCCCACTACGAATAATCTTAGATAAACTGTCTATTTGACTAACAAATAATTCACAAACAATCAGGGAAGCTGTTTAAATACGCAATATCAAAAACCCTCTTAACATAACAAGCATTTTATTTTCATTTTACTAATCTGATTAGTAAAAACAAGACCGATCCAAGTCGTCATTAAAAAAAACTACCCTCATGTACAATTTAGCAAATATTACCATGGAAAAACACCAAACCTACTTCATCAATACGGAGTGTATAAGGCATACAAGCCTATATAAAAGGGAGAGAACAAGAACCTGAAGTTAGGATGGATTTTGAGCGAGTTTTGGATTAGCTGCATAAATGGAACAACTTACGTCGGGTTTTAAGTAGAAAGAAGATGAACGTCTGAACGCATGTTTTCAATGGCTCTACCACATAAAGTCAATACATCAGGCCTCGGCTTTGAATTGGGTTGTACAGTACCACCTTGACCTTCATAATGTACCACATGGTGACTGAAAAGTAATAACAAAAATAAGCATTATAAGCTAAAGTCACTTGAAATAGATACTTCGATAAGACCTTGTTACTTTTTATGCATTTACAACTAGGAGTGTAAACAAGCTGAGCCGTTCTAAACTACTCGCTATCGGCTCACTAAATGCTTGATTCGAGACGGATTAATTGAAACTCATTTAATTAAGAAGCCAGAGCCCCAAGCTCAAGCCTATATTGAAGCTTCTATTTAACAAGTTTGAGCCCGAGCTTGACTAGGTTCTGAGCCTAACGAGAATATTATCCGTATAATATAACAATGTTTACTTAATATGATAAGTATATATTACATAAATATGATTATAATAACATAACTAAGCCTGAGCCCCGAGCTCAAGCCTATCTTTTACTACGAGTTAAAACTGACCTGGTTGAGCTTGGTCAGCGTACAAATACTTTTTGATTATTTTTTTTAGTTTTTTGCTTAACAAAATTATTTCAGGCGCTATGATTGCAAAAAAACTAGTTAAAATTATAACAAAATGACTCGTTTCGTGATATGCAACCCAAAACGACCCATTCATAACTAAATGGTTCAAATCAACAAACTCAGTTATGTGATCGGTTGAGTGTAGTCTTACAGGAAGTCGATAAGATCTGTTATATCTGAAGCTTCAGCAGGAGTTGATGGTTTAGCATTCCTCCCAAACACATCCACCATTATGCTTAAAAGCAATTCAAGAGTCTGGAGAAAGTTTAATAAAAACAAATCAGAAGTTGCACTAAGGAATCACTTATATTGAGCATTTGAGCATAACACTACTAAACCCATATTCCTAAATCCAAAACCTCAAACCCCCTAAATTAATATTTGCAATACCTTAATGAAGAGACTATGAGCATTTGCTAATCTTGGCAGCAAAGGCCCAATTAAACGAAAGGCTATTCTAAGCATCGAGACGGATGAAACGGGCCTTAGTAGGTTTATGAGGAGATGTGTGTTGTCTAACCATTGCTGTGGAAGATTCCAGAAGAATGCATGGATCAGGGCCACCACATTTCCTGTCATTATGCAACAAAAAGAGAGATTGGTCAGCAGAATGTACAAAACCTCGTATATAAGTTAACATGGATCTAGTTATGTGTAGTGGTGACAATTTAGACCCCTTTAGTGATAAAGGTATCAATTTGGGTTATACTTTGTTCTAACATGTCAGAAGGGTAAAATTCGTAAAGTTAGCTACTATGAAAACAGGTTGAGCAGGTCAAAACTCAAAAGTTAACCTAAGTGTATCCACAATGCATAACACCTCATAAATCGTTTATAAAAACAATTAGAATGTTATTGTTATTAATCTATAATGGGTCAAATAACGAAAAAACTAAAAAGAAAACTGGCTAAATTGATCAAACGGGTTGAAAGTCACCAGAAGGTATATTTTTAATGCAGAAAACCTCCTAAATCTTTTTAGGGAAATTTTCAAAAAAGCAATATGGACTTCTGATAAACTCATACATATTTTAGTGGAGATAACTTTTGCATAATTAGATCTCATAACTTGTATACCACAACGATAACGTGCATATTGTTATTAACATAAAAATCCTTTTTGCATGACAAGTTCCCGAACTTGATTAAAAGGTCTTTTTGTTACATGTTACAAGTATATAGATTTAATTATGCAATGTAATTCTAGATATTTATGTGTGAAATACTGAAATCAACAAAAGTCTATACGGTTTTTTGGGACAAGGATCACAGGGAGTAAACGTGCTGCAATATCATCAAAATATGTTGGGTACCTGAAAAACACAGGTATAAAATGTTTATATTACATAACCTTTTACAATACTTAAACTGATTCTTTAACTATTAGATGGATGTAGCAACACCACTACTTATAATAAGTTTTATTATAATATTTTAAAAATTAAACAAACATACTTTTCCCTCCATGACAAATAATTGCCAAGAGCTTTCTGCAAGTCAATACGTTTAAAAAACTCCGTTTTGAAGCCAATGCTCTGGATTGCCTCGATTAGCAATAAAAACGTTTATTCTGTGTTGAAGCTCTTTCCGTTCGAGTAAATTTACCTAAAAGATAGGTAAATAAAACATATATAAATGAAAAAAAGGATGAAAATTTATGAACAGCTACGTTTTTAACCTACCAAAATACTCAACACGTGAGGATCATCATCGCGGTCCATCAGGACCAGAAGTAAAATATCTGGAGGCAGTAACTCATGGACCCAAATAAATTGTGCAAGATTTTCACATGTACTCGATATAACATCCTAAGATATTGAAACCAAGTTGAGCCATTTTTATAACCATTAGAGGCTAATTAACTGGAAAAACAAGCGAATATTATAGGACTGTCAATTTTCAAAATCAAACCTGCATTGAATGTACATTTTCTTGTAGCTCCAACTGAATATTATGCAAAATGATGTCCACCATGGTATATACATTTGAAGTCACTTCCTCTTGGGAAAATTCTCTGAGCACACGTCCCTGTAAGAGAGATTATCAATCAATGGAGAGATGATAAAATGAAACGTCAAGTATAGGAACAAAGTTTAACAATAGCCTGGAGTAGGGATGAAACAGCTTCTTTTTTTTTTTTTTTAATACGGCTGAAACGGGGCCAGCCGGGCAGCCGACAACAAATTTTTTTCCAGTTTTAAATACTACAAAACTTAGTGTATTAATATAGTTAAGGGTAATGTATGTGAAGGCCAACCAAGTATTAAACTTCTGTCATTAAGAGTGATTAAGGCCATTTGTATATTCAAATTATAACTTTAAAAGCCATCTAACTATGTATCTAGTTTCATTTACAATCACTCTTTATGTACAAAATACTTGAAACGATAAAAAGAGCATATTGCAAGTATATTACTTTGTGCAGTTAAAGCCTTACAGGAAACTGATTCTGAAGCCGCTCAAAATCTTGAAGAAATTGTGCATCGCATGGAGGAAGGTCTATATTAAAAGCTGTAACTCGCTTTTGTGTCTTGTTCCTGCAATTTATAATAAAAAATAGTGCCAATAAAGATTAAGGTTGGACCACAGTTATTGTTAAACATCAATGTCACTTTTCGAGCTTTAGTAGTAAAATATACTCAATCTTATGTATTTATTTTTATACTAATTTAGCTACACATATACATGGTCTCTAAATGGCCCAAGCCCACAACAACAGACTGACCTAATAACCACCAAACCAATTAAAACCATGGTAGCTAATTTTGTTTAGGAACTTACGAATACGCTAACTTTGTTTTGGAAGAAAGCAAGTTTATGGCTAACTGGCTAAGCGGATCATGAGCAAATTCTGTTAAACACCCTAGAATTCTAAAATTTCCGTAACTAATTTAGTAATATAAATTGCAATGAGCAATTGCTACCATGTTTGAACTTCATACAACTAGTCATGAACTACAATTCTTGTGTGATCAAAATAGGATTTTGCTGAGGTGAGTTCTAACATCTATTAACTTGTGCATAGGTTTTCTTACTTTATTTTTGTAGCAGTTCAGCACTTTGTTGTCAAAATCCCACAAGGCATGCCTAGGCCCTCAGGTGCAACCCTAAGCAACCTTGTCGCCTCGCTACAAAAGCCTCATTTTCAGGTGCTCAGGCAGTGCATTGTCCAGCCAATTCTGGCCAAAAATCGTCTGAACAGGTCTTGAAACAATTACACTAGCCTTAAACAAGCCTGGTATCAACTTAAAACGGCCTAAACTAACCCAAAACAAACTTAAAACATGTCTAAAACCCCTAAAATTGGTACTTATATGCTATGTGCCTAGCTTAAAATACGAGCATTCTAAGCTTTTTGCACCTGGGCCCAAGGCTCACCCTTTGCGGCTTGCACCTTTAACAAATATGGTTCAGCATAAACTAACTCTATCCCTATCAAAAACTTCTGTTTCTCAAAATGTACACAAATGGATGAACAAAACAAAAAATACGTATCAAAAATCAAACGCAAAGCATTGTATCCACTTACGGAGGTTCTCTGATTGAATCATCAGACTTATGGCGCCCACTTATTTGATGACATGTAATCCAAACTGATTGCATGGGGAATTTGCTGAGTCAGTCATGCACGTGTTTATTTGTTTTGTATTTGAATAATAGCTTAACAACTATGTTTGTTAGTATGTGCGAGTCATCAGGTTTGTTGAGTATTTCTAGGTACTTTTGGTTCTATTTAAAACATGTAAGTCTGATGCATTTTATCCATCGAATAATACAAAAAACTTCCTTGCAATCTTTCTTCTTTCAATATATTCTATTGTGTGTTTGCATTATACCAACAAAACTGGTATCAGAGCCAGGCTCTGTACTCCTTTGATTACCTTTTCTTCTTCACTCCTTCTTAACCTCCATGGCTGAAAACCTCACTGGCACTAATGTTGCACCAACCACTCCTGTCATACCAGTGTTCAAAGGGGACGGTTATGAGCACTGCAGTCTCCGAATGAAAACCCTCTTACGATCACGAGAACTATGGGATGTGGTGTATTTGGGAGTGACTGCTGTGAATGACAACCAAAGAGAAACAAAGAAGAAGGATGCACTTGCAATGGCCTACATACAATAGGGTGTTCATGATCTTCTATTTTCTCGTATAACTGCTGTAGAAACATCCAAGGAGACATGGGACACCCTACGTGTGGAGTTTCAAGGTGATACTCAAGAGCAATCTGTCAAATTATAGGGGCTGCGTAGAGAATTTAAAAATCTCATAATGAAAGAAGATGAGACTGTGGGAGACTATTTCTCACGAATTATGAACAATGTTGGTCAACAAAGATCATTCGGAGAAGAGTTGTCGGATCAAAAGGTCGTTGAAAAAAATACTTAGGAGTCTCTCTCCTAAGTTTGATTACGTGATCCCGTCTATTGAAGTGGTGTTTGATTTGGCTGAAGTCACACCCGTCAAGCTGATGGGTCTGTTACAATCACAAGAAGGACGTGTGAATAGCAGATTAGCCCTTGAAAAAGCGACCAAAGCTCCAGCAGATCGATTAGAGGAACATGCTCTCCAAGTATTCCAAGATGCTAATAGAGCCACTCGTGGCCGAGGACGTGGCCGCGGGAACATAGTTGGGAGAGGAGGCAACCGTGGCAGAGGTACTCTTGACCGAAGTAAGGTACCTCAGTGCTATGTATGCAAAAAATTTGGCCACGTTAAAAAAGATTGTTGGTTCAACGATGAAGTTCAAGTGAATGTAGCTGAAAATGAAGAAAATGATGATGAGGCAGAAGCTGAAAATCAATAACTTCTAATGGTGGGCACAACTCAACCGGAGATGTCACATGGTGAACAAAAAGGTACATATAATAACTTGTGGTTTATTGATTCAGGTTGTTCTAATCACATGACAGGCTGCAAAGAGAGTTATACTACTCTTGATGAGACATTCAAACTAAATGTACAACTCGGTGATAAAAAGAAACTAAAAGTAGAAGGAAGAGGTATTGTTATAATCTCTACGGGAGCTAATACACACAAGTTTCTTGACAATGTGTATTATGCACCCAAGTTGGAGTACAACCTTTTAAGTGTTGGTCAGCTGGTGAAGAAAGGATATACTATCACTTTTGATGATGAAAAGTGTCTCATAAGAAACAAGCAAAATGGAAAGCTCATCATGACAATTAGAGCAACCAGCAATAATATGTTCATTCTTGATGCTACAAGCCTCATTACCATACAAAAAACTCTTAGTAAGAAGCAAGATGTAAAAGCTCTTCGATGGCACCTCAGGTATGGCCACTTGCATTTTGATGGTCTTAAACGTTTATTTGATAAAGAAATGGTTCTTGGTCTGCCCAAAATCCACACTTCTATAAACTTTGAAACCTGTATTTTTGGCAAACAATCAATACTTCCTTTTAAGTCTTCATCTTGGCGTGCCAAATACAAATTGGAATTGGTCCATACAGATTTGTGTGGACCTATGCAGGTTCCAAGTCTAGGCGGCAACTTATATTACTTACTTTTTATTGATGATGCCACTCGAATGTGTTGGATATATTTTCTTACTAACAAAAATGAGACTCTTGAGAAGTTTAAACACTTCAAGGCTATGGTGAAAATGAATGTGGGCGTATGATCAAAGTTCTTCGATCAGATAGGGGTGGCGAGTTTTGCTCAAGAGAGTTTAATTCATTCTGTAATAAAGCTGGCATTCGAAGAGAACTTACTATTCCATATACTCCACAACACAATGGTGTTGTGGAAAGAAAAAATCGAACGATCATGAACCTTGTGCGAAGCATGTTGATAGAGTGCAATCTTCCACTGTTTTTATGGGCTGAGGCAGCAGCAACTGCAGTCTATGCCATCAACATATCACCAACCAAGGCACTAATTGATCAAACACCTCTGCATGCATGGTCTGGTGTAAAATCCACTATCTCTCGTATGAAAATATTTGGTTGTATAGCATATGCTAAGAGTGCCTTCACAACATCGCAGGAAACTTGATAACAGATCAGAGAGACTTATATTCATTGTATACTCAAATCAATTCAAAGGGTATAGGTTATATAATCCAGTCACTAAAAAGGTTACTACAAAAAGAGATGTGGTCTTTGTTGAAGATTCCAAGTGGGAATGGAAGTCTGAGCAGAAAAACAATGATGAAAAAGGTGATGGTGACCTTACCTTTGGTGATCCTTTCCCATGTGTAGACTATAATATTTCTATTGACTCTACCAATACAAATGAAAACCCCAATGCCTCACCCAAGACCTTTCAACCATCCTTTCCATGCCCCACTCAACCATGTACATCTACTGTACCTATACCTGTACCTGAACCCATCTCGGTTACCCCCCTAAAGTAGTACCACTCCCCTACCTACTCCACTAACTACAAGCCAACAATCTCTACCTCATACCCATTAAAAGAACCTCTAAACCACCAATATGGATGAGTAACTATTCTACAGGTGAAGAACTTGACTCATGCCAATTTGCACTGTCCATAATTAATCCAGTTACATACAATCAAGCTGCTAAACATGATAAATGGCAAGAGGCTATGATGCGTGAAATTCAATCCATTGAGAAAAATCACACGTGGGAACTTGTTTCACTTCCACCTAAAAAGAATTTTGTGGGTGTTACATGGTTATTCAAGACCAAAGTGGGAGCAGATGGAAATGAGGTCAAGTATAAAGCCCAGCTTGTTGCCAAGGGCTACTCTCAGCAACACGGGGTGGATTTTCATGAGACATTTGCTCCAGTAGCTAGATTTGAAACCATTCGTGTGATTCTTGCTGTTGTTGCATAAAAGTGTTGGCTTGTTCACCAACTTGATGTGAAATCAGCCTTTTTGAATGGTGATCTCACCGAAGAAATCTATGTTGAACAACCTGAAGGATTTGTAGATGAAGAGAAACCTGAGATGGTGTACAAACTAAAGAAGGCGTCATATGGGCTAAAGCAAGCTCCTAGAGCATGGTATTCTAAGATCTATGGGTACTTCATGGAACATGGCTATCTGCGTAGTCACAGTGAGCCAACCTTGTACATCAAAAAGACAACCACAGGTGATATTATCTATGTTTGTCTCTACGTTGATGATATTATTTGTACAACTTCTTCTCAGGATCTCATTGTTGAATTTAAGAATGGTATGAAACAAGCTTTTGAGATGACTGGTATGGGTCATCTTAATTACTTCTTGGGGTTGGAGGTTTTGCAAACTCATTATGGGATATTCCTGTGTCAGACAAAGTATGCTCTTAATCTTCTCAACAGATTTCGCATGAGCAACTGTAAAGCAGATACTATACCTATGAATTACAATGAGAAATTGGTTCTTGAAGATGGTGCAAAAAAGGTCAATGAAGAATTGTTCAGAAGCATTGTAGGTGGATTGATTTATCTTACTCACACAAGGCCAGATATTGCCTATGCTGTGAGTATGATATCCCGGTTTATGCAGCAGCCCTCCAAAGTTCACTTGGGAGCAGCCAAACAAATTCTGATATGTAGCAGGAACTACTGAATTTGGCATGTGGTATAAAAAGGCAGACAAAATTGAACTTGTGGGGTATAGTGATAGTGATTGGGCATCATGTGTTGATGACAGAAAGAGTCTCTCTGCCTATGTGTTCTTTCTGGGTAGTGGAGCTGTGGCTTGGAGTTCAAAAAAGCAACACACGGTGGCTTTATCTAGCACGGAAGCTGAATACATTTCTGCAACTATAGCAACTTGTCAATGTATCTGGCTTAGAAGGATTTTAGAAGATCTCGGGGAAAAACAAGAAGATGCAACTGTGATTTACTGTGATAACAAATCAACTATTAATCTATCAAAACATCCTATTCTACATGGTCGGTCGAAGCACATTGAAATTAAACATCACTTCATCAGAGAGATGGTCATGGAGAAACAATTGGTTCTTGAATTCTGCAGCACACATGAGTAGGTTGCTGATGTTCTCATTAAAGCCGATACTCGTGAGAAGTTTACTTATTTTCGACAACAATTGGGAGTGAAACAGTTTGGATCAATGGAGGGTGATGACGTGTAATCCAAACTGATTGCATGGGGAGTTTGTTGAGTCAGTCATGCACGTGTTTATTTGTTTTTGTATTTGAATAATAGCTTAACAACTATGTTTGTTAGTATGTGCGAGTCATCAGGTTTGTTGAGTATTTCTAAGTACTTTTGGCTCTATTTAAAACATGTAAGTCTTATGCATTTTATCCATCGAATAATACAAAAAACTTCCCTGCAACCTTTCTTCTTTCAATATATTCTTTTGTGTATTTGCATTATATCAACATTATCTGCAAATATCAGAATCGATCAACAGATAAAACTCAAAATGCTTATATAACACCTCAAAATCATGAAATTAAACGTGAGAGCCCGATTGTTCAAAACCAAAACGAACATTTCACGTTCGATTGACACATAATACAACATACATCGAGATAGAGGTTGAATAGGTCGATGATAGCCAGTCTAGCCGGATGAAATTGTGAAGTTCTCGAAGCAGCGAACCGGTGGTGGCTCTGATCACCGATGTCCGACGTGTTTGGCGATTGAGTGGTGGTGGTAGTGGTTATTATGGGGATACCACCGCCGTTGCCGCTACCACTGGTTGTCGGAATTCTGAACATTCTACTTCTGATCAAAAGGTAATGGAGTCGCCGTCTCCGTTGCCGTCGTCGGTGCCGTTGCCGGTGCCCGTGGTGTTGATTTCAAAATTCAATTGCATCGAATTTGCAAGGGTTTTAGATTTTCATTCACTACTGTGATGCATGTTAACTGCCTCACGTCTTCGATTGATTTTGTTTTCGCATTTTTTTTTATCAATTTAGTTACACAAATGGTCCCCGTTTTTTAAGTTTTCAGTATCATCTTATCATAAGTTAGTCCAATAAATATATTAAGTTGTGACTTGAATGAGAGTAGCTTGATGAACGGTTGATTGTGACTTTGTGCTAATGGGACGGTTAGGTTGGCGGTGGTGTTGGTGGCTGTGGTGGTGGTTGTGTTACTTCCATGGTGGTGGTGTGATGGTAATGCAATATAAGTTAAGAGAAATAAAAAGGAAGGAAGACAAAGGTAAACGGGTCATTTCAGACATATTTTATAAGAAATTTTAACGACTATCAAAACCGTGGACAAGTTTGTCACAATTTGACATACTTAGTGGGCTAACTTGTAATAAACGATACTTGGAGCCTAAATTAAAAAAATGACCTTACCACAAAGACCGTTTATGTAATTAACTCTTTTTTTCTAATTTGTTATATGATTTGTTTAGTTTATGTATTTATTTATATAACTTTAAAGCATCATTATGCATTCTAAACCATCTCCAATGGATGTTTTTCATGCCTTAAAAACGACCACGTGGATAAGTATTAACTTCTTCACTATCGGGAATGGATGTTTTCTAAGTACTGCTTTCTTCATGAACTCTGAAAGTTCTCTTGGTGTGAGGCCACATGTACTATGTACATGAATATATTAAAGAGAGAAAAGAAATAAATGTTTGAAAATAAATAAAAATTAAAAAAATGATGGCAGTGTATTAATGTTTTTAGGTTTTCTTATTAAAGTGACCTTTTAAGTTTTACAAAAATGAGTGTTTTTATGATACGTCAGCTGATTATGTACGTTTTTCATTTATAAAATAAAATTTTACATCACTTATGCCAAACTAACTCCTTTAATATGGATCTATGATTAAGCCATGCAAATGAAGAAAATATAACCTCGTCCACCACCCTAAACACCAAAGAAAGCCTGCCTTGAAATAACCTTTCGTTTCTAGCCTTCCAAAACAACCATATTGTTGCCACCCTAGACATCAAAGGAAACATTTTAAAGATTATACATCTAAATTCAAATGTGTGTCGTTATAATATTCACCATCTATAATAATATATTACATGTCTTTTAATGTTTTTATAGTATTTTATCATTGACTTTTTATATTTTAGTAGGCTTCTTATATATTTATGAATTTATGAATGTATTCTTTATATCATATCCAATGGTTGTGAGTGGAGGAAACAAAAAATGTTACTGTCAATTAGTATATTTGATAAGATACTGTCCATCCCTAATTATTTTTTAATATTTTTTAGAAATGATTATGAGTGGATGAGAAAGAATACGTAATGAAAAATGTATTTAAAACTATTATTTCAATTAAAAAAAAGAGAAATTATGATTTATAATATAACTATAAGGTTAAAGATAATAAATCTGATTTGAATGCTTTTATATACTATACAAAGCATAATATAAGCTAGAAGACACAAATATCATTAAAAAACAGTTACAGTATTTCATTTGAATCATTTTAAACGAGATAAACAAAAATACAAGAACGAACGACCACCTTTTACTATACCAATAGTTAAGGGACTAAAATATCAACTACCAGGGAGTTGTCTCGGGTTTCTCATATTATCTGGGTTGTCACATAACCGCCAAATCATATTTTTTATATTCTCTTGGTTTTTTCCATTTTACATAGAGTGGTCCAATTGTTCCCCGTTTTCCCCATTTGAATCACAGATAATCCAGAAAAATTATTAAATGTTCCAGTGAAACCAGTTGAATATCTCTGTGAAAAGTTAATTTTGTCACCGAAAACGAGCAGACGGTGTTCTCTATTTCTCATCACGGGCAGGAATTTCACCACCTCCTCTCGGGTTTCACTCCTTGAGACCTCAAGGTAGGCTCGATTTCACCCATACCCGATTAACCCGTCCGACCTGATCTCACCAACACACGAAGAAACCCCGCCCGAAAAAACCCTTTACTTGAATACCCAAAAACTGATTAACTGGATTGTTATTCGTGTCGAGTTTCGGATAGAATTTATAACCTCAAAAACTCGAATAACGCGAACCGATTATACCGAAATCCGAATAACCCTATCAACACCCATTTATAATAAAACAATTTGTTTGTATACAATTGTTTAGATGGTCCACTTTAAACATATTGTTTGTATATATTTATATATTTAACAACATTTTTTGATTTATAGAATTATACTAATTTAAGTTCAATAATTATAAGACTTTAAAGAAAACTCATAAAACTCTACTAATCTAAGATTTATATTGTTTAATAACCAAAACCCGACCAGCACAACGCGTTATCCGAACAACCCAAAACCAGTTAAATTGATTATTCGAGTCAGATTTGGATAAACTTTATGGTTGACCACGATGCACCTGAACCAAATGCATTTAAAACCTAAAACAGC
This sequence comes from Flaveria sonorensis, assembly GCA_025506505.1. Taxonomy (NCBI): domain Eukaryota; kingdom Viridiplantae; phylum Streptophyta; class Magnoliopsida; order Asterales; family Asteraceae; genus Flaveria; species Flaveria sonorensis. The sequence continues at coordinate 2,481,505 of CM046434.1, forward strand.
ACGAGCTAAATCGTAGTCGTCGGATGTCTGTCTCTGACACCTCAGTTTCCATTATGTTTCAACGAGACAACTCAGCGGGTCAGCTCACGTCCTCGTCTCTTCTCTTGTCTTGTTCCGTATAATATTTAGTACACGTCATTAAGGATCATTTTTAGGTTCTTTTATCACAAAGTATAAATCCACTTTTTAATATATTCTTTTTAAATAGTATCTAACAATATCTATCATAAGTTAATTTATTTGTATAAGAATCTAATTTAAATCGTATTTTGGAAGAAATAGATGTGGTGTACAACTAGCTTCTTAATCATCTTTAGGTGGTTGATTGTTTAGAAATGTATTTAATTTTTACATTTTTTTATTTTAACAATGCCAGTTTCATTATTTAACGACCGAGAAATGATTTTAAATCAAAATTTCCGTAATAAGCTAGAAACAGACATTTATGAACACAAGATATTCGATTAGCTTCTTAATGACAAAAGTGTTTATGAATGAAATATTCTTCATATTTTTCATCCATAAAACAAGCACACTATGTACCTCATTAGATGTATCTAAGTTCCATCAAAGTAATAACTGAATAGAAAATACAAGCACTTACAATCAAAATAACAAGTTGATATCAACGTATGAACCCAAGAACATAAAAGATCCAACTTAGAAACATATTAAATAGTAAGCTTGTCACTAAAAGTCATTGTCATCTAACCTATACTAACATTAAACATCTAGGAAGTCATGTTCATTAAACCATTAACAACTACTAAACAATATAAAAATGACTAAGTTTAAGATACGAGCAACTATAGAAAGACATTCTAAAAATTGAACGAAGTGTATGATGTTTCACCAATTATATGTATCCATTAATAAAGGTTATAATTCTTCAAAAGTACTATTATTTACATATTATACTTATACTTAAAAAGCAAAGTCGGTGGGTTACCATGGGGCTTTGCCACGTGTCACCTTCCTATTGGTTGTCTCAAATATTTTTTTTTTGGTTTGGCCGCATTTATTTTGTCTACATATACATGGGTTCGCAATAATCAACAAACTTGGTCTAGCGCGAGTGGCTAAGGTAAGGCCATGTGTTATTGCGAGATGGTCTGGGTTCTAATCCCACGGTTGTTATTGTAACACCCGGTCCCTCGTACCATCAATATTGTCCGTTTTGCCCACGAGTAGCTCATGGATTTGTTTTTGGTTGTTCGGGTGAAAACTTTCCAGGGAGGTCATCCATCTCTGGATTGTTGCCACCTGAGCACGTTTAACAATGGAGTTCTACTCTTATTCACAGCCAATCTCTCTTGACCATGCCCGATGTGGGATTTACGTAGGGTGTCACAATGTTGTGACACAATGCATAAATCCCACATCGGTCGTGGACAGAGAGAATTCTGGTTCATAAGTAATGTCTAGTCTCTAATATCACCAACGCGTTTTAGGCGCATTGACTGTGGATGAGAGGAGAACTCCATAGTTAAGCGTGCTCAGATGGCAGCAATCCAGGGATGGGTGACCTCCCTGGGAAGTTTTCACCCGGGCAACCAAAAGCAAATCCGTAAGCTACTCGTGGGTAAAACGAATAATATTGGTGGTATGAGGGGCTGGATGTTACAGTTATCTTTTTTCATGAATGAGTTTTTACTCTTTAAGAACTTTGTAGTATTTCGTTTTCACCCCCTTAAGTTTCTAAAGTTCCGAGTTACTCAATAAAAGTGTACCTAAAAATAATTTCTTGCATTCACATGTTTGTTTAAACGTATTAATAAACGACCGAACCAAATATAAAACGCTTATGTATTTAGAAAAAGTGTGAGAAGACACAATGAGTCAAAAAGAGTCACAAAAAAATTATATCTCACAATCTAAATCGAATTTCAAAAAAGTAATTCTGAACTTTTGTTCCCCTAGCCGTCCTCACTAAGAAAAAAAATAAACGAAAAATAAAAAATAAACAAATTAATGTTTTTTTATTGTGTCATTTATGAAAGACACAATGGCGTTATTGTGTCATTATGAAAGACACAATAACGTCATTGTGTCATTATGAAATACATAATGACGTCATTGTGTCATAAAATACACAGTGAATTTTTTTTTATTTTTTTATATTTTTTTTTGAAAGAGGACGCGAGAGGAACAGAGACTTCGAAGTACTTTTTTAAAATTCGATTTAGATTGTGAGATATAATTTTTTTGTGATTTTTTTAGCCTTATTATGTTTTCTTACATTTTATAGCAAAAATACACTTTATAGAATAACCTCATATTCTTATTTAAACCGACCTGTCATAACATACAGACAACCCGTTTTATATACATACTATAAGTACTTAATTACTAGTATATCAAATTACATATATATTATTTACAATCTAATGACTAAAGTAACAAAACAATAATATAAGAAAATTACGAAGTCATGAATGTTTATTAATAAAATAGTTATAAAAAATTAGGACGGTGTGAACAATCCTTATTGTTGAATAAGATATAATATTCTAAAAAATAATATACACCTTACCTTAAAGTATAGTCCCACTCTCTCTCTCTTGGCTCTTCTTCCCCACAAGAACCCTCACTTTCTCTCTCTACATTTTCAGGGTTCTTGAGCTCAAGCTTCACTTCAATGGCTTGTTGGAGATTAATGGCGGCTATTTTCATCCACCTTCTACCTCTAGCTGCCATGGCTGACCAAGGTCAACGCCCCTTTTACTCTCTGTAAATCCTTTATTTGATTCTGCAAATCATTTACTAAAAAATCAAGATTTTGCTCTTCAAGATCATATATTTTTATATTTTCTTGCAAAAGTAAGTTAAATAACACCTTTTTTCAGATACCCTTTTGCATTTTTAATGATCTTTGTTGGATGTTTGGTTGTATTTTGATTTTAATCATTTTAGAGGTGCTTTAATTAGGGTTTATGGTGCTTAAGATAGGGGAAGAATTGAACTTATGAACACACTTCATTGTTCTTGTTTGTTCTCATTTCAAATTAGTAAAGTTATGTTTTTCTAAATTGTTCTAGAAATATGAAATTTTATGGGTTCCACATGTATGTATGCACACATTTGAATTTTATACTTTTTACCCCTTAGATACACCTTTTTAATCAACATTTTTCACTTTAAAAACAGTAAATATCATTTTTAATATATTTGTCGTTATTAAATATTAAATTATACGTGTGTGAAACTAGTTAATAAGTAATAAAAAGTGTTTGGCAAATTTTAAAAGAACTTTTCAAACTGATTTTTTGTATAAAGTAAAAATGAGGTTTTAAAAAGTAAGAAGGGGGTTAATTACTATTGACTTATGAAAACTCTTTTGATCTATTTTTTATTTTACCGTTTTACTACCTCCTATCAGCTTCTGTTGTTTTTAAAAGCATGTCTTTTTTGATCATTTTATAACATTTTAGTTTATAAGTTAATCCAAACATTTTTTTAAAAACTCTTTTTAAAAAGTAATAAGTTAGTACTTCTTTTTTGTCAAAAGTCATTTTTCAATCAAAATAAACGATCCCAAACATGGTCGTAGAGCTATGGCCATTGTATACGCAGAAATACTTCGAGTATCTACTTTATTTTCACATATTTTATAAGAAATAAAATAATACAACTTTTTTGCAAAGATAGTAAAAAGTAATTTACATTTATACCTTTTAGAACAATTTTTAAGGTATTCATAGTTATTAAAAGTGTTGTTTTAGTATTTTTTCCTAAAAATATATATATATTTTGGCGTCTTTTTATTAGCTCTAGCCACTTCTAGGCTAAACAACATTTTCTTGAGATACCCTTTTGGATATTTCGTAGTCTTAATATAAACTTTGTTGCAACTTCAGATGATTTAATAAATAAAATAGTTTTTATAGTGTCAAATATTAGGCACAAACTCATATATCCAAAAACACATATACCCTGTAGTTTTAGTTGGAAAAAATAAGAACAATATAAATATCTTTTACGTTGATATATAAGATGGATATCTAACTAGTTAACTAAGACGATTATCTAACTAGTTAACCACTAGGGTTGGTGAAGGTTCAAACCTTAACAAGTATAATATATATATATATATATATATATATATATATATATATATATATATATATATATATATATATATATATATATATATATATATATATAGGTGTAGTTTTGGAAAAAACAAGTAAAGTTTTGACTTTTACAAGTATAATATATATGAGAGGTGTAGTTTTGGAAAAAAACAAGTAAAGTTTTGACTTTTACTGTTATAAAGAAAGAAAGTTCTTAATTTCATATAACTTTTTGTTGTATTTTATTACTTTTTAAAATACCACAATGGAAATACAACTCATACATGCTTTACATTTCTGGTTTCCCTTTCTTTTTTATTTAATAAATTATATCAATTTTAAATTTTGAATATTTAAGGAGGAATAAGATGACTATGAAAGATTCCATTTGGGTCCATCCAGGTCAAATATGAAGGATATTATTGTCATTTCCTTATAGAGACATAAGATCTTTGTGTATGATTTCTCATACAAAATTGTACAACTCATCTTTGTCCCTGAAAATTTGCATTCATCCATTCCATTATTAAAAAATGAGATAACTTTTAATTGGAGAAAACCACTAGGATAAAGTAATATAATGTGTAAATACATATGTATGTACTAATGTACATGCCTTGTTTTTTACTTTTTAATTTACATGTTCTTTTTTGTCTATTTACTTTTTGGTTCCTGTGTTTGATAAGAATAACTATTTTTCTTCAATAAATTTAAAAAATCAATTTACCTTCAAAAGTTTATAAGTTGTTTCAATTTCAATCCAAAAGTTTCATTAGTTTTTCAAAACTTGATCTAATATAATGAGACTTTTGAACTAAAATTGAAAAAAATTATAAAACTTTTGAAGGTAAATTGATATTTTTAATCTTTTGGGGAAAAATTGTACTTTTGTCAAACCTTATAGAGCAAAATTGAAATTAACTCTTATTTTTATATAACAACGTCAAATTTGTATATTTCAAGACATTTTTACTAATACGTAACACAAACTATATACCTAAACTTTTTCTCCATACTTTTCATCATAATCACGCTGATGAGTATATACTTATATTATTACCAAAAACAATTGCCACAACAATGGGATGTTTAAGGGGTTTCATTGTGCAGTTTGATCGGTTTTAATTAAAATCTATAACAAACTGCTAACTTTGGTTTTGAAAACCAACCTAAGCAGGTCGTGTTGAGTTGGGACAGCCGGACTGACTAGTTTGATGATTTGGTTTTGACGGTTTGAATCATTTTCTTTATTTTTTATTTTAAATCATTAGCTTGTATTAAAGTTTTCAATAATAAGATGATTCATGATTATAACACGTATACATAATTACATATTTCAGAATTGGAAAAAATATATAAATATTAAAGGTTAAACGCCTGATTTGATTCGCGTGTACGGGTTTTAAATTTTGAAAACCAGACGGTACAGTGAACCAAAGCGTATAAATCTCAAACTGACTGACTTGCCTCGGTTTAGACAGTTTAATCATTTTTTGAACATGATGGTTTTTCTATGCAATAACCAACCCAAAAATGGCAATGTGTAATATAACCCTCAACCAAAATAATTAACTGATGAATCTGTTAACCGTTTTCTGTTACAGAAGCTTTTGTAGGGGTGAACATAGGCACCGCCCTAACCGACATGCCGAACCCGACCCAAGTGGTGGCACTCCTCAAGGCCCAGCAAATCCGCCACGTCAGACTCTACGACGCTGACTCAGCGATGCTGACCGCCCTCGCGGGAACGGGAATCCATGTCACTGTCTCGGTCCCAAACCAGCAGCTTCTCGCCATCGGCCAGTCCAACGCCACTGCCGCGAATTGGGTGGCTCGTAACATCCTCTCCCACGTCCCTGCAACCAACATCACTGCCATATCGGTCGGGTCGGCGGTCCTCACCACCATCCCTAACGCGGCACCTGTTCTAGTCTCGGCCCTGAAGTACATCCACGCGGCCCTAGTCTCTGCCAGGCTCGACTCCCGTATCAAAGTCTCCACTGCCCACTCGTCGTCGATCATCCTCGACTCGTTTCCCCCGTCCCAAGCCTTCTTCAACCGGACATGGGAGCCGGTCATGATCCCGTTGCTCGAGTTCTTGCAGTCCACCGGATCGTACCTCATGCTCAACGTCTACCCGTATTACGATTACATGCAATCACATGATGCAATCCCGTTGGATTACGCGTTGTTTCGCCCTCTGCCACCGAATAAAGAAGCGATCGATTTAAACACCCTTCTGCATTACACGAATGTCTTCGATGCGGTGGTGGACGCTGCTTATTTCGCAATGTCGTATCTAAACTTTACAAACATCCCAATCGTGGTGACCGAATCGGGGTGGCCTTCGAAAGGTGATTCAAATGAGCCCGATGCTACTATGGATAACGCAAACACCTACAACAGTAATTTGATCAAGCATGTGTTGAACAGCACCGGGACCCCGAAGCACCCCGGGGTGGCGGTGAGTACGTTTATTTACGAGCTTTATAACGAAGATGCGAGATCGGGTGCGGTTTCCGAGAAGAACTGGGGGCTTTTTGACGCCAATGGGAGGCCGATTTACGTGCTGCATTTAACGGGGTCTGGAACCATGTTGGCTAATGACACCACGAACCAGACGTATTGTGTGGCTCGGGAGGGTGTGGACCGAAAGATGCTGCAGGCGGCTTTGGACTGGGCTTGTGGACCGGGGAAGGTTGACTGTTTGGCTATGGTTCAGGGTGCGCCTTGTTATGAACCGGATACGGTGGCTGCACACGCGACTTATGCTTTTGATGCTTATTATCATAGGATGGGTATGGCTGAAGGGACTTGTGATTTTAACGGGGTGGCTACTATTACTACCACTGATCCAAGTAAGTTCGGTTACGTTCATTAAGGGTTGTACTTTGTGCTTGTAATGTTGTACATTTAAGTGTAACATGTTGGTTGTTTTTTTGGTTTGCAGGTCATGGCAGTTGTATCTTTCCAGGAAGGTAAAAATCTAACACAATCCTAATGACGAAAATAATGGGTGCGGTTTTGGTAACGACAAACTAAATTGGCAGGGTGGGGGGTTAGTCAGCCGGACCCTGCCTGTTTTACTAATTTGGTGGTTTAACAGTTCAGTTTTGACGGTTTGAACTGATCTTTTTTATAAATCATTAGTTTGTATTTAAGTTTTCAAAACGATAAAGATGATTTGTTATCATAGAACATATTACAAAATGGTGAAGGTCAGTAATCGGTTTGGCTTACATGGCTGCTTCCAAGCTTCAAACCGACTGAACCATTAAACCGCCAATCTATGAAAACCTCAAACCGTTAGGATCTTAACTGTTTTTGGGCGGTTGGGTCAGTTTCAATGGTCTTTTGAACCCTCCAATTCCAGCAAGGTAACTTAAACCGTTTATAAAAAAAACCACCTAAGTTTCAATTTTGCTTATTTTTATGAATCTGTATAACTTGTTAAACTTTGCAACCTAAATTGAATGACCAAGTTACTAAAACTAGAGTGGTATTTGGAGTCGGTAACTTTTAATAACTTTAACAAAACACTTAACGGACTTGAAACACTTGATTACTATTGCGTGATATAATTCGAGTCTAAGTAACTTTTCATATTCAAATGACATTTTCTTAATGATTTTACTCTTGAGTATAGATGAATCTTCTCCTTTTGTATAAGGAATCAAACTCTTGACTTTTAACATCAAAAGTCAAAATTAACCTTATACTTTCATGACATCTGTTTTGTGCAGTAATGGGAGTAACGGGACCTTCATAAACGGCACGTCTCTCGCTCCGTCTTCAAACTCGACTTCCTCAAGTAGCTCGTTACCTTTCAACGCCCATGATTCGATCTCTATTATGAGGATTTTCATGGTGCTACTCTCGAGCATGGCATTCTTGTAAATTGTCACAAAAACTACGGTTCTGGATTACGCATTTTTGTTCCACCCCAAGAAGTGGGGTGGGCTGTAGGTTTGTGGTCGAGGTGGATTCGTTTGTAAAATTTTATTAGTAGAAACAAGCGAATCGCATATTTGTTCTTCGTAATCCATCATTCTTTGACCGTAATTTTCATTGTTTTTAGCGTTACATCTACGCGTTCTTGATAAAAAAAGAGAAGATACTGTAATCTTTGCCTATTTTGATTCAACTTTCATTGATCATCATGTAACAAGCCTCGCATACGAAATGAGAGGACCCTGGTATAGCACATTGCTTATAAGCATGCTTATTACAATAAGGCTTGTTACAAAAATCACATTTTGGTAAACTAAACCAACAACCTTCACATAACATGTCTTCACACGCTGCTTCATTGTCTTCATCATCAAACCCGACACACTTTCCACACTCTTCACACCTTGAAACGCAAAATTTACACCCTCGACAACTACCCGTTGTCCGTTTTCTATCACATGTTTCCAAAGGGCAATCATACACCATTCTCGGCTCATCACATTTCGGGCATATTTCAACGTCGATGGAAGAAGAATCGTTGGAGTTTAGCAAAGAATGGAGTGTTTGAAGGTGTTCTTTCGTGATGTTGGGGATACCATTTATCTTTAGCGTCCTTAAGGTTGCGTTGTGTTGATTTATCGTTGTCACTGCTTTGATGATCCCTTCGGGGGTTAAGCCCCGACATTGAGGCACATGTAGCTGAAAAATATAGGAGTTTTATAAAAGTTATTTTTATGTTCTAGAGTCGTTTAAAAGCTAAAGCTTGTAAACACTAGTTCAATTGGTTTGAGTTAGCAACTTCAGGGATGTTGATGACACTTGAAGCAATATCATTAGAAAATAACTAAAATCAAAGCTACAAATTTCAAATAAGAATGTGATTTAAAAGACAATGGAAATAATTGTTTTTCTGACACTTATATGTTAATAAACACATCAGTTGTATTTCTATAGTCGTGAGTTTTCTTTATATTTACGTATTATGAAAATGTACTGAAGTGTACAAACATTTCCTACCATTTTAAGAAAATATATTAGATACACGGCATTTCACTAACATTTAATTTGATACACGATCATAAAATACATGTTTAAATTAATTTCGACTTATTTCATAGCTATAACCATTACAACCTGTCTGACATGAACATATACATATAGTAATATAAAAAAGCTAAAAATTTGATCTTTTTTTTCTTCATTTGAACTAATTCTTGACGTGTTATTTAATTTTTCTATCATGATAATCACTTCGAAACAACATACTCAAAACACTCACAAAAGAAGTGATCATACCTTGTTAATCCCAGGATTATTAGCTACAACATGTTGGAGCCCATCATTTGTAATTTTGCCACAATTAACAAGAACCAAACTTCTAAGCCGACCCATCGCCTTTGAAGTAATTTTCATCAAAATTTCATCAGAAACCCGCGATCGTGGAACCTTATCTTCGACTACAATGTTCAACCATGGGAAGATATCGGTCTTCAAAGCGTCGTTGAAGGATCTACACACTTGAGCCATGGCAAGAAGCTCGAAAAGTGGAAGATAAGGCAGTACGAGGTACAAAGATTCATGAGGCTGTCCTGTGTTTGATGAATCTTGATTGGTTTCATGTTGTTTGTGGGTTGTTTCATTTGGAATCTCCATGTTTATGGGTGCAAATTGGGTTAACAAAGTTGAAGGGTTGTTTGTTTTACAAGATAAGAGTAATGTGGTTAAGGTTTGATGCAAGTTGACGAAGGTTGGCATTGGAGACCTTCAAGTTTATGATAATGTCAAATCTTTCCTTCAATATATTAAAAAGTTATGGGTTCGAGCCTTACACGAGCTTTTAATGAATATGGATTTCGCTATTGATGTTGGTAAATATTTTTAAATATATCTAAATATTTATTTTCTAAATTTTACCACCAATTGTATTAAGTTATTTTTTAAATACTTATTTTCTTAGTTTTGCTATGGATTTTGCAATAGATTTCATTTGGGACGGAATATCCTCAACTAAGCGCTAGCAATACGAGTCCATAGCTAATCCATAGTTATGGCGTGGCAAAATTTGTAACAGGCTTTTTTTGCAGCAAAAATTCGTAGCAAATACCTTTCTTTTGTAGTAATGCCCAGTTTAACAATTTTTACAAACCCAAAGGTGGGTTATCTATAAATCATTGAAACTGAATAGACCACTCAAACTGAAGCAAGTCGGCCCCTTTTGAGATTCATATGGTTGGTTCGACGGTTTTGATGAATTTTAGTTGGTTTGATGTTGTTTGTGGGTTGCTTCATGTGAAATCTCCATGTCCATGGCTGAAAGATGGTTCAACAAAGTTGAAAATGGTTGTTTAAGGTTATAATAGGAATTGTTAAATGTATACACCCAGTACAAACGGTTTAACATTTTTATAAACCAAAACAAAGGGGATTTTGTTAAATCATTGAAACTGATTGGACCTATTAAACGGAAGCAAGTAAGCAAGTAAGCTGGTTCAGCCGGTTTGAGATTCACATATTTCGCGCTTGATGGTTTAAAGGTCCGGCCGACATTTGAAACCGGAAACCAGCTCCTGATTATTTATATTTAGGTATATGTATTATATACAAAGCAATTTTACCATTTAAATGTTTTAGTACAAATTTACGATTTTTAAACAACATAAAATAATAGAAATAGTTTAAACTGCAAAAAACAACGTCAAACCTCCAAACCGATTAGATTAGTCTGTCATTTTACGAAACATTGTATTATTGTGGTCGGTCTAGCAATTTTAATAACGGTAACAAAAAATATAAAATACTTCTAAGTTTTAAGTTACCAAAGGAAAAATAATTTAGGAATTTAGGCCTTAGGTTATACCCCAGTTGGGCTTGGCCCAATGCGTTTGAGTCCAACACATAATGATCCAATAGCATCCATGGCCCATGGGCTATATATTCTATATCCTTCTATATAAGGGCTTCATCCTCATTGTGAATGGTCTTCTTATCCAACTATTATTAGAGAAAATATGCTCCTTCATATTACTCACATGCATCTTCTCTATCACCCACTTACTTATCGATACATGTATAAATGGTGATGATTTTTGATTGACTTGAGAGTCGGGGTGGTCTTGAGGATTCGGCCTTGGACCCCTTCTAACGAGCTTCTTCATGATGTTTCACAATCTTTAATTCCAGATGGAGTAGACGAAGTGTGACTAGTTCGTCTTCTCAACTGATATGACGATCCTGATAGTCATCTAGGTGGATCCTTGTATTAACATTGTCTATGACAAACTATACCAACATGTAGTAAAACAGGAAAAATCATATTAATGAGTATGTAAAGATTTTTTTTTTTTAAATAATAAAATTTGTTTAAATTTAGATAAGTCTTTGTTATTTCAAGTTCATGTCAAATTTTAGTTTAAACACCATCTGTTTAACATCTAGTAATTTGAATGAAGAGAGATTCCTAGACTTTAAGTATGATAAGATTGAAGAAAAAACCATCTATTTTGAAAGTGTGTACTGTTAAGAACTTCTATTATAATTAACATGAAGGTTACTTTTAAGGAGAAATGTTACGGTACAAAGTGTTTTTTTCGTACGAAGTTATCACGTAAGAATAAACGTTACGGGTGGAATTATAACGCATTGTAAAAATTAATTACGCAGAACGGATTTGTCACGCAAAGGTGGAATTGTAACGCAGAAATCTAATCCTTCTTGCGTGATTATTAATTATTCTTGTGTGATAATTCCACCCCTAACTTCGTATAATTCACACGAGAAAATCACTTTGTATAGCAACCGTTCTCTACATTTAAGGACCAAATATAAAACCCGATTCTATTAATAATTTGTCAATACAGATATTGCTGTGTAGCAGAATATGATGATTCCAATGCAAGGAGTTTTTTTTAGTTTATGCACATGTTATATCCAACAACAATGATAAGTCATTAATAAGATGGAATCAAAATAATTACTTTCATTACAGAAAGAACAATAATTTTAGAATTCATTTAACATGGGAAGTCTGATTCAACCACAACAATTCAACAATCATTTCTCAATATTACATATACTAACTTTTTTATTTATTTTAACAACAATAAATTCAGAATACATGCACAAACTGTAACAACATATCTTAAAATCTTCATGCACTCAAAAGATCATAATCAACGTTTCATTCCCGCCGGAGCAAACGGTGGCGCCGTGGCGGCGTGATTTTGCGCCTCCATGTTCCCATGCCATCCTAAATACATTGCAAAATGAATAAAATCTAGAGTTAGAATATTATTCTACACTTGTTAATTTAAAAGACAAATATCAATACACTTATAAGACGTTACCAAGAGCCATGTTAAATCCACGATGTTGAAGCTCACGATACTCTTGGCACATGGCGCATGGCTCGCAACAACAATGGACCAAACAGTCATTACAAGGTTCCTCAGGCAACATGTATTGTTGTCTCATTTTAGACCGATACGTACAAGAATATATAAACTGACATCCGGTGAGTGTTAGAAGTATACTGTAAAGGGCCCCGTGAACGGCACAAGCTGTTTTTAGACATTAAGTCATAATTACTAGTGGTTAAATCATATACTCTCATAAGTCTTAAAGAGATGATGTAATAGTAAACGTCATAAAACCGCTTTTAAAGTTCAAAATCATGCATCTCTCACATAGGCACAACCCTATATATGTTGGTATGTCTAACATTTCCTTAAATAATGCTAGGACTTTAAGCACAATTTAAGGGTCCCAAATTTTATTTATTTTTAAAAATAATTAATATTAAGATTTGATTAAAATACATAATACTCTCATTGTGCGTTTACACATACACACGTTTATGTTTATAAAAAAATATTTTAAAATTGAATTTCGCTTTGAACATTAAGATAAGTCTAGCAGACTCTTGGACCTCTACACCATCAAAGATGCATAGACACTTACAAGTAGTTCCCCTGTCCACAATCTCAGCTATTTGTCCGAATGTAATGCATGGACACCAACACGTAATGCAACCTATCATCGAACAAGTGTCACAAGATCAACGTTAATAAAATTTTATTTGGTTAACAATCGTTTATACAAAATAACTTATGGACAAAGGTACGTTATAACACGCTTACAATTGGAGACATTAGAGGTGCAGTCACAAAGACCGGAGGACCATTGGCCCGCATAGGTCATATGTTGCAGTGGGGCCGCCATCGGTGGTGGTGGTTGACCGTTTGGTGTTGGTGCCGGTTGACCGTATGCTGGTTGTGAATACTCGGTTTGATTGTACATGATTATAAAGCAATGGGATTGTTTGTTTGAATTGGTGATGTGATGAATGATATAATTTGGAGTGATATTTATAGGCACCAAGTTGGTAATTGTTGTAAGGTCAATACTAGGTATCTGTATCACATATAGGGATTAAATAATGTGTTGATAGAGTTGAAATCTGGCATAATATCTTATTAGTTGTTTATCAAATTATGTTTTTGTAAATTGCGTGTAACTTACATGTAAATACAACCCATGTAATCTGGACTCCACATGGTATATATGGTTAGTCTTTGTATAGAACTTTTTATATATTTAAAACTAGCAGTATCAATTTTAAAACTCATTATTTTCCAATCTAAAAAATTAAAAATTAAAATAAAATTAGAAAATTATGATAAAGTGTTAAATATTGTTTTTCTAATTAAACAATTAACTAATGTATTTTTGTTCTCTCATATATATAACATGAAATATGTGTTTTAGTATAAACCTTATTATAAATGCTAGCTTAGTAATTAAACAAAAATTAACCGAAAAAGGGTAAACCAACCCATTTAGAAAAAGCCATTATAGTGAAACCGAAATCAATCAGAAATTAAATGATGATAATGTTTATTGAAATAATATAATATTTAAAAATGAAAAGGTCTCCTTGGCAAGACTGATTTGTGATGTTAAAGCTCTAACACGTCTAGGGTTAAGATTAGATCTAGCAGCAAGGGCCTATCAAAGTTGCAGGAGTATCTAGATGGTACATAGCCTCTAAATCATCTTGTAATAGTCTAAATCATCTTGTAATAGTCTTGGAGTCTAATTGTAATCTAGTCTTGGAGTTTGATTGTAATCTTGTTTCTTGTGGTTTTAATTTCTTGCTAGCCGTTTTAATAAAATGTTTGTTGTTTCAAAATAAAAATAAAAATTAGCAATGGTTACAAATAATGGAATTTTCAACAATTAATAGAAAATTAAGTGATGAATGCTCAATGATTCATGATTAAAAAGGAACTCAAACTTTAATTGGTTAAAAATAAGTTATGGGGTTCGAATAATAATTTGTTGAGTTGTATTTAAATTAAATATCAATTTTTTTATATTAAAATTGGATTGATATACTGTCAAATGTGTGGAGAAAATGTAGGATCATAATGGATTTGAAATTTTAGAAGTGATAGATTATGGGGTTAGTTATGGAAATTATTATAAAACTACGATATTAAACCAACATGATTTAATTATTAATGTATCATTATAAGTTTGAGTCATTTATTTAATGATCTAAGCATCCAGATTAGTTTTTATGGTTTTGAAAATATTAATGAGTTCTAAAATACCTACATTATATAGGGTCCGGTTACTATACAAAGTTTAATTTTCGTGTGAATCGTACCAAGCCACCAGAACGTGACACGTGTTTTTTGGCGGAGGGTAGTTTCGTCCGCGCTACAATTACGCATAAAAGGTACATAATTACGCAAGTTATATTTATTATTACGCAAAGAAAAATTACTAATGTTATTAAAAATAATCACGCAAGTTATATTTATAATTACGCAAGTTATGTTCATAATTACGCAGTGAATAATCACGCAAGTTATACGCACAATACATAGACGTTTTTTTTTTTTTTAAAAAACATTGATTTAAAAAAAAAAGTATAGCAATACTATACTCAAATTAAAGAGAATAAAATGCTCAATTTTATGATGTAATTTTTTTAAAATAACGTCGAATAAAAAGTTATATAAATTTAAAAAAACTGGGAGAGTTTAAAAAAAATCAACAGTTGTAGTCTATTTTCGATTTTACCCCTCCAGCCATCATTCCATGCGTGATTATTTTATTTTTAATCTGAACCGTTATCTCCTAAATCAATGGTTGGAAGTATTTCGCACACTTCGCACGATTTTTCAACTTTGTACCGTAAACTTTCTCATACTATATATATGTGTTCTGGTATAAATCGAAAATATCTTGTGAAGCTTTATCTAGTTGATAAAACAACTTAAACTAACTGTTGCACGTCATAAAAATTATAAAAAAAGTTTGATGATAACTTCATACATAAAAAGTAGCAATGTTTGAACGATTCAAACTATTATTTATATATACATTTATGTTATACAAATACATGTATGGCATGTTCATGGAATATTTCTTATATTTAGAAAACGGTTTTTTAATTAAATATTTCGTTCAATGATTTGACTTTGAACATCATCTTTTTGAATGATTCTTGTTAGGATGAAAGAACCTGAAATTGATTATATAATAAAACTATTGTCTTCTTATTAAAAACTACTAATTCAGTAATTTCAACCATCTTGTTACACACTTGCTAGTAGAGATATAATGGAGGTTTTAACGGTATTAAAGTGGATGAAAATAAAAACATTTAATAAACTACAGTGATTGAAATGACAAATTTAACGAAACGTCAAGGACGAAAAAAAACATTTTACTCTATTTTTATGTCTTATACTCATTTGTTTAGTGAATTGTGCTATATATTTGATCCTACACGTACATAAATACATATAATTAACATAATTATGGAATGACTAATCTACTAAAAGAGTAACAAAAGTTTCTATTTTTTTAATTATACGCGTAATGCAGCAAGTCGTAACACGAAAAAGGAAAACATAGCTTAGAAATGTAGATATAAATAAGCATGTTACGTGTTTGCATCTAAAATATAAGATGGCAACTCGGGAAAGTAGGTAGAAATTAGCACGTGGCAATGGTATATTTAATATTTAAATATATCATATTGTTGTTGTTAAAGAATTAAATAAATAAATTAGTTAATATGATATTTTATTTTGTTTTATGATCTCAAAATGTATCCAAAGAAAAGAAAGGGGTGGCTAGGATAAAAGACGGGTGGGCCTCATCACTTGCACAATCATATGTATTAAAAGGTTGTACAGCTTGCTTATATTCTTGTAGAACACTATTAACATACTTTTGAAATGTAAGTATTTGTAATTAAAACTAGATTTTTAACCTGTTTATTACAATAGAAATTATATAGTTCTACCTATGTATTACATGGTGTTAATCATTAAAAAAATACAATCTATAATTATATACTCTTCTTATTACCGTAATTACATATTAAATTACATCAACTAATAAGAAATGAAAACGAAATTGTTTAAGGGTGTTTTTGCTACAAACTATTTTTTATTTAGCAGATCTTCTTAGTGAGAAAAAGTGCAGAATCAATGGCACCTTCTTCATAGATTGATCTCCCACAAACATTATGCTGAAACTCAAAAAGAAACACTACAAATACAACAAGTCGAAAAACATAATTATATTGCACATGAGAAGGACTTAAACCCAATGATAACATCAAGAAATGCTAAAGTCTTTTGTTTAGATGATCTCAATGGAATTCAATCGCATAAAATATGCATCTATTGGGTTAAGAAGCGTGCATATAGGTAACAAAATGGGTCGGACGTGTAACCTCGTACAAGTGGGATAATATGATACAAAGATGATTCAGAAAAGATGAAAGAAAAGATGTATTTTAATTTAAGAAAGAGGTTCAAATACAAAGTGTATTTTTGCTACAAAGTGTGAGAAGACACAATGAGTCAAAAAAAATCACAAAAAAATTATATCTCACCATTTAAATCGAATTTAAAAAAGTAATTCCGAGCTTTTGTTTCCCTACCCGTCCTCACTAAGAAAAAAAATAAACGAAAAATAAAAAAAATATAAAAAATTAACGTTTTTTATTGTGTCATTTTTAAAATGCACAATAACATCATTGTGTCATTATGAAAGACATAATGACGTCATATGAAAGACATAATGACGTCATTATGAAAGACATAATGACGTCATATGAAAGACATAATGACGTCATTATATCATAAAAGGCACAATTAATTTTTTTTTATTATTTTTATTTTTTTCTGAAAGAGGATGACGAGAGGAACAGAGACTTCGAAGTAATTTTTTGACATTCGATTTAGATTGTGAGATATGATTTTTTTATGACTTTTTTAGAATCATTGTGTCTTATCACACTTTGTAGAGCAAAAATACACTTTTTAGAATAATCTCTCACTTAATTTAATACAGAAGCAAGCTCATTCTTGGTGTTGTTATGTCATGAACATATATATATATATATATATATATATATATATATATATATATATTATATATATATATATATATATATATATATATATATATATATATATATATATATATTTGGTCTAAATGAAGTCTTAAATCATATATATGAAGACAAAATATGTTATATCATGAACATGTCTAAACTAAGTCAAAGGAGACTTCTCAAGTTTCTGAAAACATGAGATGACAGTTTTTGTTGTCGGATGCATCTAGTTTGATAGCTTGATAAGATTCTACCTTTAAGGTTTACTAATCACAAGATCAACACAAAAACAACTAAAACAAGTATAAAATTTCCACAACAAAGATTGAAAGAGAAATATGTGCTCTAATGGCTATAAAGAAATCAAGAATTCTAGTTTTACTTTTCAATGGTTGTTTTACTTCTCAATAAAGTATGCTAACCAGGACCATCCCTTAAAATCATTAAAATATGTGGCCTTGAGCGAGTAAGAAAAAATGGCCTGGGGTCAAGAATGATATGTATAAAGTCTATAACACGGCCCCTTAGAACCCGTCCTGCCGGTGGGTCAATCGATCTTCTGGCCAGGTTTCTTAATTGATTTTTTTTCTAAATTTTGGGTTTAGATTAGATAAATGATAGTGGGCTAAATTAATCAAAATATTAATGT
This sequence comes from Flaveria sonorensis, assembly GCA_025506505.1. Taxonomy (NCBI): domain Eukaryota; kingdom Viridiplantae; phylum Streptophyta; class Magnoliopsida; order Asterales; family Asteraceae; genus Flaveria; species Flaveria sonorensis. Next base: position 2,499,599 of record CM046434.1, read on the forward strand.
GCTCTAAGGTTTAGTAGACTAAAATAAATAAATTGTTATTAGGTTTGTGAATGTCCTATAAGTTTTCTAAATAAAAAATACACACATAATACAAAAATTAAAAAATATCGGGCCCCAAGGGAGATCAAGCTTTGGGCAGTCACCCATCCCGCCTCCTCTCAAGGCAGCCAATGAGAGAACTCTATGATCATCTTGACCTAAGAAATATTACACACTATCTAGATAAATAAATCGAATAAAAAAACCAGCGATAACGATCATAACGTTGCAAAAGCTAGGGAATCATTATCTTGGTTTGCTAGTCTCCTATGATAGGATGTTTTTTTCTTTAAAAAACCATGTTACCATACTCATCATAAACTAATCATAGTGTTGGAGCTGTCGAGCTTGCTTGTTTTAATCCAATTATTACAATACCTAAAACTCTAAAGGGTTCATTTCAGAAAGTGCAATAACCCTATCAAAGATGTTGGCAAATCGTCATAACCTGAAATATGATTTGGTCATATTGTTTTTTTCTCATTATATTACAAGCCAGGGTGTTCAAAAATATCTGAATCCGAGTATCCGATCCGAAAATCCAAATCCGATATATCCGATTTTTGGATATCCGAAATTCCGATGTTCGAAAATTCAGATTTGGAATCGGATAGTGATTTTCAAAAGTTTAGGATATTCGGATATCCGATTATCCAAAAACTAATTTTTTTATCTTTTTAAATTTTAAACATAATTTTATTTTAGGTTGAGATTTTTTAGTATATATTAGGACTTTTATGATATGAATTGGTTTTTTATATTATTTTTATAATAGCATATATCTAATTATTGTAAAAAATAAAAATATATAATGAATTTCGGATATCCGAATCACTATCCGTATCTGTATTGGAAATTTCAGATACATATAGTGATTTCTACTATCCAAAAATTTCGTACATCTGAAATTTTGAATATCCGACTTTAAACACCCCTATTCACGAGCATACATCAAAATATCCAATAAAGAGATCACCGTCCATAGCATTGCTCCCAAAATTCTTAGTGTATGCACCAATACGTTGGAGCCACTCTTCTAGCATTAGAAAATTGAACTATAATTCCCATGGCCGCTAAAAATGTCACAATCTTAACAAAACAAATGATCATGTAGAGGTGTACAAACCGGTTTTTTTATCCAAACCAGTTCGGGTTCAAAACCGAACCAGTTTTTTTTGTAAGGGGGTTAAATCGGTTTTTTCCAAACCGGTTTGGCTCACTGAAAACTCGAACCTGTCAAACCGATTCGGACCGGTTTGAAACCGGTTCTTTTTAACAAACCGGTTTTAAACCGGCTTAACCGTTTTTTAACTTTTTAAACCGGTTTATAAACCGTTTTGAGGGTGGGGTTACCAAACTGGCATACAACCAGCGGTTCAGGTCGGTTTCGGGACTGGTTTGGGCCAAACGATTTTTTCTTGAAACCGGTTCGGTTTTTTTGGCAAACCAGTTCCCGAACCGGTTTTTTTACCCATGTCTGCGACCATGTGGCATAAACATCCTGTGAATTTAAAACATAAAATAATTAAACAAACAATACCATAAACATTATTCATGACCTGTTTCCCCATTGGAGGAGAGATCACAACATAAGGTTTGCTTCTTCCACAATTTTGTACAAACGATCCCTACCTCCATCGATGGTTTCCATCACGAAGGCAAACCTGTCACAACCAAAATTAACAATTTAAAACCAGAATCAATAATTTGTTATCATTCAGTGCATTAGAAAATTTGTTATTGGATCAATTGAATGTACTCCAAAAGTTGTTTAATCATCAGAACGGAAAATATAATAAATAGATGAATATGGCATACGTTTCCGACCACGGTGTGGATGAGATTAGGCATACAATGTAAGTAATGGAGAAAAGCATACCTGTTGAATTAGGGAATCATAACACTGTATTTATCTTATCTTTATTGTTGGACTCAGAGGAGAGTAAATTCAATGAGTGTGAGGCAGAATGGATGTGAAATTAGGGTTTCTTTATTGAAAACGGGTCATATTAACACTGAGTCATAATCCTCGTGTTTTAGCTAAACGGGTCATAGAGGGTTTAAGCGGGAAATTTTTTATAAGGTGAAATCTGATGCTAATATGTGTCCAAAGTTGTAATAAATTATTTGGAGAAGTTATAATTGTTATTTATTTTGTGTTCTAGTTGCAACTTGCAAATGATTTGATGTTAGAGGTTGGCAATATACCCGGGTTTGAACCCGACCGGACCCGAGTACCAGTAGGACCCGAGAAGGGGTATACCCGGTTTGGATTTTAGAAATTTCCTTACCCGAACCCAAACCTGGAACCAATTGAACCCGAGTACTACCCGGTTCTAGCCGTTTTTTTGGCCCTTTTGAAAATCTAGTCGTTTTTAACGGCTATATAGCCGTGATCGGGTGGTGAAAGTTCGACGTTTAAAGGCTTTATTTTCATGTTTACGTGTCAAATTATGGCAAATAGAGTTACTTTTGGAATATTATTGTGTTTGTAGGATAAATGTGAAGTATACGAAGATGTTGGAAGAAACGGGACGAAAATTGGAGTTCGGGAGGTGAAGATATGTAAAAGAGATGTTTCAAAAAAGTTGTAACTTAAAACGGGCATAACTTGAGCTAGGAAATGAGTTACGAGGCCCACGACCTATCAACGGAAAGATCTCGAAAAGTTACACATGAAAATCAGCTTTGTGCAGAGGGTGGCAGCACCAAAAGCCATTCTGGGCGCCATTGACGCCACCGGCGTCAGTAAACCCGAAACCTTACCGACGCCTCCTCTGACGCCTAACTTGACGCCAAACTGCAGCCCCGACACTACTAGTGGCGCCACTGATGCCGAGCGCCACGTTTTGGTGGATTTTAACCTAATTTGAGAGGTTTTAAAGGGGGATTAACCCTAATACGAAAATAACCGTTTTACACTGCAGTCTTGACGAAAAGCAGCATCTTTCATCATTCCAAAGCCCTTCCAACATCAAGATCATCAAATCTACATGATCAATTACAATTATGTTGAAGAATCAATGATGAGGCAAGGCTAATTCGTTTGTGATTCACTTCAGGGGGACGAGTTTGTGTAAGTTTTTATTTTTCTTAGTTTGTAACCTAGATTTGAGATTGGATCTTAAACTTTTAAGTTCTTGTGGATTCAATTCAAGATTTGATTATTTAAATGATTTGATTATGTTTAACATAACTTGGATTCTTTATAACTTTGGTTTTCTTTAATCATTGTATGATTGATTATTAAAATTAGGGTTACATAATTCAAATTGGTGATTGTGTGAATGAAGTCCTTTAAGCTTTAATCTATAATATCACTAAGATCTTATTATTTTTAAGTCACCATTAATGACTTCTCACTAGGTTTCATTAAAGAAAAATTGCAACTTTACCAAACCTGAATCTTGAAGTGGGGTTGTTTTTCTCCAAGATTGTTAAAACCTAAACTTTTATTTTGTTATTTGATTATTTCTCAATTCATTAATCAAGCAATTTACTTGAATGTTTAATGTTTTTAGATTAATCGTTACTAGCACTTTTCTGTGATTCCCTGTGGATTCGACACTCTTCTTACTCTATTAAGGGTGAGTAGGCACTCTTTAATATATATTTTTGACCGACCACACGACATTGGTCAAGCCGTTACCTTCGATTTATGATCGTTTTTTTGGTCATTTTTACCCTACAAGTAGTATAATAGGTGTGGGTTGATATGATTGAGTACCTGTGACAACCGCAAATTTCAGGTCAATACAGACCCCGACCTAGTCATAATTACACATATCATGCTTGATTCTCAAATTTGTTCCATTTATGAACTCATTCATTCATTGCAAAATTTCATGCGTAACTTTCATGCATTGGTGATTCGGCGTAATTACCAGTCTTACACGCGATACAACCGGCACACACGAGCGTTGGTGATAATTATATATACACACTAGTAAATACTTTAAAGTGTTCAAGTATTTTTATATTCCAAATTAAATACATTGGAAAAGTTTAAACTTATAAATAAACCTATCGCGTAACTTGATATCTTACCCGAACGAATCGTTTTAACGCGATGCTAGATACATGACGTATCACTATTATATATGCAATATTGAATATGTAATATTATATAAGTTCTTATAATATATCAATCTATTTTAAAAAAAAGTAAAAAAGTAAAAAGTAAAAAATAAAAATATATAAAAATACCTATAGTGCAACAAAATACCACCCAAATACCACCCAAATACCCATACCACACAAAATTGAAAATCAAACCCCCACCCATCCCTTTTGGCCGTCCTCCTACACCCCCCTTTCCTTTATTTTCTTATTTTGTTGTTTTTTTTTCCTCTTTTCTTGTCAAATACCCAAGACCACTTTGCCTTTTGTAAATTTTGAGATTTACCATCTTTGTGTTAAAGAAAAGGTTATGATCAAAGTAACATGTCTTACTACCAAATTGGAATGTATTTTCCCTCCTTAAATTTGACCAACAAGAAAGAGTTGTCAAATCTTAAAGTATTCTTACAAACACTTGACATTATAAAGCAAGAACTCATCCACAATTCACCTATACATTTCACCAACTTCCCTTCTCTTCTCGCCTCCCTTCAAATTTCAGCCAAAGCACCCCCACCCCCACTTCATTTGATTTCCAACTCTTTTTCTACAAATCTTGGGTGATTCAAGTGCCATAATTAAAGATCAAGTGATTTTTGAAGCTTCCAAGCATCCTACAACATCTTCTCCACTTTTTCTTGCTTGATTCTTAGTTCAAGGGATCAAGTCTTTCTCTTTGCATTTCAAGATCATCTTCTCCTTGCTTGTTTAAGGTTAGAACCTTGTTCTAATCTTCTATACATCACCGTGATGTGTCCATGTTCATAATCATCCTAAGGTGCTCTAGCAAAGCTTATAAGTAACAAAACATGTAAGAGTTTCTGGCAGATTCATGTTCTGTGTTTTAGACACCATAACTCGACCTAAACACGTCCAAATGAATCGTTTATTGAGCCTAAAATTAATCTTAGAATGTCTAGTTTCAACGCATCCAACCTTGAAATTTTAGATAAGTATAACCCATCCAAAACGTACAAAATGATTAAGGTGTTGAATTTGAGTTTTTGGCAGATTAGATAGGGCAGAAAGATTGAGGCATAAGTTATGCTTAAAGTAATCAAATGGAGTTTTTCTTTCCATATTAGCTTAGCCTAAGATGTTAGGTTTAAAAGTACTATAAATCTATTTGTAAAAGTAGGGTTTGACCCCTCAAAAAGATGAAATCCATGGACATGTACAGGAAAAATGCTGCACTGACATCTGTTGCCTCATGACCCATTTCGAGGCACTTAAACTTAGTTTATATTACAAGATATACCTTTTTTGGGAACCTAAGACATAGAGCTACATGTGGTAAAAATATCAGATTTTTAAATATTCTTTGTACCATGAAAATGGGATGACAATCAGACCTAAAAATCTCTGTTTCTGTCAAATGCTACATTATATAAAGTAAACTTTTGGAAGTATTTGGTAAAAAGAAACTCATGCACACGGAAATTATAATTGCATCATACTTAATATAAAACCATACAATACATTATGTATTTTTAGGAAGATAACTATGAAGACAAGAATCTAAATAAAACATTAACGCTCGACATGTCTAACAGTCAATGACGTTTTCAAAACTAACTTTGTGGATGAGTTATGCATGACCATCTAGGGTTAGTAACCATGACTCATGAATATATTGTGAATTTGTTTAGAAGATCCTAGACCGATCATACTTGCGGACTATTGCTAATATTCACGCGTGCATTACAATTAGTTCACGGTCTCATTTTTACTTGTTTCCATTTTGGGGAGATTACATGCAAATTACTATTTTCATGGACACCATTACTTGTCAATGATTTCGCATGTTATATAAGTTGTTACTTACCGTATGAAGTCCCCTGTTATCGAACCGTTAGTTTATTTCCCAAAGCGAGGTAATCATGGATAGTACTATTGGGTTTGACTACCCCCACCCGGTTAATTACCCTAACCTTGACTGGAGGTCTAAACGGGTGCATTATTAGTCTGTTCAACCCTATGCTTATGGTAGGCATGGGTAGGGGCAATCTATTACAATTACAGTCTAGCTTCGTTGCGATGTTTATATAATGTTGTAGTATTGTTTGATCGACAATCAAATCATGGAAAGACTTGTGGTCCATTACACTGTTAACTATTACTTTAAAACTGTGAACTCACCAACTTTATGTTGACATATTTTTTCATGCACATTTTCTCAGGTATTTGATAATTGCATCAAGTTAAGCTAGTATGAAGCACATCGCATTTAGGACCAATCTCTTTTGGACATTATTTATGTATTTGTCGAGTTTGGAAAACGACTTGCATTATTCCTTTGCTTCCGCAATTTGACTCTGAAAACAATTATTTTAAACTATTTGCGACGTATGTTTTACCAAATCATGTAGTGGTCGATCATGACTATGATTCCATGACGTTCGCACCCCACGGGAAACCGACGTGGATTTGGGGGTGTGACAGTACCCAAGTCCCCATCGCAAAAACATACGCAAAAACACAAAAAATACTTTCGTTTACACTTTTACTCTCTCGTTTTACACTTTCACTTCTTGAATCTTGATATAGCTCACTCACAATCTTCCGTTGGTCAAGGTTCGTCAACGCTCCAACCGTCGTTGTGTTCTTGCACACAATCGTAACATGGATATTTGATGCAATTGGGATATGGTTGAGTTGAGTACGGGTCAGTAAAGGCTCATTGCAAGTATTGTGGAACTTTGCTTGCTAAAGATTCAAACATGACTTTAAGCAAAAACATTAGCAAGAAGTTTTGCAAGTCGTTGAAAAGTAATCCGGATTCGCAACAAACACAATTGGGTGGAGATGGTGGAATTTTTAATTACGATTTTGTTAATACGTTTGAGATCGAATGGCGAAGTTCGTGATTCAAGAAGCTTTACCTTTTAGTCACTTCGACAATCCTCGGTTGACCAACTTGATTCGAGAGACGCTTCAAACTCGTTACACCCATGTAAGTCGTACTACACTTAGACGTTATTGTTTAAAATTATCAAAACAAGCAAAAAATAATTAATTGTATTTTTTGAAATTTAAATGCCGGTTGTAAACTTAACTAGTCGACTCCACCCGGTTTACCCAATCGTACCTTTGTGTCACTGCTCATTGGATAGATCCCAAATCATGGCAAATGATGAAACGTACGATTGCATTTGAACTTTTCCCTATCCACACACCGGAGAATTTATATTTTACTTTTTGGATAATGTAATAACTAATTTTAATTTACAAATTAAAATTTTTTTAATTGCATTGATAACGCCTCCAATAACACAACTGCGGTTGAAAATTTTAATTAAATATCTTTCAATTGCCAACGGCGATTTTTCCATACTCGTTGTATGTACATATTATAAATTTAGTAGTGTAAGACGGGTTATCCGTGCAATATGTTGATAACTTTATTAAAGCTTTTCGATTTATATTACACGGCATTTAAAAAAAAAGTCGAAAAAGATATCAAGATTATTAAATACTTTGTAAGGATACGGATCTATATTTTTAGGGTTTTATTGGGATGTACCTACCAGGTGGAATTCAACTTGTCCATGTTTGATTATGCTTTAAACAAAAAGACACTTTAAAAAACTTTTCATAGTAGTCTTCGGATGATGTCGGGATGTGACGGCTAACGACAAAGGGGTACCCCCAACAACGAGCTCGGTAGATATAGTGGAACGGATTTTATTTCCACTATGACGACCGATAATTATCGTGCGTTCGATATTTTGTCTTGGTGGAAAGGAATCCCAATTTCCTATTCTTTCCGCTATGGCCCGTCATTACTAAGAGTCCAAGCTTTTTATGGTAGATTCGGAATCTGCGTTTTCTTTAGTGGTAGGGTAATATCATTACGAAACAAGACTAACTCCGGAAGCGGTGGAGATGTGTATTGTTTAAAAGATCACTTAGACGTGATGAATGTATACAAGACCAAACAGCCTTGAAGACGAAATTGCACCCGAAGCTAAATTACACGATGAAGAGGTACAAGAAGGGTATCTTCTGGCATATCCGACGAAGAATTAGCATTTGATGAAGACTCTCATAAAAAATAAATATAAACGATAAGTTAATAAAAGTTTATGTTATTTTTATTGATTCATTAATGTATTTTTAAGTTTTTTATTAAATGATGAATTTAATGTTTATTTAATATTGTTATAGAAATACATGACGATTAATCCGACCTTTATTCAAAATTAATAAATGGTGGACGACGACGACGATGATTTTTATTAAATAATAATACACACATAGAAAAACCGGATTGTACCCGGTTTCTTACCCGACCCGGACCAACCCTACCCTAACCGGTGTGTACCGGGTAGGGTTTTCATTATGGTGTACCCGACCCAGGTTCGTACCCGATTTCACTTGTACCCGGGTAAAAAAACCCGATTAGGCCATACCCGTTTTGTACCCGGGCTCGGGTACGACCTAAAATCCGATTCATGCACCTCTATTTGATGTTACATTAATCTGATGGCCCAAGCCCCAAAGAGGCCTGAAATGATTAACGTAAAGTACGAGAGTACGAGAGTACGAGACTACTATATGTTGGACTTCTGACGCCAGAAATGAAGGTGTGCTGAGGCCTGAGGCCCAAAATGAACCAGACTTTGAGGAGGTACTTGCTTAGTTGCTAATTTGCTATGGGTATAAACTTCAAAGTTACAGTTAATTAATTTAAGTCGTTAACTGGCTATTTAAGATTGTTTAGTTATAAACATGAATCAGGTCATGCTTAAGCTAAGCTAAAACTTATTTAACAAAGGAGTTTAGCCTCAAGCCTTTTACACCAATCTTCATTATTTTGTATAATTACATATAAGTGTTAAAATTAATTTTTATTATAGAAAAAAACTAAAGAATTCATATTACAATTCTACATACGAAAATATAGTTATATATACAAACAAACATTTTAAAAAATTAGTGAACGAGTCATGCTTTCAAGCTTATAATAAACAATTAAACAGTCGAGCTTGAGTTTTAGACATAAGCATGTAAAGAGGAAAATTAGAGTTTAAATTAAGTTTAAGTTATACTAGCTCGAGCTTGGTTTAAGCTCTAATAATTGTATTTAAATTAGATAGTATTCAAAGCAACATGTTAGTTAGTTAGTTAAAAAGTATCAACATTCTAAAGGTTGCGGTATATTGATCTCACGCTTGTTATTTATTAAATAACAAATTGAAATAGATTCAATATAAAATACGTGATTTTTAACTGGTAAAAAGTATATAATTCCATGTTTTTAATTGATTAGTTAAGGTTATGACTTCAATCACAATAACCTTATCACTATATATGAAGAATATATCAAATGGATTATCAAGTTCAAGTTGTGATGGAAAGTAAATTATTATTGAAACTAAAAACTTTGAAGTGCATTTCTGAGCTAGTATTCACACTAGCATGGGGAACTGCATAGCCGATATGTGATATGCGAAGTGACAAACTGATACAGACTCATAACCCGTGGACCATGACCACCCATCAAGAGCTCCATTTAGATCGTCACCATGTTTTATTTTCTACATGATGTTCCCACGTTTCTAGTTATTGTATGTTTTTAGTTTAATTGTAGTCTTTGCCAATCCTTGTTAGTCACATTTGAGTCTGCACGTGTCCATTTTTAAGTTAGCATGAACAGTGTTAAGAAGATTTTGGTTAATAAGGAAGAGAAGAAAAATTATAACAATAGTTTTACGTTTTTTTGTTATTTATATTTTTGTAATTTTACTTTTGTTTGGGAGATCACCAATCTCAAACTTGACTATATCACATACCACTTCCTAGATTCGTTGAAGTTAGGCTAAGATCTTGCACATCATTAAACAAAGGGGTCAGATGTCATGTCATGTGCGTAAAAACTCCAATATAAAGAATCTTATTAACAATGACCAACAGTCATATACCTAAACAAAATTTAATATCTTTTATGTTTTTTTAAATAATTATAAACTTTAACCCAATCTAAAAGTTAACGATAATCATTAGCAAATGTGTCATTTTTATCCCTTTTCTTTCTTAAACTCATCACCCCAATTTACATTTTGGTCGTAATCATCATGTTTAGCAAAATTAATTCCATTAAACATCAAAATAGACATGAGTTACATCTTTCAATGTTTGACCCCAATTTTCCCTTAATTACAGGAACTTCACTTTATAAAACAAGACAACAGCATACCATGTTGGACATGATAGATTTAACAATAATAATTAGATAGAATTGCAACTTTTTCCACTTGGAAATCAACGCTAATAACGGCGGTTTATCGGGTAAGCCATTAAGGTAGGGTGACCATTTTGCGCACCACTACCCAATGAACCACTTTTAAAAATCAAGGATGGGCTGCAAAGTAGCCTAAGAGTCCCACCAATGGTGCGTTTATATACGTCGTTGGCTCGGTCTCTTGAAAGAAGGGTCTGGAGTCAGGAACGCGTCGGTGGTGTTGGGCCCACCGACTACGGCTCCGACTAGTACGTTTGGGTTTGGGTCTGGGCTAAAGAAGTAACGAGAACCAGCTTTGCAACCTATGGGGGGGATGGACTCTGACCGAGGTAACGAGCTGCCCCGGTGGTGTATCCTTAGTGGGTAACGAGGACCGTATCCGACCATGTATGACATTCTCATCGGATTATCTCCAAGAATATAGTTCACCTGTGAATCAAGTAAGAATGTAAGATGATTTAGAACGGATGTTTCAAGTTCTAAGTTCTCATGCTAAATGTACTAGGCGTGTTTAAAAACTGTCAGAACCAATCAAACTGCCCGAACTCAAACAATTTGATTTGTAGTTTGATGATTTGACAGTTCGGTCTGGTTTGAAATTTAGAACCGATTGTGTAAACCGATCAAATCGTTTAGCCTTCACTATTCATACATATATTTTTCATTTCTGAAATATGTAGTTATGTATATGTATTAATATATACTACAATCACGAATTATCTTTTTCATTTTAAAACTTTAAGCAAAACTATTGATTTTGGAACAAAAAGTTGGTTTAAACCAAAACGAGTAAACAAACCCAAGCAATTTTGTTTTACGTTTTTTAAAACCTTAGTTAGCGGTTTAACCCATAAATAAAAAAAACGACCAAATAAATCCCTAAACACCGGTGTCATGTACAAGTTTGGTGTTTGATTTTTTGGTAACAATGTAACATTATGAGAGGTCCAAAAAGGCCCATGACTCAAGGGAATGTTTGAGTGTAAAAGGTAGAAAACATTATAACCGTTGTTCTTTGTCGGGACTTGAATATGGCCCAGAATTAACTGCAGCTATCCATTTGGCAATAACCCATGTCATGAAACATGGTCCCAGTACTAATGGGTACTACTATTAAAGCGCCAATGACGCCCTTCAATCAATCAATAATTCCATCATGAAATTCCATTTATTATTACAGTTTTTCAAACCATTTTTGAAAGTTGTGTTGATAAAATATACTATGTTTTTCCCTCTTCCTCCATATCTATGATCCAAGACATAAAATGTTTATGTGGTTCACAAAATTATGTATTGTGAACAGCATAATCAAACTTTTACCAATTAATAAAAAGTAAAATCAGAGATTGAATTAACCTGACGTCTGGCTAAGCTTTTGAGAAGAGCAGGGGAAGCTATTTTATCGCCACATGGCACAACGCGATGAGCGTGGCTTAAGTAGTTAGAATAAGTCAACAGTAGAAAAGATAGTGAAGTCACATGTTGCATATTACTTCCTCCAGCTTTGAATATTAATCCACCTGATTATCACCAAATCAACACTTGTAAAACATTCATCTCAAAACGGGTTTATGTGATTAGAAAAAAGAAGGAAAGGAAACCTGGTGAGTATTGAACTTGAAGATGTGCGGTTCCGGGCAACAACGAGCAGATGAAAGCATCAGCGTTGTTCTGGAATGATTTCAGTTCCGGCGATTTTCCCATCAACACTTTCTGTAAAAATGTTTACACGTCATAATTATAAACTAATAGCAACACGATGCAAAATGCACATATAAAAGAATGCCTTGTATTATACTTGTCACATATTGAATTGTATACGGTAGTGGTCTCCTATTGATATACTGAACTTTTAATGTATTCCTTATAACCATAAGAACCCATAACTTGAAAACTGACCTCACTAATAACCAATGGGATAAAGTAATATTAAACTTGTGTTGGTTAGGCAGTCTTTGATAAGGTAAAAAGTAGAAAACAAGTGAAAGCTGGACTCGCACATGATATTCCGAATTAAGAGGATTCAAACACTTACCACTAGACCTCTACTTCAAAGGTTATCTTTCATTTATAATGGGTGCCCTTTCAGGACGTTTAGCTAAATCATCAAAAATAATGAAAACCATCTACATCAAAATTTAAAGTTTAATACACTATAGGAAAGTCACAACCAATTCTTTATCCAATTTAAGTAAGGTCGCTATCAATCTAAACCTTATGAACGTATACTAATTAAATCTATCCATAAAAGCATGGGAACAAGAAGGAATTGTGAAGTGTCACTAAATCTTGTTGTCTGTTGCCCTTCATTGTCTTTATGCACATGCTAGCACATAAATACTGAACCATAGTTGGGTCCCACCATATTACCCACAGAAACCTAAACATAAAGGAGGTACATGGCTTATTGCATGAGCCCATTCTACTTGAGAGCAAAGACCTAATAGATATAGTCCCTGCATTAGTTGCATTGAGGGGATACTGTTTCTTGATCAAGGACATGGTCTTATTGTATAAAGACCTTAGACCAATAGACAAAATAATGCAATTTGGATATTTGAGAAGTAGAAGGTAGTTTTGCTATAAGTTTAATGGAAAATATCTATGTTTTGTAATTGCTCCCATAAAAGCATGAATAATTGTAAAGCAATAATCTCATCCATAGTCAATGAGCCAAATGTATCATCTAACCCCTCATACCTAGTCAATGAGCCATGTGTATCATCTAACCCCTCGTACCAACTTTTGTTCACGAGACCTCTTAGATTTCCTTTGGGTACCCAGAGAAAGCTTGTGAGAAAATCACCCAAAGATATCTAATTTTTATAATTAGTCCGAATTTGTGGGCAAGGACCCACATGGACTGGGGACCCACCTTTGGCTTCCACTTTAGAAATAACATGATTTAGACCACAGAAGCTAAGAACCATGTGACTTGCTGACACAAGGTATTAGGGTATGGAGCATGTTACATATTAGAATAGACATTTGGAAAAGGAATATCAAGACATATACACAAGTCAGAATTTGATAAGATCAACCACAGGTGAAAGGAGGTAAAGTCTAACACGTTTTCAAATCCCGGGTAATATTGATATATTAGCTTACAGATCAAATTATAATTTTATATGATCATATCCATGTCAAAAAGCTCCTCGGATCCTACTATCGCGTGAGATTTTACAAGATATATTTTTTATATCCATGTCAAAAAGATTTTATTAATTCAATCACATAGAAATAAAATAATAATAACAAAGTAGATGCACGGAAAGTAAATTGTGAAATAACAAGTACTATCACATATAAATAAATAATAATAACAAAAAGTGTGCGATGCCTTCATGACATGCATGAGTTTAAAACATACATGAAACAATTTCACGTGTTTTATGACCAACAGGGTAAAAAAAAAGTTTTCTAATATACCAACAAAAATATTATTTCATGATTTGCTTTTTAGATGAAACTAATTTTCAAAAAAGAAACACTAGGAAAAATTGTATGAATTTATATGGGTTATAACATGATGTCTTATTTGTATTGATAAATTTAAAATAAAAAAGGTACGTTTTTACATACCTTTGAAATAAGAACATTGATGCCAGCATGTTTGTTATCCCATCCAAATTCATTAAAGGCGTCCCCTGCCTTCAAGATGACCTCATTTCGTACTATGTACTCCCTAAATTGCCGTCTTCCTGATGCCTTGTGTAACCAAGCTGCTGCCCATAACAATTCATCCTGACAATATCACCCAGTAACAGAATATTACGTACTAAAAAAATTCTTAGAATATTATGAAATATAGTATGAATAAGGAAACCATATAAGTATTCTCATAAGTTCTCCGTTTAAAGATCAAATACTAAATATGAATTTAAGGATTATAATACCATTTGAAAATATTAGATGGACAAAAAATGATTAATGTTTCCTATAAAATTACCTCATAGCCATTGTTGTCGCAGTAAAAAGGGCAAACAGCAGACTCCAAGTAATCGCTATATGCACCTCTGTAAGTGTCAGCAAACCTGAAGACCTGACAACAAAAAAGGTACTGGAGGGTACGTAAAATTGCTTTGGGAAACGTTGTAATTGAAGAGAAATATGTCGGTCTGCAGATGAATCAGTTTTGGACCCAATTGCTATAAATGATGGTAAAAACTTAATACAGTGGATTTACTTAAAGCATACTGATTTTACTATAAAATTACTTTAGAAGATTTTAATAGAACGATCAGTGACTATCAAACGATCCTACTATAAAAAAATTTAAAACAGTTAAGTTACACATTCGCTAACTTTACTAAAAAATCTACACACTTTATCTAGTATGGGAGTTTGTGAATGAACAAGCACAAATTGATACGAAAGTGCAATACATTATCTAAAAGTTGAAATTGAAATATTTAATATGAATTATATATAGTAAAAGCCGTAGTAAGCTACCAGAGGAGTGAATAGTAACTCATCCAATCAAAACTATCCACATCCAGGCTACATTAACGTTAAAATAGTAGTACGTGATTACTAGCACTAAAAGGAAGTTATTTAACATAATTTCAATAAGTGGCATCCCATGTGAATAAAGTATGTAACATTTGACATAAGAATTATCTATTTCAATGTAACTTTCACTATTCTCTCACAAGCTTTTTGTTGTCACCATTTCATTTCATCTCAAAAAATCAAATTGTAAAAAATCCTAAATACGAGTGTTCATGTTACTTTTTTACACTTGGAATTTAAAACTCAATAACATAACAAATTCGGAGATACAAAAATCCATACTCACAATTTAATATAGGAAAAATTCTCAATATGTTTTTTTTCCCTTATTTCCCTCAAAACGTTCCCCCAAGAATTTCTTCTCAAAATATCATCTTTAGACAAAACGCTGACACCTTTTTAGACAGGGGGTGACGCATGTATAACGAACCACTCAAAATCATACACGTGTTCTTTTATGATGCCGGGCGCCTTCTAACACTGGTGGGCGCCTCTACAAACACTTATACGATTTTGAGTGGCTAGACGGCCATGCCATGTCTGAAAAAAAAGTCTGACAACTTGTATTGGGGGAAATTCTAAAAAGAAAAACTTTTAGAATCCATTTTAAGGAAACTGCAAGGCAAAAAGGGACATTTCGGTAATTTACTCTTTGATATAACTAATTTCAACATCTACAGAAACAAATACCACATAGTACATAATATCTTCTTTTCCAAGAAATAATCAGAGCATATTTCGAAAGATAGCAACAAACCAATCAGCAATTGACACGTAAGAAAACCATATGAAACTGACAAAATAAAATCGCACCTTAACAGCACGGTTGAGCAGGAAGCGGGAGTACACGGGATCCCATGACCGAAAAACAATCGATGCAGCAGCCAACGCGGCAGCGGTTTCCCCTGCCACGTCAGATCCAGGGTGGCTCCGATCAATCCTATACACCGTACGCAGCGTATCCATATCCTCCGGCCTCTCCCAACAGTTGTGATCGGAATAAGGGTCTCCGACTTGAACATAAACGACGCCGTCTGTTGCCGTTGCTTTCAATAGGTAATCAGTTCCCCATTTCACCGCCTTAAGTGCATTCCCGAGCTCCGCCCCATTGTCTTACCGAAATCGATCACACTCCAGGCCAGCATTGTCGTCGTAAACGCCATCGGAAAACCGAACTTGACGTTATCACCGGCGTCGTAGTATCCTCCTCTCAAATCGACCTGTAAATTTCACAATCGTAAGGTATTCAACGATAAACAAATCAAACGACAAATGTAAACCTACTTTCACTACACGATTAGACGAATGTGAAATTTATAGAGTTCAAAAACTATTGAACAGGATTCAAAACAATACGAAACTCAACGCAAAAGGTGAAAAACACGTAATATCACGAACTCGTGATTTTGACCTAAACGAAGGGTATAATCGTGTAGCAAACGTGAAAAACGTCAAAAGTAAACCTACGTTACACTACACGATTAGATGAATAAAAAATATACAGAAAATGTATACTATCGAACAGGAATCAAATTAAACACACTAATGTACTACGAAACTTAACATAAAAAAGTGAAAAACTCGTTAGAATCACCAATTGAACTCATGATTTTGAGCTAAACGAAGCGTATAATAGTGTAGAAAACGTGAAAATGGTCAATAGTGAACCTACATTTGACTACACTATTATAAGACTGAAATTTATAAAAAACATAAACTATAGAACAAAAAACAAATCAAACGCACAACTGTACTGCGGCACTATGAAATTCAACACAACAAAAAAGTGAAAAGCACGTTAAAATCACGAGCTCACGATTTTGACCTAAACAAAGTCCGTAACCGTTTAACATTTCACTTCACGAACTGATGAATGCAAAATTCACAAAAATCATAAACTACTGATCAGAATACAAATCAAACGCACAACTGCATAGCTACACTACGAATTTCAACACAACAAAAGTGAAAACACACATCACGAACTCACGATTTTGACCTAAACGAAGCGTATAACCGATCAGCGAACATGAAAAACATCAAAAGCAAAAACACATTTGACTACACGATAAAATGAATGTATATACAATAGAACATGAAACAATTACCCCGGCGGAGTCTCCGTCGCGCAATGCAGAATGACTCCGCCACCTGACACGCTGGTCCGGCGGAAGTCTGCCGGAACGTTGACCTTCAAAGAACATAATGCATTTCCGTAAAGCATCAAGTAGTCATGTGCGTTGACGGAGGCAGAGAGAAGAAGAACAAGAGTAATAACGGCAAAAGCCACCGGAAAAGCTGCCGGAGAAGTTACAGCTTTTGGCGCCATTTCGACGTTACGGGAGGGGGAAACGGTGGGTGATGGAAAAGTGAAGCGTCGTCGTTTGGTTTTATAGAGGGAAAAAGGAGCTCATTGGATGCGTGAGTATGGGCCAATGAGAGTAGAACACGTGATAGGGTCCGAAAGGATGGTGTGGGTTCGGATACCCATGGTACAGGGGCTTTCGTTTGACTTGTACAGTTGGTGAGGTGGGTGGGTAGATAGACCGTTCGGGTCGGGTTGTAACTTCTTCGGGTCTTGGTAGTGATATGTAATATGCAAACATATCAAAAGTCATCCAGTTTAAAATTGAACGGCTTTTGTTCATATTGTGATTTTTTTGGTTTTTATAAGTTTCAGTCTGATTTAAAACTTGAAGCTTGAAACTTGTCGTTTTAACATTGAATATTTTTATAAATGAAACATGTAATTATGAATATGTATCGTGGTCGTGAATCATATTTACCATGATCAAACTTTTAAAAGAAGTAACTTTTAGCAAAAAAAAAAGAGAGTTTAAACCATTTTGGGAAAAAAAAAAGACAGTTCAAAACTGTAGACAGAAATTAATGTTTGGTTATTTTGGTTTTGTGGTTTAACGATTCAATCCGGTTTGAATCTTAAAACTAGTCTTGTAAACTGAAACGGATGTGTAACGTTTATTATGTATATTTTTTTTACTTTTCTAACATATAGTTAGTACATGTATTGATTTATCATAAATTATTTTTATCACTTTAGGAAATCTATAAACTTAATAATTAAAAAAAAGAAGTGAAGAGAAGCCGGTTTAAACCGCCAAATTAATAAAGACTCTTAGTCAAGCGGACCCTCTAAGTTTCTACACGGTCGGTTAATTTGTTGTTTTTTAAAACCGTAGCCAAAACATTTACCCCTAAGATTTCATAAAAACTTGTTGAATTGGACCATAAACACCAATGGTAGTGGTTAATTGGGCCAGAGGCCACCGCCCCCTCTCTTTTTTTCTTCAGTAGTGTAAATTTTTGTTCTGTATTATAAATTATGATCCGATAGCGTAAATTTTTATGCATATATATCGACTTCGTCCCCTTAAAAAAATTTAATTTCGCCCTCGCCTCTTTATAAGAGCGTTCAAGCTCAGCCACTGATTAACACCTCTAAAACCGTAGTCAGACATCTACTCCAAAAAATTCGTAAAAACCTAGATCATAAACACCCCTAAATCAATGTAAGTTAAATTAATTCACCATTCGGGTCGGGTTCAATCTCAACGGGTCATGATGGTGTATATAATAAGAAACCGTTACATTTCCGTTAACTACCATCTAACGTTTTGACCAATCATTTTCAAGTATTGAGGAGGTGGAGTAGTGATAGGCGTAAATGAGGTGGGGGCATTTAGACATTTACCTAATTTGCCTTTTGCCTTGCGCCCCTCTACTCTTCACGGTTTCACCGTCTTTTTATGATCTTCACTTGAAACTTAGTGCACTTTCGTCTCCTTTTTCTTTGTTTTTTGGATTCTTTTAATAAATAGATATAATATAATATAAGTATTAAATGATTATATGATATAAAAATTTAATCTATGACATTAGATTTTTTCTTCTTGTTATCTTGTGAAATGTGTGTAGAGAAATACTAGATGAGAATATAAGCATTAAAACAAACTGAACGAACCGTTTGTGAATTTGTTCAGAGAAATTTTGTTTATATTTGTTTAGGCGACATAAATTGAACAAAATATAAAATGGCCGAAAGACACGACAACCCTTATATTTTTAACAAAACAACACATAAAAGAACATGAATGTGTTCAGTTTAAAACCATCAAACAATAATATGCTTGCTTGTATTCCGCACTTTATTTATGGACCTATACACAAGGGAATATGGATGCATACTATCAAATTCCTTTTAGATATGAATATCAGTTGGGTCTAACTGATTTGCATATGAGAATAAAGGAGGAGACAATAGGGTGTCTCGAACGATACATTAATCGATAAGAGTAGATGTTGTGTGGATAAAGACAACATATATATATGTCCTTTAATGTTATTCAAGCATGTACAAAGATGGGAATCGGTAGGGTGATAGTCATGTATTTTTATTTAAGGAAACTCTCACAGTCGTTTTAGGCAGAGGCGAAGCATTGAAGGGGCCGGGGGGGGGGCCCATTTTTTTTTCGACGGTAGTGTTAAATTTTAGTCCGATAGTGTAAATTTTTGGTCCGTAGTGTAAATTTTTATATAAATATCGAGTTCGCCCCCCCTAAAAAAATTAATTTCGTCTCCGCCCTCTCTACTGGATTGTTCAAGCCCCGCCACTGGTTTTAAGTTTCTTTAGATGTTAGGGGTTATAAGGAAATAACTGGAATGTTAATAATGATATGATAAGAGCGCTTTATCACATAATTTTGCCTTTAGATGAGTTAGACATATGCGAGCTTTGTTGAATGTTTCTTCCTATGTTTGGTCTAAAGCGAGCATATATGGCTACTTTATTGGGCCCGCATGTTATGCCAAGAATCACAAAACACTTCATTTCTTTTCACTTTTATGATTCACGTATGTATTTCATATTTTACAGTATTAATCGATATAAGTTGTAACTATAATCAAGTAACATTTGTATATGTGATTATTGAACTTTAATAATTCCAACTTTAATTTATTAGTCGAAATTAATCCCAACTCAAAAAATATTTACAGACACTTTCAATTTAAGCTTATTTTCTTCTAATGTTTCATTACTACTAGGAGTTAACACCATTAGTTTTTTTTATGACCTAGACATCTTATGTGGCCAAAAAACTAAGTAGAAAGTTGAAATCTAGCATCAAATTCGTCAATCTATAACTTCTGCATCCTAAAACCCGTCAATCTCTACTTCTTGATTTGAATCACTTGACATGTTGGAGATAGATTTCAGGTGACGATGGAGGCTAGACACCGAAAAACAAACCTGATGGATGCAAGGCGGTGGCAGAGTTGAAAAATAGCTCAAAGTTAGTAAGGGATCGTTGGAGGAAAATAAGTTCAAAGTTTTGAATGACTGTATTCGTTTCTTGAGTTGGAATTAATCTCGACAAATAAATAAAAGTTGCGATTATTAAATCCAATAACACTTGAATATGTGATATCAAACTCATATGATATGTTAATCATGGTGTACTTGTAATAGACGTGTAACGTTTAAGTTGATATGAGTTGTAGCCTCCACAAAGTAACCCAAGTAAATGTGATACAAATGTATTTGATAAGTTAATCTTAATATGTTTGATCAACAAGTGTCAGTCACCATGTAAGCTCTTATAGCATTGGTAGCGGCGTAGCGCCATTGATGCATCACCTCATAGCACATAGTCCAATAATATAAAATATAGTTATTAAATAAAATTTCCTACTCATAGTATGTAAATATGAATTGGCGGTTTCCCTCCGGTGTGTGAGGGGTTCTTTGTGAACCACAAATATGAGATTAATTTAAACATTTATTTATTTGAGTACTAGATTAATACCCGTGTTACATGTTTAAAAATTGTTTGGATTTGATGATGAATGTATTTTTTTATTAATAGTTATCTTATCTTTATTTTCTAGTTTTTTATCTATTAGGTAATTGTTTTAAAGTTAGTAAATATTAGCAGTATTTATTTATTTTTTGATGTCGAATGATGAACGATCGATATTTTCATTGTTGATGAAGTGAAAGATGGACGATGGTGATGATGTAACGCTAGGGTGGCACGAAATGATGGATGATAGAACATTGATAGTCTAACCACAACTAAAACTTGGTCTAGTGATTTGCTACGTGATATTTGGCTTAGAGATAGATAAAATAACGGAATCCACATAATATGTCTGAATAAACTCATTTTTCCTCGAATCTTTTCATCGTAAAACAAACATAAATATATAAGCATATGCAAAACCAGAGCAAATTCTTTTTTAACGGGCTCATTTTTAAATACGTGTGATGAATGAGGATCACTCTTAATATGTTACGGATAAAAAAAACAAGTATCAAACTCTAGAAAACATGTAACACGAGTAACCAATATGGAATTAGTCCACCAGGTAGGGGTGTTCAATTTCGGATATCCGAAAATTTCGGATATCCGAAATTTCGGATTCGGATTCGGATATCCGTTCGGATATCCGAATTAAAAAAAAATGTATTATTTAATAAATTTTATAAAATATAATAGTTTTTATTGAAATTTTTTTGGATATTCGAAGTTTTTATTAAAATATCCTAATATCTAAAAACATCCGAAATATTTAATTAATATTTAATATTTTTAAAATTTTATAAAAATATTTGGATATTTCGGATATCCGAAATATCCGAAAATTCTCAAAATCGCTATCCGAATCCGAATCCGAAATTTCGGATATCCGAATTTCGGATTTTCAGATATATCAGATACGGTTTCGGATTCGGATATTCTTGAATACCCCTACCACCAGACATAAGATACATTTAGTATGGAGTAGTTTAAAAATAAAATCCGATGAATTTACTGTAAAAAACTATAACACTAAAAAAAGTTATCCAAGCTCACTAGTCACTAGGGTCTGCCGCTAGCTGCCACCAAACACACTCTAAGCTAATTCGATTTAGCCAATTATTCTGTTTGACTGAAAATAATAAGAATACGACAATTTCAACTAGACATCGTACAGTGTTCGAAATGCTTCAAGTTGCGTAAGGTTATTATAAAATATTAGTACACACACGTATATGTTATATGTATGTGTATATGCATGTGTGTGCGTGTTGTGTGTGGTGGGGGAGGGTGTACATGATGCGATCTAGTACTAGTGGTATGTAGGCAACATCGTTCGGATACAAAGAATCTAAATATTAATCCAATAAGATAACTTATCATCACCACAGCAAGTGGCCATGCTATCGGCGTTTGTTCCATAATAATATTTATTATGAGATTAATAAAATATAAATATTAAACTTGGTTGTAAAACATTCTAATAAAAAGTTTTATGGAAAATAACGTGTTAAACTATATTTTAGCAGAATTTACAATATAATAATTACACAAGATGATATATGTATGGTCTATTGGTCTGTCTCTTACATGAAAGTATTCAAGGTAAAGAGTTATAAGATTTGATGTTTATTAGTAGAATATGCATTATAAACATTCAAAGTATGTGTAGTTTATAGCCTCTTACTCACGCCTTGGTTAAAAAACAAGTAAAGTTGTGTATTTAAATTTGCATGGAAGTAAGTTTATCATCAAGCAAAGTATACCGTATGTGAAGTTTGTACGAAGTACAACATGTTGTGAAGCAAAAATCTGAAGTACAAAGGTTGCATGATTTAAATATTCTTTTCAAATAAAAGTACGGTATAGATGAATTACGAAATCATGTGAATTTAAAATATGTTACTTGAAAGTGAATGATAACATGATAAGATTAAGGAACTTAAATTGATCAAATCACATATGTGTGTAGATATATATTCATTTGTATCGTAAAGTAGAGTTAAATGTATAAAAAAAGTATTAAATTTGATATGTTTGTACTATGTTAGCATATTAAAACTTATAATCCTTAAATGCATCAAACTTAAAGTATGTATTGTTCTATGTAAAAGTGTAAAGTGTGGATGTTGCTCATATCCTGTCATCCCCGTCGCCTCCACATCAACGTACGTCAAACCCTTTTTTTATAAAGTCTATGAGGGATTGCTATTTTAAATTTTTTTTATTAGATATGTTCTCTTCAAACATTCACAGTGGATTTCTTATTTTATATTAAAAATTATTTTTTTAATTAAATAATATTGTTTATACTTTTATAATTAATTTTTTCGTTTTTCTTCATTTACAACCACTTTCAAAAATATTAAAAATTCATAAAGATTAAACAACGATTTTCTAAATATGTAGATAAATAGTTAAATTTTTTTTTTTCATTCGCTAACAACCACTTAAAACTATTACTTATAATATAAGAAAACATTCATATATTTTTAGAAATTACATTGTAGATACTCTTAGGGTACATTAGAAGGGTGTGTCTAGCTAGTTTAGAGGTTTTAAAATAAAGGAATAGGTGTTTACGTGATATTAGGTTGGGAAGTTCATGGCCATTGAGGAGGTACATGAATATAATTAAAGTCACATTTGAGTGTGGTAGAAAATGGCTTTTTTTATAGTTTCTGATTGTCTATTATTTTACTTGGAGTCAATACAAGTATCATCATATGTCAAGCAAAAGACTTTTAATATAAACAAGTTTGTACCCTAATGCATTATATGGTTATACATCATTGTTTCTTTCGTTTATTAATGAACATTGTATATCTAATCTCGAGATGATAATGTTACATGTTTACATGAATGTTCGTGTTTGCGTGTATCTAGATATGATAATCAAATAGAAAAAAAACTACACAAACACAAATATTGATTTTACTAAAAATAATAATAAAAAACATTTATGTTATTTGAAGTATTCAAAATCAAACAAGTATAAAATTAAATGGGTTAACTTTGTTCAAGTTAACCCTAAAATGATGATAGTTAGAGTTTAAATCCTTACAAGCTTAAATGTAAATAATATTTGGGAGTAAAAAAAGTTAGTTAGCCAAAAATAATATATAAAATGATAAAATTCACAGGTTTGCCATATTATAAAATAATAATATGGGCGAGGTTATTCAACAAAGTGTATTTTTGCTACAAAGTGTGAGAAGAAACAATAAGACTAAAAAAGTCACAAAAAAAATTATATCTCACAATTTAAATCGAATTTCAAAAAAGTACTTCGGAGTCTCTGTTCCTCTCGTCGTCCTCTTTCAGGAAAAAAAAAACGTCATTTTGTCTTTCATAATGATACAATGACGTTATTGTGTCTTTCATAATGACACAATGACGTTATTGTGTCTTTCATAATGACACAATGACGTCATTGTGTCTTTAATAACTGACACAATAAAAAAAACGTTAATATTTATTTTTTATTTTCCGTTTATTTTTTTTCTTAGTGAGGACGGCTAGGTGAACAAAATCTCGGAATTACATTTTTGAAATTCGATTTAAATTGTGAGATATAATTTTTTGTGATTTTTTTTACTTATTGTGTATTCTCACACTTTGTAGCAAAAATACATTTTGTATTTAAATCTATTTCTAGTAATATAATTATGTTGTACCTAATTATAGCGGGTGTCAAGTTCTCTGTGACAGGATACCCTCCTCCCTACTTGGTTGTTGCTTTTCAATATGTCTTCTCATCTTAAAAAGAAAAAGAAAATAATT
Organism: Flaveria sonorensis; assembly: GCA_025506505.1. Classification (NCBI taxonomy): domain Eukaryota; kingdom Viridiplantae; phylum Streptophyta; class Magnoliopsida; order Asterales; family Asteraceae; genus Flaveria; species Flaveria sonorensis. The sequence goes on from CM046434.1 coordinate 2,524,115, forward strand.
TCTACATGGCTGCGACAATCGCTGCATAACTTTGTCAACAAATTGGTTCCAAGTTGCCTAGACTTTTTACAATTATCCACATTCCACAAGTCTTGATTTTGAATTCTACAAGTAAGGTTTTAATCGAGTCAAGTCTAAGTCAATACATATATACTACTTTGAAATTTCACTAGTAGAAGACGGAATTCAAAGCTATTTATATGTTATAATGTTAATGGTAAATCCGCCTAAACCAACTAAACCACAGACGGTTAGTTATTCGTCTCAAAATTTGAATCATAGTCCGGACGTATTTTTTAAACGAGCTAAGAGTATTGGCCAATAAAGAACGGTGCAACTATTATAAACTAAATATCTTAAAAGAAACTAATAAGATACGAAATACTAAGAAAACTATCATAAACAATTTACTTACTAGTTTAAAAAGTTGTGTTAAGTCAACTTTAATTAAGCTCGTTTATTTCACGAGCTAACGGTGTTCGATCCATTGTGATGTAAACACGTTTAGGTAGAAGAAGCATACTCACTTCATGTCTAAGGCCAAGAATATCACCCCACCCCCGCATTATATAAACAACTTCGTTACATACTTTATGGAATTGAGATACATTTTATCATGTTAAATTGATAAATTAAGAAAATAATTAAATCAAATAAATCATATGAGATAAAATCATTTAACATGTATTTATATTTAATAACATTAAAACATACTAAAATGAACATAGTAAGTAGAGTAGTGTAGAAGGAATATCACCACTTGACTCTCTTGAATGTTAGGATTTTCATAAAACAATCTTAATTTCGGGTCTGGTGTCTTACCCATTTAGGTGGTATACTAAATTAATACAATAAAAATAAGAGTAATTACCATTTGCATCTCTTACGTTTTTTAATTTTAATCGTTTGTATCCTATAGTTTTAAATTATCATCTACCCCCTACCGTTTATTTTATCTTCATTTGAGTGTCTATCGTTTTATTTTTTATTTTAATACGAGTCAAGATAACTAACACTGTTAGTTTTTCAGTTAAAATTATTATTGAAAAAAAACTAAACTACCCTTAAAATTAAATAAAATAAAAAAAAACTTGTGGGACCCATTCATTAACATCTTCTCTCATACATACACCCATCACCACCTCCACAACCTAATCACCACCTCCACAGCCCTCATCACCACCATGACAGCCCTCATCACCACTACGACAACCACCATCACCATTTCCACTGCCCTTATCACTACCACCATAGTCCCCCCCCCCTCCACACACACACACTCTTTTCTCTTGATTTAAATAATACATACGATGTTTCATTTGTAATTGATTAGGGTGATTCCAATGATAATTGTAATCCGATTGTTTAGATTGTTCACAAGTGTGTTCAGAAGGCTTGCGTATCAAAACTCCATAGAATTGAAGATTGTTAGGGAAAGTAAAAAATATCAATGCGAGAAGTATGTGTATTTAATGTTTTTGTACAACTGGTCATTTTTCATGTATTTAGTTAAGCTTTCATGAATACTTTGATGCATCAATCTATAGTTGCACATTTTTTATTAAAATACAAGTAGATCTTATTACTTGGTCGTGTTACCTTGATTTGACTTTTTTTTCATCGACCACCACCATCGCGGCCCCATCACCACCACGCAGCCCCATCACCACCACCGCAGCCCCCATCACCACCACCACCACCGCAACCCCCTATCACCACCATCGCAACCCCCCATCACCACCACCACAACCCCCCATGAAGAGAGAGAGAAAAAGAGAGAGAGAGGGAAAGAAAGAGAAGATATAGGGGTGGCGGTGGTTGTGGTCATGGAGGTGGCGGTGGTTGCGGTAGCAATGATGCTGAGGTGGTATAATAAAAAAACATAGAAAGGGAGAAGAGGAGGGATAAGAGATAAGGGGGGGGGGGAGGATGTGGGTATGTGGGTATGTGATTTAATAAATAAGGGTAATTTTGTCATTTTACAAAAGTTAATAGAAAAATCTAACGTCGTTAGTGTTTGGGACTCATATGGAGTTAAAGGAAACGTTTGGGGGCAGATGACAATTTTAAAACTATAGGCATGCAAACGGTTAAAAAAAAAAACGTAAGGGATTCAAATGAAAATTTACTAAAATAATAATAATACACACCATGTAATGATATTAATAACTATACTTTTAACATTGGCACCTTTAAAAAACTTTGAAAAAAGAGAAATAAATATACTTATTTGTTGATAATAGATTTTAATAATCTATATTATTGAGTGTTAGCCAATATTAATCCGAACTAACAATTTGACTAGTATTAATTCTAACTTTTGATTTTGTTACTAACAACAATCATAGTCTAACTGTTCGTTAACTTCGTTAGTTTTTTTTATGACGTATCACGTGAATTATAACATAGTTATAACTAAAAACAAAAAATATACTACTCGATTGTGTTTTTTTTATAAAAGATCATTTTCTAAAATTATTCAAAGTAACACCTTAGTCACTGATTGAGTGGCTTGAAGACAAAGAGTCTCAAAAATTGAGTGATATGTTTATATATCTTATTTTAATTATGTAATACGTCAAGTCACATGCCACATAACGAGCAACATCACATGCCACGTTATCAAAAACTAACGTAGTTAATAAACAGTTAGACTGTTGGTAACAAAACCGAAATTTGGGATTAATATTGGTCAAATTGTTTGTTAGGATTATACTGGCCAATAATAATAGTTTAGAGTTTTAAAATCCAATTTTCTTATTTCCTTATATAACGAAACAATAACTATCGGATTGATACGTATCCCTTCAACATAACATATGTCATTGAAAGGATTGAGGACCCATAAAAGCATGAAAGCCAGGATCTTTCATAAAATAGGTTCTAGGATCTAATTTGATTTTTTTCTTGGGAGGTATCAGAAGGAATTGAAATGAAGTAATATCAATTTAGACTGAAGAAAAGGTTCTCAATAGATTTAAACACTATGGGATAAAGAAAGAGAAGAAAACCAAATACTTCACGTAGTTCTTTTAATCAAACTGATTTATTTCGTACCCTTCACAATGAGTCTAATTCTAAGGGATTAAACTATGAGACTTAAGGACTAATATAAAAAAGAGAAAAAAAATATTCATATTAAACAAATTAAAATAAATAAAATAGAAGAACTCACATTCCAAATGAACAAATTTAAACTTGAAAATTTTGATTCTTAAAGAATGAGCGTAAGGGGGATTAATCGAAAAAGTCTCTTGTTCTTATTGTAAGATCATGATTGGATTTGTATATGTCTGGTGAAGAAAGTAATTTTCTCATTTTATAATAATTAAAAACAAAAAATTATTCAATTGAGACATGAAAACATGACTAGGTTGGTTCTGATTACTCTTTGCGACAAAATGGAAGAAGGGAAGGGATTATCGATTGCAGAAAAAGGATCCAAGCGAAAGAATTGATTAAGGAGTCGTATAATGTGAAAATCTCATGAAAGGTTCTGTAGAGTGACAGTAAAAATGATTTACTTATCTGACAACTTTTTCACTATCACCTAAAAAAACAGACTATGCATTGTGTAAAGTTGCCAACATACGATTAACATTTGGATTTGAAGTCATTGCTTATACACCCAATATTAGTCATAATTCACAAGAACATTATGTAGTCTTAGTAAGAGGGGGAGTGTTATGGATTTACCTGGTGTGAGATATTACATTGTTCAAGAAACCCTAGATTTCGTCGGAGTAAAGGATCGTCAACAAAGGTGTTCCAGTGCGTTATAAATTCTTATCCAAGACTTGTATAATCTGATGATGCCATGTGAATCGCTAAAAACATGTGAAGTTTATGGTTAACCTAGTAATAAAAGTTTCGTAAAAGAACTGGAGAGAAACATATACTCAATTTAAAGAGATTTGATTTAGAACTATTATATGTCTAAGTTTTAATATTGAAATTTTTTCCAAGTTTTTCATAATTTTGTTTGTGTCAATAAACAACTCAAAGGACCTCATCTTTTTAGAATAGGTCAAGTCAAATAACAATGACTTGAAGCATTTCTTTTTACACTATTTTGAAAACCCAACGACTCAATCATATGGATATATAAAATACATGATCTTGATCATAACATGAAAATGAGGGAAACATATACTCAATTAAAGTGAGTAAATGGAATTCCATACTCGATCTCAAAGATACATATAGAATTCCAAGGAAAGTCGTCTTCGATGAAAGTCATATGCATGGCTTGAGGGAGAACTTTCATATCTTTTGAGTATCATCATAACGGGCAGTTCCTACGAAAGTCGAACTAATCACATATAGAATACTTGAATTTTCGATGTAGTTGTTACACAGTTGGTTCTCATCCTTTTTCTTCTATTGTTATACAAGTTAAAGTGAGAAAAGTTATTGTTATCATCGTTATCTAACATGATTATTATCATTATTATTTTTATTATCATCATTATATTGTTAGTCCTACTACATTCTACCTGTAAATGTTACTATCGTAGCTATGAAACACACGATGATACTTTTTGGGATGTACTCACTTATCTTTGTAGGATTCATATTATAATATGCAGATTTCCATCTTAAAACTCTTGTCGCACCACGGGGTCAACCCACTAGTTGATAAATAAATTGTAACAACTACTAATGTAGTTACCTTATAACATCGTAGTACATATTATATAACAACTTATGGACCTCTGGAACCATTATGCTTTGAGGCCCAATCTCAACTTGTGATGTAAGATATTAACAATTTAACATTGTGTTGAATTCGGTGGGCTTGGGCTCCCATTATGCTTTACAACGACCATAACTCATACATATTGCTTTCTTTGTATAGTAAACCCAACCTACCCATGAGTGTCTTTTGGTTTGGACTTTTGACTATTGGTCCCTCTAGACTCTAGAGGAGTGTAAGGTGCAAACTTGTGTTTAGGTCAAGCCGGTTCGGGTGGGGTCAAATATCATTAACATGAGATTTTGGCCAAACTAACACGGTTTAAAACCGAATTTTTATAGAGAAACAACCAGTTTGGTTTGAAACCAGGATTTTGTGTTTCAGTTTGGTTTTGACCAGTTTCAACAAAGGGGTTTACAAACCGATTTCAAACTAGTCTTGGTTCGTGTTAAAAGCCAATTATGGTTCACAAACCAAATTTTATGCAGGTCTAGTAACTATTATATGACTTTTAACTTATATTAATTTCCTTAATACTCATACGGATCACCTGCGTAGCACAAGTTGTGTTTAAACTGATCTTATTAGTTAGCATAGTATTGTTTAGGTGTGTTAATTATTTTGAGTTGTCCTTAGGACCACCGCACGAAACCTCTTAGAAACCGTAGTAGTCTTTCTTTTTTAACAACAACGAATATAGAATATATCTAACGAAAAGCTTAGCCAAAAGTCGATGAATACAAGACAACTAAACACATATTTGAACTAAACACATATTTGTCTTGTAAACTTAAATTGAAATTTTAGTCTTTAAGATATCAAACCCCCATTTATTGGTTCATGAATTATTAAGTGTCCATCTTTAGGATCTGATTGGTTTAGTGACATATTTCGGTCGTCATACTCTTACAATGTTGGTCATCGGTCAAATAGGATGTTTAATATTCAAATTAAATTTGAGGAAATGAAATTTGTACTGAACTTGAACTTGAACTTGAAATTTGTACGATTTTTATTTCGGTTTTGATTTTTCGGGTCGTGTCAGACACCATTTCGTATTCATATTTTGATTCGAACTTGTTACAAACTAAATAAATTTTTTCTTTTTTTCTAAGTAACCTTAGAAATTTTATTTCGGTTAAAATTTTATTTTTTCCTTGTATTTTGGTTTGTTTAAATTAACCAAAATTCGAACCAAACCAACTTTTAAATTCCAAACGATTTTTCTAGTTCTAATTCAAATGACAAAACCGATTCAGATAACAGAACATCTTATAAATAACAACTCATGTTTTTATAATTTTTCTTAGAAAGCAATAAAGTTTAATTTAGTTAACTTATTTGTTAAAAAAGGTTGGTTCCATAAATTAGCCATATATCCCGGCAAAGGGGGGGCAAATAGGCCACACAAACCGGTCCAGGGTTGACATATGAGATGGAGTCAATCACGGCCAATATCATTAATTATGATTCATAATTATTTTGCTCTAATTCTTTATTTTGAAATGATATAAGTGATTCATTTAATTAATGTTTTGTAATAAAAACCCCAAAACGAAAAAAACCGAGTAACGCAAATAATCAATAGTTTGGTTTTAATTATAGGGGCACAAATCTGTTTGTAACCCTAAGCTGGTTCGGGTTGTGGCCAACCACGGTTTGGAGAATGGTTCGATGCTAAGGAAAACCCTACTTGGTTTGTATCATTCTGGGTTGGTTCTCGTTTGGTTTGGTTTGGTTTTCAAACAGGTTCGTAACGACAAAAACAACAACATAAAATGTATATTTTATTTATTATTAGAGCTTTAGAAACAAAACATAATTTAAAAAAAAAACTAAGTTTAAGAATTACGATATGAATACGATTTTTGTTTTAATTTTATTCAACGTTGTAGTTCAGGTTTTAAAAAACAAACAAACAAACAAATATACCCGGTATATCTTACGTATAATAAGACTATGTGTAGGATATGAGGAGATGTAGGGTGGGTGCAACTTGCAAGTCTTTTCTCTGTTATAAGAGATAGAGAAATCGTTTCCTTTGAACCCCAAGTTTCAAAAGATAAAACATAAGTTCTTGAACCAATTTACTCTCTTTACCCGGTTTTAAACCAATTTCAGGGGTGGTAGGGTTAAACCGATGCCAAACTGGTTGATTTAATTAGGTTGGGACCGGTTTGTATTTATGTTAGTTTCGGTTTGCTTCATACCGTCGGGTCGAGTTCTTAACCTGGTTTTTTGTCCGCCTCTAGTTTAATTCTAAATGGAATTTTTTGCAGTTTAGTTTAGGTTACAAACATCCACAAAACCAAATTAACGGAACTTAGTCAAACAAAAAATTAGGGAATTTTTTCCCTGTATAGTGCAACTAAATCTTTTTTTTATTAAAATTAAAAACTTCATACCATATGTTTTAAGACTATTTAAAATCTTATGTTTCAAATATTTTTGCAAGAGTTCAAACACTCGGTTGTTAACTTCAGTTATATTTGATGGAATTTATATACTTGTACAACAGTATGAGTATCAATATGTTAGTTAATTATCAAGTATTAAAAATTAACCTATAAGTCATTATATGTAAGTATACAATTATCATTTACTAATAATTATATTATTGTCAAATAATATTTTTATGAACAATTTATGAATATATAAACATGGAGATTTACTTACTAATTTGTCTGACTCAATATACAAGTTATCTTACAAGTGCCACTCAAGGTTATGACAGAAAAACAACAAATCAGATTCTTAGACATGTTTTTTAAAAAGGGATTAGAGGCTTACAAGTTACAACTACACCATCCTTCAAAAGTTGTGTTAAACATGTATTCAATTCATGATAACTTGGGCATAAAAAAAAGATTAATGATTACTTTCTTGTGATCACATAATCAAACACCAAATTAGATATTCCATTCCAAGTTCCCTTATTCTTCAATCTTGGTAAAGGTTAAATTGACCAAACCAACAATATTCATACCTCACCAGTTAATTGGCAAATGCATTTTGTCAACTTTTAGGTAAATTTCTAACCTACATTAATTTATAAATCTATAGCAGTTGTTGAAAAAACTTTGAAGTCATTGTCGGTGAACATTGTTTTTTGGCTTTAAGAGATTTAGTTAAGGGTGTATTCATGTCGAGTGTAACCCAGGCAATAGTATACTCTAATGCGAATATATCAGTTCACTTGAACTCAAACTCGAAAAGTAGAAATAACTTAACTTGCGCTTAAATTTAAAGTGTTGTTATATGTATATACATATCGGGTAAGGATCATTTGTTAACCCTCGTTTATTCTTGTTAGCACAAATCTAAAAAACACTTACACTATATTTATGTTGTAAGGACCAGGTATAGTCTTGCTATATATATTTTAACATTTGGAAAACTCAAAATCGAAATATCACATTTGGAAAACTCAAGTAAAATCAACACATACGAACTAAGTGAAATATAAATTTAACATTAAAGTAGAAACATGTCTTTTCTAACACACCTGGGATGCATGGCTTGTGTCACATGCGGCCATTGACCTATTTTCATATTGCTTTTCTGCTTTTACTTAAATTGAAACTCTAAGCGAGACTTTTATTAAATCATATTAATTGATGAAAACCATACTTTACTCGAATAACTATTTTCATGATTTTCATACAATATATTTATATACAATAAGAATGTATACATTTGGTTTATTATTATTATTATTATTTACCATTTATACTTTATAAAAATACTACGTTTAGTAAACTCGTGTATTACACGGGTTGAATAAATAAAATATTAAATATAATAAAAATTATTAATTATAAAACGATATACTAAGAAATGATACGATTGGAATTACGTATGAGTAATAACTATAATTAATAAAACAATAATATGAACTTTTTAAAATTTTATTTTCTTCAAAGATAAGATAAACATTTTGTTCTAAAATAACGTTTTAAAAACTTTTTCATTTTTAAAAATTTTCTTACTATAACTTTCTATTTTAATTATTTTTTTATAAAAAAATTACTTAGAAAACCAATTTTAAAATATTACGTAAAAATAGTTTGATTTTTTAGAAAAAAATCTTTTTATAAAAAACTATTTTTATAGAAATAACATTAATAAAGGATATTTTTCTTAGTTTATTAAAAAACTAATTATAATGTAAAAATAAATAAATAATATTATTAGTAATTAATATAGTTATTTAATAAGAGGAAAAAACGAAAAAAATTAATAAAAATTAATATGATGCTAACACATGACACCTTCATTTATATTTTTATTAGAGCAGGAAGATTGGATACTATTTTGGTAAAAAGTTACTGTGCGTTTGCACTAGAAGAAGCACTTGATAATTGATGATGAGTGATGATTATGTGGGCCCATTCATATGGGCCGAGGATTAATGAGGATGTTCAAACATTATCATGGGAATGGGTCACATGTGCACCTTATCAGTTTATTCCGTTTATACTCTTTTGGGTAAAGTTGTTACAAGAATGAAGAATCCGTTAAATATGTATGCCCATTAGAAAAATGGAAATATAGAAAAGGTACTTAAATGATTTTTTTAATTATAATTTTATATTTAAATATAATTGACAATTCTATTACCAAAAGGGATGAAGGGTGTGGCCGTGTGGGTTTGCTATGAGTGACGCTATGGGGAAGTGTGGAAGGAGGGTGAGGTGGAGCGGGAAAAATTATGGGCGAATTAGGTGGTAAATGCCAAAGTTTTGAAGAAATAAAAAAAGATGGGGGTAGCGAGATGGATTTGTAGTGCGAGAGCCGAGGGAACACCGTCCCATGACGTGATTTAACTATATGACACCATATGCTTTAAGTTCACGAGACATGTTTTGCGTGTGTAATGAAGTATTTGTTACTTCATGTGATGAACAAATAAAATTTAAAAAAGATGAGTTTAAATTATGCACTTTTTTAAGAAGTTGTGTTCATAGCATATCATAAAAAAAAAAATACGTAAAGTATATTCATATGAATACATGAATGCATACTCGTGAACACACACTCAAACAAATATATACAGAGACATACAAATACACACGAACATGCAATGATTTATTGTAAGGCACAAATTAGTTAAAGATTCATATAAAATGTGCAACTTCTTTAAGTTGGAGTATCTTTAAAATCAGAATAACTCGTTGTTACGTAAATCATAACCAAGAGACACATACATAGGAGTACATGTAAACATGCAATGATTTATCGTTAGGCACAAGTTAGTTGAAGATTCATATAAAATGCATTTATTTAAGTCGACGTCTCTATGAAATCAAAATAACTCTTTATTACTAAATCATAACTACATTTATCATTGTAAACGTATATCCCGACTAAACAATCCATGTACATCCTCCTAGAATAGTCAAACTCGACGATACTAAACGTTTTCTTTTATACAAAAAACAAATATATTTGACTTTTGACCAAACTCCTTTATACTATTACAAGAACACAATCATAACAACAAAGAACTATTATCCTAATTTCACATCACCCTAAACACACTACTTAAACCCTTCACTCCAACCAAACATATATCTAAAATCATTTCAAACTCAAAACTTAACAATAATAATAATAATAACAAACCATGCAAATCAAAATCCCCTCCACCATCTTCTTCTTCTTCATCTTCCTATCAACCATCTTACCAACCATAACCACCGCCGGCAACCCTCTCCCACCACCATCCACCGCCCTCAGCCCCGTCGCGCCACCGTCCACCGACAAAGATTTCATCCGTACAAGTTGTAGAACCACCTTATACCCACAAACTTGCTTCACCTCCCTCTCCGGCTACTCCGCCTCCATCCAACAATCCCCGGCCGCCTCGCTCGGGTCGCCATCGGAGTCACTCTCTCCAAAGCCACGCACATGACCAACTATGTCGCCAACATCTCCCGCCACGTCGATTATGAAGGTTTTAATCTTGATAATTATTAATATTAGTTCCTTTGATTGTTTGGATGTGTTTATAGTAGACTAAGATTGAGTTTGTTTATTAAATTAGTTAGTTAATAGTGGTTGAGCTAGATAAAAAGGTGTTGTATGTTTAGTAAAGTGTAAATTTACGGAATACTAACTAACTTTTGAAAGTGTTTAAATTTAGTTACTTAAGTTAATTTAGAGAATGTTACAATTAAGTAGCTTAGCTTTCATGTTTATTTAAATTATAGGTTTTAATATGTTTTTTAGCATGTTTTTCTTTTTGTTTCAATTAAGAAATATTTTTTTCTTTTTTTAATGTTGATGTGGAGTGGTGACGTGAATTTTAGGTACTTTTTATTTTTTAATATAATTACATATATTGAAAATCCTGACCCCATATCTTCTTCTCCATTTCCTTTTTGACACAAAAGAAACTGATAATTAATAACTCAATTTGATTGTTTAGTGATCCAATTTGAATAAAATATACATAAATATCCTAATTAGAATATTTTTAAATCTTGATTACTATTTAAAAATGACATAAGTCAAAGAGACTTTGTATGTGTGGTTTTTGATACTAGAGAAATTGTAAAAATAATCTCTTTGATTTGGTTATATTGCATGTTTGATCTTCAAATTTGAAAAATTACAACGATAATTTAAAGTTTTATAAGATGGTACAGAAATAATCCAACCACTAAATGACTTTTTAGTTTTTAGGGTAGATGGTAGTAAAATTATTATTTTACGTTCTCTTAACTTTACTTCTTTAAAATACACATCAACTTAGAAATGAAAATGAATAGTTTATCCTTATTTAATTCTAATAACTAATAACAAGATAACGGTGATGCAACATCTCATAAAGCTTTAGATTATTGTATAATTTTTAGATCTCAATCATCGAATATACAATCTGATCAAACTAGAAGAACTATTTTTATAATTTTCTTTTGATATTAATAATATAGAGCAATGACATTGTGAACGAGTTACAAATAATCATGTTTTATTGCGTGTTGCTTGATCCAATTTTTCAACAGATTACAACAGTAGTCCGAGGGTCGCTGCCGCCGTGCACGACTGTGTCACGGTGTTCGGTGACGCTGTTGACCAAATCCGGGGGTCGCTCCGGCAAATGAGGCGGTTGCGTGGGACCGGAGAGTCGGTGAGGTTCCAGGTCAGCAACGTGCAGACGTGGATGAGTGCGGCGTTGACCAACATGGAGACTTGTACGGATGGGTTTGAAGATGTGGCGGAGGACGGCGGAGTGAAGGCGGAGGTTTGCCGCCGGGCGGTGGAGGTGAAGGAGGTGACGAGTAACGCCTTGGCGTTAATTAACAGTTTTGCTAATATGATACAAACGCCGTGAGTGTGGAGCACTTAACGGTTATCTAACGGTTTGTCGTTAGTTTCTAGATGGGTGAATACGGGGGTGTGTTTTTTAAGTGTAAAAGTCATTGTAATTAGATGAGGATGCTTAATTTCCTTTTGCATTTTATGCTTTGCATTATACAACTTGTGGTGTGTATTTGATTTCATGGTATATAAACTAATTAATTATATTAAATTAATAAGGGTGCGATTCAATAAAAGGACACTAAATTATCATGAGAATAAAAGAACATATATAAATTTGCTTATTTTTTTATCACTTGTGGTTTTGCTCGCGCGGTGCAATGGCTTGATTTTTAATAAAGTTCATGTCGAAACGTAGATACAAATACGTAGGACACAAAAGGTATATTCGAAAAGTTGTTCTTGAAAACTAAAAATACATTACATTTGACCTGTAGATTTTGGTCAAAACTCACATATAATAATCTCATCGCCATGGAATAGTTTGAAATTAAAAGTTAAAATACATGTTATATCTGACTCAGTTGATCTCAACTAAAATTTATATCAACACTAAGATAAAAATGAAAACGTCACAACAATGCACACGAAAGTAAATTAAAAAAAAAATACATTATATTCAGGATGTCTTCATTTTGAGTGAAACTTAGGTCGAAACATAAATTAAGCAAGTCATAACGGTATATTTAAAATTTAAGAAAATAAAAAATTTTAAAAGCTATAAAAGGAAAATAAAATATAAGTATTAGTAATTCTAAATTTTAAATATTATTAAATTCTAACTTGCAATTGCAAGTAACAACAAAGGGCACGCTAGAACGAAAAGAAGTGTTCTCTAACTTTACGACCAATTACAATTTAAAATTATAGACAAGTTTTTTAATTGTATAATATTTCATCCCACCCCGCCATGAAGTGGGGATATACTCAGCTGTTTCAATCGCTCCCCATCGGATGATTGAATGGAAGGTAATGGAGAAGAGTGAAGAAGGATTGGGTGATTAAACACGTTGAATGAATATTGAAACACTTAGAAGAATCTAGTGAAGAGGGACAAAAATGAAAGAAAATATTAGGGGAGAAGGAATTTAGGCACGGACTCTTCGTAAGACGTCTTAATTTATTATTGAAATGTCAACTATAACCCTAATGTTATATATTATATAGTAGTAAAGATAAAGATTATATACGCACTTAACATGTTCTCAATATGTTCTCCACAGTGTGACGAGATAATATTGACAATTTTCATAAATTCATTATCGTCATATTTGCTCATTATCAAATGGATCGTTGTCCAGTGAATCTAGTGTGTGAATGGTAATATCCTTTCACATAAGGTTGAAGGTATGAGTTTATGTTACGTAGTTAAAAATGATGTAGATTTAGGAGTATGATCATATGGATACGTGCTCACCATTTAAAAAAATATGTCTTTTCATTATAATATATGATGGTATTTCACATATGTAATTTAACCGTAAATGTTTTTTTTTTTTTTAATTTTAATATATGATGGTACTTCACATATGTAACTTAACCATAAATGTTTTTGTTTTAATTTTAGTCATGTGAAGTTAATAAATTACAAGTATTTTATTATTTATTTCAGCTTTGTCTTCTATATGTTGCATGAAGCATAGACTTATGTCATGCTATATTTGTTCAGATAAGCACGCACATATCACATATGTAAACATAAATTAAAAGTTTCTTTTTACGAATCTATCTATTCTAATAAAATAAAGTTTTTTAACACATGGCGCGATTTTATACATTCTAATATTGGTTTTTCCGTCTAAACCCATATACACATATTAATTAATGATTTTGAAGACTTACTAAAATCACACTCTCATTTCCTTATATTAACTTCTCATTTCCTTTTCTATATTTCTCTCTTTCATTATAGATTAATAATATTTCTTATTTTTCAATACAATCAAATGACTTAAAAAATTTTATTATTAATTTTAAATTATTTGCTTGATTTTGTTTGAGTGATTTAATAACCGGTAAATAATTATCTTAGTTATTGGTAAGTTCTTATAAGATATTAAAAGATAAGGGTTTTAAATAAATAAACTAAATAATTATATATCTAAAATGTAAATCCTCTTATGCTAATAATTTATTAAGATATACTAAACTATAAGATTTTAATTATATCATATTTTAAAATATACTTTTATAATTTTAATCTTCATTATTTGTCATTTACAATTTCTTAGATATTTATTACTCTTATTTACTAATGGCTGATAATATATAATATACAAAAATTAAAACTATTGACTTCAAAAAAATTAAATTTAGATCACCCATGTAATACATGGGTTCTAACCTAGTTGTGGTATATTTGCTTACTTTCACGTTGTCGTATAAACATAACCTAAAAAAAGAATAATATTAATGAAAATAAAGATGAATGAAACACTCGTAACGTTAAAAATAGAAGTCATAAAAAGGAAGAACGGGGAAGAGTCTCAAAAAGTACCAAGTTTTTTTAACATTGTAACATAAAATAATTCATTATGTTAGTGTGTGTTGTTTATTAAGAATAAAATCATACAAATTACAAAGTCTTACACCTCTGTTTATACTAAATCTATAATAAGAGTGTAATCCAACCATTATTCCACCAACAAAAATCTAAAATAAAATTACTCTCGACCACAAGGAGTCCAAAACAATAGTAGAAATGAAATCTATAAAATAGGAAAATAAATCGTAGAATTCCTAAATGATTAGTATTGGGCACAAACGGTCCAAAACAATACTAGAAGTCCTCTTTACCATTCTCCTTGTCAACAGATTCAACACCAATACCAAATATCACATATTTCTCATCATCGACTCACCCTAATACCCTATTCTTCTATGTCTTCATCACTATCTACATCAACTAAACAATGCAGTTCATGAGATATCAGTGGTATAGGGGCAGTGGGACTGAAAGTACCAAAAATTTTTACTCTAGATTGATGTGCATTGCTTCCAGTATAATGACTCGATTCATCCTCAAAATCCGTATTATCCTCACACTCATTTTCATCGTCAGTACAAGTCCAAGGTAAATGCAACCATCATTCGCCATAACAACCACAAAAGATGTAATAATTCACTAGGAAGACAACGAGTGTTCTCGTTTGTTTGGAGTGTATATAAATGATCAGATGAGTTACTCATGTGATATTAGATTCCAAAGTACAACTTCCATCATGTTTCAAATTCAGAATAGCAAGCATTGGAAGGATCCATTATAATTTCATTCATTTAAAAAGTTAAAACCATTGTTGAATGGCATGCAAAAAAATTAAAAATCAATTTCATTACAGGTGATCTTTTAAGGTACGGTGTATTGACAAATATATGGTATGAATAATGTTTTCATTAGTTTCTCTGTCATAATCTCTTAAGCCTCACCCGCTAATCAAACAACTTAAATGCAACAGGTCTTCTGGGTTTAAAGTTTCCCTCAAGTAGTGAATCATTGGCTACGTTTGACAAATATCGAGGTTGACCTGCTAACTAAGATTTTGAGGATCAACAAATTAAATGGTCGGGTTGGTGGGTTAGTTGGACCGACCAGTTTTTACCGTTTTGACAATTTAATAATTCAAATTATAACGGTTTGAAACTTCTTCCTTTTTTCCAGAATCATTGGACTTGTACTAGAAATTTTAAATTAATAAAAAATAGCTTATGATTAAAATACATATACGTTAAGATAAATAAGGTTAAACTGTCATTACTTAGTTTCAAACCGGACCAGAACCACTAATCCGTTAAACCTGAACGTTAACCGAACTAGCTGTATCTTAACCAACCGATCAAACCATCCACATTCTTAGATTTAGACAACTTGATCAAAATCTAACAACTCTCCGTCTCCGTCAGTAACCTCATGTGTTCAAATCCACATGAAATTTTTTTTTACATAATATACAAGATAATATTGTATAAATCAGATCATGAAATGTTTCGACCCTCCCAGAATTTTACGCAAAACGCGCTTTTTTTAATTGAAATCATATAAGAATATGGGGAAAGAGGAGGAAACGGTTTGTGAGATCCGGTGGAGACAGATCACCGTGTGAACCGCTCGAATAATAGAATATCCCCCGTCAACGTGTTCCTGTATGTCTCACTCTTTCTACCACCATCACTCACTTACCTTCATTTTCGCCAACCTCACTGTCTCTGTAAGCATCTCTCTCTCTCTCTCCTCAACACACACACACAATTATACTACATGAGTAGCTCAATTTGTGTTGTAATTCGTTAATATTACAGGAAAAAACCTCGAATTAATGGCGAATTTCAAGGTTACTCGTGTTGAATCTGCGCCGATTGAAGGCCAAAAGCCTGGCACATCTGGACTCAGGAAGAAGGTGATTTTCGGTTAATTTGTTTTTGAATTGGTTAGGTTTTGCATTTTGTAGATCCGTCGATTGTTTTGATCGTGATTGTGTTACGAAGGAATTAGTGGTTAGGATAGTGATTCTGCTTGATTCGTAAAAGTTTTGATGCCGCTGATGCGTGTTTGTGAATTTGTGATTGCGCTTATGTTAGTTCTAGATCGTACTTTTGATCCGCGTCGGTTGCTATGCATGGATCTATATGATGATGATTATGTGTGCTGGAACATTGGATCGGTTCGTTGGATTTAGATTAGGGGAATGTTGGTACTATTGAAAACTGAAATTACCTATTTGCTGTGTTTGGATCCCATTGGTCTGGACATTACTTTATACTGGATGTGGAGATGGCAATGTCTATTGGACTGGAAAGTTCAGAGTATTTCCTCTCAATAAAAGATGCCACTTTGTTTTGTTTATGGTTGTATGTGGTAAATTTCATTTTCAAACTTTTAAATCCCGAAAATGTTGTGACCGAATTCCCAAAACCATAAAGGTGAATTTGATTATGGGGCTCGGTCACGACTCACGAGTATACTATGTTATTTCTTTTTGTTCTAAGATATTTACATAATAACCTGGTATTGAATATTCATTGCCAGTTAAATCAATAAGATGGTACATTTAGGCACTCAGCATTATAGGGATAGATTTCCAGTGAGAAACCTGTGTTCACTTCAAATTTCCATTCAAGACTTACAAGTGATGTCAGGAGAAAAGACAGATTAATTGCTGTTGTACTTGTAACTTAACAACACAATCTAGTTACTTTATGCAGTTGTTTCTATAATGTAGGCACAAACAAACATTTTACCTTAGAAACCTTTTCCGTAGTCTCCATCCTGATTCTTATAATTTTGTTTTCCTCAACTGAATTTACTCAAGCTGGAAGGGATTTAAGTTTGCAGAACAAGATAATTAGCTACAGTTAGGACTTGAGGTCTCAAACTGAATACCCAAGGTTCAGCTGGCAACTAATGGCAGTGGGCAGATGATGTTTTGAGTCAAGAAAGAGACCATAAAAGCCCACTGGGCAAAGCATGATTATGATACATTTTTAGGTTACGATGCTGCTTATATGTGTTTTTGTTTTGTGAAGGAATATCTGCATGCAGATTGGTTGGATAGGATTTCAATAGTCTATTTAGATAATCATGGCAAAGGTTGAGTTGAGATATTTTAGTATCAACACCTTCAACATGATCTGCCTCCATATTACAATAGATGATCAGAATGCATACAGTTTAAGCTGGACACTGCATAAATGTTAAAGATAGTTAATCACTTCCCCTTTTCTCCTGAAAATTGCAATCTTTACTCTTTAGTACCTGTTTTAAGTAGTTATTGTATATATGTTCTGTTTTGATTAAACAGTTCTATAGAAAGTTTTGTAGAAAGCAAGGTGATCATTAGATGGACAAAGAAGCTCATAAAGTTGCATGTTAAAATGTATTTGTTACAGACTAACAGTTAAGGGATTATGTCTAGATATAACCGTCACCCCCACACAGGTTCTAAGACATTAAGCAATTTAAATGGGAAATAACCTTCCTTAAGGCCATAAAAAATGATAAATTTGGATTAGAGATGTTTGTGGAGTCCAGTTAAAATGCTGATCTACGTGTCTTCCCCAAGAAAATTTTCATTTTAAAGGCTTCACATTGAAGTAGAGCCAATAGTCTGAATTCAGAGTCGGAGAGTCGACTATTTTTCATTATCCAAGTCCACTGATTACCTTTGTAGAAGGTGCTCTAGGTTGCACAAGTCATCTTATGTTTCTAACCTCCCATGCTATTATATCCAATTGTCCAGTGTAGAGTATAAATAGATGAGAACTTAACAGAAGACTTGCCTAGTAATGGCTAAAACCAGACACCCTTCCAAGCTTTTAAGGGACACTAACGTAGACGAATGTGGATATTCTTTTTGCCTTAATGTATGAGAATTAGTCAAATAATACTTAGTGACTGTAGAATTTGTTGTGTAATATGAAATGAGTAGTAGTGTTGTCCACCTTGATGTATATTGAATATGTATCGTATTTTATCACTTATATAATATTCTAGTTACAAATTAATATATAGTAGCAACCTGTGGATATAAAATATTTAGGATACAACTATAGTTATTGTAGGCATCTGATTAGATCAATGACGGGTCTAGATATAGATCACCTAACAAACAAAACAAACAAACAAACGTACTCAATATAATCCAACTCATAGAAAAGCTATTAGTAGGGTCCGGGGAGGGTGTGTCGGGGGCAAGCCTTACCTCTATCCTAGGGGACAAAGATGATGCTCCAACTGAGACCCCCACTTCCAAAACCTTTTTCATACATATTAATATGTGTTTTTTTTTTCATGTCCATTTTCTATGTACTTATAAAACAGCTGAAAGGGTTCACTGCCCGTGCCCCATAGAGGTTAGCCCACATCGGGTATTATAGGTATCATTTATTTTTTTGCAGCACTACTGCTATAATAATTTTTGTCACTTAAAAATTTCAGGTTAAAGTATTCACCCAACCACATTACTTGCATAATTTTGTTCAATCGACATTCAACGCCCTTTCTGCCGAGAAAGTTAAAGGTTCTACGCTTGTTGTTTCTGGTGATGGACGGTACTACTCAAAGGAGGCAATCCAGGTAGCATTTTGGATTACCTTTTCAGCATAATGCCTGGAATTACTTCTGGAAATGATCTCTTCAGAACACATGACATTATTTTTTATCCTTACCTAGTCAGAACTTTTAAATGGATTCTTAAGTTTTTAAAACAAGGAACCTCATAAGGTTTTTTTTTCCTAGTGAACATATATTATTTCAAACATTGCAGATTATAATTAAAATGGCAGCTGCAAATGGTGTAAGGCGCGTTTGGGTTGGCCAGAATGGACTTTTATCCACTCCCGCTGTATCAGCAGTTGTACGTGAACGAGTTGGCGTTGATGTAAGCTTGTTTGTATGTTTTTTTTCTCTCTACTAAATGGTGAGCATTAGCTTAACATTCACATGTCTGGTATTCTAGGGTTCCAAAGCAAATGGGGCATTCATATTGACAGCTAGTCACAACCCTGGTGGGCCCAGTGAGGTATGTTTGGATATCTGATCAACAGCAAAACCATGGACATGATATAAACAGTGGTATTTATATTTTCATGCTCATTCTTTCAGGATTTGGAATAAAATACAATATGGAGAATGGTGGGCCAGCACCTGAAGGAATTACTGATAAAATCTTTGAGAACACTAAAACAATAAAGGAGTATTTTATCGCAGAAGACCTACCTGATGTGAGCTGAATCCTCATGCTATAGTAAATTAAAATAAAGGTTATATTATATGCATTATATTGATCACATACTTGATATGTGTGTACAGGTGGATATCTCAGCAATTGGAATTTCAAACTTTTCAGGTCCTGATGGTCAGTTTGATGTTGATGTTTTTGACTCAGCAAGCAACTACGTGAAATTGATGAAGTATGCTATTACTCTTGATAAAGGAAATGAGTAAAACATCAATGTTGCATTCAATTAATGGTTTAATGAATTCTCTTTAGGTCAATCTTTGACTTCCAGTCCATCCAAAAGTTAATTGCATCTCCACAATTTAGTTTCTGGTGCGTACTAACACACTTAAATATTTCCCTTTTTGTGCTTATCCAACATTCAGTTAACGCAAATTGTGCTATAATTTACTAGTTATGATGCATTGCATGGAGTTGCTGGAGCTTATGCTAAACGTATATTTGTTGAAGAGCTTGGTGCAAAGGAGAGCTCATTATTGAACTGTGTTCCCAAGGTTATTTCTGCTCACCTAGTCCAGTATCATTTGTTCTTTGATTTTAGTTACAGGTGGAAGTTTCCACCCATTACTTATGAATTGGTTGTATTTTCCAACAAGTCAGATAAAAAAAAACTTAATTAAAAAGCAGAACTGGCCAAGTACGTCATACAAGTCAAACGGGTTGAAGGCTCCTCAAAGTTTACTTTTAATCCACATGAACTCCTAAACTGTTCTTTTTCACTGTACTTTAATTATTTATTAAGTATTTGAAGATTTGACTAAAAAGCGTTTGCTGGTCAATTCAACTTGGTGTGTTTCTATCTAGACTAAAATCGACAAAATGGTTATTTCTGCTTACCTGATCCATCTCTTTTGTTCTTAAATTTCATCCTAAGCGTACAGTTTTGTCCCATTTACTTACGAATGGGTTACTTTGGGATTGACTATACGCCAAACAGGTTAAATTTTCAAAAGTTTAGCCAAACGGGAAACTGTTTGAATGAGTCTAACTATTTAAAAGTCGCATATAAATTCTGTCTTTAATGCATAAAGCCTCCTAAATTGATTTTATTGATAGATTTGGATTTTTGTGTGTATATATTTGAATTGTTAGTTATTTATAAAAGATTATTTAAAATGTGACAAAAAATGTTTGCCTGTTTCAACCTGAAAGGACCCTGATTCTTCATTCAATACTATTCATGGCTCGAATGACCTATTCAACCTGACTCATTACCCAACTCTTTTGACTTACCTGTCTTGCTACCTCTAGTTTTTAGCTAAGCCTTGTTTAAATTTGTGGATTTTTTTTTCTTCACTAAACTTTTGATGCAAACAGGAGGACTTTGGTGGAGGACATCCTGATCCCAACCTAACCTATGCAAAAGAGTTGGTAGCAAGAATGGGATTGGGTAAAAACCCTGACAGCAACCCACCAGAATTTGGTGCTGCTGCTGATGGTGATGCTGATAGGAACATGATTCTTGGTAAAAGGTAAATTTCTTGATGCAAATATGAACATCTACATATTACCTCTTGGAAGAGTCTTAGTTGTTAAAGTGTTAAACCTCTTTTTATGGGTTCAGGTTTTTTGTTACACCTTCAGATTCTGTCGCTATCATTGCTGCCAATGCAGTCCAAGCCATACCCTACTTTTCATCTGGATTAAAGGGTGTTGCCAGGTTACTTTCAGATTCTGTCACTATATAACTTGCTTATTTCTTGGAATCGATGTGTGCTTCAGTTTCTCGTCTTAAAGTATTGTTTTCCTCCTAAAAATAGCATCTTCTTTTTAGGAACTGAAATGCCGGGTATATTTGATTATTCATGTCTTAGAGGTGGCATTGGTGCTCATTAAATGCGTGATTCTGGTTGTGTTATATCTGAAAGGGCCAATTAAAAAACTTGAAATGGGTTGAACAGGTCAAACATGTTATTGTGGCACAAAGTCTATTTCTAATGCAATTCAGATTATTATTGCAAAATTTTGATATTTGTGATTATAATTAACACATCAAGTTATCTACGAAATATAAGAAGATGGACAAAGCTGTGTTGGTCAACCCAGCCTGGCCTGACCCATTTCCACCTGATCTTATTCAACTCGTCACCAAACCCGTCTGATCCGCCCATTATGCCATCTCTAATATATTCAACTTTATATAGGGATCTCATTTTTAATGTCATATCATCTTGCAATTAGTAAATCGTCTATATCCGAATCAAATAGAAATGAATTTTGATTTGTAATTGTGAATTGTCTCCTTGTAGGAGCATGCCAACATCTGCTGCTCTCGATGTTGTAGCTAAAAGTCTGAACCTTAAGTTTTTTGAGGTACTCCTGTACTTACAATATGGGTGTAGTTACGGGTTTAGACTGTTTTCCTGAAAATAAAGTCACCCGATTCTTCTTTTTGTTTCAGGTGCCAACTGGCTGGAAATTCTTCGGTAACTTGATGGATGCGGGATTATGTTCAGTTTGTGGTGAAGAAAGTTTTGGAACTGGTAACACTCTCTTTTTCTTGTTCTTTTGTACTGCTAGCCAAAAGAAAAAAGAAAAGAGAGAACTGTTGTATATATTAATATTTTGTTTTTATTTTACAGGGTCAGATCATATACGTGAGAAGGATGGAATCTGGGCTGTGTTGGCTTGGTTATCCATCCTTGCTCATAAAAACAAGGACAACCTCAATGGTGGGAACCTTGTAACGGTTGAAGATATTGTGAAGCAACACTGGGCTACTTTTGGACGACACTATTATACTCGCTATGATTATGAGGTTCTTTTTTAATTCCCATATTATGAATGAACAATTAAAACCATTTAAAATTGTAATCTACATTTATATTGATGAGAATTATTTTGTTTCTCTGAAGAATGTTGATGCAGGTGCTGCAAAGGAAGTTATGGCTCACTTGGTCAAGCTGCAATCCTCCATTAGTGATGTTAACAAGTAAGTTTCTTGGCTTGTTTAATGTCTGAGCCGATCTGAATGGCTCAACTGCTCAAGTTGTAAACAAGCCGAGTTCGAGCTCAAATTTCAGATTGGTTGAGATTTTGGAGCTGTGCAGAGCTGGCTCGTTTACTTGCGAGCTCGAGCCCAAGTTAAGCCTGTTGGGCTCATATTCGGCTAGTGAACAGCTCTAGGATAAATGGCAACTGTTTACCTGTTATTCGATTTACCTTGAGCTATTTATATATGCAGTACCATAAAGGGAATGCGGTCAGACGTGGCAGATGTCGTCAGTGCTGATGAATTTGAATACAAAGATCCGGTAGATGGTTCAGTCTCAAAAAATCAGGGAATTCGTTATTTATTCGAAGACGGGTCACGCCTGGTCAGTGTTGCTTGAATTATTTATTTACTTTTTTGTAAACAAAGTTCAAAAAAAAAAAAACAGGTAAAACTTTTGAACTCTTCTGAGTTTGTGTAAATTCTGTTGTAGGTTTTCCGTTTATCTGGTACCGGGTCAGAAGGTGCCACGATTCGTCTCTACATCGAGCAATACGAAAAAGATTCATCTAAAACTGGAAGAGATTCTCAAGAAGCACTTGCTCCTTTGGTAAACCATATTTCTTTTATGTTTATTGTCATTATATGATCCCGGTCGGCTGGGTTTGACGGAGCGCCAAACCGCTAACTACGGACCACCCAATTTTACCGTTTTGGCGGTTTAACGGTTTGGCATTGCTGGTTTGAAACCCTTTTTTATGTTTTATATTAAAATATTTTAAATTCATAAAGACAGCTCATGGTTATAGTACATAAACATAACTACATGTTTCAAAATTGAAAAAAATATACAAATAATAAATTCTAAACGGCTAGTTCCAAGTTTCAAACCCGAACCAACCGTTAAACCAAGAAACCCCAAAATCGAAACGTCTGGATCTCAAACTGGGCGATTTGCTTTGTTTTGGATGGTTCACTCAGTTTCAATGTATAGCCATACATAATATTATATTTATCAAATCAAAATAAAAACACATTATCCCATTTTTATAAATAGAAAATATTAGACGAGTTTTATACCATTCTTCTTCTTCTTGCACTCCGAACTGTCATATTGTAATACTAGTTTTTTTGGGAAGGTTATGGATGTCATAAAGTTGAAAATGCGTGATTTTTTATTGGTAAACATAATTCATGGGGCTATATGACAATAATTTAATTATTTAAATACATGCTAGGAAATATGGAAATGTGATTTTGGTTTCTACTTATCTCACATAACCTTTAAACAAATCAAATGATCGGCATAAATGAAAAAGTAATATAAATGTTCAAAATTATAATAACATCAACTATTATGTATATGTTGACCGAGGGTTGATCAATATGTTTGGGTACAGGTTGATGTTGCACTGAAGCTGTCAAAGATGAAAGAATACACTGGCCGTTCTGCCCCGACAGTGATCACATAAATATATATACATGTTGCTGCTATGATCGACAACATATGTATTTTCGTGTTTTATAGCAATAAAGTTAGCCTTTGAGTGGTGCGGGTTTTGGCCTATGAGTTTCACAGGCATCACTTTGTTGAATGCTTGATGATTTACAAAGTTTTGTTGTTGGTAATCGTTCAGCTGTATGTTGAGAATCTTTTTCTTACTCCAAATTACTGCTTCCATTTTGAAACCGATAAACTGAGCTTGAACCATACTATATTTCCAGTCCCCTATGCACGGTCTTGTATGTAGTTTTAGCAAACAACCTGTTCTTGTTAGTTCAGGTAATGAACTGTGTTTGAATGACTTCTGGATCTGGACCAGTGGGCTTTGGGCCACCACTGGTCAGCCCATTATGGTTTGGCATATAAATGGGTCCGTGAGAGACGTGACGTGACTGCCACCTCAGCAGCTCATGAAGGGGCGTTACCCATGTCTCTTGACCACATACACGGTGAAAAAGGACGTTGCCCATGTGAGAAGATTTGAACAAATGTGTAATGGTCAATGGTATCTAGTCGTATTAACTTTTTTTTTCTTTCATTTTTTAATGGTAAAACTAGTCACACTCACTATACCATTACACCTCCCTAGTGATTGTGAGTGTTATCACAAGACTTGACAAAGTGACGTATACGTGACAATATTTGTTGCTTGAACTCACACTACAATTACACATGTCGTTAACTGCCCTAGAAAATAGATGTGAATAGGTTTGGATATAGTATGGATTTCAGCTACATGTTATAAAATAGGTTGAATATACATACCCTCTTGAGATATTCATGTTTTGACTAGGGTTTGATTAAGTTAATTATGTTATTGAGTGTAAACATAAAAAAAAAAATCTAAAATTTATAACAAGCCAAGTTTGAGAGAGTTACCGGTTTTAATAAAACAAAGGAGAGAGTTGTATAAATTGAAATGATACTAATTGCTATCTTTGTCATATTTTTTTCACGTCATATCCTTAATCCCCTCTACTCGATGTATTTATGCATACTGTATGTTGACTTGGAGGATAAAGGGGTTGACTCAAAATGAGAAAGATATATATGTATATGTTTTTTTGTATGTGTGTGTTTATGTAATATTAGATCATAAAGTGATGGATCTAGATTATCTAATCACATGTGATTTGATATTTGATAATCTCATGAAGGACCCAAATTGCATTTAATCAGATGTGATTTTAAGCGTTACAATATCACGTCAATTCTAGTTGGAGTAAAATATTACAAAGAAAAAGGCTAAATAATTAAAACAAAAAAAGGCTAAATAAATAAAACAAAAATAGTATAACTATGAGAGTAGTGTTAATTTTCGGATTGCTAGTGTAAATTTTTTTAATATATATAGAGTCCGCACCCTCTAAAATAGTTTACATTCACCCCACCTCCTAAAATAGTTTACATTCGCCCCCACCCACTTATGATTTAGTTCAAGCTTCACAACTGTATATAAATTATTAACCCTATATATAAACATTTAGGCTTTTATTATTATTTTTAGGGCTTTTAACATTCTAACATGTAGAGTGAAGTTGGGTTTTTGGCCTGTAAATGGACCGCAGTTGGTTTAGAGCCTTAGAGGCACAATACTTAAATAAGTATGAATCAATTTGTTAATGGGTTATGTTTATTCGGTTTTTAAAACTTCTTAAAGCATAACCGAAAACCAAATCAAAGTAAATTGTAAATATGCCTAACTGAACCAAATTCAACCGAATTGGATTCAGTTCAGTTTTGAGT
The DNA here is from genome assembly GCA_025506505.1 of Flaveria sonorensis. Classification (NCBI taxonomy): domain Eukaryota; kingdom Viridiplantae; phylum Streptophyta; class Magnoliopsida; order Asterales; family Asteraceae; genus Flaveria; species Flaveria sonorensis. Next base: position 2,550,052 of record CM046434.1, read on the forward strand.
AAAACCCAAAAAAAACAAATTCACCCTTTGTTTCTTCGCTTCAATTGTCGCCAAGTTTAAATTATTTGTATTAGAATCATCCTTCAGACAGTTTTTAAAAATGCATACCAAATAATTAAAACTCATGAATTGTTAAGAATTTTGTTTTCTAAAAATGCAACTAGTCAACTTTAACTCTTTAAAAATTGGATTGAAGTAGGACTAGCTTATAAAAATGTAGTTATTTGACTCAAATAAAACCACTTTTACAAAGTTTAGGGATCGAGTAGTTGGACTAAACTTGTGATTACAAAAACTGTAATTATAACATATTAAATTCGATTAAATAATTTTTAAACCAAACAAACCAAATTCAAAAAATTACAAATAACCAAAAATCACATTCTTAATTCAGTTCGGTTTTTTCAGATTACAAATACGGATCGGTTTTTGGTTATTTTCACACCCCTACACAAATAAAAACAGTGGAAACAAATGAACCTAATGAGCCCATGCTACTTGTAATCTCAATTCTCAACCATAAACCACACTTCCTAACTAATTTTTTGTTAATTTCTTCAATCATTCAAGCTGTCTCACTTATAATCATTTAAACATTATATTCTAACCTAAATATGTTAAAACTTAAAATAGATCTGAGAACAGGAAACTGATAATTGAGGCATTACCAGCCCAAAGAGTTTTTTGATTGCTGAATTTTGGCATTATATGAGGCTTCCATCTCTTCCTGCAAAAAGTATAAACTGTTTATAACTTTCTGATTTTAAAGGCGGTCAAAGAAAGCATCGGGTCAACCCGACCCGTTGTTTCAACCACACGCCCAACCCACCCAAGCCATCCATTTTGACACCTGCACTACCAACCCCCATTCTGAAGTATATATAGTCAGCTGTCACAGGTACTTTGGAACTACAAATGACCAAAACCAAACCTGATTACCTTGCAAGATTTCAACAATGGCTGCAAGAACGATTCTCTAAAATATCTGATGGACTTCCCCATTGAGGTTCTATCCCATACTGGCATCAATCCACACACAATAAATTAGTTTTTTGAGAAGTTGATTAACACACGATAAGAGTAAGAAAGGAGTGGCTGGTTTAGGATAACATGATGAGCCAGTATTATAAATAATATTGAATGTATCATGCATAAATGATAAACTTCATGCATGTTCCAAGACTATGAGATCATTAAGATATATTTTATCTATTTATTTACTTGTATAAGAAGCTTTAATTTGTTAGAAAACAATATATTGGATAGTGATCATGAAATTTTGAGTAGCATGCCTTTCTCGCCTTCTGCTTGCAAGCCTCCTGTGTTAATTTCTCTTAAAAGCTGAAAGATGTAACAAAAGGTAGCTTATGCTTAAGTAAATAGAAATACTAAACAGAACTGCAATATACTGATAGAAAAATAGTTCCATAAATAGTTTGCTAACGAAGTAAATTACCTTGGAAAGCGTTGGCACATTGGTAGGATCAAACTCATCACACAAGTTTGGATCGATGGGAACACAAACACGGCCTGGTGAAAAAAGGTTAGAATTTAAGCAGAGAATTTTAAAAAAAATCAAAAAGTCAATTGGATTTTGCATCATAAACATGAACATCTAATATTACTAACCTGTTTTGGGGTGTACACAAAAAGGTGATTTCAGCAAATGGTTCATGTGTTTTGAAACCTGAGATGTGAGCTCAAATGAGTTTTTTAATATAGCAAAAATAAAAACTCAACAACTATATGGTGAAATATAGAACAGATTACTCACCTCCATATCAATCCTAGGATAAGTGAAAGAAAAGACAATCTCCTCAAAACACCTTCGAAGTCCAGGTGTCTGACAAGTGGAAGAAAAACAAAAAAAATCAGATAACTACAGATGCATATAGAAGTGAACTGAATTCATGATGCTTTTGTTGTTTGAAATACATTAAACTTAGTCCCATGCATAAAAAAGACAGCTTCACAAAGAACCAAAAAAGTTGTTATATAAGGGTGAGTGCTATTGACATTTGATCATTTATTCAATGGATATTACCTAATATAATTGGCATACCTTTTTTCTGCTACATTGGTGTTTTAGTTGCTCCCATCGCACAATATTAATATCGTTTGCATTAGAGCGCCTATTGCCTTGCCACTTACCTCTAAGTTCTGAGGTTACAGCTGCATAATAAATCAATTATATATACATTTCTTGGAAAGCAAGTAAGATGATCCATATATAATCCAAATTACATACATTCATCAGAAATCATGTCCAGGATATTCTCATATCTCTCATCTGAAAGTAACTGTTGGCTGCAAAGTAATTTCTTCTCAAAGTAGTCACTCAGAACATTATATGATCTCCTACAGAAATGACAAGCCTAAAATATTAATAGGGGTTAAATGGTTGGTAGTGTGACTGTTATACACTATTGGATGCTTACACAAGGAAAGGATGAAGTGCAGGACCCACAAGAGAAACCTTTGATTTACTGTTACTGTTTCCCTGAAGAGCAAGAAATGATAAAAAAGTTCTCATTATATAAGATTTTGCACAATTGCATGGTATGTATGAACAGCTAAAATCAACCTTGTACACACGGAAATAGTCCGCAATAGCCGACCTTTGTTCATTATTTAGCCTGAGAATCAATATAGTAAAGTCAAGGTTTGATAACACGTAACAATGCAAGTGTAGAAAGAATTTAATTATTGTTTTACAAGTATTTCAGTGTCACCTTCTTGCTTTTGCATCACAAACCCAACAATGGACCCCACGGCGGCCACTGTATACCCAAAGAATATGATTGAATCCAAAATCATCTAAACCAATGACACATGAGATTAACATTAGCTGATATGTTACAGTAAAATTAATACTTGACTAAACTGGTGCATATACCTCTAAGGGCAATATCAATCACTTTAATTGCAATGGTCATCAAAGGCCAGCAGTCCAAGCAAACATCTGCTCCAGAGCAGCAGTATCTAACATCATCATAGTCTGATATATCCTGAGTAACAAATTGGAAAACAATCACCAGTCATGTTAATAATCAAACATTTGCATTTAGACTATTGAGTGTTTAAAATTCATTCATAAGCAAAACAATCTTACTATATCAAACACTAGCTCTCTTTCCACAGGAGTGAAAATATTGTCCCCAGATTGTGAGTATGCATGCCTCTTTGCAGGCTGTTAAAAGATCAAGAAACATGTACCAATAAGCAAACACTAAAAATTTACTTAGTTGGATATGAAATAAGAATGAAGCAGATAAAACATACAAATAATTATAACTCATGGAACGTGCGGCACAAAAGTTGAGTTGCTTCAACAAGAAGAAAAATAATGATCTATAATTATCTTACATCAACGCTATAAACCGGACCGATATCAATCTTGAATGGACACTGTTCCTTGATGGCTTTTTCCAGCTCATATCCAGTCTTGAAAGACTGAAACCGCACATATATATCATTCTCCAGTGTAAAAGAAAATTCTCTTCGCCCAAAATATGATTGGTCACATGCAGGATGTTTCCCATCTGCATAAATAAACAATACAATTGGTCAACAACATATTAACACTTTGAAAACACAAGAATAACACTGTGAAACATTTATCGCCCAAAAGATAAATGGGTTGGTTCGTATCTTGAATCTTGAACCGAAATGTATTAAAGCTCTTGCCAGAATATGGCTATATAATATGATTACCGTTTCCATATGCCATCCATTTGGACATGTCTGCATGAGGGAAAAGCCATCCTGCCAGATACAAACATGCACATTAAGTCAGAAACTGATTTTATGACCCTGTAGATCAAGGGTAGGTTTATAACAAAGAAAGCCAAAACATTCATATGTTCCTTCATCTTAATTCAATTATAAGCATCAAGGAAATGCATAAGAAGCTTGAGCAGCAACAATCATTTTAAAATTATGTTTAGGGAAAACAGGCACTAACTCTTAGAATTGTTTTCGGTATGTCAAATACAAGAATATCTTTTATTTATTTGTAAATCCTTTCACTGTATCTTTTGCAACAACAATAAAACTTAAAACAAGTAAAAGCACAGCAAAAAGCAGCTAAATTATCTCCTCGATTGAGAAAGCAGCATAAAATGGTAGCGAAACTTAGAGTCATGAACAAGTACCGTAATAAAGTTTGAGGTAATTTGAAGTGAATCCTTCATCCAAATCATTGTGTTGGGCCTCAGGATCGTCGTCGATTAACATGTCATCTCTTCCATTGTCTGCTTCTTCTTTAGTCATATTTCAACCTAAAGCTTCTCTCAAACCCTAAGAAAACCAACCATCAATGATTCAGAATAACAGATTAGGGTTTCAAAACCTCAGAAGATCTCAATACAGATGTTTGAACACTTGAATCAAACCCTACATAGAAACAGTATACATGAAATTAACCTGAAACGCTTGCTTCGGGATCAGAAGTGCACAGTATGGATTTTAGGAAAATGAAATTGGCGCCAAATAGTGAAGGATATTAATATATTATAGGCGAGTGATACAATTTTGGCGGGAAATTGAAACATTCACATCTCCTTCCCTGTATTCTTACTCATATAATTAAAAAAAACACTAATTTTTATTTTATTTTTTCAATTAAATAATATTTTTTATATCTGTATCATTATCTTTTTTTTCTGTTCAATTCACAACCACTTTTTAAAATACTAAAAAAATATAAAAAGTTGAACAATTTTTTCTTAAATTTACAGATAAACTTTAACTTTTTCTTTCACATCAACTTATAAATACTTACAATCATTTCATATAATATAAATAATGCATATACATAAAAGGAACCAATTGTGAATGCTATTAGTTCTAGAATAATAAAGAAAGGAAGAAAAAAAGTAACTCTACGTAATGAAGAAAAGTAACCTTATATGGTTAGCTCCAAGCCTCCAAGGGTCCCTTCGATGGACGATGGAGGATTAGAGGGCTCAAGTTTCAGCCCAAAAACAATGGGGGGTTTGGGTTAAAATACATTAAATTACAGGTAATGGCATAAAAGTAATTTTATAAATTTAAAAACCAGTGGACCGAACCAAATTTTTGTCTGAATATGCACTTAATAATACTAAGTGTTCACCTCTAAAAAACTATGGGTTTACATGAAATTTCGGTATTATGCAGTCCACTACTAGGTTAAACATCGATGGGGTCGCTTGACCCATTCTCCGAATGTTAGTTCCGTCCCAGATAAAAACAGATCTGTTAGATTTCTACAAAACGATGGATGAGAGGAAGAAGAAAGTTATAAAATGCATTATATACGCAACATGTTGGTGTTTATGGAAAGCAAGAAATAAGAAGATTTATAAAGCAAAGCCTATATTGGTGTCAGACATTATTCAAGAAGTAAAAATATTAACTGGTCTATGGATGAAAAATCATGCAAGGCTAGATGGGTATACTTGGGAAGCTTGGAGTAGTTATAATCTCTCATGTTTGAATTAATCTATGTTTCAATGTTTGTAATGTTTTTCTTCTAGCTCCTTGCTAGTGTTCAATTAAAATTTTATTTGTCGTTCAAAAAATATACTTAATCAAGCAAAAGAAATTAGTTTGATATTAAATAAGAATGAAACAGATAAAACATACAAATAATTATAACTCATGGTTAGTATCTTGAATCTTGAACCAAAATGTATGGTGAGAATCTTTTGAGTGGTACGGATTTTGGCCTATGAGTTTTACACGCATCACTTTGTTGAATGTTTGATGATTTATAAAGTTTTGTTGTCGGTAATCATTCAGTTGTATGTTGAGAATCTTTTACGTACACCAAATTTAATGCCTAACCAATAAGCCCAATGTGAACCATACTATAATTAACCGGACCGTATGTCCGGCCTGTATTAGGCTTTAGTTTTAGCAAAAAACTTGTTCTTGGTAGTTCAGGTAATTAATTGTATTTGAATGAATTATACATATGGTACCAAGTAACCTAATTCTAGATCTGGACCAGCGGGCTTCGGGCTTCGGCACATTACTGATCATCCCATTATGGTTTGGAGCATAAAAGAGAATTTATGACATGTGTAATGGGTCCGTGAGAGGGAGCGTAACTGCCACCTCAGCAGCTTATGAAGGCAAGAAAAGGGGCGCTGCCAATGTCTTGTGACCGAAAGGTGGTGTTGCCCATTCATGTGACCACAAAGGGGTGTTACCCATGTAAGAAGATTTGTACGAAAATGTGTATTGGTCAATGGTATCTAGTCACATCGACTTTTTTTTTCGTTTTTTTTTAATTCTTTAAATGTAAATCTAATGATACACACTGCTCACTTGACCATTACACCCTTTAGTGAGTGTGAGTGTAACCATAATGTTTACCCAGATAACTTCTACATGACAACATTTTTTGCTCATTCTCACACTATTATTATACATGCCTTTAACCGCACTAGAAAATAGGTTCAAGATAATCAATAAGAATAATCCCTTATAAAATCTTGTACCTGCTACTCGGATCCTTGTAGCAACAGATGATTGACCTTAAACAAGTTCAAACGTCCAGTCTGGTTACCGCTAATCTTCTGAAATAGATGTGAATTGGTTCCATAAAGTCTGGATTGCAGACTACATATTATAAAAGAGGTAGACTAAACATATCTTATTTAGATTCTCTTCGTACCCTTTAGAAAACATTATATCAAAAGAATCTTTTTAAATTTCTAGTATGAATGTAACAAGTTAAAGGAGGTGGGAGTGTAATATATAAAAATAAAGACGGGTATGTTTAGTCTTGGTCCTAGTTTGTTAAGGTTATGCACAACTGCATAGTTGTACATTCTTTAGTTAAGGGGAATTATTCACGTATCCATTTGTCTTTCATTAAATACTTTATCTTGAAGTATCATCATTAATTTCTAGAATACTCATATTTTATAAAATGATATTTTACTTTTATTTATTTGAAGATAATCAGACATGTTTAATAGTGAGTTCATTAGTAGTATAAATGAAGAAATTATAGGGGTTTTATCATTCCTTAAACATGTAACGTGGCTGATTTATTGCAACTATTGTAACTAATCCATGCTCTAGTGGAATAACATTTTAATTTAGTGAACAATTCAGTTTTGAGTTAAATATTTATTTTCCAGCCTCGTTATAAACATAAACTAGCTACATAATTAAATTAAAAATCTATAACTTTAAATAAATCTCATAGCTTGTTAGATAACACTACAAATGACCAAATATATCTGTAAAAAAAAAATAGAACGAATTTTAATAAAATACAAGAATTTGTTCACAGCTCAATATGGACCAATTAACAAATGATTTTTGACAAATGGTAAAATTTTAATCAACTCATATGATAAGTGCGGAAATTTGATCACATCAGATCAGATTTCTGGGTTTTTCGATTTTCATCACAATAAACCCGTCCCAAACGGGTTAGTGGTTTGAGTATGAGTGTTGCTGATTGGCAACGGGCCAAATCCTGAATCGATAAAAGGGTTGGTTGGACCCATCATCAGATTCTCCCGTGGTTGGTTTGGACTAAAGGGATTAGTTATTGGAGGAGCAGCAACAAGTGGGTCATCTACTTCAAACGGGTTGGGTGCTGGAGACCCGTATACAGGCTGCTGGGCCGCTCTGTATGCTCCTTCATCATACAAACTGTTGAGTGTGAGGGTGTCCATTCCACCACCCTGCCCACAAAGATTTTGATTAAAACACAAAGTCGCAGGTCCAGCAAAGATTTGAGCTGGGTCAGGTTAGGTTGATCTAATATACTTTTTTGCGTGATACTAAACTGTATGAGTACAAGAGTAAATTACATATTCGGCCATGTGGTTTGGTCAGAGTTACCAAAATTGTTCTTTGTTCTTAGTAAGAACGTCTTACTATTCATTTATAATGAGAATGGTCCATAAAATTTTACAATTTTGATAGGTTTGTCCCTTCCTCGTTAAACTATACACAAAGAGAGTCTGTAAAACTTGTACAATTGTAGGGACCATTTTTGTAATAAATGAACTATATGGATGATTTCAATAAATTTGAGCAAACTCAAGGACTATAAATGCAAGTTACTCTTCATATAATAATAAACCAATTTTTTTAAATAAAACAATTTAGGAGGTTGTATGAACTAAAAATACAGTTTGCAAAACTTTCAAACAGTTGACCAGTTTAATTTGTTTGTTTAACGAAAAATATTTTTATTTTACGAGTCGACCATTATGGATGAAACATAACTACATAACCTAAATCAACTCATTTGTAACTAAATAGGTCAAAATTGTCGCCTCTAATGTGTTACTAACTAAGGTTATAACAGAAAAAAAATATGATAATCTATAAACATGGGAAATTGCTTACCAGTTGCCTTTCTTGAAATGAAGAAATATCAGTACTGGGGGTGGTGACTAATGCAAGTTCCCATCCTGTTAGATCAAGATCTTTTGCTTGAACACCAGTATATGCATTTGATTTCACATCTACACCCAGCAATCAAGAAATGTAACTTACAAATTTCCAGTAAAGGTGGCAAAACCAACAGGTCGGGAAGGTCGTGTAAAGCGCCAAATGGATGGGGGAATTTCCGATACGGAGGGGGTCAAATTAACCCAGAAACACTTTTGCTCACATTTTGTTTTCATACTTAGTGTGGATTATGATTACAAAATGATATTAGTTCAACAATAATCTTATATTTTTAATAAATTGATCTTTTAGCTATTAAACATAACCGGCACTCATAAGTGAATGGGTAGAAATTGTCACCTCTAATTTCAAGTTAAACAAACAAACTTAAATAACCACTGAACTGATATGGCAACAAAGAGTCATTACCAGTTGGAACTATGGCAAGAGCCAATGCATTGCTGTCCTCAATTGATGATGCGTTTGGTGCATCGCAATTTAACCCCTAAATGTCAAATTAAGACAAATTAATAAACAAATTTAGACGTATGTGAATGAAACTAAATACATTACCAGTATATCGTTGGAGTCCTTGCTGTTGAAAGTTAGTGGGGGAGGTACGGGGCTAGGGGTAGGGGTAGGATCGTCATTTGATACAACAACATCATCCATTGGCTCAGGTTTAGCTTCAACAACAGGCAAATCTGCATCTTCAATAGGCTCCTTGTCTACTTCTGGTTTATATGTCAGCATAAGCCTTTCAGGATATTCCTGAAAGTGCAAAACATTTTAAAAAAATACAGAAAAATATTTGTTTTCGTGGTATAACAGTAAATTAACACGCACCAATGTGTCTGTTGGAACGGATACGATCCATGGTGCTTCTCTTATATACTCCTCCATAGTCACGAGAAATGATTGTGGAGGCTGCAAAAATTTGAATTGCCAATAATGCCCTCTATCAACTTTACTCAATGTAACGAATGATGAGAAATATAGTAAACTTACCTCTCAAAGAACGGGAAACTGAAAGTTTCTAGCAAGCTCCAATCCTTTACAAGTTTCATAGAAGTCGGAAAGACTTTCAGCCTGCAGAAATTTAATCATACTACATATTTACAATGTGGTGTTTTTACTATATTTTTTAAAATTTGAATCATTTACTTATGAACAGATCAATTTGAGTTATGTTTTATCTCTACTAGGTCATACTGATAACATAAAAAAAATAACTTAAAAGGAAATGGCGGCATCCTTAATGTATATCCAATACATAAAAGGCTCCTATTAAAATTTTGAACGTTTTTTTTCTGGCAACCCAACTAAATCAGTTTAGAACCATACCATAAAATTAAATGTTTTGCCACATTTACTAGTTATAGAGGATTGCTCGTCTCACACCAATAATATGTTGAGAACCATGACAACTGCATAATGCATTTGTATTTATTGCTTTGAATGTGATGCAACCGCCTTTGTTTTACTCTCCCGTTACTTGTGATTATCTTTTATGAATTATGTGGTTCTCATCATTTCATTGGTTCTGAAACAAACATGTCCCACTAGTTATAGTACAATGAAGGCTTGTAAATAAAATTTGTAATTCAAGCTCACCTGATTGCTGACTCGTTTATATATATCCAAGGCTTTTATGGCTTCATGTCTTGGCATCTCAAAAAACTGATATTAATAAAGGTTGAGTGATGATTGTTTAAAAAGAAGAAACGAAGCAAGAAAGTGCCATGCTTTTTTATGTAAATAATGAAAAATCACCTTATCAATAAGATTTATAATACCATCGTTTACTGCACAGTAAATTTTAAAGCTCTCTTTAAGTACCAAAGCTAGGGCGTATTGTACAACATAATTACTAACAGCTGCTCCCTCAGGCTGAAAAAAAGGGAAAAGATTAGCTAAAAGGGTGGCAATCTTGACTTGTTTCCTTATGAATTTGTAAATTTTGATTGTGTTTCAAATAAAGTATCTACAAGAGGAATGGCTCAAACAGGTTGAAGTTGCCAAGTGTCTATTTTTAATATATACAACTTGTTATCGGTTTTATTCACAGATTTTATTATAATATTAGTGGTGATGTTTTAGTAATCAATGTTAACACAATGATACATTAGGTACATGTAATTTTTTTATAAATGAATTATGTACAGTTCAACACAACCTGGCCTGTTTCTTTCCATAATAAAACAATCCATTTTAACCCGAACCCATTTCGACCATGACCCCACCCGCTGCCCTGCCACCTGTAACAGATAAGTAACAGACCCTGCATGCCATAAGACGGTACAACAGCTGCTGTAAAGAAGGCAACTGCTCCAAAAGTTTTTCACTATCCAAATCCCGTGTTCTGCTATAACCCTGCAAATTTAAACATGTGTTGTAACATACGGGTTAATCCAATAAGTTCACAAACCTAAAAATAAAAACATCTGTCATGTGGTTGGATATGCATATTTTTAAATGCAATACCGTTTCAAAAATTTTCAATTAAATATTATGATCCATAATGCACAATAAATCAAATTTAGACAATATAACAAAACAAACAAACAAACCCAGTATATCCCACGCATAGGCCGACTATGTATAGGGTTTGGGAGGGGTAGGATGGAGGCAAGCCTTTCCTTTATCTTAAATGATAAAGAGGCTGGTTCAGTGAGACCCTGGCTCCAAATGTTTTGAAAACAAATAGTAACAAAAGCATCGTGTAATATGTACTGTAATTTGAACAATATAACAAAAGACTAGATTAAATGAAATGTTTAATTGTGAGTATACCTTATCTTCACCTTGAGCAGGTCTAGGAATACGTTCAGATTCAATATCATACTTCAAAACTTTAAAGCATTCAAGTCGTTCCTCTAAAAACATTCCATACGTACGAACCCAAGCCGAGCAATCCCAAGCTAAAAAAGGAGATTAAAAGTTTATAAAATTATAACTTTTATAAACTTCAAATTAAGCATAAGTAGGGTGTCAGAACTAACCAATTGGGCTTGAATCATCTTTAAAAGTAGCTAACTGCAAAACACCCCCTCTTTGTTGGAAATTCAGAAGTTCTTCCCTAAAAGTAGGATCACCATCCCTCAATGCCCTGTGGATAACTATCAGGGTCTTCAATGCCACCTGAAAAGTTACAATAAATTTACACATTGCTATTAGATCTCTTCCCAATTTCCCACAATTCAAGTTTAATAATAACAACCATGGGTGGACATAGTTTGTTCACATAGGATGACACCTATAAGAAATCAATCAACCAACAATAACAAATATCCAATAAATCAAGAATCATAAAGCCTTTGTTTTAGAAAATCAATTAACCAACAATGAAATCCAATAAATCAAGAATCATAAAGTCTTGTTTAGAAAATCAATTAGCCAACAAAACAAATAACGTAGCAGCTTCATTAATCTAATTTTAAAAAATCACATGACTTGTAAGATGTTAAAGTTTGTTTTACACTTTTATCATGAGTTGAATTGAGATATAGTTATACCATTATTGTTGTATGTATTTCTTCATCCTAAAGTGCATATTACTAAAATTCTGATGACCTAACATGGCAAAACGATATTCTCTAAGGGTGGCGGGGGAACTCTCATGGTCTCACCACACCCACCACACTACACCATAAACCCACCAACCAAATTTTACCATGTCATACTACACTACACCACACACTCAAATTTGATGGTAGTGATATTGCCACACCATGCCACGCTACACCACTACACTACACACGCACACAAGCAACGGTCATATGGGGGCAAGGTCACGGCGACTATATGCCGTGAAAAAGGAAAAATGTCACGGGGAGCGGCGGCTGTGGTGCCGCTCGCCGTCGCGCCTCGCCGTGGGCTCACGGCATTGGTGCCCTTCCCACCCTAGCATCCAAAACCGAAACATCGTGACATCAGTAAAATAAATTCTAGTTAGCAACAAATGCAAAAACCCCCTATTCTTATCAAACATAAACCCTAAATCCCAAAATGTAAATAATAGTACCGTCCAATTGCGAGTTTTGGCTAATCGTCTGGTTAGGGCATGTGTACAGTATTGCACATCTGCTCGAGGTCGAATTGCAAAAGCAGCAGCCAGAATCTCTACAATAATCACACACATTCAACAACTAAAATCATTTCACTCATCAAAACAGATCACTGACAGCAGCCAGAATCTCTACAATAATCACACACATTCAACAACTAAAATCATTTCACTCATCGAACAGATCACTAACAGACTGAAATTCAAAAAACATCAGAATAAAAACTCACTTCTGATGTGTCGCTCTTTCGGCGGCCGTTCACCATGATTCGTAGCTTTAACGATCGCAACATCAACATCCTAATTACAGAATCACAACATCAATGCACATAATAAGACGCTAATCACCAGAACAACATGTAATTTGGAAATTATAACATCAACATCTTACATCCTAATTACAGAATTACAGAATCACAAAATGCACATAAAATAAGACGCTAATCACCGGAACAACATGAAATTTGGAAATTACAACATCAACATCCAAATTACATAACTATAACATCAATGCACATAAATTTACGACGCTAATCACGAGAATAACATGAAATCTGTAAATTAACCTTGAAATCGCTGTTAACGTGAGCTAATCCGACTTTAGTTTGATCCTTGAGAGCGCCGTACGCTTTCCGCCATGTTTGCATCGTCGTCATTCTGTAAAATCAACTGATCTTCACGCACACAGTGGAAGAATCTCTATCGATCTGTACTGTGTGTGTTGTGTGTGTGATAGAGGATCACAAATGGTGATCAGAGGTTGCTTCTATCTTCTTCCAACGAATCTGAAGCTGATGAACTGCATCGAAAGTTGATTGTTGCAGTTTTCATTGATTAAAGGTGTCTTTTATGTTCATGATCTTCACATTTGGTAGGTTTCTGTAGCCCCAAATTGGTGTAGTGTCATCATGCAATGGTCCCCATCGTTCTTACTTTATTTGAGAGCCAAGATAACAACATACACGAAAAAATAAATTTTTAGTTGGGTTTTGAAAATTATTTTATAAAATATGTAACTTTTTAAAATTAGCGGGAAAAGTAGTTATAATTATTATAACAGTGACTTGTTACGGTTGTAGTCTTGTTATAGATGTTTTATTGGAGTTGCATCATATCATATCTGAATGTTATTATATGTAACTAGATTTAGTAAACTCGTGTATTACACGGGTTAAATAAACAAAATATTAAATAGAATAAAAATTATTAATTATAAAACGACATACTAAAATATGATATGATTGGAATTTATAAGTAATAAAATAAAAATATAAACTTTTTAAATTTTTTTGTTTTTTCAAAGATAAAGTAAACATTTTGTTTCAAAATAACGTTTTAAAAACTTTCATCACTATAACTTCCTATTTTAATTATTTTATTTATAAAAAAATTACTTTAAAAAACTAATTTTAAAATATTATGTAAAAATAGTTTGATTTTTAAAAAAAAATATTTTTATAAAAACTATTCCTATAGAAAAAATGTTAATAAAAAGTTCGCTTTCTTAATTTATTAAAAAACTAATTATAATATAAAAATGAATAAATAATATAATTATTAATTAATGTAGTTAATAGAAGAGAGAAACGGAAAAAAATTTGATGTGAATGAATGTGGTGCTGACAAATGACACATTCATTTACTCTTTTATTATAGTATGAAGATGAAGATTGCGGTATACTCATTGCAAAGCTGTTTAGGTAAACTATGCGTCGAGCTTGTACTCGATATTTAAGTTGACTCTTTGTTACATTGACCATTGAATTTGTCGAAAGCTGATCTTTTAATGGGTACCTAAGTTAACATGTCTTTTTATTGAATAAGTGTAAAGTGTAAACTTCAAATATTATTTAGCCATGTTTATATGAATTATATTTAGTTAAATTTAGCTTAACATCCTTTAACTTGTATTATAATTAACTTGAATTCATTTAATCATAATTTATAATTCTAGTTATATAAAAATATGTGGATAACAATGAAATTATTGAAATACACGTTGAAATTATAGTTTTGAAAAAAGAGTGTTTTCACTAATTAATATTTACAAAATCAACAAATCAAAATTAATATTACATTTATAAACTGGAGTTAGTAACTTTATATCATATTGATACGTGAAAATATTCGTATAATTACAAATGTTAAGATGTGTTGAAAATACATTTCGCGACACACATGAGGATATATAATAAAGTAATAAATAAAATTTGTGAAGTTTTTAAAATCTTGAATATTATATTATATACAATTAATATGAAGATTTATTGATGGCATATTTGTTGGACTAATCAAATTTTTTAAGGAGAAAAACAAGGTAGATGATAGACAAAGTAAGAAAACATTAAAAATAAAAATAGTTATCTTATTAGGTACATTATATATCTATAATTAGGTTGGGAAAAGATCATCGGATGTACGACATCATAGTTGTATATATGCTTTCTTTATTCTACGTTGACTCAATCCAGATGTTATGATATATAATAAAAGAATATTCTAAACTAAGATTATAAATAATATGCAAGAACAAAACAATATTTAAAATTGGTTGTTTTACGTTATATGCAAAACAACTTGTGTCTTGATAAACCTTAATTGGGAGGTTAAACATCCACACCAAATAGTCATAAGTCGCTAAAAACTAGTTTACCTACTTGTAACCTTCTTCTTAATTCACATTTAATATTCGATATAGAAGGTAAGGTCAATAGGGCATTTTAAAATGATAATAAGAGGTGGTAAACACAATCATCCGATCAGTTAGTGTAGAAATTATTGGTGTCGTGTCTTTGGTATATTAACCAGTCGATGTTAAATGAATTTGAATAGAACAGTAAAGTCTGCACTTGCTTATTTATTATGCTTTCTAGAACAGGTAATGGTTAATTAAATGATTTAGTAACATAAATACCAACATATATTTTTTTTCAAAAGTTCTTAACTACTTACACATAAAAACCAGCATACTTTTTTTTTTTTCACAAAAATCTCTAAATAACTATAACACATGAATCACCTAACATTTTGAATTTAAACGTTATGCGAAAAAAAAAAAAACTTGAAACCTTACGTGTACTTTTCTCTCTTATGTGGCTTATAAATTTTTTTTTTAAAACAAGAAAAAAGATATATATGTAGAGGGATTAAAGAACTATTTACCCTGGCAAATTATTCAGTGTATTTTTTCAAAATAAACTTTGTTACGTGCATAAAATCCATTCTATAAAAGATGATTTCTAATCAGATTGTATTCGGGTTTTAAAAATACCTATACAATATGGGAAAACACATAAGCACTCAAATCATTTTGCAACCGAATCACTTGCTTTGATCTTATCTTCTCAGTTGAGTTCCTTTTCCTTGCTTCCGCCAATTTATTTGTTAGGATAAATAGTTATTTAGTACATTTAGATGCCCACTTCAATTCTTTTGTTTTATAAATATTATAAGCCATGCAAGAAATAAACTACACATCTATAGTATTCTAATAATAAAACAATATTTTTTTGCTATTTGTTCTTCTCTTAACTTATTTTTTTGCTACTTGTTATTCTTCTACACATTCACACATCAAATTTCTCTCCAAAAGAGTATTATAGTAATCTAAATACTCATACAAATTTCTCTATCTTATTCGAAATTAATTTTATTAATTGCTATATTTTTTTCTTTTATCTAGACTTTTTTTAAATCAAACTATCTTTTTTAAAAATAGATTTTATTAAGGAAATTAGAAATCACATCTTTTAATTAAAATCTAAACAATAAAAAACTAAAATATTATATAATATGAAATTTTCTAAAACACTAAACCTTTTTTAAATAAAATATTCTAAATCGTTTTGTATTTTAAAAAAAATTATAAACATGTGAATTTTTTTAAAAACAATCTTATTAAAACAATCAGAATAATTACAAACAAGAGTTTTTAAAAAACAAGATTTTTATAAAAAATATTTTTTATAAAAAATCTTAAAACGAATGTTTAAAAATAAAACTATTTATTAAAAAATATTATAATTGTTTTATTTCTTGAACTATTATGTATGTATAATTTTAATTATATTTTATATTAAAATATTATACTGTAACTTTTCATGTTTATTACTAACTATAATCTATTTAATTAATAGGTTTTTAGTCTATCTATCTATCTATAAAAAAAAACTAAAATAAGTATGTAACAATTGTAAGGCTCATTACACTTAGTTTTTCATTTTTATATATTATTAATAATAATATTAAATACTAATAATATTACTAATACCATTTTCAAATTAAAAAATATATAATTTAAAAAATTAAAAACCTTTTTTTTATATTTAAAACACACTTTTTAAAAACAAAAATTTTATAAAATACAAAATACAACAAACTTTTTTTTAAAAAAAATCATTTTTCTTAAAACAAAATATTTAAAAATCACATTTTTTATAAAACAAAAGTTTAAAAAAAATACATCATTGTTTATTTACTTAAAGTAGCTATATATACGTAATTATAATCGAATTTTATGTTCAAGCATGATTTTATAATGCATAAATTTTGATTACTAACTATTTAATATTTTATTTATTTAATCAGTGTAATACATGAAAATTAACCTAGTAATCAAATAGACTTTAATACTTACAAAATTATTCAAGGATTGTCTTTCAAAAAAGAAACAGAGTTTATATCAGCTCAAAACATGCTAGAACATACAAACAAAGAAGAAAATAATAATAGAATGATAAAGAAGGCAAGCCGGTAAAACTGCACATGAAAGAAGCTCAGGTTTTAAACATATAGCTCGAAACAAAGTATGAAGTTAAAAGAGCTTTAAAAACAGTCGAGCTCAAGCTCAACTCAACTCACATAACTATAATCAACCAAAAAAAGACCAGCATCATAAAATATAGATCTCGTAACTTTGATAAAATTAAAATCGATATAACATATCTCTAACTTCTAAGGGCATGATTGTAAAACTATTAGCTCCTTTCACATCTAAAGAAAAAGGAAAAAAATAAAGAGGGCTCCTCCCTTTTATTAAATACCAATTTTGACCTTTCCAGCTTAACAGATACTGTGTATGTTAGTCATCATCATCATTTATCATCATCATCTTTAGATGAACTGCTTGGTGTTTAAAATTTCAGATAATTTGATCCAATTCAACGACTCCAAGACGGTTGGAGGAAGGAATGTGGCCCCCACACCAAGCGCAACAACGAGGAACACCGTAGCTTTCAAACACCCCGACCCGCGTGATAACCGTCCCAATAACACCTTACAGTGTTTATTGGCTTCCTTGTAGAGCACTTGATCACCAGATTTTTCTCCTTCGGTCATCGCCTTTTCGTTCTAGAGAAAACAAATAAAAACCAAATAAGTAGGGAAAAAACAGACAAATGTGTTTGGGCCAACCCGACCTGACCCGTGTGATACCTTTCTCGTTAATTTCCTAAGAGTTGCGTTGAGGGCCTCAATAGAAGGCGGGCTTAGAGAGAGGACCTTCCATTGCTCATTGAGTCTTCTCAAAATAACAACGCTTCCTTCCAAATTATCCAAATAGAGATTATCCTGCACAGATGCATTTGGTCATATTTGATGAAACCAAAGATTATAGGTTAGGATGCAGGTAGTTAAGGCGGCGGGCGGGTTGGGTAATGGGATAAAATAGGTTCAGGCCAAAAGGTCATTTTAATCTTCCTGTCGATATTTTGGTCCATTTTTTGTCTTTTTATTATTTGTGTACTAAAATGATTCAAATTTATATTATTATCAGTCTAATAATACATATTCTTTTGAATTAAACTATTTACGATGTTACAAGCATTTGAATACCCGATAAATTACTAACGAAATTCATTTTGAGTTATTATATTTCACCCCATTCATATAGAAGACAAATTTGGGATGTTCATAGACCACCGAAACCGACCAAATTCCCCAAACCAAACAAGTCGGGAGTTTGAGATTTATACGGTTTGGTTCTGGTGATTTAGTGGTCTGGCTAACCGTTTAAATCTTGGAACAAACCATTTAACCTTTATATAATTTATTATCTTTAATTTTGGAATACACGGTTGGGACTTAGGTCATGCATTAGTATTATATTGATGAACATTTTTATCACTTTAAGTTTTTAAACAATTTTAAAAAGAATTTTTTTATGTTGGTTTAAACTAAAACTGGCAGCTTGACCCAAAACTCTCAGCAAAAACGGACTGTGAACACCCCTAGTTCAAAAGGCCACCTCTGATAGTTAACACACAAGGTGATGAATGAGTCAAGCACCAAAACTTTCATGGTTTTCATTTGCGTATTTCAATTAAAAAAATGTGCAATCAAAACTAGGATTCTAATCCATGTTGATTACATTATTTGCATCTAATTCTCTCCAAACTCAAGATTAAAGGGGTTTAATTAGTCAATTATTAGGCACTTAGATTTTAGGTATTTAACCCTCGGTTTAGATGTTTAAGCACAAAATTTAATAGATCCGACGTGAAAGTTCAGTTTTATAACTAGTATATCTACTTCAAAAACAAGTATAAATAAGATTGTCTTGATTAAAAAAATGAAACTTACCCATTGCTTGCAACAATCAGGATTTTGAGTTAAGCACCAAATAAAAATACTAGATGCTTCATGGGATAGCTCAGAGATTCCTGCAATTGGCAAAGAACAATATCAAGGAATTAAGTTTTAAAATATTTTCTTCGAATTAGAAACTTATATATTCTAAAAATGTACCTTCTCCGCAAGCTTTTAAAGAGAGAGCCATAATCTGTTGAGAGGCTTGTTTCATGGCTTTGCTTCCAGGGGAACCAGCAAGAGCAACCTTCTTAAGCGTAGGATACACAGCTTCAAACCTTTCAGTTGCCTATACAACATCAATCAAAAGCTAAATAATATTCATGACCTACACGAGTTGACCTGCAAACACTTTTTTGTCCAATTTTTTTCTAGGTTCATTTTGTTTTCCTGGATGCCCGATAGTGAAGTCGTACCGTTAGGGAATGATGAAAAGAAACCCCCATAGTTTACTCATTAAGTAGTGTCTGAATATATGGGGTTTGTATGTTGTTCGATTTATGAGCGGAATGAACGGTCTGAACAATAGTCAATTACCATTTGACCCTTTCTAAGGAAAGAGAAGGTGGCACTGGCACACGATAGCAAGTAAGTTGATGAAAGTAAATGACTTTTACCCTTTTTAAGAATTTACTACTATACGAACACACTGACTGATAGTAAATGGCCAATTACCCTACAGAAGTCTCACCTTGACACGAGCTGATGAAGGAGGGAAGGTGGCTCTCAATAGCATGTCAAGGGCTGATGGTGGCAATAAACGCTCACCCTTCCGCACAGCACCGTTTACTAGAATAGCTTCAGCCTTTGGGGCAGAGAGAACCCTATGAACAAAAACAAACAATGTGTCACAAGTTTGCAAGTCTCAAAAAAAACTAGCAGATTAGATGTGCCCATTCCAATACATTTACATGGAGACGAGTCAAAGTGGGTTGCATAATATTATAAAGGTCAAAAACAAAAATTAAGATTAACAAACCAGAACTAGTGAGTTGAACAGGTTCAGAATCACCTGTTTTGCATTCAAATGCTTAGAATTTTCTAGATAGTGTTATTTTAACAGCTCGTTTTTGTACTCAAATACATTTACAATAATTATTTACACTTGAAAAGGCAAAAAAAAATGCTGGGGACCAGGCCAGCTCGTTTTCACCCGCACTTAAAAATTATTTGACCAGAACCTAACATGTCCCGTTAGTCCGTTACCCAACCTGCCTGTTTTGACACATCAATAATGGATGGTAAAGAAAAAAGGTCGACTAAAAAAAACCTTTCCACTAATTGCAATACTAGATCCCGGGTTTGCGGATTGGAGCCCGATTTAGTAGCAACTATTGGCAATATCAAATGCGACCACATGTATAACCCAACAGCAAGGTCCCCTTGTGATGCCTGCGTATTTTAACTTTACATTATCACATTATGGAACCAGAAACAAAATCTTAAAACACACATTCTGTTAATGTTTCTGAGTTAACTCACTTGTGTTACCATCCACACAACCACTGGAAGCTTGTCTTGTCCTTGATACTTTAGAGTTTCAGTTAGAGTTGGCAATACACTAATTAGCACATCAGGTTTTCTTCGTAACACCATTGCTAACACTACAAACAGACCCACCTGTTATGAAATTACAGTAATGAATATCAGTCATATTTTACTGCATGAAGTAAATAATCTAAGTTGATAAAGAAACAACAAGAACATTCTCTGATCTTACTTGCGATTTTGAGGATGTCTTTTGGGCACCTTTCTTGGATCCCTTTGCACCACCTAGCTGGCTTGCCAGATCAGCAAGAACGCTGTCTAAAGCCCAAAGGAAAAAAGATCCAAGAGAGTCCATAGATCGTTTGTTGATCCAATCAACTGATGTCTTGTAAACGGCTTCAGGAATATGAGACACAGGATTCTGCACTTACAAGAAAGTGTTAAAGATGGTTATTGAGTAGTCCTGGAACCTAAAGGGTGTTAACTAACAGAGGGGGTGATCCGGACAAATTAGGGTAATTAAGAGACATGCATTGCTCATTACAGCTTATCAATCTTTGTATACTTTACCTTCCTTTGTAATTTATTTAAGGCGTTTCTCCCAAAAATAGGTTGTACCCAGTGTTTGACTTAGCTCAAACTGCCGAGGGGCCGGGAAGGGCTAGATCGCAAAGCAATCTGATTACACAGCCTCACCCTGCACTTTGTGTAGGAGCCTGTTTCCCTAGGCTTGAACCAATGACCTCAAGGTCACGAAGCAACAACCTTACCAGTTGCTCCAAGGCCTGCTGCCCCCAAGGAGTTTCTCCCCACTATTAATTATCAGTTAATTCATTCATCTTGTTCTGTTTTTTGTTTTTTTTTTGTAGTGAGTGACGTGAGTGATGTGAATGTGAATATGAGATCATCGCTGATTTCCAGCATAAAGTGAATCACAAGTATAAAAAAGTTCAATTTTGTACCATAGCTATTAAATTGATGAATTTAAATATAAAAGGCACAGACGCATACACAAACAGCTTGAATTGTCTGATTCATCAACTTTTTGTATCATAATGTCATATAAATTACTAGAGAGCACAATTACAGGCACAAATGCACAATGACTTGGTAGTATAAATTCAATTTCCTTTATTCAAGTATACGCACACACTCAAGAAGAGAACTTACATCAGCAACCTTCGAAACAGGAGATTCTCTGAACAACTTCACCCAAGGAAATTGTGAAGCAGTCACACCAGCAAATGCACGACCAAAATAGTCAGCAAACCTCATCAATTGTATATCTTGTTGTCCCTCAAATGAAGTCTGTAAACACGTATACACAACTACATAAGTTACAAAATTAGTTTCCAATTGTTCAACTAATAATCAGATCGGACTTAAATAAAACTAAAATCTCTCTTCTGATTCAACTGCATATCTTGTTAACGAGAACGAAGCGGTAATCATAACCTACAGCCATATCAACAATTACCTTCATCCTAGGGCCATAAATTCCTAAAAACTTTCAACAAAACTTAACTAACAATGAACGAAATCATAGCAGATCATCGAATTCACTCACCGTCACATCCAACAGAAAACTCGCCAATTCATCAGCATCAATCTTCGCCGCCGCTTCCGCCATCGTAACCTTAGGCTTCTTCACCTTCTTCGGCTTCTTCTTCTTCTCCTCCACCTCCTCACTCACACCTACCCTACTCTCACCAACCTCCTCATCACTCTCCTCATAATCCGAATAACTCTTCTTCTTCACCGATCTAACCACCGGCTCAGGATCACTAACCGCCGATCTCTGAGCTTCAATCACCTTCCGCCGCTCCTCCGATCTCTTCTCGATATCGGTGAACACATTACGATCACCGGCGGAAACGGATCCGTTGGAGATCGAGGGTTGCAGTGGCTGTTGTTTGTTCTTCTTCTTCTTAGCGTATGTGACCTTCTGCCATCCGTGATTGTTGGTGTTTTCTTCTGCAATGGTGGTGGATTCGAAGTCCATAGGGTTTGATGGTGGTTGATTTGAAGTAAATGGGGGTGTGTAATCAGAGCGCTGAGATCGGGATCTTGATGAGGATAGCGATGGGTGAAGCGTTTTGTAGGTGGATCGGACTCCAAGATTGACTCTAGCGATGGGGGTCGATAAATGTAGTTAGGTGGATATTAATTATTTATTATCTAAATTTAAATTATAAATCTTTTAAAGTTATTTTTACTAAAACTTAACCACGTCTTAAACTTACACTTTCAAGAATTTGAATAAATGTTTTTATATAAGAGGGAAACAATATAGCAATAGTTCATGGGTGGTTAAACACCTACCCATGTGGGTGTGATAGGAATATGAGTGAGTAAAAGCCGGTTTTTGTCCTATAAAACCTCTAGAATCGACTGGATCAACACGACCATAACCGTTTTTACTAATATAGGACCGATTCCTAGATCTCATCTTATGTTTTTATGATTTTCCGTTTGGTCCCGGGTTCAGACTTGTTTTTCCATATTAACTAGTGAGAGCAGATTTCTATGTTGTTGAGAAGTCAAACTATAATAAATGGAATGTATGTTTTGAGTAAACATATTTCTACATGGTTACCCCCTTCATCTAGATCCAAATGTTGTGCTGACTACTATATTATCAGTGAATACTGGGTGTCTGTTGATGCTCTCACAGTTGTTATTTTTACGTATTTAGATACAACATTTTAGACAACATCACTAGATTATTGTGCATCAATTACTGTCATTTCAATTAAGTTATTCATCTCGTAAACGCCAACATGACTTATGGATATAAAAACAAAATCGAGTGAATGGTTTGTATCAAAAAACTTGAGTAGAGTTTATACCAAAAAATACCCATGTTGTCATTACCTTCGTCTTGATAGGGGTATATTGCGCGAATTAAGCCATTGTCGGGCGACTATACTATCGGGTGTTGTTGATGGTATAGCACATGCTATTTTAGCATATTTTGAACAATATTCTAGACAACATCATGGGATTTTTGTGCTTAATTAATGTTGGTTGTTTCAAATTATATTCTTAGAAAAATCCTTTTATTAAAACCTAATTCCTTAAAATTACGCTTTCAAGAATGCAATTTTGTAAAATACAAACAACATACCACCGGTAATGGGTATTTTAGTATAAATTGTAAATGACACTTTGAAATCTTGAAACCGGGTTCGGTTAGATCTTTTTGTAGTTGGACATGATCATATTATGTGGTATTCTTATAACGCCTTGAACACCTCCCTCGTGGTGTGATAGGGTAGGAGTGAGTAAGAACAGCTTTTTGTCTGGTATAACTGGTTGTATCGGATGGACTGGCACGACTAAAATCATTTTTATTATTGTATGTTCGGTTACTAGTTCTCGTCTTATGTCATATACGATTCTCTGTCTGGATCCAGGTTCTAACTTGTTTGTTTAATACTAGCCCATGGGAACTGATTTTTATGTTGCTTAGGTGTCAAGCTATAATGATTGAAATTAGGGGTGGCAATACTGATCCGTAGACTAAATTATGGGTCTATTTGGGCTTTCAAAATTAAACTATGGGTCATTTTGGGTTAAAATTTAAATTTTAATGGGTTTAAATGGGTAAAGCAAAATTGGAAAATGTGAATGACGGGTCAGGATGGATCCAAATAATAAGAACCCTGGGTCGAGATGGGTACCGACATGAAGAGAAACATAGGTTATATTCTTCTATTCACAAGTCACAACTGTGCAGTCTATAATCGATCAGCATCATCCTGCACATCAATTAGTTCAACTACTATCGATTATCACTCTCTATAATCGATCATTTGGTGACCTCAATCGATCATCAATCCGGAGAAGAAGTTCCTCAATCCGGAGAAGAAGTTCATCGTCGATCATCACTCTCTATAATCGATCAGGTTCGTCTTCTTTTGGCATCAATTCATAACCTCAGATTTTGCTTCTTTTCGGTTTGGGATAGTGGAGAAGAAGTTCCTCGGGTTCATAAGTTCCTCAGATTTTGCTTCTTTATGCTGTATAATGAAACTTCAAATTTGTGATTTTCGAAACTACAAATTTGTGATTTTTGACTTTTAAAAGAGTTTTTCAAATATCTATGATTTGAACTAAATTACATCTTGATGTTCACAGATTGTGAACTTGGGGATGCATTCAAATGAAAAAGCTTCATATGTTTGCTTGATTCAGTCATGCACACCACATGTTTTATGAAATGCCTAAATGAGACGCTTGCTTAAATTTTAGGGTGAAACCAGAGGCCCCAAAGATGATGATATCGTAAACTTCTGCCATGTTTGCTTAAATTTAAGGGATGAATTTTTCTTTGGTCATTAATGGAGATAGACTTATGGTCATATGAAACAGAAGCATAATAGAAAGAAACCAAAGAACACAATGAAACCATCAACTAAAAAAATAAACTTCTACGTTCTCACAAACTCTTGTTTCTTGAACACAAAAAATCCATCAGAAACCCTTAAATACAAAACAAAGTCCTCTGTTTTCGTGTAATAATTAACTTAACTCCATTTTGTTCTTTGATCTTACCTCTTTATTGTATCTTAAAATCCATCAGAAACCCTTAAATGCTTTAGACCTACTTCTTAACATAATTCTTAATTGCTTTAGACGTACTTCTTAATTGCTATTAATTTGATTTCTATAGCTTACATATATGATATGAATCTATCTTGCATTTTGTGATGTATATCTTTTAATTATAGGAGCCATAGAAAATGTCAGGTAACACTGAGTTTGAGGATGAAGTTAGTTCATTTAATTCAAGTAGAGACCATTCTATAGTTTGGAATTATTTTGATAAATTACCGGTTGGACAAGATGGGGCTAAGAAAGCGAGTTGTACCACTTGTGGAAAGGTGTATAGTACTACTAAAGGAACATCTAACATGAAACGTCATATCCCTAAGTGTTTCAACCTTGATGAACCCGGCCAACCAACAAAACGTGTCCCTTTAGATCAAGCAATGTATAGGGAAAAATTAGCATTATCTATCATTAAACACAACTATCCTTTTAGTTATGTTGAACATGAGGGGACAAGAGATTTGCATAAATTTTTACATCGTGATGTGAATACTATAACAAGAAACACTGCAAAAGCTGATGTCCTAAAAATATATGATAGAGAGAAAACAATTCTTAAAGAGAAGTTACAAAAAATAAGTAGTAGAATATGCTTGACTGCTGATTTATGGAGTTCTATCACGACAGACGGATATATGGCATTGACGGCTCACTATATTGATGAGAATTGGGTTCTAAGGAAGAACGTGTTGAACTTTAAAGTTATACCACCTCCACATAGTGGTAAACTTTTAGCAGAGTATTTGATTAATTTTTTAGCAGATTGGGGCATAGAGAAAAAGGTTTTTACGATCACACTAGACAATGCTAAATATAATGATGTTTTAGTAGATTGTTTAAGCAGTCATTTGCGTTTAAACAATGTTTTAGTTTGTGAGGGAGATTTTACTCATGTGCGTTGTAGTGCACATGTGTTAAATCTTATTGTTCAAGGGGGATTAAAGGTAATTGAAGGAGCCATTGAGAAGGTTCGAGAGTCGGTAAACTTTATTAGAGGAAGTGCTGCTAGAAAGTATAAGTTTGCAGAATGTATACATCATCTTTCATTACAATGTGGGAAACATGTATGCCAAGATGTTGCAACTAGATGGAATTCTACATATCTTATGCTCGATAGTGCATTGGCCTATCGTAACGCTTATGCTCGGTTAGCACTAGTTGATTCTAGTTATAAGACTTTTCCATCAGAAGAGGAATGGACGAGGGTGGAAATAATCATAGAATTTTTGAAACCTTTTTATAATATCACAACTTTGTTTTCTGGTAGCTCTTATCATACATCAAACTTATACTTTCATAATGTATGGAAAATCCAGAAGTGTATTGAAGATGAGATCAACAATCCTGATAATGTGATAAGCGGTATGGCAAAAGAAATGAAAAAGAAGTTTGATAAATATTGGGAAAATTATAGCATGATATTGTCTTTTGCGGTTGTTTTAGATCCACGATACAAGTTTAAGGTTGTTGAGTTTTGTTTTAGAAAACTTAACATGACAAATGAACAACGTAAAAAGAATTGGAGATTATTTTTAAAGGTATGCATAAGCTATATAATAAGGAGTATGGTGTTTTTTCAACGACAAGTTCTTTAATGGCCGGGAGTTCAAATATTAGTGTTGACACATTGGATGATTTGGATGGATTTGAATCCTTTCAAAGTGAATTTAGAAATGTTGAAAGAGAAAAATCACAATTAGACATGTATTTGGATGAGCCTCCACTTAGTAGAAAAGAAGAAATTGACGTGTTACAATATTGGAAGGAAAATCAAAGGAGGTATTCTCAACTGTCTCTCATGGCTCGTGACATATTGAGCATCCCAATCACAACAGTTGCTTCAGAATCATCGTTTAGTATTGAAGGTCGGGTTCTAAGTAAGTATCGTACATCACTACTATCATCAAATGTAGAGGCTCTGTTGTGCACACGTGATTGGTTGTTTGGTTTAGAAGGTAGTAAGTTTTTTTTTAATCTTTTCCACTTAATTTTATGTATAATTTTTAATTCAACTTTTACTTTTTTACACATTCAGATGAAAATGAGAACGAGATAGAGGAAGAACTTATGGAAGATATTGAATCATTGTATCCGACATATGATAGCAGCCGCGTTTAATTTTGAGTTTTTTTTTAAGATTTACACTTGAAAAACAATGTGTTACAACAGTTGTCAAAGTCAATGTCAATGTCATTTAGATATATTGTTTCTACTTTTTGGTTGTAACATTGTACGTTGTAATGAATCGGTGATGACGTTGATGGACATACTAGTACAAGATCGAAGTGTTTAGCATATTTCTCTTTTGGTAGGGTAGAAGATGTAAAAAACAATATGTTTGTTTAGAGGCGTTTGTAGTTTTTAATTGATATTGTAGTTAATTATTCGGAGTTTTAACTATTTATTATTTAACATTTGTAATTTTATATTTTATTTACTTGTATTTAACTTTTTTTAAATTGACCCATCTTGATTCAAATCCATTCTAACCCAAATCCATTCTAACCCAAATCCATTCTGACCCAAACCCATCCTGACCCAAACCCATACTGACTTTTTTTTATAATTGACCCATCCTGACCCAAACCCATTCTAACCCAAACCCATTCTGACCTAACTACCAACCCAATCCAACCCATCTATTTTGCCACCTCTAATTGAAATATATGTTTTGAGTAAATATCTTTCTACGTTATCGTCCCCCATCATATGGATCGAGGGTATTGTGTTGACTAATCCATTATTGGTGATTGTACTAGTGGGTGTTTGTTGATGTTTGATGGTTGTTGTTTTGGCGTATTTATATACAACATTTTAGACGATATCAATAGATGACTATACATCAATTAATGCCGCCTCCTTTAGATTATCATCTTGGAAATGCCAACATGACTGTTAGATATAAAAACAAAATTGAGTGAATAGTTTGGACCCAAAAACTTGAGTCGAATTTCTTTAAGCATTCATTTTCAACTGTTATATCCATCGGTTTTTGAAATTGTTTTAAGATTTAGTATGATTGATCGTATGATATGTTAGTTTGAGATGCATACACATCATTACAGGACTAACATTATTGATGATTTCATCATAAACATGTTATGGTTTAAAAGACTATCAGTTCAAAAACTGTGTTATAAAAAAATCCATGCCATATAAAATGCTTACTCTTGAACCATTAGTATTGATCATTCTTCATCTTATTTCTCCTTGAAGAAAATCTAATATACTTTAAATCATACAACCTTAGTACCAGAACAAATTCCTTTTTAAATAACAAATGCACGATCTTGTTTTGAATAATATGTGCTATTTTAATCGGGTCACGCATTTTCAACCTCCTCAGAATGAAACTCACAACGAAGAAAACCCTCTATTCCAATCACATTTATGCTTAAAGTGAGACTTAACCCAACACCTCATTGTATTTATATGTTTTGACTACTCACTTTTAACGCCAAGTTGCACTCTCCCGCCTATCCCACGATGGCCTAGCAAAGCTTCACCCGAAAATCCGGCGACCACTAAGTAAGTCCATACATGGAAAAATCTGAATTCTGAACGTTTAGATATGATTATCTTACAATGCTTGTTAATGATATCAAACTCAATTTCGTTCAGCCATTACTTGTTACTAGACCTGGCAATCCCAACCCATCTCTCTAAACTTGGGTTGATTTCGACATTGAACAATAATAGGTTGGTTTGGGTTGGTTATTCTTCAAAAGGAGTTGGGATGGACAAGTTTAAATATAAGTATAAAAGTAAGCGGGTCAGGATGGGTAGAAAAAAAACACAAACGGGTCAGGATGGGTTGGTGATCACTGTACTCGTCCGCCACCCTGCGCATGAGAACCAAACAAATTCCATCCTCGACTCCATGGCATGTAGTCAATGTCCTTATTGGACTTCACTAATCCAAGCTGCCACATACCCCGTAACATTGCACCCACGGGATCTATGCAATTATTCATTTTATATTCCATGCATTTGTTTATTTCTTAGAAGTACTTTGTTTTATTTTCATGATCATATAGCTTGTGGATATGATAGTGTGTTAACTTCCACTAACAATTATGTTTTGTAATTTCTTTATATTTTATTTAGCCATGCAATGAAAATACACGAAGAATTAACCTAATATTTGTTTACAAATTTTTTTAAGCAATTTTAAAATTTAGCTCATCTTGACTTGTATAGGTGGCATACACAACCGATAACCGAAAAATAAGCAAAACGGAACCGAAACAACCTGTCACACCCCAACCTTAACGGCGGAAACGTCGAGATGTGAGGGTTAAGATTGTTCACAGCCACATAACACTACCATAAATTGTAAATATAAAAATTCATAAGTTGAAATAAACATTACAACCAAATGTCTCAACAAACAAAAATAAACAAAGTTCAACTTTCAAGTCTCAAGTTATTTTATTTATTTTTCCTAGGTCCAAATCCTAGGTGTAAGCATGCTTCAAAGATAATCATCAACCTTGTGCATTTCCTGAAACATGTTAAAAATAAAAGGGTCAACTTTAAACGTTGGTGAGTTTCCATGGGTAAGCATACATATATATATATATAAAAGTTTACAAGTAGCAATTCATGTCAATGGTTACGAAATAAGCAAGTTTATAGATAACATATAGCTACAATCAAACCTTGACCAAGAATATCATTTACAAGTTTAACGATTAGCTAAGTGTACTTGGTTCCCATAGTGCTCAAGAATACGACACTAGGAGCCGGCAATAACCTCGGCTTTAGCACCAAATAGGCTTGTCAGGCCCATAGATCTATGACGTCGCCAGGCTAGCAATAGTTAATGATTGTCAACATATAATATTCATCATATAAAGCTCACAATATTACAAGTAACCATGACAAAGTTCATAAATGAATTGCTCGTGCATTTACAAGTATCAAGATGTTTACAAGTGCAAGTTCATAAAGTTAACATGTTTCACCCCAAAAAGTGTGAAATAAAGTAAAAAAAAAAGGGGCATGGAAAACTCACATGATATATATATATATAGGATGATAACAAGAAATAAACGGTGCTCCAACGATTCTTTTTCAAGTTACCTAACGTATATATTTCAAGGTTAAGATTAGAGGTAATATTAACGATTAAACGTGAACTAGGGTTTCAATAGGAATTTGGGGTTTTACAAATATGGTTAACTATGAAAATCATATATATATATATATTTTAATCCAATGAAAGAAAATACAATTTAGGTAATTTAATATGGAGAGGAAATAAAATCATTTATAATAATTTGTAAAGTTAAATTATAAAATATAAATAAATTTTATAATTGTCATGATTAAACTATTATTAAAGATAACGTGTTAACCAATAACAATTTAGTGATTTAAACTATTACTTAGAGTTTATTTTTATAAAAATAAACTGAGTATAACATGTGTAAAAAAATATTTTATAAAACTATAAAAGTAACAAATTTACAGAAAATAATTTGGTGTCCTTAAAAATATTTAAAGTTTACAAGAGTAATTTTTATAATTATTAAAAATTTTCCATAATTTATTTAAAGGTTGAAAAGCCTTAAAAAAATGTTTGGGGTTGCCCGGGTTCGAACCCGGGACCTCAAGAATAACATAGGAGTGGTTTACCATTAGGCTAGGACGCCTATGCCTGATAGAAAGTGAGTTTTAATTGATAAATCACAACTTCAAAGAATCCCCCAAACCATATGAACCCTAGATTCGATTTCAACCTAATTGAACATGAATTCGAATATGATTCCTGAAATAAACATAGGGTTTTTGATCCTCAAGGAAAACCGAGTATGTGTGCGTGTTTAATTACCCGAAAGATGTTAGAGATCGAAGCTACAAGTCGAAGAACAGTCGCAACAAAGGTTGGGTAGTGTCCGTGATGAAAACGTTGATATTATCCAAATTCGTTGCACAGGAAGCTTCCAAGGATCCCGATGATCGAAAGCCCTCTATTAATTTTGATTGTAAACGGGCGGACTATGGTGAACGACTTGGTTGTAGGTCGACGATGAAGATGATGACAGAATTCGTTGCAAATGTGTGTTTCAACTGAAATTGAAGTTGGTATAAGTTCCGGAATGGTTATCCAAACGTTAGAGTTCAATTGATTGATTAATCATCAGTTTTTTTGTTGTCGATGGGTTTTGAAGATTGATGGTTTCGGTTACGAGTTCAAACGTCCACTTTAATTCAAATTAAGACGCATCAAGTGTTCAAACCGGTTTCAGAAACGATTAGCATTGATTAGAACTTCAATTTCGAGGGTTACGGTGATTTGGGGAGTCGCCGGCCTTCGGCCGGAGGGTGGCCGGAGAGCGGCCTGAGTTACGGGGAGAGAGAAAGGGGTGGGGGTTGGGTTTTGGAATTTTACGATTTAGTCCCTGTAGTTTCGATTTTATCATTATATGTAAGAACTTTATATTTAAAGTTCCTAATTTGTCACAAATACCCCCTGAACTTAATTAACCTTTAAGTTTTAAATGTTTTTATATCTTAATAAATGTTTAACTTTTATAAATTATTAATTTTTATTATAATTATAATAATTATTATTTTTTTATTTAATTTTGACTATTATTATTATTATTTTTAATAAATTAATTTATTAACTTCAAAATTAACTAAGAAACAAGCCTTCAAAATTTCATAAATGACATAGATGGTCCTTACAAGAACATAACAGGGTTAACTATAATTAATGAAAACACGAAAGGTTACAGTCTCCCCAACTTTTAAGAATTTCGTCCCGAAATTAAGAATTGACTAAACAAACAAATACGGGTATTTCTTTTTCATATGCTCCTCACGCTCCCAAGTAAACTCAGGTCCACGCTTATTCTCCCAACGAACCTTGACGATTGGGGTAGTAGTGGTCCTAGTCTTCTTCATAATACGGTCCATGACTTCAACGGGTTTCTCAACAAAATGTAATGACTCGTCGATCTGGATGTCATCTAATGGGACATACAGACTTTCATTAGCCAAACATTTCCTCAAATTTGAGACATGGAAAACAGGATGAACCCCGCTAAGATCGGAAGGTAGTTCCAGTTTATAAGCCACTTTACCAATCCTTTTCAGGATCTTGAAAGGTCCTACAAATCGTGGAGCTAATTTACCCTTCTTCCCAAAGCGAACGACTCCCTTCCATGGTGAGACTTTAAGAAGGACCATATCCCCAACTTGGAATTCCAACGGCTTGCGTCGTTTATCGGCATAACTTTTTTGTCGACTTCTAGCCACTTCAAGGTTCTTGCGAATCATGGAAACTTTATCGGTTGTTTCTTGTATGAGCTCAGGACCAGTGATGAAATTTTCACCAATGTCAGTCCAGCAGATCGGGGAACGACATTTACGACCATAAAGTGCTTCAAAAGGTGCCATTTTGATACTCGAGTGGTAACTATTATTATATGAAAATTCCGCGAGAGGTAAATGCGTATCCCAGTCACCACCAAAGTCAAGGACACAAAGACGTAGCAAATCCTCTAGGGTTTGAATAGTTCGCTCGGTTTGACCGTCCGTTTGAGGATGGTAAGCCGTGCTTAAATCCAGTTGTGTACCCAAAAGTTCTTGCATAGACGACCAAAAGTGCGAAGTGAAACGAGCGTCGCGGTCGGATATGATATGCAAAGGTACGCCATGACGACTCACAATCTCATCAATGTATATACGAGCTAACTTTGACGTTTTGTAGGTGTCCCGTATGGGTATGAAATGTGCCGACTTGGTCAATCGGTCAACAATCACCCATATGCTATCATGACCACGAGAGGTACGAGGTAGTTTGGTTATGAAGTCCATGGATATGTGTTCCCATTTCCACATGGGAATCTCGGGTTGTTCAAGTAATCCACTAGGACGTTGATGTTCAGCTTTAACCTTTGTACACGTAAGACACTTAGCTACGTAAGTTGCTATGTCTTTCTTCATTCCAGGCCACCAGTATTGACCACGCAGATCCATATACATCTTATCGGAACCAGGATGAATTGAGTAACGAGTTTGATGAGCTTCATTCATGATGAAGGTACGAAGATTATCACAGTTTGGAACCCAAATTCGATTCAAGAAGTACATCAACCCATTGGGTTTCGTTTCTAGTTGAGCTCGAAGATTGTACTCCAATTCCTCTCCCATTTTTCCTCCTTCTTGAACCGCTTGTTGAGCCTCCATGATACAAGTCTCGATGTCATTCTCAATCCTCAAATTTTGTAGCAGCACCGTAGTCTCATTAACATCCAGACGAATCTCAGTATCAAATTCTCCCAAGATATCAAACCATTGTCGTCGCTCGCGAATTTCTTGAAACGAGATCATCTTATTATGAATCTTACGACTTAGTGCATCGGCTACGACATTTGCCTTTCCAGGATGGTAACGAATGTCACAATCATAATCACTAATCAACTCAACCCAACGTCGTTGTCTCATGTTGAGATCCTTTTGATTGAAGACGTGTTGTAGGCTTTTGTGATCGGTGTAGACTATACATTGCGTCCCATAAAGGTAATGCCTCCAAATCTTTAAGGCAAAAACCACAGCACCAAGTTCAAGATCATGTGTCGTATAATTCACCTCATGGACCTTCAATTGTCTCGATGCATATGCTATGACCTTTCCTCGTTGCATGAGAACACAACCCAGGCCTTGTTTAGATGCATCACAATATACGGTGAAATCATCGTTCCCATCGGGAAGGGTCAATATAGGGGCATTACACAACTTGTGCTTTAAGGATTCAAAGGCTCCCTCTTGTTCAGACCCCCATTCGAATGGTTTATTCTTTTGGGTCAAGGAAGTAAGCGGTTTCGCGATTCGAGAGAAGTTGGCAATGAAACGTCGATAATACCCAGCAAGACCAAGGAAAGAACGAACTTCGGTTGGAGTTGTGGGAACACACCAATTTTTCACAGCTTCCACCTTTGCAGGGTCAACGTGAATTCCTTGACTATTCACCACGTGTCCTAGAAATTGGACCTCCTCAAGCCAAAATTCGCACTTTGAGAACTTTGCGTATAGTTGTTCTTTCTTCAATAGCTCAAGAACTTGTCGCAGGTGGTGTTCGTGATCGGTTTTGGACTTGGAGTAGATAAGTATGTCGTCAATAAAGACAATCACGAACTTGTCTAGATACGGCTTGCATACTCGATTCATGAGATCCATAAAGACAGCAGGAGCATTCGTTAAACCAAAGGGCATCACCATGAACTCATAGTGTCCATATCGGGTACGGAACGCAGTTTTTGGGATATCATCATCATGAACTCGTAATTGATGATAGCCAGAACGTAAATCAATCTTTGAGAAAATAGCAGCTCCTTGAAGTTGGTCAAAAAGATCATCGATGCGAGGAAGAGGGTAGCGGTTCTTGATGGTAAGTTTGTTAAGCTCACGATAATCGATGCACATACGAAATGATCCATCTTTCTTCTTCACGAACAAAATAGGTGCACCCCAAGGCGATGAGCTAGGTCGGATAAAGCCTTTGTCGGACAGTTCTTGAAGTTGACTGGCCAGCTCTTGCATTTCTGACGGTGCAAGTCGATATGGTGATTTAGCCACAGGGTTCGCTCCCGGAATTAAATCGATCTTAAACTCGACTTCACGCACGGGAGGTAAACCGCTAAGGTCATCGGGAAACACTTCAGGAAAGTCTCGTACAATCGGGACCTTCTTAAGATCATTCCCTTTGACTTTCGTGTTGACCACGTAAGCCAAGAAAGCCATGTAATTCTTGCTTAGACATTTTCGGGCTTGAGTACACGACATGAGTTTGAGTCCTTTGGATGATTTTTCGCCAAATACTTTCAATGTATCCCCCGAAGGCAAAGGAATTCGAATGCACTTCTCGAAACAAATAATTTCCGCATGATGTTTAGCTAACCAATCCATGCCAATGATAACGTCAAAACTTCCAAGTTTCATAGGAATAAGGTCGATAAAGAAATCATGCTCGTTTAGGCTCAAAATGCAATCACGAATAACGACACCAACGGTGATGGGTTCTCCATCGGCGACTTCGACAGTAAGAGGTCTTTCTAGTTTCGTATGTGGCTTAGCAAGTATAGGCTCAAATTCTATCGAGACAAAACTCTTATCGGCTCCAGAGTCAAATAGAACGTAGGCATAAGAATTATTAATAAGAAACATACCTGTTCAGTTTTAAAGACGTTTACGATACAGGTGAAGCAACAAAAGTACTTGGATCATAAAGTTGGGGTTGGATTTGACATACCGTTCACCACATCGTTGTTAGCCTGTGCTTGGTTTGCATTGATGTTGAAGGCACGTCCTCGAGCTTGTGGTACGTTACCCGCAAGACGAGGGCATTGTGGGCGAAAATGACCAGGTTCCCCACAGTTGTAGCAAGCACGATTAGCAACTAACGCGGCATTGTTTGGTGCACGGTGACAAGTAGCCACCAAATGTCCATACTTACCACACAATGTACAGATACGGCACGGGGTATTACCCGCATGATGATACTTACAGACATTGCACAATGGTAGAGGACCAGCATAGGTTCTAGCAGCAGGTGCTTGTGTACCAGGAGCGGGTTGTCTTTGAGGTACTTTGGGTGTAGCCACAGCGAAATTACGCGCCGGTGTGAACTTGCGTTTCTTGTTGTTGTAAGACGGTTCATTCTTATTCTCCTTAGCTGCTTCAGGGACCGCCTTTTCAGTCTTTTTAGCCCCTTTGACGGACAAGGTGCCCGCTCGAATATGGTTTTCAGTAAGTTGAGCGGTGATGGTAATGGCATCTTCCAAAGTTGTGGGTCTACTTCCCACCACGGCATCTTGGATTTGAGGTGGCACCCCCTTGATGAACTTCTCAATGTTCCTAGGAACTGTGTCAACCATGTGAGGCAACAGGATGCTCAACTCGTGATGCCTAGTTGAATAGGCCAAATGATCTCCACCATCTTGCTTGAGATTCCAAAACTCCTCCTCCAGCTTTTGCAACTCACTTCTCGGGCAGAACTTTTGGATGGCAATGTTCTTGAATTCTTCCCAAGTGAGTGCCAACACAGCATCAGCACCACGATTCCTCTTCTCACTATTCCACCACGTAAGTGCTCTTTGTTGAAGAACACTTGTGGCATAACGGACTTTGAGTGCCTCGGGACACTCACAGTTGATGAAGGTGTTCTCCATACTTTCAAACCACTCGAGAAGTCCAGTGGCTCCTTCCTTCCCACTAAAGCTAGTGGGTTTGCACGAGTTGAAGTGCTTAAACGTGCAGGGTTGGTTGTTTCTTCCTTGATTTGCACTATTCTCTCCTTGCCCATTGCCATTAGTGTTGTCACTAGCGTTGGTCATCAAGGTGCTACTCAGTTCAGCAACCATGGTCGGAATGACGGCAGCCATTTGACGGGCAATCATGGCGGCTAATTTGCGGTCGGAGCTACCACGCTTTCCATGATGACGAGACATGCTGGATATAAAATACGTTAGTCACAGAAATTTGGAGATAAAAGATAATAAAACAAAGATTTTTCAAGACTTGTAAAACACATATGGAATGATTCCATTTGGTACTCATTACCATTTGGAAACGTTGACACGTCAAGGTGAGTTAACTCCAATTGCCTTAGAAACTTGTGTATATTGACCATAGTTTATCACTCATCCCAGAAATCCCCAGGTAAGCATAACTAGTCCCACGGGATTTATGCGAAATGCTTACCTTAGCCCGAAGGCTTTTTGCCAGGAAATCCAGAATACAGGTGTCTATGTGTCACACAATATTTCTTTAGGTTCATGGAATTAAAACCTTGATGGGATTTTCATGGATTAGTCATAAAGTCTAAAGATTTGAACCTTTTGATATAAAGCTTACGTTCCCCCGTGTCGTCGAGAATAAGTTTAAGATATTTCATCGCCGAGAGAATAAAGGATTAAGAATAAGTTTTAGAGAGACAAGACAACCAAGTTTCTCAATTATAAGACAATCCTAACTAAAGGCATCAAGTTGCACATTAAGAAGCCCTCCTTAACAAGTAGCATTATGTAGCATGCAACAAAATATATTACAAGATCATAAAGATTTTTCTTATGAGGTTCATACATCAACTATAGTCTAGGTCACCATTTCTAATAACCTAAATCCCTATAGTTATGGGCTCTGATACCAATCTGTCACACCCCAACCTTAACGGCGGAAACGTCGAGATGTGAGGGTTAAGATTGTTCACAGCCACATAACACTACCATAAATTGTAAATATAAAAATTCATAAGTTGAAATAAACATTACAACCAAATGTCTCAACAAACAAAAATAAACAAAGTTCAACTTTCAAGTCTCAAGTTATTTTATTTATTTTTCCTAGGTCCAAATCCTAGGTGTAAGCATGCTTCAAAAGATAATCATCAACCTTGTGCATTTCCTGAAACATGTTAAAAATAAAAGGGTCAACTTTAAACGTTGGTGAGTTTCCATGGGTTAAGCATACATATATATATATATAAAAGTTTACAAGTAGCAATTCATGTCAATGGTTACGAAATAAGCAAGTTTATAGATAACATATAGCTACAATCAAACCTTGACCAAGAATATCATTTACAAGTTTAACGATTAGCTAAGTGTACTTGGTTCCCATAGTGCTCAAGAATACGACACTAGGAGCCGGCAATAACCTCGGCTTTAGCACCAAATAGGCTTGTCAGGCCCATAGATCTATGACGTCGCCAGGCTAGCAATAGTTAATGATTGTCAACATATAATATTCATCATATAAAGCTCACAATATTACAAGTAACCATGACAAAGTTCATAAATGAATTGCTCGTGCATTTACAAGTATCAAGATGTTTACAAGTGCAAGTTCATAAAGTTAACATGTTTCACCCCAAAAAGTGTGAAATAAAGTAAAAAAAAAAGGGGCATGGAAAACTCACATGATATATATATATATAGGATGATAACAAGAAATAAACGGTGCTCCAACGATTCTTTTTCAAGTTACCTAACGTATATATTTCAAGGTTAAGATTAGAGGTAATATTAACGATTAAACGTGAACTAGGGTTTCAATAGGAATTTGGGGTTTTACAAATATGGTTAACTATGAAAATCATATATATATATATATATTTTAATCCAATGAAAGAAAATACAATTTAGGTAATTTAATATGGAGAGGAAATAAAATCATTTATAATAATTTGTAAAGTTAAATTATAAAATGTAAATAAATTTTATAATTGTCATGATTAAACTATTATTAAAGATAACGTGTTAACCAATAACAATTTAGTGATTTAAACTATTACTTAGAGTTTATTTTTATAAAAATAACTGAGTATAACATGTGTAAAAAAATATTTTATAAAACTATAAAAGTAACAAATTTACAGAAAATAATTTGGTGTCCTTAAAAATATTTAAAGTTTACAAGAGTAATTTTTATAATTATTAAAAATTTTCCATAATTTATTTAAAGGTTGAAAAGCCTTAAAAAAATGTTTGGGGTTGCCCGGGTTCGAACCCGGGACCTCAAGAATAACATAGGAGTGGTTTACCATTAGGCTAGGACGCCTATGCCTGATAGAAAGTGAGTTTTAATTGATAAATCACAACTTCAAAGAATCCCCCAAACCATATGAACCCTAGATTCGATTTCAACCTAATTGAACATGAATTCGAATATGATTCCTGAAATAAACATAGGGTTTTTGATCCTCAAGGAAAACCGAGTATGTGTGCGTGTTTAATTACCCGAAAGATGTTAGAGATCGAAGCTACAAGTCGAAGAACAGTCGCAACCAAGGTTGGGTAGTGTCCGTGATGAAAACGTTGATATTATCCAAATTCGTTGCACAGGAAGCTTCCAAGGATCCCGATGATCGAAAGCCCTCTATTAATTTTGATTGTAAACGGGCGGACTATGGTGAACGACTTGGTTGTAGGTCGACGATGAAGATGATGACAGAATTCGTTGCAAATGTGTGTTTCAACTGAAATTGAAGTTGGTATAAGTTCCGGAATGGTTATCCAAACGTTAGAGTTCAATTGATTGATTAATCATCAGTTTTTTTTGTCGATGGGTTTTGAAGATTGATGGTTTCGGTTACGAGTTCAAACGTCCACTTTAATTCAAATTAAGACGCATCAAGTGTTCAAACCGGTTTCAGAAACGATTAGCATTGATTAGAACTTCAATTTCGAGGGTTACGGTGATTTGGGGAGTCGCCGGCCTTCGGCCGGAGGGTGGCCGGAGAGCGGCCTGAGTTACGGGGAGAGAGAAAGGGGTGGGGGTTGGGTTTTGGAATTTTACGATTTAGTCCCTGTAGTTTCGATTTTATCATTATATGTAAGAACTTTATATTTAAAGTTCCTAATTTGTCACAAATACCCCCTGAACTTAATTAACCTTTAAGTTTTAAATGTTTTTATATCTTAATAAATGTTTAACTTTTATAAATTATTAATTTTTATTATAATTATAATAATTATTATTTTTTTATTTAATTTTGACTATTATTATTATTATTATTTTTAATAAATTAATTTATTAACTTCAAAATTAACTAAGAAACAAGCCTTCAAAATTTCATAAATGACATAGATGGTCCTTACAAGAACATAACAGGGTTAACTATAATTAATGAAAACACGAAAGGTTACACAACCGATAAGTTAAGGTTAAGATAGGCCCAAAACCTAACCATTCGGTTACGGTTTTGGTTTTCCTTCTTCCATAACCGAAATAACTGAAACCAAACCGAGAGCTTTATTTTTATATATCTTTTAAGTGTTTTACATGTACTTTTATGCAATTGAAACATACTTTCATGTAATTTCATGTATTTGTATGCACTGATGATGTTCAAATACTTCAAAACAACGAAACCAAGCTCCGTAACCAAGATGGTAACTTGAAAATAATCAAACAGAAAACCGACCAAAACCAAACCAATAACCGAACCGATACTCGGTTTCGGTTGCTTAAATTTCTATAACTGAACCATCGGTTTTGGTTTCGGCGGACCATAAAAACCAAACCTAACCGACATTTACACACCATACCTATACCCATCCTGACTCATATCCATCTTGACCCTTACCCATGCTGACCTCTTTACTTAATTGACCCATTCTGACCTAAATCCATCTTGACACAAACCCATCCTAACCTGTCAACCAACCCAATCCAACCTGCCCATTTTGCCACCTATACTTGTTACGCTGTGTTCCCAAGTTTACTGAAGGAGAGAAAAGAAAAAAAAAATTTATTTTCTTTTCCTTTCCTTTCTTGTCTTTTTATTCATTTCTCTTTTTTTTCTTTTCTCTCCATTTCCTTTCAATTTGAAAAGATTCATTTTAGGCTTTATTTTTATTTTCATTTCTTTTTTCCCCTTCTTAAATGAACTCGGGAACACAACTTTCTTACTTTCCTTTCATTTACTTTGTTAAAAAAAACTCTGTAACACAATAGTTTTTTCATTTCCTTCTGATTCCTTTCTTTTCTCACCTTAAATGAACTCGGGAACACAGCGTTAGGGTTCTTCCGTCAATCGGGACATTGTGGACTTGTGGTTAATGCTATATCCATCACGAGATACTCTTCCGATCACACCATCTCCGTCAATCGGTCGATCATATCCACAATAGTTCTTAAACCATGCTTCAGTCGCCCGTAATTTATCGAATTTATTTTGATCCGTAGATAGCATAATCAAATTATTCATCGAATTTCAACCTAATAAATGAATGCTGGTATGAAATTCATGGCCACTAATTAACCAGCAACTAGAGAATCCCTAAAATCAGAAAGTATATCTGCCCTTGTAATTGATTTTCACAGTTGTGCTTAATTCCTTTGTTCCTCAGCAAAATATGATAGGAACAGCCTCAGTTGCATTAGGGATGTTGTCTTTATTGAAAGCAAATTGTAGTAAGTATATGTTCTAGAATTGATGATGATTATGGATCAAATATAGTAGTAGGAAGTTGGAAATCCTACTAACAGATACTAGCCCTGTGTTTGGAGTGTGTTGAAGCAACACAAGAGGCCACAAGCCTGCAAAAACTAGTATCATTAGGCTTATCTTTTTGATGTAATATATTTGTGTGTTTATAGCCATTAAATGTGAGGTTGGCGGTCTAAATAAATATTCGGTATGGTTTGTTACCGTTCTTCGTACTGCTAGGTATGGGGTTACTATCATTATATATTATGTCACCTTATCTTTTTGTTGGTAGTGGCTGCTAGGTATGGGATAATATCACTATATATTATACTATCACATGTATTAGACATAGGAGGCTGTTGTTCGGAGATGTTGAGGTCCGAACATGTTAGGTCCCAGATGTGCTAGGTCTAGATGGCGGAAGTGGTTGTACCCAGACGTGTTAGGTCCACAGGTGAGTGTACCAGAATGTGTCCGACCAGTCATCAGAGTGAGACTGAATTTGAAATGGGTCGGAAATTTGGAGACTTCTTGAAACATAGTTGTGGTAAGAATTATTGAACTAGAGGTTCCATAGTCAATAATGATGGATCAAATGGGTTACTAGTCGTTGGAATGAGATGGTTTTTGTAACGGGTCAGAATAGTTGTCAGCTTCTTCTTTGGTCCCGCAGGGCGAAGGCCCATTTTGTTTTTTTTTATTTTCTTTCCGGTGGTTAGTGGTTTTGTTTGCTATTGTCTTTCCTGTGGTTATTGTTTCTGTTTGTTCTTGCAGTTCTTGTTACCATGCTGGTGTACACCAATGGTGTTAACTCTAATTTGATAGCAGAGTTTATTAGCTTCTTAATGAATTTGTCAAGAATTCTTTAATGCATTATCATTTGTTGCTACAATTAAATCCAGGTTGCGCCTTGTTGTTGCTTTGACCCACGTCTAGCATCACGTTCTTGAGTCAGATGTGAGTTGCAACATGTATAGAACCTGTTATAAGGTGACCCAAGCCAAAGCCCCAAGGACAACCCTTTGACGATAAAATGAGCAATCTATATAATGTATATGGAGTTAACAAACAAACAAACAAACAAACATACCCGGTATATCCCATATATGTAGAGTATATGTATGAATACATGATTCATCAATATAAAAGGGGAGTTAGTACTAAAAGGCAGAGCAGTTCAGTGAGAAAGTATGGAGTTAGGATAATGTAGAAAACCTGTTAGAAGGTGACCCAAGCCAAAGCCCCAAGGACAAACCTTTGACGATAAAATCAGCAATCTATATTAAGATCAATATAATGTGTATAGAGTATATGTATGCATATATGACTTATGAATATAGAATGGGAGTGAGTGCTAAAAGAGAGAGTGGTTTCATGAGAAAGCATGGAGACATGAGACATGTAAAGGAAGAGGGCTTGTTGTTGCTGTTTACAGAGGGGTTGTGGGTCGAATCAGGCCCATTGGGCCAACCTTTATTGGGCCTAGAGTGAGATTCTAAACCCAATATAGGGCTCATGTTTTCACTGTCCACACTTTAGCAGTTTGTTGAGATTCATAAAGAATTGATTTGGACTTTTTATTGATGTAGATGATAGTTTGACTTCTGGTTAACATTCTGTACCTCCTAATCACACTAGGATCTTCAATAAGTTTGACATGATATATTCTTTGTGAGACGTAATCCAGAATGTGTATTCACATATATTCATTCTTGCAACAATTCATTGGAGGAGAATAAGTCAATGTTTATAGATAGTCAAATCAGACATCTGTAATATGTATTATTTTTTTGTATCTACATGTTTCTGTTACATGTATATGAATCTTTGTACAAGTGTGTGTTTGACTATGTGTGTATATGTACGCATGTATGTGTGTCTGTCTATGTATATGTACTTACGCTTATGCATATGTGTATGTTTCACCTATGGACATTATTTTAATATTTTATATCTAATGGATGTTTTATTAGTAACTTGTTAAATTAGTTTTGTCCAATTATAAGATTTGGACTAGTATCAGTTAACTTTTACAGTCTAGGATTCTTATTTCTTAGTTAGAACTTATGTAAATAGGGATTTGGGAAGCATTGATCGGAAATATAGACAAACCAGTCATGATCTATTGGAGAGCGACCTCTCGACTCACTTATCAGAATAGGCAGGGGCTGACCCAAGTAGAAAAGACCCCGTGTCACATGTTACATGTTATATAGTATCTGATACTCGTTTTTCATGTGTTATTTATATATCCGACGCTGATTCACCGAATATTTTTAAGCAGAGACAATGTACTGCCACTGAAAGCAGGTCAACATGAGAGACATTTCCTCAAGTAATAATATTATTTTTAATCAAAATTAACATATTAATTTCAAATGAAGATTTATGGACAGTGATATGAATAAAGTCTCTGATCACAATAAAAGAAGTTGCATTATTTTATAGATGGACCATAGCAATACAA
Source organism: Flaveria sonorensis (assembly GCA_025506505.1). Taxonomy (NCBI): domain Eukaryota; kingdom Viridiplantae; phylum Streptophyta; class Magnoliopsida; order Asterales; family Asteraceae; genus Flaveria; species Flaveria sonorensis. The sequence goes on from CM046434.1 coordinate 2,593,627, forward strand.
AGGTCCATTATAATTGTCAGTTCAAAATACAAACCAGAAGCCAGTTAAAGGTTGGTGTACCTCAGGGTCATTTTGTTGTGGTTTTCACCCAGCTGTTATGGGCCCCCATTGGCTGGGTTAGCAGAGTGGGGATAATTTTGTACCACAAGATTACATTTTTCTTTACAGATTCTGCCATCAAATAAATTCTACAATAATAATTATACAAGACTTCACAAAAGTACAATTAACAGTTGGGACATATCACATATGTGTGTTTATTATAAAATAAAATAAAGTAACAGTTTTATGTTTATATATATCTGTGTGTGTGCATATGCATACAATCTATACCTATAGAAATAAGTCCATAGGGTCTATACTCAACATCTAGTTTGTTAATGATAAAAGTCAATGAAAATATTATAATTTGAGAAATTCCTTATGGTGGGTAGATGGATCTGGCAGTGCTTTTAAAGTTTTTATTTGTACTATTTTATTTGTGTTAATATTTTAATAATAATTTCCAGGTGAAAACACTGAAAAGTTAAGGGCTGTTTGCTGCATTATTCCAATTAGAGGAGCATGAGAGGTTCACTTTAAAATGGGTTGTTTATTTGGTGTTGTCTAATCAAAGTTGTACCAATGGTGGAAGTTATCATTTCTTGGGTGAAAAATCAAATAAGTGAAGGTAAATTCTATTTTACCCTACCAATGATTGTTCATCCTCATAATAATCTGAGTCACTTTTATATACAACCCTCCCTCCTCCACCCGCCACCCTTCGGCGATGTTACCACCACTACCCACGAGAACCCGAGAAGAACAGCTAGAGCGCCTGCTAGCTTGTTCGTTTAAAATCATTTGTAACGTCTTGCTCCCAACAATCATGATGTTTTTACTTTTGCTCCGTAGTGTACGGCTTTATTTTTGACGATAAGGACTTATCAAGCAGTTTTAAATTATGACATTATTTTTATACAAGCACGTTTGACTTTAGAGTTCTGATAAAATTAATTATCTTTACGCCTAAATATGTGGGGAAAAGGTTTTATGAACATGATTAAACATAAATGTGTTATGGTAATTGAAATAATTATGAAAATGCTAGATAAACACATAAACAAATGATGAGTGTATATATGTATCATGTTTTTTAGAAATATTATATAACTAAGGTACAAGTGAACTAAGAGTACAAGTGCTTAAAGCATTGAGTGTTCTAAAAGCTAAAAGAGTATTGAACTAGGCCCATCATCCTCTCCTTATATTCAAGCACACCCATAAAGATGTTAAGACTTCATGCTCATGAGTAGGTAAGGATCTAAGACCTAAGTGAGACTGCGAGAGGAAAAGGTATTAACCTATGGTACAAGCAAAGAAGCTAATAATACAAGCATAAGAAGCATGAATCAATCTGGCTAGTCAAAGGACATTTTATGCTTGGGGTGATCGTGGTTGATTCGGTTTGGTTATGTGTTAAAACTAAACTTATAATTGGTGTTTTGGTTTGTAGCTTTTTATAACTCATTTGTTTTGGCTATAAGCATTTCAGTTGATTTGATTATTGGAAAAGATTGTTTAGTTTCCTGTTTAACCTTTGATTTTAAACGTGTAAATTTATATAATACCAATTATCAATTTTATTATACATCATTTGTTGTACTATGTGCATAGTGAGTTGTACACATCTCTTTTTTTAATCTTTAACTTTTTTATTTTAACCCAATACTTCTACGTCTTTTCACAATTTAGCCCAAATATATTATTTTTGGGTTATTGTATTTTAATAATCACAACTTTCATTTATTGGTCGGAATTAATCTAACTCAGAAAATATTTACAAACACTCTCAACTTTGAGCTTGTTTTCCTCAAACGACCCTTTGCTAACTAAGAGTTAACAACGTTAGCTTTTTTGTGACGCAGACTACTTATATGGCCAAAAAGCTAAGCAAAACATTGAAATTAACCATTAGATCCGTCAATCTGAAACTTTCGCATCTTGAAACCTGTCAATCTTCATTTGATCTGAACCACTTGACTCGTTGGAGGTAGATTTTAGGTGAAGATGGAGGCTACTAGATACCGAAAAAAGGATATGATGGAGACTAGGCAGTGAAAGAGTTGAAAAATGACTCAAAGTTAGCCCCATTTCATAAAAAAACTAACGGGGGTTAACTCTTAGTTAGTAAGGGATCGCTGGAGGAAAATAAGCTCAAAATTAGGAGTGTTTGTAAATATTCCATGAGTTAAAATCCAATATCCCTATTTTTTTACTTTCAACTTTGGTCCCCTATACATTTCATATTTTAGACATTTTTCGTTTTTCGGTCAAAATTTTGCAAAGTAACACGCTGCAACGTGCATGTTTGGTTCAACGTTTTTACGATTATTTTTCCCCATTTAATTGTTCGCCGCACGTGCTGGTCCTAGATCAACTTACGATTGTTGTAGATATTTTATTTTCGTCTTCGTGTTCAACGTTTTTACGTCTACTTTTTGTTCGGTTTTATTTTTTATTTTTTTTATTTTTTAATACGAGTTTTGTAAGTATTAGTATTCACTGATGGTGGTGTGCCATTAATGTTGCTTGACATGATTTTACGCCCTAACTGCAACGCGAGGGCTTAATAGTAGTTCAAGCTACATATCAATTAATAATTTCATTTATATATTGTGTTGGAACATAGTACTATAGTAGCAATCTTTTTAATTTATAAATAGAGTAAATGACAAATGACGATATTTATAGAAAAAATATGTGGCAAAAGTTTGACATACATATTATTATAAAAAAATATAAGAGTTAATTACATAATAGTCTTTATGGTTTATCAAAAATAACAGGTTTGGGTACTAAGCAAAAAAATAACATGTTTGAGTACTCACTTTTAATTTCATAACAAGTTTGAGTATTAACACTAACGGATGTTAGATTTTCTGTTAAGTTTAAGAGTATTTTAGTCTTTTCACATTTTAAAACTATTTATGTAAATTAGAGGGACTATTTATGTAATTTAACTAAAATAATATATTTATATATAACCCTCTCTTTATATATATATACACACACACACATCGATATATACATATATCTAACGTCCTGGCACCACCGCCCGCCACCACCGCCGGACAGGGCACCACTGCCCGCCACCATTGTCATCATCATCAGCGGCCATCACTGCCCTCAGACCATCGTCATCCATCTTTGTCTCGGTACCATCATCATCGCCCACATCACCAAATCCCCATTTCCTTTCCCTAGTTAACTACCAACCGGCCACCCACCACTAGCCGCTAACACCACCACCCTCGGCCCTTTCCCATATTATCTTCCAACCGACTACCTACCAGCAACCACCAACCCCACCATTGTCGATCCCTGTTAACTTCCCGTTTCCCATTTTTCTGTGAACTTCCGATTTGAAGTCCAATACTCCAAATCGAAGCTCCAACCACATCTAAGTTCATACCCACCATCATTCACGCATCAATTTCAGGTGGTGATGGTGGTCGATGATGGTGGCCAGATGGTGGCCAGATGGCCCTTTTGATGATTTTAGGGTTTTCGGTGATGATTTATTGTGAACAGTGGGACAAACCGATGGTGATAGATGGTGGCGATGGTGGTTGACTGGGATAGACGGTGGTGGTTGTGGATAGTCTTAATACCTTAACTCGTTACAAAAACTAAAACACACTAGCTTAACCTGTTACAAAAACCCTTAATACCTAAACCTGTTATTTTAAATAAACATAAGGACCATTTATGTAATTAACTCAAAATATAATCATTGTTCTTAATGTTGATCGGTTCGATTAATCTGGTTAAACCGCAAATTGGTTATTAGAAATTTTCATCTGCACCATCAGTTTGGTTTTTTTGTTAATTCAGTTATAGTCTGATATTTGATTTTTCTGCTCATAACTATTATATATTTATTTGGTTTTTCTGGCCTTAACTACTATATTATATTTATATTTTTGCATGACATTTGTACTTTATGGCATCTGTTAATTTCCTTAAGACTTATTTATATTGAGGTTTTTATAAAACAAACAAGATATTTCGAAGTAATAATGTTGTCTAAGATCTTTGTGGAAAATAAGATTTCATGGTCATACATATAATGTTTCAAAAACATATATTTGAATTTAAAAATATAAATCTCAAATTGACAAACTTACCTATCAGTTATTCAATGGCATACAATTGATGTTTGTGTACACACACATGCACTATGGGTGATTTGTACAAGATAAAATTGATGGGACACCCAGAGATATAATGTCGATGCTTTTATATTTATACCATCTTAGAGCTCATATATTATATGAATAGAATAAATAAACATATTAAAAGTATTAGTTTATAAATATTTTATTTTTTAAATGTTATTAGCTATTGATTAAATAAACATATAAAGAATATTAAAAAGTTATAACAAATAATAAAATAAAAAATTATTACTTTATATATAAAGATAAAATATGTCTAAAATCATATAATTTAGTATGTATTAATAAATTATTAAAATAAAAAAATTATATTTGAGATGTTTAATAGTTTAGTTTACTTATTTAAAATAATTATCATTTAATATGAGAGAGACAATAACACAAATATAGATATATTTGTTTTAACATATTTTAATACAAAAAAGTCAAATTGATTGTTTTTATAATTCTCGTATTTACTATGAGAGAGAGACGAGAAAATAATTTTTTTGATATGCTAAAATAATGACATGTGTCTTTTGATATGCTAGAATGATAACATGTGTCTGAAAAAAACATCTTTTGTCATATGTTATAGATAATGAATAGACTTGTAAGTTAATCAAGCTCGTCGTAAAACGACTTGGCTTGAGGTCATTAAAACTTTAGTTGATTCGAGCCGGTATCGTTTACCATGAGTAGCTCGTTTCATTAAAACCCAAAATGCGTTCATATCTATCATTTCATTTCCTATGTCTCGCATTTATTGTAGAGTTATATCATTATATTTTATAGTATGTCTATGCCCCCGACAAATTCGGTTTTATTGGCTCACTTTTGTCTCACATGTACCGCAAATATATTGTTATATTGTATATAACATGTAAAACATGAAAACACATAATGCCGCATGTACATATATATTTTTACAACGTACAAACCAACTCTCCTCATATTTTACGAAGCTGACATGGCATACGAGCATACAACCATGCGTGTAAAATAATATCTTCTTCATAATCATCAATGTTATAAAATCTACATCAAGCTCAAAAGGTGCATTACTTGGTGAGATCATTATCACCTTAGCATGAATTGGATAAGGTTTTGACCCGACTTTAGAAAACGGGACTTGACACCTAATTTTATAAACCAAAAGAAAATTGATAAAACATGTCAACCAATCATATTGTTACACTTAAAATGATCATGATGATATACACCAATCATATGTACAAATCATAGACCATATCCCGATGTAAATAAACAAGCAACGCAAATCCCGCGTGCTGTGACAGAGACGTTGATTAGAACTCATATGAGCGTTGATGGACTCGAATAACCTAACTTTAATTTTTTTTATAAAGGGTTGAAAATAAAAGATTAAAAAAATCAATTGACATTAAGAAAAATCAAACAAAGGTGAGTTTGGTGTTAGAAATCGTATAAAAGTTAAACAAATATGCACCATCTAGATCATAAAGCGAGGCATGAACCATCGCATAGACTTCGATTTCATTTGGTTTAGACTCTATTATTATTATTTTTACTTATACTAAATCCAGAAAGGTAAAAACTAAAAAAAAGAGGAAAAACTGCAACAGAAGCTTGTACACTATGCTTCATTGCTTGTATCAAACCATCGTTCAATGAGCAATCTATCACATGAGTAGCACCGGCATAACATATTTTTTTAGTGTATATAATTTAACCATGATCAGTTTAGGCTAATTGATCAGAGATCGTGTTTGATTACTCATGCTTATCTTTTGAGAGTATCTTAATGATTAAGAAAATGCTTTACAACTACGTTTTCTTGTTGATATTACGCTGGTCGGTAGTTAATACAACTCTAATAAATATACGATATGATAAAACCGATGAACCTCGATCATATATATGCGCCAACTTAACAAGTTGAGTATGGTCCTTGTGAATTTGAGGACGTCGATCGGTGCTCAAAAGAATGTAAAATATTCTTGTTGAGTTGTTCTAAATAAATGTTAATATTTTTGGATAATAGTTTTATCAAGGCATCCTTTAACCACAACCGTTTGTTAAAACAAAAGAATACTATCACTTTTCTTTAAGCCCTAAAAATATTATACAAACAAATACAAAATAAAGAAATAAATAAACATGTCTACATTAACAAGGTAAACAACATAAATCAGGTGTAATAGCAACAGAGTTAAGATGCAACAACTTCATCACGAGTAGTTCGTGAGTTAACATTAAAATCGAGTTGCGTTTAAAAAAGTTTAAACATGGGCTCGAGGTTATATTAGAGCTCATCTAATAAATGAGCTTGAACCCGGGCTTCACACATTCAACCTGAATAGGCTCACGAGCTTCAACATGCTATTAATATATATATATATATATATATATATATATATATATATATATATATATAATATTATACAATATTCATTTACATATAACTATTATATATAAAACTATTACAAAAATAACTAAGTAGTATATGCTATGTATAAAAGTTATAATTATAAATACATTAAAAAATTGTTAAAATGTACAAAACAAATAATAAACGAGATGAGCTCAAGTTTGGTTTTGAAAAACTACTTACAACCCGGGCTCTAACAAAATTTCTTTTAGTTAAACAAGTCTGTTTTAAACTCTTGTAATTTAAACGAGCCGAACTCCGCTTCAACTTGATCCTGTCTACACCCGTAGGGTAAAAAGTCACGTGTTGAGTTAAGAGCAACGGGTATAATTGAGATGGTATGTATCGTGTCATACAACAAGAGGAGTGCAATGTGAGATCTAATGATTGTCTACATAGTACCAACTAGACCCTACATATATAAAGGAGATGCCATCCTTCCCTTTCTTATCATCCACAAAATTAATTCTGTAATTGTAGGTCTAAGACCCTTATGTTATTTTGTAACGTCCTATATTTTTAGGTTAGTGTTTTATTTGAGTTATTATTTATGAAATGGAAGAAATTAAGAAATCGTGAGTATGCTAATTTATATTTCAATATTACGAAGGTAAGCATTTAAAGATCAAATAAAGTCAAATAAGCGGTCAAAATGCATAAAAGTTAAGTTTGTGTCAAATGGGTAACCAAGGGAAATCATGGACGTTAATTGGGCATGTTGTCAAACTTCAAATTCTAAAAAAAGAAATAAAGAGCGGGAGCCGGGAAGCTTACCTTTTTCTAGAACAAAAGGAGACAAAGACCCAGAGAGAGACAGACAGACGAAGCATGTGTGTGTATAGTGTGCTCGCAAAGGATGGGGAAAACGAGACAGAAAATGACTTGTCAAATTTACATTCTATGTTGATTCAACGACTAACTTAAACTGTTGAGGTTGTTAGAAACCCTATTGATGCTTCACCCTTGTGCATATTTACTTGAAGTGAAGATGGGGTTCTATACCCAAGCATGCATATTTAATTTGGTGTGTATTGAATATGCAAATAATATGCTTATGGCATATACAAGTGGAATTTTTGATTTCACATAGTTGAACCATTTGAATACATGTTAGCTAGAGTAAAATATGTGATCGTATTATTTACATTTAGTATATTTGTTAAAATAGTAATAAGCGGATAGGAATTGTTGAGATGATATGTCGAGTTTGTGGCCAAATGGTATTGGTAATCCATAATCGTCAAACCTCGAGTATAATCTAAAGTGGAAATTCATAAAGTGGTTGGAAATGACATTTCACTAATTATGATCTTTTTTATAATTTAACACTTATCCATGTTTTGAAATATAAAAAAAGATAAACTTTTGAAGTGCTTGGGTTTGAGTTCTATGAGTACACATCATTTTATGTCGTATAAAGATAACAGGAACTTAAAAAACAAAAAACTAGAAACATGAAACGTTAGATTTACAAACAATATAACTTTTTTAAAAGGTGCACTTCACAATCAGGCCATAGTTAGATCCTGCACCTCAAATAAAAAGAGTGATATTTTCCTTTTAGCATGAACCATAATCGGATAACAAATCGATAGTGCTTCCTTTGGTGGAATTTGTGTTTGGTTAAAACTATACGTAAACATTTATCTTTGCTTATATTCTTTTCATATATAGTTGGGAATAGACTGTTTTCTTGAATGAAAAGTTGTATATGTTTAAAAAAAGATAAGAAAATTATATAATCGAAAAAATGTATCACTTATAATTTGTGAGTCAAATTCTTAATAACTTTCTTGGGATTTGGGTTAGGTTGGTTAGTAAGATTGGTCAGTTTAATCACTTTAGCAATTTGACTTCGAGGTTTGAACCGGTTTCTTGTTTTTTTGTAAAGATGTGTCGGAATTTGTAAATTGATAAAAATGGTTCATAATTATAATACATATACAACACACACTATAATCTTTATTGATTATGATGTGTTTGGATACTTTACGTTTTTTTATTTTACTGATTTATGTAGTTGTGTCATTATTAGTGAGTAGACGCACCTTTTTTATTTTGTTGACTTTTAGTTTGTGATCTAAGGCTTAAGACCTCAGCAAGTGATTGATAAATTTAGTAGTATAAATGATTGAATTAGTGTGCTACCCTATGTTCGGATTTGAAAAAATGGTTTGAATCTCTATTACAATCTTTATTATTCACTAGTTTAGGTTAACTGTAGACCAACTAGCACAAGATACAACTTCTTGGTAATGTTTAGGTTGTTCTTAACATAAATTGATTGGATTAAGGTTTGCTTTGTAATCTAAGATAGTTGTAGTGTGTCTATAGCATATAACTTTCCTCTAGCTATGAGATTATGAGTATTTAGTGAGAGTTAGTCTATTCTAGCACATCTACACATATGTTGTGGTTTATTGCATTAAACCTTAGGGTATGCGGGGATTGAATCTAGAGCTTTAAGTATTTACTCGACTAATGCATTATCCATCTTTAACGAAAGGTTACACTAGTTAAGGAACAATATCACTAGTAAGGTCCATTAAATTAGTGAAGATAAGTAAGAAAGATCATGTTCCTAGGTCATAAGTTTCCCCGATTAATTGTTTATTCAGATTTTATGTTTTGTTAAGTTGATTAATTAGGTTTTGTAGTTTAACCTTTTCACCTTTGGTTACTTTAGGTTAAACATCACCAAAAATTTATCATTGATAGTTTTTGTGTCCATAGAGGCGACACTTGGTTCTTAAGTCTCAACTTCGATACTTACCCTTGTCATGTGATTATTTTTATTCATATTTATTTTATTTAAAACCTTAATAACGCATAGTGTAAGAATAACTCGATCAGTAGTATATTTACATTTAGTAATTTTATCAATAAAATAATACCCGTTTTGGTCAAAGCTTTATCTCTGCTCGACCACTCATAAAAGACTTGTGGTTGAAGTTTTTATAATTTTTATGCACATAAATAATATAATGCTATTATGTTGTGTTGTACCTTGTGTTAGTACATATGTACCATTTGTTTAGTGTATTCTCAGTAAAGTACCATCAATTTACTCAAGTTATTTAATAAAAATCAACTAGTACCAATAAAATATAAATGTAATTTTAGCAGGAAAACTTTTTTTTAAAAAAATACAACAAAACATGATTAATATACAAAATTGGAGGCGTGTTAATTATAATATCATTTGTAATTAGAGATTTACTAAAACAACACAATGTGTTTAGTACATAATGACTAGAGAGAATGAGTGAATTAGTTTGATATATAACCGTTTTATATACTACAGTTGAATCAAAAATAAAATTACTTGTGCGGTTCTTACAATTTGCTAAAATTAGCTTTTATAATAAATAACCCTTTGTACACTTAACTGATTAAACCATAAGTATTTTAAAATGTTACAAATATGAAATTAAAGAGATTTCTCTGGTATAACTACACGTCAATATTCATATTAGAACACATACCGGTTGTATAGCAATATACGTGAACTAATTCATGTATCATTATCTTTGTGTAGCATTATAAGTTCACGTATCATTATCTTTGTGTAGCATTATAAGTTCACGTATCATTATCTTTGTGTAGCATTATAAACTAGTAATTTATAAACACAAAACATGATTCACTTTTTAAGAAAAATAGAAACATATGTGACGTAACTTCAAGAGAAAACTATAAAAGAATTTAATTTTTTTACAGCATATTAGTATATATATTCAAAGTCATATAAGATATGATGATACTTACCTTTTCGGAAAAAAAAATAATAATTTAAGGTGATACTTAAACAGTTAAACATAAAATCATAATACACAAATCGACTTTGTTAATTCTATCTATTTATCCTATATATTAATAAATGAACATAAGAAATAGTTCAGTAAATTGAACTCCTTTTTTTTAGAATATGACGACTAGCTTTTTCCCTTTCATCTTTTACATGATAAGTATCCTTATTTTATTACCCAAAAGCTCAAAATTTGTGGATGAGCCCTCTTCCGACCCGTTCTTCTAAACACCTTACTAGATTTAAAGCCTATATTTAAATTTAGTTCAGAAACAAGTCGGGTTACGCCCCACCGTAACGCACGACGGGTAAAAAGACTAGTTTATTTTATTATTCTGTGCAAAATTATCATATATTAACACTCGATTTGTACCTATTTTCGGCTTAATTTAACTTATATATTTCTTTCATTTCATTTATAATCATTATTGTGAACAAAATCGAGTTGATATCAAGCTTAAATCTTTAATAACTATGTTACTGAGATTGTTGTTGGCAATAAAAATAAAATTAGGATTGTTACTGGCCAAATCAATAGTATGGATTATCGGCCAATGAGTAATACTTTGGATTATTTAAATCCAATTTGCCTAATAATTATAACTAATTTTTAATAAAAATCACATATTAGTTTAAGAAAATGGAGAAAATAAGTAGAAAGAGAAACTATATTACCCACTAAAACATACAATCGAAAACAAAATGAGAATACAGCTTGAACTACATTCTAAATAGAATAAGCTCAAAATATATGCAATTAAGCTCATAAGTTCACTTTCGTGTTAGACATAAGTATTTATCAAAAACTTAAATTCCTCAATCGAATAACCATCATCCATCAATTGATTAATCGATCAGTGTTAACCAATCATAAACGTCTCTCATCGATGATTCATTAGATTGTGAGTTTGCATTGAATTTACAATCATTAAATCTTTTACTAGAAACTCTGCCATCCATTTCAATTCATCAAACGTTTTTGAGACATTTGTAAGTTTTCACAAACTCTAATTCTTCTACAACGCTGAGTGTCGTCGTTGTCACAACCTTGACCCAACAATTCATATCAGCCTCTACTTTCTAAATTTATAATACCACTCTCACACGTAATAGATTTTAGTTTTTTTTTCTTCAGATGAGTAACGCAAACACTAATCTAATCTACTAATAGTCTATACTAAATTTAATTTACATCAATTCTTAATAGGTGCAGGTCAAACCTTTGGGGTTTGATTTAAAAAAATCACCATTCTACCTCCAATTACTTTATTATCAGACTCAATCCTCATCTCATCTGGAATATTGAGTTTGAATGAACATATTTATATCTTAAATTACATATTAGACAACTAATATAACAAGAATATAATATGCAATATGAGTGGTGATGGATAATTTTCTATATGACATGAAAAAAATAGACTTTCAGCTCTCACGTTTAACCTATTTATAAATGGCTCGTGTTATTTACTTGTTTAACATGTGTAGCTAAATAGATCAACCTACAAACCTGTTTAATAAAACATACCCACCCATTAGTCCCTTTATCTGTCTTTTAGAATCCATCAACCTGTTTAACATATTTACAACATAATTTTATCTGACAACCTGCTTAACACGTACAGAGAACCAAATTAAATTGTTCATCTTCAACTTGCACAAATTTAAGTATAATATCTGTTACACGAACAAAAATATAAATAGTATTCGGGTTAAACAATTTTACCCGACAAAGGATAAGTATGAGTGTATAAACATATACATATATATATATATATGATAAATAAATTTGAAGGGGCGTGTTGTGTTGTGTTGTGTTGTCCGCCTATTTCTTCATCGTAGCTCGAGCCCTCATCTCTCTCACACACACCTGCAACTCTCTCCCTCTCACACACACACGCAGCAGTTGCAGTGTATGTACTATTTTCATTTTTCATACTTCCCACCTATCATCTTCATCTTTCCTCCTGCACCTCTGTTCTGCTCAAAACCCTCACCCAATCCCCCAAATGCAAAAATTCCCCACCAATTCACACTCATACACATAATCATCCCCAATTCCCAATTCCCCATTCAAAAATGAAGCGAAATCACCCACAAAATCATCATATAACCACACCATCAACAACAACCACCTTCTTCTCTGCCTCCACCACCACCGCCGCCGCCGTGGACGGTGGGGATGTGACCGGAAAGGGGAAGAACACGTGGGACGAAGAAGACGACGCCGGCGTTGATGAGCTGTTGGCGATGTTGGGGTACAAGGTGAAATCGTCTGATATGGTTGGTGTAGCTCAGAAGATTGAACATCTGGAAGGTGTTTTGGGGAACGTTGATGGGTTGTCTCAGATTGCTTCTGATTCGGTTCATTACAACCCTTCTGATCTCAATTCGTGGCTTGAATCGATGATCTGTGAGCTTAATCCCGTGAATGAATCGCCGGTGATCGATGATTCGTTTATGAATAGCGTCGCCGGAACCCTACCGGATTCCGATCTGCAAGCTATCGCCGGTGACGCGATTTACCCTCAGACGAAGAGGTTGAAACCTAATTGCTGTTCGTCGTCTTCTTCATCGGCTTCCGCTTCTTCATCATCTTCATCAAACAACAATAATCAGACTCATAATCAGATTCAGAATCAGGTGGTGATTGTGGATTCACAGGAGAACGGGATCCGATTGGTGCACACATTAATGGCGTGTGCAGAAGCTGTTCAACAGGAGAATTATCACCTCGCTGAATCGCTAGTGAAACAAGCAGGAATGTTAGCGGTTTCACAAGCCGGAGCGATGAGGAAAGTCGCTACGTGTTTCACCGAAGCTCTTGCTCGGAGAATCTACCGGCTACCACCGCAAACGCCTCACGATTCACCGGCGTTAACAGATCTCCTCCAGATGCACTTCTACGAGACGTGTCCGTACCTCAAATTCGCTCATTTCACTGCAAATCAAGCGATTCTAGAAGCTTTCGCAGGGAAGAAGAAGGTTCATGTGATCGATTTCAGCCTCAAACAGGGGATGCAGTGGCCAGCGTTGATGCAAGCCCTAGCTCTCCGGCCCGGCGGTCCACCGTCGTTCCGGTTGACCGGAATCGGACCGCCGTCCGGCGACAACACCGATCATTTACAGGAAGTCGGTTGGAAATTGGCGCAATTAGCCGATACGATTCACGTTGAGTTCGAATTCCGAGGGTTTATCGCCGGAAGTTTAGCCGATCTGGAGCCGGCGATGTTTGATCTACGATCCGATGAGGTTTTAGCGGTGAACTCTGTGTTCGAGCTGCATCAGCTGTTGGCTCGACCGTCGGCGATCGAGAAGGTGCTATCGGCGGTGAGGGAGATGAGGCCGGAGATCCTCACGGTGGTGGAGCAAGAAGCTAACCACAACGGGATGAACTTTCTGGAACGATTCACTGAGTCGTTGCATTATTATTCAACTCTGTTTGATTCACTTGAAAGCTCCGGCGCCGTCGCCGGCGCCGGTGACGGAATAGTCGCCGGAGTTATCGACGGTGGTGGTGTATCTCCGGTGACTAATGAAGATAAGTTTATGTCAGAGATGTATTTGGGGAAACAGATCTGTAACGTGGTTGCATGTGAAGGAGTAGACCGAGTTGAGCGACACGAGACGCTGACTCAGTGGAAGAACCGGTTTGACTCGGCCGGGTTTGAGCCGGTTCATATCGGTTCGAACGCGTTTAAGCAGGCGAGTACGTTACTGGCGTTGTTCGCAGGTGGGGATGGTTACCGAGTTGAGGAAGACGATGGTTGTTTGATGCTCGGTTGGCACACTCGGCCGCTGATCACTACCTCGGCATGGAGAATCCGGTGAACTTGGGGTGTACCGAGTAGGCTCGGTGAAGCGGCTTGACTCAGTATATCAAAAAATCTTTGAAGGAATAAGGAAAATTTGGAGATGGCTGATGGCTTACATTATGATTTTTCTGTTTAGTTTTCATCAAAGTGGTTTTTTTTTACTCTTTTAAGGTTTAATCTGTTTTTTTCACTTTCTGAAAATTGAGGGGTTTAATTGGTAATTAGTTGAAGCTGGAAGGGGCTGGATTGGAATCTGTACTTTCTGTGAGGGGTTGAATGGAGATTAGTTTCATTCTATCTCAACCATAATAATAAAAAACAGTTTGCTTCTTTTGGTGGGGTTATGCATGTGATGTAGAAAGGATCACACTATAGAATTTGTGGGATTCTAGTAAAAAAAATAATTTAATATTCATATAATTGTAGGGTACATAATTTGTCAAATATTAAAAAAATGATATTATACTTTAAACCATATGTTTTTTCGGGGTCATTTTTATCTTATGTAATAGAGGTACTGTTTACTTATGAAGTGAGATTTTGTTTATCTGTAATTTGTTTATTAATTTAGTCTTACCTTATAATACAACCTTTATCTAAAAGATGACAAGCTTAAAGTTGGATTAACAAAGACATACACTCTTTAGTTAAAAGGTGGTTCAAGTTAAAACAACATGATATTTGTAATGTTTGAAGTCCTAGGGCATTAGGGCTCATAGTCCAACTTTATGCGTACGATTTGGAGTTAAAATAAAATCAGATGTAATAATTTGAAATTCAAGAAATATACAAATAAATAAAAACCAAAAAGTTTGACGGAATACCAAAAGTTGGAAGCCTCATAAATTTATGAGTACGATTTGGAGTTAAAATAAAATCAGATGTAATAATTTGAAATTCAAGAAATATACAAATAAATAAAAACCAAAAAGTTTGACGGAATATCATGATTGGTAAATAATCTTACTATTATAATATACAAATATCTTTTGTGACATACATCATTTTTTAAAACCATCTTTAGCCACATGACATGTTTTGAATTAGTCTACATTGTTTTTTAAAATATCTACATATTAGTTGAAATAATGAATGAAAATATGTTTCCTTATTTATCTTAAAATCATAACTAATAATTTATTTCGTACGCAACATTTATTATTTCAATTCTAAAAACTCAGAATTTTATTCCAAATTGAATTTTATGTTTATGTTAAAATTGTAGATAACTTGAAAATGAAATCAATCATTAGTTATGATTTGGAGATAAAGAATGAAACATATTTTCATTTATTATTTCAATTAATATGTAAATATTTTAGAAAATAATGCAGACTAATTCACAACATGCCATGTGGCTAAAGATGGTTTTAAAAAATGACATGTGACACAAATGATGTTTTTATATTTTAATAGTAAGATTATGTTGCCAATCGAGCTAGAGAATGTAATATT
The DNA here is from genome assembly GCA_025506505.1 of Flaveria sonorensis. Classification (NCBI taxonomy): domain Eukaryota; kingdom Viridiplantae; phylum Streptophyta; class Magnoliopsida; order Asterales; family Asteraceae; genus Flaveria; species Flaveria sonorensis. The sequence goes on from CM046434.1 coordinate 2,609,314, forward strand.
TTCTTGATAAATTTGAAAATTGTTACCACGTATTTTGAGAAGGAAAGAATATGACTTTCATTGTATAAAGCGTAAATTATTATTATATAATTGTAGTTGAAGTCTTCAAAGTATCTTTATAAAAAAATTATATTATTTTATTAAGGAATTATTTTCTGCACATGATTCCATGATTAAAAAACACACTGAAATGTGGGAATTATAATTTTATGTGTTGGGAACTGAAATGCATAAACCTAGAGATATGTTATTTTTAAAATCACATTATTTTTAAAGATTTTTTCGTTTTTTGTGTGTTTTAAGTTATAAAAATATAAATAAATTACAAATTATATCTTTTATTAATATATGAAATTACATGGTATATCCTTTAGTTTTTATAATTACATACATTGTCTTTTTATTAAAAAATTTGCATATTTATTGTCCTTTACATTAAAACTCATCAAATTTTACAGTTAACTCAGTTTATCATTTTTAAAAAACGTTACGGGACAATTTAAGTCATAACCAATTTGATTCTATATGTATCTATTTTCATATTCAGTCGTATATAAACACATAGAATGTAATTTCAATACACTTAGTGTGATTGTGATGGCAACAACGATTTGATAAAGAAATAATTTCTATCAAGCGATAAAGTTGATGTTTATAAAAACAATCTATCTATAGAATATAACTATGGAGTTTAATTCGTTGTTTCATCTATATTAGAGCATATACCATTTAAGAAAATATGCCCTATTATATTATATATAAAGAGTGAAGATATAATTTTATTAGATTATAATATTTGCATGTGTATATCATACTTAAATTAATAAAATTATATCTATCTATACTAATAAAAAAAGCTTTTGTAGGCGACTTGTTACAATTCTAGATCCTTTAGATTTTATTTTCACGTTTCTCTCTCCTAATAAATATCACATTAACTACAAATGATATTATTTAATTCTTTTCATATTAAAAATATTTTTTTATTAAATTAAAATAAAGATCTTTCTACAAATGCAATTTGTAAAGAAATAATTTTTTATAAAATAAGCAATTTTTTCAAAAAAATATCAAACTTTTAAAAAATGCAATATACATTAAAACCTGTGGCTTTAAAAAAATAAAATTCTTATGAAACAAAATTAATTAAATTTCGAAGTTATAATAAATAAATTATTAAAAATGGACTTTTTTTAAAACAGTTTGTTTTGAAACAATTTGTTTAAAAACCAACTTTTTAAGAAAAAAAATTAAATAAAAGTTTAAAAAACAGTATCGTTCTTTTATCACTCGTACGTAATGTCAATCATATCTTATATCAAAAGTTTGTTTTATAAATCACTAATTTTTATTAATAACTATTTAATTAATATTTTATTTATTCAACCCGTGTAATACACGGGATACTAACCTAGTAAAATATATGTGATAAAATGTACCAAGATATAGATATTAGCAACGAAATTATAATTTATTCTAAATGGTAAATATCAACTTAACATTCATCTAAAAAAAGTCGAAATTTGTAAAGTGAACTGAAAATGAAGAAATAAACTTAAACGTTCGATATCCAAAAATTTCTTTTGAACTTTATATATAGCAACAAATAAAAATAAACTATGTCTAATTATAGTTTAAGGATATAATAAAATTATAGGTGTATTATTAGTTAATAGAATATATTTGACCAGTTGGACACCGAAAATGACACAAATTCTCTCTCACTAAAACTCGTCATAACAGAAATTGGAACATTTTTTAAATTTTTTATTGTTCTTGTCAATCATTAATTAATAGATTAATATGTTAAACATATTTAAATTTGAAATAAGTTACACGGATGGTATTTACAGTTTGTTCAAAATTTTGAATTTATTTTTTAAAGTTTTAAAATTACGAATATAATTCATAGTGTTATTACTTATTTTTATCAATGGTCTTTAATTTAATCTGCTAGTATTTTAATTTTTTAGAACAACTCATAACCACCATCTCCATACCACTTGCCACTGCCATAGCACTTGCCACCGCAGCCACCTACTTGTACCACTACTGCCGTCGACAACTCCTCCTGCAACGTTAAGGCTTCCGGTCACCATAAACAACTCATAACCACTACCGCCGTCGACAACTCATCCTGCAACATTAAAAGCTTCCGGTCACCATAAACAACTCATAACCACCACCACAACCGTACCACTTGCCACCACTACCGCCCACTTGCCGCAGTCGCCGCCCACTTGCCACCATTGCTGGAACCTGTAGATCCCAACCATTCTCTCGTAACAGATTTACTTTCAACCGATTTTGATGACAATTTAGCCCCAAAATGATTGTAAAATTCATGATTATAAGTAAAGCAAGTGGTTGCTGGAATCATGTCGGAATAGATTGATGGTTGTCGTCGGAACAGAGGATGAAGGAAGAGGGCGGGGGTGGTGGCAAGGTGGGAAGGAGGTAGTGTGAAGATGCGTGCAGTCGGTAAGGTGGGGCGGTTGTGGTGTCGATGGTAGATGAAGGATCCAGGGGGTTACGACTTACGGGTGGGGTGGGATGGTGGGTTATATGGTGGTGAAGATGGTGGTGTGTGGTGGTGGAGGTGGTGGTGGTATGACAACGGTGGTTGAGATAGAGTTGAATAAGGAAAATGTAGGCAAACTGGTCATTTTGCACTCAGTTAACGGAATTAATTAACGGTCTTTAGACCTAGTGACGAAACGTTTTAGTTTTTTCAAACCTTAGTACTAACTCTGTAATTTTTGAATCTTTAGAACGAAATGTGAAATTTAAGCAAACCTCAGGAACGATTCGTGTAATTTACTCTTGTTTTTTAAAACTTAAACCTTTTCTATTTTTAAAGATATTTTTAATAACATTGTTTTTCTTAAAATCATTCGGCTTTTAAAAGGTAACTTTTAAATTTATTTATTTTCTAGATATTATTTTTTTTAAATGTTTGCTTATTGAATGTTTTAAAAAATGCTAAAAAGACGTTTAAAATAGCATTGGTTTAAAAAAGATGTTTAAAATTTTGAGATTTTTTTAAATGTGTTTTAAAAAATGAATGGTTTTAAAAAAGAACTTTAGAAACCAACTAGTTAAAAAAATAAAAAAAACAAATGGTTTTTTTAAGAATGACGTTTAGAAATTGAACGGTTTAAAAATCGAAAATTTCAAAAAACATGTTTTTAATTTTTTTATATTTTTGTATTTGAAAGGTATTTTATTGAATAATAAACATATTAATGAGAACATAATAAATATGATATGAAAAATAAAAAAAACTTTGAGAAACAAAAATATAAAACTTCTTTAATAAAAATAATACTTTAGTTTAAGATAAATTAAATAGATGGCTAATGCGAGTAAAATGTTAACTTTGACAATATTTAACATCATTAACTGTTAATAACAAACCTAGGGATAATAGATAAAAAAGAAAGAAATGTTAGGAATTATAATAAAAAAAATTAATTCTAAGGATCAAATCTAAAATTTTAATATAATCACATGCACAATCCACGTAATTTACTCTTAAATTTTTATATATTAAAAAAAAACCTTTTTATAGGCACCATAAACTCTTATCAATCAAATTCAAAACCGAATTATCTACGAATAGTATTTCACTCTTACAAATGCACCGGCTGCCAACCGAGCCAAAGCGAACAACTTATCTGAAATATACTCATGATTTAAAAAGAATTACGCTTTTCATTGTTGCTAGTGTGTGATTATGGAAATAAGATAATATATGTTGATTTATGAAAACGATGTTTTTGAATTTTTTATATTTAAAATTCGGTTGAGCGATAGAAAAGTGCATGTATAACAATTTACATGATGTGCGATTTCCCGATGTTGAAAAGGTACACGCGGGTCTCCACAAATAAACAAATATATAAATTAAGAAAAAAAAATTATGAAAACTTATGTGCGTTCAAAAAAGATGATAAATTTTTTGTGAAAATAACTATGTTATTAGTCAATTTTAAGAAAAATGTTTTCACTAAAAGTTACATGTGTATGTTTGATTTCACGTAATATTGACAAGAAATCGTTTACAAGTTAGCACGATAACAAACGATTTAAGCTTTTCATGCAACTAATTTCACAGTTATCTTTTTACAAGATATTGGCTTTTTTACATTTGTATACTATTTCATTTTTTTTTTCTCAATTAAATGACAAGAAATCTGACTAGGAAGTAACTAGTCGGGAGGACATAATAATTTACACAACCATAAAATAAATTGAAAATATACATCGCGATGTTGTACTCTAATATTATATGGGAATAGAGGTGTACAAACCGGTTTTTTTATCCAAACCGTTTGGGATTCAAAACAGAACTGGTTTTTTGTGATGGCGTCAAACCGGGTTTTTTTTTTTTCAAACTGGTTCGGTTACAAACCGGTTTGGCTCACCGAATACTCGAACCTGTCAAACCGATTCGGACCGGTTTGAAACTGGTTTTTTTAACAAACCGGTTTTTAACTTTTAAACCGGTTTTGCGTGTGGGGCTACCAAACCGACGGTTCGAGTTGGTTCGGGACCGGTTTGGGCCAAACCGGTTTTTCTTTGAAGTCGGTTCCGGTTTATTTGACCGAACCTTTTTTTTGCTCATGTCTATATGGTAATGATCATCAATTAGTATGAAAATAACATTATACCAAACCTTTTAACCACGAGCACAAAATTCAACTACCATCATGTTTAAACAATCTATAAAGGAGCCTAAAAACAAGTGTGAAACAAAAAAACCAATAATGCAACTTACAAAAGTCTCTTTTCCACTTTGCGTATGAGGATGACTAGCGACACCCCCTCCTCCACAATTTCGTAAAGTTTCTTAGTTATTTTTATTGATTTTACCACAAAATCCTACATTTCTATGTTTTGGTGTGTGAATTTCTAGTACAACACAAAAACACAATACAAATCTTATATAAAAATCAATGAGTTCGAGTCTAGTCTGTATGAGTTTATGTTATTTCAGGTCGAACCCGCAAACATGACTAGCTAAATTGATCGTGTTATGGTTCACCTGACGGATTCGCGACTCGTTTGTTTTCATAAATTAAACAAAGTATAACATTATTTACAACAGATCTCCTCCAGGTTCACTTCTACGAGATGTGTCTGTACCTCAAATTCGCTCATTTCACTGCAAATCTAGCGATTCTAGAAGCTTTCGCAGGGAAGAAGAAGGTTCATGTGATCGATTTCAGTCTGAAACAGGGGATGCAGTGGCCGGCGTTGTTGCAAGCTTTAGCTCTCCGGCCCGGCGGTCCACCGGCGTTCCGGTTAACCGGAATCGGACCGCCGTCCGGCGACAACACCGATCATTTGCAGGAAGTCGGTTGGCAATTGGCGCAATTGGCTGATACGATTCACGTTGAGTTCGAATTCCGAGGGTTTATCGCCGGAAGTTTAGCCGATCTGGAGCCGGCGATGTTTGATCTACGATCCGATGAGGCTTTAGCGGTGAACTCTGTGTTCGAGCTGCATCAGCTGTTGGCTCGACCGTCGGCGATCGAGAAGGTGCTATCGGCGGTGACGGAGATGCGGCCGGAGATTCTCACGGTGGTGGAGCAAGAAGCTAACCACAACGGGATGAACTTTCTGGAGAGATTCACTGAAAGCTCCGGCGCCGGTGACGGAACAGTCGCCGGAGTGATCGACGGTGATAGTGTGTCTCCGGTGACTAATGAAGATAAGTTTATGTCAGAGATGTATTTGGGGAAACAGATCTGTAACGTGGTTGCATGCGAAGGAGGAGACCGAGTTGAGCGACACGCGACGCTGACTCAGTGGAGGAAACGGTTTGACTCGGCCGGGTTTGAACCGGCTCACCTCAGTTCGAACGCGTTCAAGCAAGCGAGTATGTTTCTGGCGTTGTTCGCGGGTGCGGATGGTCACCGAGTGGAGGAAGATGAGGGTTGTTTGATGCTCGGGAGGCACACTCGGCCGCTGATTACCACCTCCGCGTGGAAAATCCGGTGAACTCGGTGTCTACCGAGTCGACTCAGTGGACCGACTTAGTATATCAAAGAACTTTGAAGGAATAAGGAAAATGAGTTCTCATAACCCGCATATTGCAGTGGATGCATAAATCTATGAAAAAAAAACTATTGTTAAAACGTTGATGCAAACCTATATGTTAAATGGGATGATAATAAATGTAACTTAAATGTAAAAAAAATATTATTAAACCATAATAAAGTTAAACGTTATAGTTACTTTATGTTATGGCGTTTTAAACCGTGAAAAGTATTAATCAATGTTTTTAATTACTAAACTCATAAGTTGCAATGCTTTAAGCGGTGATAAATAAATTTTTTTTTGCTTTTTATAAAAAACAAAATTTATACGTAAACTCATCTAAACAATAAAATATTAAAAATGTTAATCGATTGAGTTGCAAACTTTGTTACGCACGTTTGTGACATTAAAGTAACTAATTACATGGAAGAAAGATATAAAGTTGTAGCCTATTTTAAGACTAAAAAATAGATATAAAAGATAAGTATATATAATTTAAAAACAGAAAACAAAAAGATAGTTTAAATGAAAAATATTAAAAGGTAAAAGAAAAAAAAAGCAGATTTGATTCTAGATTAAGTTCTAAATCATTAAATTTTCTGTTATACAAAAAAGTTTGTAACACATTAAATTTTTTAGCATAACTCACATAAGACTTTCTGTTATGACTAAATTTCCCATCCCTTAATTTATTTTTTAGTATTAAAGAAAATTAAATACCATTTTCTTACCCATATCCCTAACTCTACATCGCCTCATGTCTGTTTCAATCACCGAATCTAGTTTCTCTACCCTTCTTCATAATGAAGCCATTCATCACTAATTTTCGATTGCCATACATTAATGGTTTCTGTTGTTCTAAAATCTATAGCACAAAATCTAGCAGTGAATGATTTTTATTGTTCCAATCAAATCAACAATGATGAGCCAAATCACTGAAATTGAATTCGAGAAACACTTATTTAAAACCGATGACGTTCCAAATTGTCGTTCCAATTCGTTGGTTTGTGTTCATCCTGTTTGTTCCCCCCTATTCTCTCTCTCTCTCAACTCAAGAATGTATGAAATTGGAAGAAAAAAGAAATTGCAGGCAGCAAGGTTCCAACCCAGATGCTCTACTTTTTAAAAAATAAGCCTTTAACCAACTGCACCACCAGCAAGTATTATCAAAGTGGTTGATGGCCACCGATGTTGATAAATGAGTTATAGTTAATTTGGAGATTAGCTGATGGCTTACATGATTTTTCTTTTTAGTTTTCATCAAAGTGGTTTTTTTTTTTATTTTTAAGGTTTAATTTGTGTTTTTCACTTTTCTGAAAATTTAAGGGGTTAAATTGGTAATTAGTTGTTGGAAGGGGTTGGACTGGAATGTGTACTTTCTGTGAGGGGTTGAATGGAGATTACTTTCAATCCATCTCACCCATAATAATAATAAAAAGTTTGCTTCTTTTGGTGGGGTTATGCATGTGATGTAGAAAGGATCACACTTTAGAATTTGTGGGATTTTAGTAACAAAATAACTGAACCAATATTCATATAATTGTAGGTTACATAATTTCCAAATATTAAAAAAGTTATATTTTACGTTTGTACAACCCGTCTTTTTGGGAGCGGTCAGTTTTATTTTATGTGTTACTGGTAATGTTTACTCTATCACACGTTACAAATATGGTTATGAACAGAGATTTTTTTTTTATACATTTGTAATTTGTTTGTTTATTTACTTAATATTGTATGATACACGTTGATCTAGAAGTTGACAGGCTCATAGTTGGATTAATAAAGACATACACTCTTAAGTCAAAAAGTGGTTCAAGTTAAAACAACATGAGTTTTGTAATATTTGAAGTTATAGGGCTCATAAGTCATAAATATTGAGGAGAATGATCTTGACGGGCTTGGTGAATGGAGTTTTACTCCAATCCTTGAAAACTATTAGCTTTAATTTTGTATTTCAAGAAAATTTTTAGTTTTGATTATCCTATACGATTGTAAAAACGCATAAATCATCTACGGAATTATTTTATGTGTGTTGCTTCCTTTAATTTCATTCCTTAGTTGTTAATTTTAAATTGAGAGATATGTTAATTTTAATGTGTGTGTGTGTCTATATATATATATATATATATATATATATATATATATATATATATATATATATATATATATATATATATATATTAGCTTTAATTTTGTATTTCAAGAAAATTTTTAGTTTTGATTATCATATATGATTGTAAAAAGGCATAAATCATCTACGGAATTATTTTATGTGTGTTGCTTCCTTTAATTTCATTCCTTAGTTGTTAATTTTAAATTGAGAGATATGCTAATAATACATGTTAAATTCATAGTTTTCCTACAAGAATAAGCTTAATGTGTGTGTATATATATAATAAGTAAAATAAAAACGTCATTTTTCACAATTTTTTAAATCGTTATTTACTTTTCCGCTTTTTTCCCATCTGATATATAAGTTTTTTTCTCGTTTCTTTTCTTAACTTCTAAATAGTTATTACCAACTAACTAATATTTAATTAATATTTTTTATTTAACATGTATAATCAGGTTTCTAGTGTAGTTTGATTATATATTAATCTTTTCTGAGTTTCTTTGATTATATATTAATCTTTTCTGAGTTTCTTTTATTATTTGTATTATGTTATCAATCGAGCTAGAGAATGTTATATTTTCTTGATAGAAATTTTAAAAAACGTACCACGTATTTTGAGAAGGAAAGAATATGACTTTCATTGTATAAAGCGTAAATTATTATTATATAATTGTAGCTGAAGTCTATCTTTATAAAAATTATATTATTTTATTCGGGAATTATTTTCTGCACATGATTCCATGATTAAAAACATACTGAAATGTGGGAATTATAATTTTACGTGCTGGGAATTGAAATGCATAAACCTAGAGATATATTATTTTAAAATCACATTAATTTTAAGAATTATTCGTTTTTTGTGTCTTTTAAATTATAAACTATTGAATAAAAATAAAAAAACTTATTTTTATTGGATAACTTATTTTTTAGATGACTAGTTTAGCCTTTACAGAAAACGTTACGTGACAATTTAGGTTATAAACAGTTTGATTCTAGACGTATTTGTTCTCATATTTAGTCATATATTAACACGTAGAATTTAATTTCAGTACGCTCAGTATGATTGTGATGGCAACTACCATTTGATAGAGAAAGGTGTTTCTATCGAGTAATAAAGTTGATGTAACAAAAAACAATCTAGAGAATATAACGATGGAGTTTATTCGTTGTTTTATCTACCCTTGCATATAATAAAAGAAAATATTATGTAGTATTATATTATATATCAAAAGTGTAGTTATGATTTTATTAGATGAATTTTTATGTGTATATCATACTTAATTTGTGTGTTTATAATAAATTTAAATTAAAAATATGTGATAAAATGTGCCAATAAATAAATAGTCAGTAATGAAATTATAATTTATTCTAAAAACTGGTATTATAAACTTAGCATTAATCCAAAAAAGTAGAAATTTGTAAAAGTGAATTAAAAATAAAGGAATAAACTTAAACTTTCGATATCTAAAAAATTATTTTGAACTTTATAAATAGCAACAAATAAAAAAACTATGTCTAACTATAGTTTAAGGAAATAATAAAAATTAGGTGCATTATTAATAGAATATTTGACAAGTTGTTCACCGAAAATGACCCAAAGTCTCTCTCACTAAAACTCATCATGGCAGAAATTGACGCATTTTTTAGTTTTTATTATTCTTTTCAATCATTAATAGAATAATGTATTAAACATATCTGAAATATATATTTGACAACAATACATTATTTTGGGCACCGTAAACTCTCATTAATCAAATTTAAAGCTGATTTGTCTACGAATAGTATTTCACTGTTACCAGCTACCAAACGAACCAAAGTGAAAAACTTATCTGCAATATACTCATGATTTGAAAAAGAATTTTGCTTGTCATTTTTGCTGGTGTGTGTAGAGATGGGCAAACCAGGTTTGGGCCGTACCCGGGCCCGGGTACAAACCGGGTTTGGGCCCAGCCGGGTTTTTTGTACCCGGGTATTGGTGAACCCGGGTCGGGTTCAGCTAGATACAAACCCTTCCCGGTATACCCGGGTAGGGTCGGGTCGGGTTCGGTTCGGGTATGAAACCCTGGTTCAACCGGGTTTTTTCCTTTTTTTTTTTTTTTTTTTCTTTCTTTCTTTTCTTGTGTGTGTGTCGAACACCGGGTCGTATGTTTTTTTTTCTTATATTTTCTTTTCTTTTTTTTCTTTTTATTTTTCTTTTCCTAACCGGGTTCACTTGAATGACAAAAATTTAAACAACTTAATATATAAATATATACAAATCTTGAGCAGAATACACTTATAATATACAAATATTAAATACTTTTCATATAAAATATTTGAATGACAAAGAAATTTAAAAAGAACATGAAAGACATATAATATTAAAACAACTTAAAAATAATAATATCGTCTAATTTTATCTACTACGAGATGCTTGATCAAATGCTAATTCTTCATCGGATATGCCAGAAGATACTCCGTCTTCTACCTCTTCATCATGTACTTTAGCTTCGAGTGTAATCTCGTCTTCGAGGCTTGTTTGGTCTTGTATACGATCCGTTGCGTCTAAGTGATCCTTTAAACAAATGCACATCTCCACTGCTTCCGGAGTTAGTCTTGTTCTTCGTAATGATATTACCCTGCCACTAAGAGAAAAAGCAGATTCCGAAGCTACCGTAGAAGCTTGGACGCTTAGTAAATCACGGGTCATAGCAGAAAGAATCGGAAATTGAGATTCTTTTCATTTCCACCAAGCCAAAATATCGAATGCACGATAATCTTCGGTAGTCATAGTGGAAATAAAATCCGTTCCACTATATCTACCGAGCTCACTTTTTGGGGTGTTACCCCTTTGACGTTTAGCCGTCACATCCCGAACAACATTCAACATAGTCAAAACAGGGTCTTTAACCGAGGTACTAGCACTTGAGGTTGATCCGCTTGGCATGGTTATATTTACGTTAGGCCCATATCTATTTAAATAAAAATTATAAATTGTTTTCAAACTATGATTAAAATTTTCTTTTGCCTCGTTTGAAAAATCAGGGTTTTCGTCATGCATATCCAAGTTGTCATTTATCTCATGTATCAAACATTCAACCCCCGCAACATTTAGAAACTGATTTAAAGCGGCGGCACACGTAAAAACGGGTGGTAAGTCCTTAAAATATTTTTTAAACTTTTATTTCATTGGTTCTATCATTTGATTAAACATATTATTTTTATTTTGAAAATTTTTAAAATTCAAAGACATAAAATATAGTTCTTGAAGCACCGAATAACTAGTGGAATAATAAACTCCCGATAATTTTGTTGTTGAGTTTTTAAAAACCTCAAGAAACTCGGATAGACGTTGAAAATTCTCCCAACCCGCATCTGGAAATGGGTCGGCTTCACCATTATCCGAAAGACTATTATGAAAAGCTTTCAAAGTGCCATTTTGTTTTAAAGCACATTCAAACATGTGACAAGTCGAATTCCACCGAGTAGGTACATCCCAATTAGGACCTAAAAATCTAGAGTGCGTATCCTTACAAAGTTGTTTATAATCTTGATATCTTCTTCTACTTTTTTTAAAAACGTCATGAAATATAAATCGAAAAGATGTAATAAAGTTATTAACATATTGCCCGGATAGCCCGTCTTGCATTACTAAATTAATAATGTGTGCAACACAACGAGTATGGAAAAAATCATCGTTTGCAATCGGAAGATATTTTAATTTTAATTTTTCAACCGCGATTGTGTTGTTAAAGGCGTTATCAAATGCAATTGAAAAAAGTTTATTTTGTAATTTAAAAGTACTTATTACATTATCTAAAAAGTAAAACAAAAATTCTCCGGTGTGTGGATGTGGAAAAAGATCAAATGCAATCGTACGTTTCATCAATTGCCATGAATTAGGATCCACCCAATGAGCGGTGACGCAAAGGTACGATTCGGGTAAACCGTGTGGAGCCGACCAAACGTCACTAGTTAAGGTTACACTGGTATTTAAATTTTCAAATAATACAATTAAATCATTTTTTGCTTGTTTTCATAATTTTAAACAATAACATCTAAGTGTAGTACGACTTACGTGAGTGTAACGAGGTTGAAGCGTCTCTCGAATTAAGTTGGTCAACCGAGGATTGTCGAAGTGACTAAAAGGCAAAGCTTCTTGAATCACGAACTTCGTCATTCGATCTCGAACCGTATTAACATCGTAATTAAAGATTCCACCGTCTCACCCAATTGTGTTTGTTGCGAATCCGGATTACTTTTCAACGACTTACAAAACTTCTTGCTAATGTGTTTGTTTAAAGTCGTGTCAGAATCTTTAGCAAGCAAAGCTCCACAAAACTTGCAACGAGCCTTTACAGACCCGTCACTCAACTCAACCATATCCCAATTGCACCAAACATCCATGTTACGATTGTGTGCAAGAACACGAACGACGGTTGGAGCGTTGGACGAACCTTGACCAACGGAAGATTGTGAGTGAGCCATATCAAGATTGAAGAGAGTGAAAGTGTAAAACGAGAGAGTGAACGTGTAAAACGAGAGTAAACGAGAGTATTTTTTGCGTTTTTTGCGTATGTTTTTGCGTTTGAGACTTGGGTACTAAACCATATCAACCCACACCTATTTATACAACTTATAAGCCTAAAAGTGACAAAAAAAGGGCCAAAAATCAATCCCAACGGCTATTTAGCCGTTAAAAAACGGCTACTTTTTAAAAAAAAAAAAAAAACGGTCAAAACCGGGTCCAACCCGGGTTCAACCGGTTCCGGGTCGGGTTCTAAGAAATTCTAGAAAATCATACCTGGTTCCAACCCTACGGGTTTTTTTCGGGTCCAAACCGGGTATACATATACCGGGTCGTACCCGTACCCGGTTCCGGGTCGGGTCCACCGGGTCGGGTCCGAACCCGGTTTTTATGCCCACCTCTAGGTGTGTGATTAGGGTGGTGGGGCCGTGGGGCACCCACACCATACACATCATATTACATGACATACTCATCAATCATAATTTGTCACGTCACACCACACCACACCATACCACATCATGTCATCTCATGCCATGTGAGAGGGGTGCTCACACAGCTGGAAATTCTGGCGTGGGGGAAGAAACGTAACTCCAAAACGGGGGAGAAACCATCGGCGTGGGAATGCAGTGAAACGGTTGAACAGTGCGGCGTGGGGGACTGGCGGTGATGTTTCCGAGCGGCGCCTCCCATCACCGTGGGGTTCCAGAGTGGGCTCCCCCGCCCTTATGGAATTAAGATAAATATATAATAATTTATGAAAACTATGTTTAAATTTTTTATATTTAAAGTTCGGTTAGGCAATAGAAAAGTGCATGTATTACATGATGTGCGATTTCCCGATGTTGAAAAGGTACACGCGGGTCTCCATAAATTAACAAATATATAAATTATCAAAGAAAATAATAATACAAATATGAAAACTTATGTGCCGTTCAAAAAAGATAATAAAATTCTTGTGAAATAACTATTTACTAGTCAATTTTAAGAAAATATTCTCACTAAAAGTTACATGTATATGTTTGATTTCATGTACTTTTGACCAAAAATCATTTACAAGTTAACACGATAACAAACGTCTTAAGCTTTTCATACAAATAATTCCACATTTATCTTTTTTACAAGATATTGACTTTATTTACATTTGTATAATCTTTCATTTTTTATCTCAATTAAACGACAACATTTTATATATAAAATCTGGCTAGCAAGTAACTAGCCGGGAGGAAATAATAATTTACATAACCATACCAAAATTGAAAATATGCATCGCAGTGATGTACTCGAAGAATGATAATATTAGATGAGAATGATAATAAATAAGTATGAAAATAACATTATACCAAACCTTTTAACCCCGAGCACAAAAGTGTATTTTCAACTACCATTAAGTTTAAAAATCTATAAAAGAGACTAAAAACAAGTGTGAAACGAAAAAAACAATAATGCATCTTACAAAAGTCTTTTTTCCACTTTGCGTAAGAGTATGACCAGCGACGCCCCCTCCTCTACAATTTCGTAAAGTTTCTTAGTTATTTTTATGATTTTACCACAAGAGTACATTTCTATGTTTTGGTGTGTGAATTTATGATTTACACAAAAACACAATACAAATCTAATATAAATTAATGAGTTTGAGTTTAGTGTATATGGGTTCATGTTATTTTGGGTTGAACCTGCAAACATAACCAGCTAAATTGATCGTGTTTTGGCAAACCTGACAGCTTTGTCTATTGACCCATTTGTTTTCATAAATTAAACAAAGTATATCATTATTTACAATGATTGAATAATTTGTGCTAAAAGTAGATAGAGTTAAGTTTAGCTTTGCTACCTGAGTTTTGAATAACTATCTTCTTTTAAAATATTAGAAATACTAATTTATCTTCAAAAGTCTTATAACCTGTTTCAATTTCAGTGCAAAAATTTCATTATTTGTTTTAATTTAAATCCAAAATTACGTACCTTTTGGATTAAAATTGTAACATATGAAACTTTTGTAGGTAAATTGATATTCATATTCTTTTGGAGGAAAATAGTTACTTTTGTGACTTTGGGGAGCAAAATTGAAATTAACTCAAGTAAAAAGAAAACTACCATGACATTTTATAGTTTAAGTGTATTTATTATATTTGTTTATTGATTTATTTTTGTTATAAATTTGTAAGTTTAGAGTAAAAAAAAAGAATAAAATAAAATAGGCTCAGGATATATGTATATATAGACACTGTCATTAGCACACTTTGTATACACGCATTATTATTTAATACGACTCGTTTGGTCTGTAAAATATCAAATTGATCAATACATGAATTTTTACGGCTCATATTGGCCATTACGACAATGAGCCTTGTGACCGTAAGTAAGATTTTTCTATACTTTTATTTAGATTTTTTGATTTAGAATTTTTTATATTTAATGATTTATTAAGTTATATTATTTTTGGGTTATATATGATTTTATAAAATATTTATTTACAAATTTTATAAATAAAATGATTTCATCATATTAAATCATTCAATAAGGGAATGAGTAAACGGTTTAATATGATGAATCAATCTATTTACTCAATTTGTAAATAAGTATTTTATAAGTGTAAAATTTAAACCAAAAAGATATAAATCAATAAAAATATTAAAAAATTATATAAAAACCAGAAAAACTAAATCTAAAAGTGGAAAAAAATAAAATATTGACTGATCTAATGTAATGCAAACCAATACGAGCCGTATTGAACAATATGACCCCGTAAAACTATTTAAATATTGTGTTTGACTATGTCTACAAGAGACCCTTGTCAAATAACATGAATACATAGAATATATTATTAAAAATACAGAGAAAATACATAAAGCAAACTTTTCATAATAGTCAAAAGATGTATTAAATATCTACATTACCAATTACCCCACACTCCCACCAAATGAAGGAAAAAAAACACACGATCCACATGTTATTTCCCCATTTGCTTTCTCGTGTTGGAATCGAATGTATTCTACAGTTACCTTAGGTTTTTAAACAACATTATTTCTTTTTGATATCGTTAATAATTTTTTAATAAATATACACTTGATCTTGAAACGAGTGAATGATGAAATGAATAGAAATAATATTAATTGAAGCCACTAAGGCGTATGGTTGGAGGACTGTATTGTGGATTGACTAGTCCAAAATAACTAAAAATATATATTCAAGTAATAGGGTTTAGGTACTCGAAGGGGGTGGGGGGTATTATCTAATCTCATACTCGTCTCAAACCAACAAATAGTTCTAAAACTAACTTTATACCTAGCCCCAAACCCAACTTTCGTCATGACTATTTAGGGTTTAGGGTTTTTTTTTTTGTTAGTCCCAGTGTGCATGGGTTGTTATGGACTAAACAAAACCTATAACCAATGTTTTGGTTGTTTGATTTTTACAATTGATTGGGTTTGGTCTTAGACGCTTAAGTTATTTGCCGGAAAGAGTTCGGTGAATTCGATGAACCTTTGATTTTGGATGCGGGTGAGTTCAAGTTAATTTCAATTAATAAATTCAATCAATTATCTCTTGGTTCAAATTAAATATAAAAAGTTCTTTTATTTTATTAAAAAGAATAGACAAATAATAATATGGTATCTACAAAAAAGAAAGTATCATGAAATATAAAATATATAAGCTTGTTTAGTACAATTAACTCAGTTATTTATATCATAATTAAACTTTATAGATTATTTATCAAAAAAGCATAACAGAATCATCGATTTTACAATTGATTTGTTTAATTCAGTTTTGTTGTTTATTATGTTTATTTGGTTTTTTACACATCCCTTATTACAAAAGAATGACTTAACAAATTTCTACAACTACACAGTTACAAAAGATGTAGTATATATACAAAAAAATTAACAACAAAAATCCCAGAATAGTCGTGCAAACAGATTAAGTTGAGCTTAGGTCGCCTTCACGCTAACTCTTACTCTAAATTCGACAAACTTGACAAATTTTATTGTGTATCTATGAACAAGTTTAAGTTTGGCTCGAACAAAGTTTACATTTGATTTGAGAGCCAGCATAACTCAAATATAATGAATAAAAACTATGCTCGATAGAAAATCATCAGAATATTGATCGATGCATCTACAAAATTCAATAAAACAAACTATTTTCATACTCGATCCAAGTATATTGAATCATTCGTCAAGATATTTCTTAACTATATAAATCACACGTTAAAGATATAATCATTTTCAACAAGACGTAATACGCATCCTACCACCTTCCTATGTTTATTCATGTTAATATTTATAATAAAAAAGTATGAAACCAAGTCAAACTAGAACTGTCGACAATTTTTGCTTTAGAAGCTAAAAAACTTAATAATTGTGTAATAAGGAATCGTTTCCACAATGAATTTTAGATTAATTTTGTAAGAGATCAATAATTATTTTTATTTCTAAGTCGTTATTTATAGGTGGTATATGAGAATCACAGTTAGCCATTTTCGGAAAGCTATTATACATCTTTAACATAAATGCACCTACAAAGCCAATAATAATAAAGTCATGAAAATTTCATGATCTTTTTTGTGCAATCTGTTATTATGTTTTATAATATGGGTTACTTGTTATTTCGGATGTGTTTTCGAGTTTGATAAATGAAATTGTAAAAAGAAGGAAAATATTAAGAAGATAAAAGAAAATGATGCAATGAAAATATATAATGTAATTTCATATTTTAAAAGTTAAAAGACAAGAAAAAGAAATTTAAGATACAAGGTACAATTATATTTGTATTTGATTAATTTCTCTTAAAATCTATCCAATTTGAAAGGAAAACTAGAAGGAAAGTTTACTTTTCTTTTTTAACATTTTTTTTTTTGAAAACTCGAAAATATTGATTTTTTAAGTTTATATTCACTTACTTTCACTTAAAAAAAAAAAAACTCGATCAGGACACAGCCATGGTCCTGAAAATCAAGATCTCGGTCTCAAAAATGCATTAAAGGGTCGGTTAGATATTATATTTGCGAATAGATTCTGAAATTCAAGAAAAATAAATCACAGTTTTATTTCACGGTTATGTCCTTCATACTAATATACGTGTATATGTATAATAAGATTCTAAAATATTTTATGTATTTTATTAAGCCATGATTTCGTCAATTACATATACTGTGCTCTCGCAATGCAACTTAATAAATGGGAAGATCCGATCTTTATAAATTAATATAACTTTAATCACACTGTTAAGCTTGATTTAATTTATGAAATATCATTAAAAATTACAAGTGCTTCTACAAACTACAAAATAAGACTGTACCTCAGCCGGCATAAATCTTGAAAACTACTGGTGTTTTTAAATCAATAAAAAGTGAGTATTATTGTTTCATTGCCTATTATTTTAATTGTTATGAAATAAATTTATGTATTATTTAATTGTAATGAAATAAAAGATATGAATATGTGAAAGAAATAGGATATGCATGGGGGATGAATGATGGTGGGTCGATAGAAAAGTAGATGGAAAGTCGACATCAAATGTGGGGTTTCAAAGCAATTCTTAATTCACATCAATACTTTTACGATATGAATATGAATATTGTCGGGTGGGCTTTGAAAATGACATTTTTTTTTCTTTTTTCATTGATACTTTATTTTAATTTTTTGGAAAGGCAATTGATAATTTATTAACTAATACATAGATATATAAATGATTATTATAAATTTAGTCTAATCATTTTTGTGAATTGATAGATATATAATTAAGTTTTGAGAAGAAAGTAATGATTTTAAGAGAGAAAATAAAATTTACTATAGATGGAATGGACTACAACTAGGTTTAAACATGAAATATGAAATCAAATTTGTTATTATGATCCAGCCACTCAAGTTTGAAAATAACTATAATTTAAATTATAAAATACAAGTCATAATAATGCACATGTGTGCATATGTCTTGAGTGCGTAAAAAGGTCTCTAACTGTGAGAAAAGAGAGAAATGTACTTGTAGACTAAAACATAATTTAATCTTCTTATTATTCTTAGTAAAAAGTGAATTTTAAATAAACTAATTATGAAAATATTAAATTATGATAATAGTTTAGTTCAAAGAATGAAATGAAATTTATAATAATAAATAGCAATAAATCAATACAATAAATAAATAGCTAGACTACTAGTTTGCGGTTTCTAGTTGGTTCTTAATAAGAGAAACCAGTGAGACAACTCGAAGGGGTTGCAACAAGTAAAAGTGGTGTCGTGATGGGTAAAATTAACTTGAGCACATTACAAATAAGTTAAGGTTACACGAGGGATATCACGTCTAACCTGTTTTATAAATGGATTATAGACGGATTGTGTTATAATAAAATGGGTTGATCTTAAATGTGAAATTAAAATTTTATAGCTTTTAAGATTAACCTTGATCCTGCTTGCTATCTGTTACCTCGATTACAACTTTAATTCTTTGAACCTGCTCATAACCCACCAACTAGTATACTACTTTTTTATGGCATCACGACCCGTCAACCTCTTTTTCATATTTAAATAACAAGAATCATGTCTAGATTATATGATTTTAGATGTTTTATATTAGATTTGTATCTTCAACACTAATAAATATAAAACGGTGTTCGGGTTGACAATTTTAATTTGCTAACTGATTAATCCAAACTCGCTAACCAACTCAACCGACAAAATTAGCACTCACACTAATTTGTACAAAATAACGAGAAAAATGATATCCATGATAGTGGTTTCTAAGTTGGGGCATTACCTTCTAAGTTTAAACTTCCAAGTTCTAATAACATACAATCATGCCCCATTATGAGTTGTCCAATTGTCCCCCACCAAATTTGACCTTTTATAACAACGTGGTTAATTTTGACTTTAACTATAATAACACTACTTTATGTAAGTTTTGGATGATAAGTCAAAAATAAAAAATAAACCTAATCTTTTTTATATGTTTCTAGCTAGTGAAAATTAAGAAAATATAAAATAATAAATAAGAAGTATTCACGTTTTTAATATGTAATAATATCCAACACCTCCTCTCAAACCCTTTTTTTGCGATCTCTTTTTATCTACGCCTCTTCCACTCCAACGATGAACAAATAAACAAAAATACACTACTATAGGAAAAACATACACTTACACCATTTGAAATCAATTCTGATTTGTTTTTCCATGTAATTGAGTTACATGTACTATTTCAGGTTTGAAACCTATGACATTTACGAGTTTATTTGTTTACTAGCTTTAGTATTCATGTATAACATGGGTTGAATAAATATAATATTTAATAAAATAATATTTTATTAGTTATAAAACAATAATCTAAGATAGGATATAATTGAAATTATGTATGTGTAATGACTGTAATAAATAGAATAATGATATTAACCTTTTAAACTTTTATTTTTAATTCTTTTATGTTTTTTTTAAATTAATATTTTGTTACAAAACAAACGGTTTAAAAAATGATTTTAAAATTTTTCTTTAACTCCTAATTTTAAATATTTTTATTTATAAAAATATTACATTTTAAATTAAATATTTTGTTACAAAAACAAACCGTTTAAAAAAACATTTTTAAAAATTTTCTTATTATAACTCCTAATTTTAAATATTTTTTGTTTATAAATATATTACTTTTAAAAAAAACTAATTTTAATAAATTTTGTATTTTTAAAAAAGTTTAATGTTTCAAAAAAAGTTTTATTTTATAAAATTTCATTTATTTAAGAATAACATTAATAAAAAAAATATTTTTCTTAATCTATTAAAAAAATATTATTAATCCACTAAAGACTTAAATAATATTATTAGCAAGTAATATACTTATTTAAGAGAAGAGTGAAGCGGACAAATTTTGATGAAAAAAAATGTGATGTTGACACGTGTAGCTCTTAGATATCTTTTTATTACATTAGAAAAAATCTTTGCTAACGTTACGTTGTTGTCGTGAATCATGTAAGGGACATCAACTATTAGAGTATGAATATTTAACGTATCAACGATTCAAATAAAGGTTTTCAGTGTTTATCAACGGCTTAGGTTTGAAGTTGACGGGGTATATGTTTGGAAGTGACTAGACAGGCTAACAATAGTCTGCAGAATTAAGTGGGATCGTGGTGGTTGATGGTAAAAATGGAATGTCGTGACAGTCTTCAAGAACACAATCAACTGTCAAAGAGTAGAAAGTTATAAAATATAAAGTTGTATCATACATATTAAAAATCTTATATGTAATTAGACATTTATATAAGAAAAAAAAATATTAAAAGTATAACAACTTCCTACAAACTAGTGGTTCCCAAAATTGGTTTTTATGGGAACTTTCTGTGTCATTTATATTCCGGTCAAATAGAGTTAAAGCCTGGTTTGGGTAGGGAACCAGGTCGGGTGCATGGAAAACTTACCTAGCACTAGCAGGTTTAGGGCGTTTCAGATCGGTTTATGTCCACGAACCGGGTTTGAACCAGTTCTATTTAAATATATTTATTTAAAAGATATATACATAAAATAAGCAACATAACGTTCATCTTTTATGTATTTTTAATGGTTTACAAAAAAAAAAAAAAAATAGATTCACTAAAAAACACAATGTTACAAACTAGTTAATATTTATTTTATTCATGTTTGTCATCTTAGTCGTTGTCTCGTTGGTTTTTGTTTAATTTTCGCCGAGACCATTGTTGCCCATGTGAACTGACATGTCGTATGCAAGTTCTTCGTTGGAAAAGGGAGAGGACTTCGGGGTATAGAACAGTAGGAACTGGTTTTTCCGGGTCGGGTTGGACCCTATTTTGGAATGGAACTGGTTTGTACAAGGGAATGTAGAACTAGTTTACAACCGACGGTTTTTTTGGGTTGGAAATGTTCCTTCGAATAATGGTTCGGTTCCGAATCTGATCAACGAATGTGTTAGGGATCTGGGTGTAGATCAACACACAAACACAGTCGATGTGACCTACGTCCACGGTCTGCAACAATGATATTCTTTTATTGCTATCTGCGTCACTCGAAAAGAACTACAAGTACAATAAACAATATAAGTAAGAAAAATTTGGGTTTACATTTTAATCCCAAAAAAAAAATCATAATGGGCTACAAATAAATAAGAAAGGCCACATCTTTATTTTAATTAATCTACTACAAATCGTTTTCTATCCCAAGCCCAAATCAAACCTCGACAAAACCCAACAGGATGTGGTTCTAGAATAGGTTTTTATTGCACCACTGCTCAAGCATATAGTTTATATATATTAAGCCCAATAGATCACACCACTTTCGAAGGTCAGATATGGCCTATTTAGTTATTTACAAGCCCAACGGATTTGGACACTAGTCATGATACTTGATAGATGATAGCTTATATATATTACAAGCCCAATAGATCACAGCACTTTCTAAGGTCAGATGTGGCCCTGTTAGTTATTTCCTTTCTATCTTGCAAGATTATATACTATTAACTATATTAGGTTAGTAGCAAGTGTATTACACGAGTTGAAATAATTAAATATTAAATAATTAATAACAAAAATTTATTAATAATAAAATGATATTTTGATATAGGATACGATTGAAGTTACTTAGTAGTAATAACTATAAGTAATAAAATAATTTATTTGTTTTTTAGAAAAAAAAATCAAACATTTTGTTCCAAAACAAATTATTTTAAAAAAGTGTCATTTTTCTAAAAAAAAAAACCTCACTATAGCTTTGAATTTTAATTATTTTGGTTTATAAAAATTTTATTATTTAAAAACACTAATGTTTAAATATTTCATATTTTTAAAAAAGTTTGATATTTCATAAATTTTTTTTATCTTAACATGTCCTTAGACATTACATTTATAAAAAGAACTCTTTCTTAAATTATTAAAACTATATTTGATCTTAAAATAATTAAATAATATCATTTGTAATTAATATAATTATTTAATAAGAGAGGTAGGAGGAAAAATTAGAATTAGAAGCTTTAGAATTATACCAAGTGTTCAACTAAAACCTATTCGCGGGCATTCTAAGTTTGTTTCTATCTTGTGTAACCCAATTGGGCTAAAGTAGGTCCAGTAGGCCAACTTGTCCGTAATGGGCTAAAGTACTTCCAGTGGGCTAACTTGTTCAGAATGGGCTAAAATTTGTTTGTAATTTGTTTGTATAATAATGTAACCTTAACCAGTGGTTTAGAAGAGCCACGAGTTCGTTGCAAGATTAAATTAATGGTCTAATGGTGAGTTTCTTGTAAGATTTTATTCTCTTGTTTTCAGTATACGTTTGGGGCTGGAATACACGCAAAGTTAATACTTTTAAATTGTTTGTGTGTGTGCTATACGAGTTTAAAGAGATTTTTAAGTGTATGCATGAGCATGTTTTATGAGTATGAGTCGGTGGTATAATTGTTAGTAGGAAAGTAGTCCACTAATAGGGCGAAGTGTAGGCCACACATTGACAAGAGAGAAAGGAAGAAACGGAATCCTTAACTATTTATAAGTCGATTCGAAAATATTAAAGTTCTGAGAGAAGTTAAGTCAATACTTGTAACCAATAAAGATCATTTAGAGTAGAAAATTGGTATAACTCTAACCGAATTAAAAATAAGGTAGATTAGAATGAGAAAAGATCTCAAATCTGAAACCTAACACAAAGATAAGATATTAAGGAATAAGACTTGTGAGCTTAACCAACTCAAATCCCTACCTAGATAAATGATTGGCATCCATCCCCCACATTATTTTTTAACGGCGGAGAGAGAGAGAGAGAGAGAGAGAGAGAGAGAGAGAGAGAGAGAGAGAGAGAGAGAGAGAGAGAGAGAGAGAGAGAGAGAGAGAGAGAGAGAGAGAGAGAGAGAGAGAGAGAGAGAGAGAGAGAGAGAGAGAGAGAGAGAGAGAGAGAGAGAGAGAGAGAGAGAGAGAGAGCAAAACATCCCCTCCATCAAGTGTTACAGGGATTCAATAACCTAAACCATAGTCTTTTTAAATTATAAAGCCGATAACTTAAATCAATTAATTTTAACAATTTAGCTTATTAACCTATAACCTTTTACCCAAAACCCAACCTGAAGTCTTAACAACCAATTCTATTAACATTATCCAAACACCAATTAACCCATAATTTTTCTATACATCCATGACCATAATTAAACACAATTATTTTTCAGTTATTAATATCATAATTGAAATTTATAGATTATTAAAAAAAACATATCAGGATCATCGATTTTACAATTGATTTGTTTATTCTAGTTTTGTTGTCTATTATGATTATTTAGTTTTATGCACATCCCTGAGTCCTGATTACAAAAGAATGACTTGCATAGTAATATATATATATATATACGAAAAGATGCTCTGTATATACGAAAAATTAAACAAGAAAATATACCCAGAATAGTCGTGCAAGTTGAGAGAGAGAGAGAGAGAGCGAGCCCAAAAACATCCCCTCTGAAGTCTTAACACCCAATTCTATTAACATTAACCAAATACGAAATAACTCTGAATTTTTTTTTAAAATTGGGTGTTTTAGGGGGTATTCGTTGACAAGAGGTGCTATTCTCGGCGGTATTTCACTTTAGGGGAACCCGCCCATGGCAGGGGCGGGTTCTGTGGCACGGTCTTACACGGTTGTCCCATCTTTACAGAACCCGCCCATGGCAGGGGCGGGTTCTCAGTGTCTGTGAATATTAATGCATTTGAGTGTGTGTGTGTGGTGTCAGTGTGTGTATGCACATGTGAATGCATTTGAGTGTGTGTGTGTAGTGTCAGTGTGTGTATGCAGTGTGTGCATGTGAATGAATGTGAATGTGAATGTGTGAGTATGTGTGCCCGATGTGATTAACCAAGAACTCGCCCTTGTGAAGGGCGGGTTCTCAGACCCCTTTTTTTCAGCCGCACGATCCACCTACCAAGCATACCAAGCATACACACGACGATTATTTATATCACACAAATTTCATTTCAATCCATCTGCTTACTTACAAATTCTCTTTCTTTCGATATTTTTTTCAATCCTCACTATCTTTCAATACAATTTTCTCTGTAATTTCATACTCTATTTAAAAAAAAATAAGCTGGAGAATTACATCAGGTCCACTAAATAACGATTTGTTATTTTTAAGTGGTCAACATAAAGCTGATTATTATTTTCGCGATCCAGAAAGCGACGAAGGAATTTTACGTGTTAGACGAGGTGATAAAGCTTTTTGGGATTATATTGATGAAAAACCTATCCCTGATAATATTATGAGGTATATACGGTTGGCTGGTTTTGCGGGTGTGATCGAGTGTGGTTATCGCAAACTTGACCGTGCTCTTATCTCGGCTTTGGTGGAAAGATGGAGACCGGAGACACACACATTTCATTTACCGGTTGGAGAAACTACGATAACCCTTCAAGATGTACAAGTTTTATGGGGTTTGCCGGTTGAAGGTGATGTTGTTTCTGGCACTGATTATGCTATGAGTGCAACTGAAATTATAATGAGGTTTGAGTATTTAACCGGTTGTACACTCGCTACAAGTGCTGTAAGTGGTTATAAGTTAAACCTAAGATTTATTTTAGATGAAATAATAAAACCATTCCCTAATAATGCCACAGATTTTCAATGCATCCAACGAGCTAGATTAATTATATTTTTTATGATTGGTGCCACTTTATTTCCTGACACTTCTAGCAACTGGGTGCACATAAATTATTTAAGTCATATTGAAAATTTAAATAACTGTGGTAGACTTAGTTGAGCAAGTGCAGTTTTAGCATCTTTGTATAGGCAATTATGTAAGGCAACGAGTGTCACTAATCGAGAGGTTGGTGGGCCTTTATTCTTGTTGCAATTATGGGCATGGGAAAGATTCCCTTCTATGTGTCCCCAGAATACTCGATCGATTGATTTCAGATTACCATATGGTGCAAGGTATGTTAAAGAAAACTTATAAATTAACTATTTTTTAGTAATGTTATATTTTTCTAATTAACCGGGCATATTTGAAAACTTTATTACAGATGGACGGGTGAACTTAGTTATGTAAACACCACTCCACACTGTTTGAGTGCCTATCGATCTCAGCTGCATTCATTAAGCGAAGCCACGGTATTAATATTAATCTAATATTATTTTGTATAAATTAACATTGTGAAAACATATTAATTCATATTTTTTATATCAGTTTAATTGGAGGCCTTATGATAATATCATCCACCGTCTACCTGATATCTGCACAAGTGGATATCAAAGCTGGAGAAGTGACACATACCTTATATGTTGGGAAATTGTTGAGCCTCACATATCAAGTAGGGTTTTAAGACAGTTTGGAATGTTTCAATCAATCCCTACAAGTGTGTTACTAACCTGGGAGCAACACACAAATCTACATTCGATTGCTCGTAGAGGTGGTAGAAATAAAAACTGGATACAACATCATAATATCTTTGTTCAAGCATGGGCGTCTCGACATAATTCTGTTGTGAATGAGGAATACACTGATTCACCAATTGCTTCTGAAGCATACATGAGGTGGTATTTAGAGCGTACTGTTGTGTATACAACAAACCCGGCTCATCAAGACACGAGCCCTCTGGATGATGAGCATCCATCTCGTTGTGTATCCTTCTCGTGCGTCTCCTACCTCTTGACGTAGTGATTTTTGATGGATCGCCTCTTATCCTCCAACCCGGGTTCGTCCAATAATCAGGGTGATGAAGCGGGTAAAAATGATCGTTGTACTGTTCTTGATAAACAACAGTACTATAGACCCGATAAACAATGTTATGAGGTGATTCACCTCTATGGCGGCAAACTGCAATTGCATGTGAGCACGGGAATCTTTGCATCTTCCATTTACCACACATGCAACTTCTGTTTTTGTATTCCACGGTATAATCATTTCCACCAGCTTCATTTGTTTGGATCTTTGACAGAACTCTATATCTCGCCTATCTGTAATCAAACTCTGTTATGATATGTTCTTGCGAGTTAATATCACGTGCATTGAACAAACGCCATATGCGAGGGGGTAACGCCGTGTTACAATTGGCTGCGATGTCAGTATGCTTTCTAAACTGTTCGACTGTTTTCTCGAACGTACAATTAATAATAGCTTTTATTGGCATAAGCCTGACACCTCGTAACGTATTGTTGAAGCTTTCTGAAATGTTCGTCGTCAGGTTACCCCACCTACGATGATTTTTGTCGTGTAGAAGCGTCCATTTACTCTCTTTAATAGTTTTTAAATATTCCCACGCTTCTGGATTGATGTTTGTCATTTGACTTACACAATAGTTATACTTTCTTTGTTGGGTGGTGCTTCCGATAGACCAACATATCCTTTTTAAGCTAGAAACCTTGAATTTTTGCATGAGGTTACTTCGACCATGTCGGAGACAAAATCGATGCACAACATTATTTTTCCACTCTTCAAGAGTATTCATTGCACGAATAATTCCTTTGTGCCTATCGGAAATAACACACAACTTTTTTCCCGAACCAATAGAATTATGGTGAACTGCAATGTGTGACCAAAATTGCTCGAAAAACCAACTCCAACTTTCCACCGTCTATTCATTTACAATTGCATAAGCTACCGGCATTACGTAGTTGTTTGCATTTTTTGCAACTGCAATTAACATTTTACCACGGTAGGAACCTTTCAAAAAAGTGCCGTCAACAGATATCACCGGCTGACAATAACTGAATGCTTTAATTATTGGACCGAATGCCCAAAACACATATTTGAATGTATAATAAGCAGATGTACCGGTCGGATGATGTAACCATTCCACGATAACATGGTTTTTCTCTTGTAATGCGTTGATGTATGTAGGTAACTGCTCAAAATTACTCTCCCAGCTACCGTAAATACTCTCAATAGCAGCTTTTCTAGCTCGCCAGGCTTTATTATATGAAACATCAACATTCAACGTGTCTTTTAAATGTGCTTGAATTTGCTTGATAGGAAAAGCAATATCCTGACGAATAAAATGGATGATGCGGGTAACAATATCTCTGCATTTGAAACTTCTATTGTTGTTACCAACAACAGTACCAAAGCAGTTGTGTGCATTCACCCATCTTGAAATTCTCCACATGTGATGATCGTGTTTCTTGGATGCATACACATACCAGGTACATGGAGGACCATTACCAAGATTATTATTGTAATTAGGGCTAGTACTGTAACATTTTGCTCTCCATCTTGTACGTTTACTTTCAACTACTACAGCCTCTCTGTTACGTGCAAGATTCCATAACCACACTGCATGCATTACTTCATCTTTTGATTTAAAGTACATCCCAACATGGATTTCTTTTGACTCTTCATTCCATATATCCATATGGTCTTCATCGTCAAAATCAGCAGCTTCATAATCTCTTAACTCTTGAGGATCTTCAGAATAGTTTATCACCCCGTAAGATCCTGGATTAACATTAGAATTATAATAGTCTGAAACTCCATAGCTGTTGTTGTCATCATCACTAGAATCTTCTTGTGACGGGATGAGTTCAGTATCTTCACTACTGCCTGAAATACCATCATCTGACTTATCAAAACCTCCGTTATCATCGTCGACTTGATGATGCGAAATGGTTGACGGACCGGCTTGATAATCATGTGATCTTACATTGCCTTGATGATGAGAATTGCTTGACGGACCGGGTGCTTCTGATACAGAGAAACCGCCAAGATGATCCGGACCGGGTGATTGTTGAACAGACATCTTCGGCTCAATGATAACGTAAATATTTCCTTGGAAATTTTCAACATTTTCTCTCAAATAATACAAGACTTCTAGACTCGAGTCATTAAAAATTTCAGAGCTTTGAGAGAAACCACCGTATGAGTAATATAATTTCAATTTCAAATTATAATACTCTTTTTGAACCTGAATATGATTATAGATTAAATCAACAAATTCTTCATACAACACTCTATTACGAAGAATAATTGTTGAACTTCTAGTAGAATTATCACATATGATATTTCCATTTTCGAATAAAATATCACCACCCCAAAATAATTGTAAAAAATAAGGTCGAGACATGTTGGGTTTGAATACAGAAAATTATGTGTTGAATGTATAAAAAATAAAATTCGATACTTTTTGAATTGTGTTGAATGTATCAAAAATAAGATTCGATACTTTATATACAAAATTTTTGGATGAAAAGGTTTAGCGGTTAGGTTAAATATGTGGTTGGAATTTAGGTTGTGAAGAACCCGCCCTTGGCAAGGGCGCGTTCTGTCCCCAAGGTAGGTTAAATTTGTGGTGGAAAAAAAGAGGAGAACCCGCCCTTGGCAAGGGCGAGTTCTTCTCGATGTGACATGCCTGCGCCTGAAACACACACACTGAAAACACACACGCAACACACACTAAGAACCCGCCCATGGCAGGGGCGGGTTCTGCAAAGATGTGACAACCTCCCGAGCGTCGTTTTGACCGTGCCACAGAACCCGCCCCTGCCATGGGCGGGTTCCCCTAAAGTGAAATACCACCGAGAATAGCTCCTCTTGTCAACGAATACCCCCTAAAACACCCAATTTTAAAAAAAATTCCATAATTTTTCTAAACATCCATGACCATGATCAAACACAACAATTTTTCTAAACATCACAAATACAAATAATAATCAAAAGAGCTTCTCAGTAAGATGAACTGGAGTTGGTGGCTCAAATCCAAGGTTCAAACCTTAACAAGGGTAATATATATTAGGATGTAATGTAAAAATATGATAGATTTACCGTTTTAAAAAAATAAAAAAAAATAAGGTTAGCAGTCCACTTCGATAACCCACAACTATTATAATCGTTGCATCTTTTAAAAGGTATTGTTAAAAGATCATTAATTCCTAATGATTGATTCATAGTTTGCACACGATGGGTGAGTAAATCTTATTTGTTAATGAATTATTGTTTATTAGTAGTATTATTTTAAATTTTATAGACAATTCTTAATTGTTATCAAGTTATTAAAAGTTTATTTAAAAATAATATATAAGAATCTTGTATATTGTATATTTATTATGCATTTTTAATGATGGTTGTAGTACTTTTGTTATGTATTTGATTTTTTAATTTGATTTTATTTTTTAATTTGATTTTATTTTTTTATTGTGTGACGTGATCTGAGCTAATCAAAGTCAGACTTAGGGGCAGTTTGGTAATTTCTGAATGATTAAGTGCTGAAACAATAATAGGTCTGAACCATTAAAAGGTCTGAATAGTTAAGAGCTAGTATATCGCTTAACTATTTAAAGGCAAATGTCTGACCAATTCAGATAAGAGATCTTAACCATTCAGCATTAGACCTCTTAACCATTTAGCATTAGTATAATGCTTAACAATTCAGAGGCAAATGTCTGAACCATTCAGACATTTGCTCGTAAAACAAACAATCTGAACCATTAAGTGCTGAATTATTCAGATATCTGAACTATCAAGAGGTTGATTTAGATGCTACCAAACAGCCCCTTAGAGTATTTAATATTTAGTACTAGACAACTGGCTGTTAAAAATTTGCAATTCCAGTGAAAAATTAATTGGTCCACCATTGTTAACGGCACATTTTGGCAGTAGTAAAGGGCCACCACGCGCAACAGTAGATCGAGCAACACGAGTGAGTTAGGGTGAACGGGGCGCACATGTCGTGAGCCTACAACGGGGGTATGTTATCGTGACTCAACCAAAAAAGACGGTTGCCTCCTCCCTTGAACCCCCAATCAGCATCGTCTTCTCCCTTTTTCCTCCGATCAAATCCCCAAATCAATCAATTTCACTTCTCTATCCACCCAATCGATTTTCAAGCCCCCTGATTAGGTAGAAATTCACAGACTATTTGCAAATTGCGGAAGAGATTAGGGTTGTTCTCGATGAAGGTGATTCAAAGTCGGAGGCAATGCAGCGGTGGTGGTTTTCATTAGTTGAAGGTTGTTTATTGTTTTTTTTTTTTTTTTTTAAATAGGTTGTGGCATGAAGTGACATGAATGTTTTTTTTTTAAATTTTATAGTGTGATGTGGTGTGGTATGATATGAGTTGAGATTAATCTTGACAATTCATGACCTGTTTATGACATAATTAAACATGTTTAATAAAAAATATAAATTTTATTTTTTCTATATTTTTAAAAATAATTAAATCACAAGGCTAGACTATATTATTTCACATTCTTGGTTCATAAAAACATATAAAAAAATTATAAGCATAATATATAAGTAGTTAAACAAATATTTTACATGTTTAATACGTGAGTTCTGCGCGTCATCTTTAACATGTAAAACACGATAAAATCTGTTTTGTCATTCCTCATTTTGATGATATGTTTTCATTTATGGCCTTGCATGTATATCTTTAATTATGTAATAATTAGGTTTGAAATGTGTTAAATCCGTAAAGAAAATATTATTGTGTTCAAATATATGATAAAGAATTTATCAGATGTTGACTTTTTGTATTTTTTTTTCCAACCCTTCCGCGTTGCGGTGCGGCTAGGAAATAATTTAGTGGCCCACAAAATATATAAAAGTAAAACGACCAACAGATCGAGTATTTTTATAATAAAAGCGTCTTTAAATTATAAAGTAATAAGAACGGATATTAATATATTCGATACTATTATATGTAGCTTTTAAATAGGGCTTCGATAACTAGATACCCTTTAATTATAAATCAATATTCTGAATTTTTATCTTGTTTGAATAGGTGGGTTGTATAGCCCTATAAGCGGCGTATAACCCCTCTGACAGCCTCCTGAATTTTTTCTCGTAGTCACTGTTAAAATTTGCTATACGTGTCGTATGGCTGTATACGTATCGTATAGGGGTTCGTATAGGATTATATGAGCCGCCCTTGAATTTTCTTTGTTTTCAGTGTATTCGACCTTATACGCCGCGTATGACACCATACAAGGCGTATAAAGGGTGTCGATTTATAAAGTGGGGTGTATGTATATTAGTACTCTTAAAATATCATAAGAGACTTAAAAACCAATCTTACTCTAAAAACTATTTGATTCAAACAAAGCACATGTAATAAAATGTTTAATACGAAATTTATTTCAAACAAATTACTAGATAAAATTAATATCTATATTTTATATGTGATGCATAAGATGATTTTTAGACGTCATTTTTTACTTTTACTATATGTGGTTATATTTTACGGATTAAGTATAATTATGTATCTCTAAAAGTTTTCTAATTTTAGTTTGTTTAGCATGTATAACTATTTATACGATTCTTAAAGTTTTATACCTTTAGTTTGGTTTTGTATTTATCTCTCCCCAATGCATTTTCACATATAATTGCTTAAATCTTCACTTTTTATATTCGATTTGAATGCTCAAATTGATTCCTTAGTGTGTGTCTATATATATAAAGCTTTCACATAATTTGCTTCTATACTACGATACATCTTACCACAAAAAATAACAAATGATAATTCAAAACACGTGTTGTTACTAACAATAAAAATAATAACTGAGTTTTCTATACAAATAATAATCAAGAAATTAAAACTTTAACAGACCAAATAGACTTTGATCATATCGCAGGATGAGAGTGAAACATATAATAAAATAAAACAAACATTCAAATTACATATGGAACATGCCTTAATCACGTTAATTAGTTAGATTATCTTGATATTAATTTAATAAATGTTGGTGTGAAGATTAAATTAAATGTCGATATCTTAAATGCTTACATGATATTTTAGTCCCACATTGATGTGGGAATAAAATTTTATTTGGTTTATATGTATAAGCCTATAAGGCTTATTAAATTCTTATGTTTTGTTTTATTCCAGCACCTACCCACGCACAGAGAAGGGGGGTGCAGAAAGCGGGGTTTCTGGGTTGAAAATTTCTTGAACCAATGCGTCGCCCGAGTGATATGCTGGCACGAATGCAGCTCCAAAAACCCGGACATTATTCAAAGAAAATATATGAACCCAATTACGTGAAATATCAAAACCAAGTATTCATCAATAACTAAAAACTTATATTGTACTAAGCCTCAACCCTAATTAAAAATATAAAAATGATAATAATAAAATATATGTTTTTAAAAAAATAAACAAAGACAATGATAATAATAAAAATAACATTTACAAAACTAAACAAAAAGCCTACATAATACTTGCACCCTAATAACAAAAATTTAAAAATAACATTACATCAAATAATATGGTTTGTTCCACATACACACACCCACGGCATACATACATAGTATACATATATTCATACATATCGACAGACACACTTTATATATATATACCTACATACATGAACACGCAAATGCACGTACATGAATTATAAAATGTGTATGTTTACACATACATGCATACGTACGTATACAATCACACACACACACACCTGACACATATATTAATTTTACATATTTAACTTTATAAAAATCAACTAAATGACTAGTCTAGTCACCATCCAAATTGCCCAATCCACACAAAGCCTTCCATGCATTTGGTAACTTGAAAATCCACCCAAATTTTCACAAAATCCAGCAAAATCTTGAGTCAACCAAGAAATTGGAATCCCAACCCCACCACCCTATCCCATTTGGCCGAGAACCACCATCCACACCCCCCTCACCTCTCACTCTACTACTACAACTCTTTAAATCTCTCAAACACTCTCTTAACTTCTTCTACTCACTTTCTTACTCTCTTACATTCAAAGAACAACAAAATTCAGGCCCCTTGGAAGCACCAATCGATCATAAGAGCATAGCCATCAACCTCCTTGAAACAAGGTAATACCACAAGGTCACACCTTCCTTACATCAAGTTTCTATCTTTCATTTCTTTAACTCCATGACCTGAACTAATCCAATACTTTAGGCAGCCATCTTCCATCCTTCCAAGCTCATTTGGAAGCCCATGCCATCACCTCATCCACCTCACACGTCAAGGTAACCCGTTACTACCCGAAAACACGTGAAATCTTGCGTTTCGTTACGTTGGTGACACAACCAATCCCATGACACCCCCAATACATTGTGGAACTTTAAAACACTTCATTTTTTTTTAAGTAAAAGATATACAAACTTTCTCAAATCCCTCTTGCTCACAAGCACGGTTTTAGTAAATATAGCTCACCCGAAAACCCGATTTTTACAAAATGTAAAAAGTGCAATATCTAAGTCCAAAAAATCTAACCTAAATATTTATAGAAGTTGTTAGAGACTATTTTAAGTTAAAAATAAAGTTTCACAATCTAAGCCTACGTATTTCACAATTTATAAGTTATACAAAAACTTAATAATATGTGATTTTGAGATAAATAAAGAAATAGGTTGGGGATCTAAGTTACTGAAATTATGGGTTATTTAGAAGTTATTTAAGATATTAAAATATTTGGGAATGGAAAAATCAGGCTAAAAGACTCGGAAATCCAAAACCGGGACTTAACGGACACTTAACGAAACTAACCGATAGACTTAACGGAAACACCAAATATACATAAAATCCGAATTTACAAAAATTTCAGCGAACTCATAATGATAATAAATGTCTAGAAATTAAATTTCATAACTTATAGAGTTTATTTACTTGAAAAACAAAAATATAAAACTTATTTATGTTAAATTGATGAAAATACATAAAAACGAGCCCTTAAGTTAAAACATTAAATATACTGAACCAAAAATCTATTAAAAGTATATTAAAGTATTATATGATCAAATCTCGACCCAAGTCAACCCAAAACCAAAAACCCGTTAAAAACCAAGACCCGAACGTTAAAATACAAAAATCAATAAAACACCTCCAAATAATGAAACTACAGTAGCCAATGACCTAATAATGATAAAAATAATTTAAAAACCAAATATTACCTTTTATGAAATTTTCTAGGAATTTATATAAATTTTACCGATGATATAAGCAAGTTAATGCCTCACAAAAATAAAATAATAATAAAATACATAAAATTGTTAAACTAAAAAAATTGATATTTTCCAATAAGTTATGACCCTCAAACTCAAAGAACAACTTAAAATTTAATAAAACCAATAACCTTAAAAAAACAATATATAACGGGCCAGAAACGCGAACCGACATGCGTTTAAAAACTCAATAATCAACCCTATGAACAAAAAAAAAAATATTCCAGAGGCTAAATAATACTCAAAATAAGTTATAACTAAAAGTAAACATTATTAGGACCACTCCACAACCTTAATTATGAAAACCCTAAATTTCTCCTTCACAAAACGCATAACCTAAAAACAAGCCCTAGAACCCGTTAAGAAAGACCAAGAGACATTAAATATTAATTAATTTCAGTAACCCAAATCATTCAAAACAATAAAAGTCACTATAATTATAAAAGTACCAAATTTCAAACTCTAGGGTTGAAAGTGTCAATTTTGCAAAGTTGAGGGACCAAACTTGCAAATTAAAGAAACCTTACTTTTTTAGAACCAAATATTATTAATAAGCACTATTATAATCTGAAATCATGATGTAATAATACAAATATTATCAAAGACCACATTAAGACTCCTAGACTTTAAGATTTCAATTAAATTACACATACGTAATGTAATCACCTAATCTAGTAGGATAAACTTAAACTAGAGGGGTTAGACTTAGATAACTGATTAAGATAAAACTAATTCATATTAAATGAACCTAGGAACCTTTCTTGTCGGTAGAGCACTAGATCTTGAACATCCACTTCAAGAAGCAAGCTAAGATGAGTCTCATGAACCTTTTTTACTTAAACTTTTGGGTGGAATACATACTCTTTAAAACTTATTTTATGGTGCAATATTACCTGCTCTTTGTCCCCGAACGTGAGTACTATCATTAACTCCATTGGGAGTCGCGCAGTTTGTGGATAGTACTATTTGGGGAATCCCCTTCACACGATGGGCCCTTAGAATAGGGGAAACCCCCCATTGAGATTCAATAATCATTATCTCATAAATTAGTGCATATTATATATGCTTAGCAGGATACACTTAAGCCCATAACAATAAGAGGTATGGGTTAGGGGATGTCCTAGCACCCGAAAGGGTCACCCGGGTCCAGGTTTGATTGTGATACTTTCTTTTATGCACCATTACTATTGTTGTCTTATTTTATGAATTGCATTTAGTTTTGTGTCATAAACTTATGAGCTCACCAACATTATGTTGACGTATTTTGGGTGTGTATTTCAGGAGAAGAATGATTTTACCAAGTGATCATGGATAGGAGTTGACTTAGTCAGACGATTAGCCACCACCCTATCTAATTGTTAACTTTGAGACAATTTACTTAAACTTATGTATTTGGGATTAGACAATATTTAACTAGTATTTATATTATCATGGATGCCATGTGGGCAATGAATGATTGGGTGAAATTTATTTAAATAACGTTATTTCCCGCTGCATTGTGTTGATATCAGTCGTCACAGTCGGACCCGGTCAACGGGGTGTGACAACAGGGGAAATGGAACTGGGAGATGATGCGACGATGGTGATGATGATGGTAGTGGTGGCCGCTGGTGGTCGGTGCAACAGAGATGTATAGTGGAGATGGATGGATGTGGTCTGACTTGTAAGGGCACCGAAGATGATGCTCCGATGGCGATGATAATGATAGCCGATGGTGATGATGATGAGGCAGTGGATTTATTTTTTAGATATTTTGTATCTAAATTAGAGTTAATTACGTAATCAGCCCATCAAATATAAATCTTACATAATTTGTCCCTTAAAAGTAAAAAGACAATAATGCCCTTGTACTAAACAGAAATATTAACGTTTATTAGTCTTAATACCTAATCTCGTTATAAAATTGAAAACACAATGCTCCAACGTGTTATAAAAACCCTTAATACCAAAACTTGTTGTTTTATATAAATCACATGGACCATTTATATAATTAACACTAAAATTTAATTAACTGCATGAACCCTATGATAAGTATCTCACAAATCCTTATGTTTATGTTATAGATTTAAATTTAAAAAACAAAATTTAAAAATTTTTGTTACCTTTTTGGATTATATATATATATATTTATTTTCAAACTCGTATTATTATAACAATGAGAATATATAATGTTGACTAATTATTTCATCTAGAACGATATGAAGTTACAATTTTGCTTCAATCATACATTACATTTTTGTATTTAATGATTTAATTTTTATCGGTAACTAACGTTAAAAGTGACCGTTGAGTGAGATAGCAAAGACTGGTTTACGTTTTTTATTATAAAAAACTTTGAAATCCCTCGTTTGTGAACTTCGGTATTAGGACTCCTTAATCCCAATTTTAGCGGACTGCTTGCTTGATCTCGCTACGAAGACCCCTTAATCCCATTTTTAACTAACGTTTTGCTTCTTGTTGTTGCCGGAGTAATGAGACTTCTTGATTTGGCTAAAGTATATGATTTTGATGGAATTTCTGAAAACTTATTTGTTTTATTTAAATTTCTTTCTTCCTTTCTCCAAAAGTCAAGAGTTTTTATTTAAAAGATAGATGTGAAGCCAAACCTATCTTCCCCTTTTATGAAAAACAATAATGTTTATTAAATTATATTATTAACTCTATTTAAAGTTGTATTTTTTTTTTGTTTTCTATATCAGTTGAAGTTATTGTGATAATATAAAGATAAAACTAAATTGTTCGTTTCTTCTTTATCAGGGTTCATATTTTTAAATTTATATACTAA
Source organism: Flaveria sonorensis (assembly GCA_025506505.1). NCBI lineage: Eukaryota > Viridiplantae > Streptophyta > Magnoliopsida > Asterales > Asteraceae > Flaveria > Flaveria sonorensis. The sequence goes on from CM046434.1 coordinate 2,646,641, forward strand.
CATACAAATATGTATGCTAATGTTATATAAAAATCAACTAACCTAATTTCTTTATATGTTTCTAAAATTTTAATCGTTTACTTGGATGTGTAAGTAATATAACCAACATAATATATAAAATGTATAGATTATATATACCCACAAATAAAGCTTTGTTATGTATTGATCTTTAACTGAGACGAATAATGTATTCGTCATTTTGTTTATTTTTAAAAAAATAAAATTAAAAAAATTGATATATTTTATTTACTTGTTTTTAAATATGATAAAAGTAATATAAACATTCATTTTTGTTATTAAAACAACTAATCTCCCAATCTCTTTTTATCTATCTATATCTCTCTCTATCTTTCTCTATAGATAGATAAAAAGAGAGAGATTTTAACTTACTTAATAAAAAAATAAATGTTTATATGATACAAGCTTTTAGTATTTAATGTTTTGTTAACTGTATTTGATAAGTTGCCAACTCTCTATATTTTATTGATGTTTCAAAAGATTTTGAATGATCCTTAAGTTTTTTATTCTTTCATCAAGACTGATATAAATAAGAGTTAATTAGGCAAATGGTCCCTATGGTTTATTAAAAATAAAAGGTTTGTGTATTAAGGGTTTTTTTATAACAGATAGGGGTATTGTGTTTTTAATTTATAACGAGTCAAGATATTAACACTAAAAGAAGATAACTCATCTATTAAATCTAAGGGTATTTTCGTCTTTTTACCTTACATGGACTCTTTATGTCATTTAATACATAAAAAGGACTGTTTGTGTAATTTTATATATTCATATAGATATATAAATGCATAGCCACACACACACACTCCTTAATCCTTATGTTTCAGATTTAATTTCACGGCCCCCCATCTCCCGTTATCACATCACCGCCGACTACCACATCCCCACCACCCCCACCGTCGGTTACCACATCCCCGCCGCCCCCACCACCAGCTACCACATCCGCCAGCCCCACCGTCAGCTACCACTCCCGCCAGTCCCACCGTCGGCTACCACCCCCGCCAGCCCCTATCGTCGGCTACAACCTCACCACCACCATCTTGTTCAGCTCTTTAAATGAAACAACAGGACCAACAATGCCATCATCATCCGACCGTCACCACCACCGTCTCACCATCATCATCATCGCATCATCACCACCGTTGCACCATCAACTGCTGCTTCATCTCCATTGAAACATCAGGACCATCAACGCCATCATCATCCGTTATTGCCTACAGGCCTTAAAGTCAAGAATCCCCAAATAGGTAATGCTTGATTTAGGTTTCAGGGTTTTGAGAAAAAGTTGAAGGGGGGGGGGGGGGGACCAGCGGTGTGTTTGGTATTGATTGTGGTGGTGTCGTCGGATGGGTGTGGTTGGACAAAATCGTGGTGATGGTGGCTAATGGTGGTGGCTAGGTGGTGGTGGTTTACCCTTTTGACAAATTTCGGGTACTCTGTGGTTGTTGGTTTGTCTATGATGGTGCCTGATGGTGGTGGCGATGGCGACATTATTCCCCAAAGGGCTGCAATGATGGGTATGTTAGTCATTTTATTTAAAACTAACAGAAAAGTTAACGGCAGTTAGTCTTAATACTCTCATTATTGTTACAAAATTAAAAACAAAATACCCAAACTTGTTACAGAAAACCATTAGTACCCAAACATGTTATTTTCAATAAACCTCAGAGACCATTTATGTAATTAACTCTATAAATAATATTAATTATACAATTACTGAATATATAACACAATACGGAATTAACGATTGATTGGACTGAAAAACAAACAAAAACCCTAACCACAACATCAAACTTCATCTCACCATCATCATCATCAAACAACATATAACAAAGAACACATGAAGAACTGAAATAGATTGCAGTAATATCAGAAGATCATCATCTGATTCTGTAGTGAAATTCAATGAGATGATACTTTAAGATTGAGTGATTTGTTGAACCATGCCTTCCAGCTTCCAAAGCTCTTCCTTGGTATCTCCACGGCCACCGGCTTTCCATCGTCATCGCCGCCACCGACCGCCACCTGAGGCTTCTTGCACAGCATGAAGTTCCTCACACCAAATGATCCGATCGTTTCCCATGGCTTCAAAGCTGTATACAATCGAAGGCATCAACATTCTAATCAATATGCAACAATGATAGAACAAATTATACCACATCGAGTGAATTTAATAATCCAAACTATTTTATATTGGCTGATAATAATTTGTACGTAATAATAATTTGACCAATGACATACCAAACTTTGATGTGTATTACCTTTAGCAATCCCGATAACAAAATCATCACATATTTATACTTGATTTCGTTCAAAACAAAATAAAAAACCAAATATAGTACTAATGATCGAACTATCATCAGCCTGTATATCATAATTTGAATTATCAAAATCTAATTTCCTTTTTAATAACGATGATTCAAATACATCTAACATTCTAATTCAAATCAATTTGAAATAGATTCAAAAGATGCAACAATGATGAACGATTTGAACAACGACGATGATTCAGATCCGTCAAAATCCAACTCAATTCAATTCAATTCGATTCAAATCAAATCAAATTAAATCGAATCACATGATGTTTTCAACAACCGAAAACCAGATCGATGAAGAATTTGAATTATCAAATTCTAATTTCCTTTTTATAAGGATGATTCAAAAGATTGCAACAATGATGCGATTTGAGCAACAACGATGATTCAAATCCATCAAAATCCTGCTCAATTCAAATCAAATCGATTCGATTCAGACGATGCATCAATGATAAACAGTTTAACCAACCGAAAAACACATCGATGAAGAAGATCAACAATACCTTCGGTTCCGACGACGGGGCAAAACAAAACAAAATCACCGGAGTTCGATCCGAGCACCGGCAGACGTCCTTCACGAGCATACGCTTTAAGCGCCGTATCAACAACCGACGCCACCGGTTCACCCTCACTCACCACAAACCGGATAGGACCGGCGCTTCCGACCACCGTAACGCTGATCAAAAGCCGGTTTCCGGCGACTTTCGCCGCCTGATTCTTCCTACTCTTCACAATCAACATCTCCTTCAATCAATGAACGATTCGAAAGAAAACAATACAATCAACGAAATCGAATTAAACGGGAATACGATCGAACACGACGGTGAATCGAGGTTTGGAGTTTATGGATCGACGCCGATGCAGCGGTGGTACCAGCGTTGTTTGCAGGATCCAAATGCGAATAGAGTGGTGGAAATAGAAGGGATCCCCCTGGGAAGAAGGGGGGAGATCATCCACCGGTGAATGAAGATGTCCACCATTCACAAAGGGGATTATGCAGAGGTGATCGGAGAACACCGTCGGAAGAACGATGAGGTCGCCGGAGGGGGGATTAGGGTTAGGGTCGTTGGTGGTGGAGATGGAGATTTGATGGTGTTGTGTTTATATAGTGGGTGGTGATGGTTGAGGGAAGTGTTGGGGGCAACTTGACCTTTGTTATTTCAAAGGGGTACGGATTTTTAAAGAGTTAGTTACACAACTGCTACCAACGGTACTACATGTGAGATACGCAAGACAATTAAAACGATACTAACGTGAGATTCGCAAGACAATTAAAAGCAGAGAAGATTAAGATTTGAGTCTTGTGTGCAAAAATTATTTGGGTTGAGTTATTGGATTTTGCTAGTTGCTAATTTCCTGCTGAGAAATTGGAGGTTGTGGTCTTGATTAGGAAACAATTAAGTAAACCTGATTAGAGTAACATATATTCTTCAAAACTAAATCGTAAAATTTACGTTCGAAAAGAAAAGTTACATTAGTACTTCATCTTATTTGGAAAATATAAAATGTTCGGTTTTGAGTGAAAAAAGTAATGCATTTGAGTATAAACTTTTATTTTACTTTTGTAATGATTTTAAATAATAATACTAACTTATTCATTTTAATTCAATAGGAAATTTGATGAAAATAACAAGTTTGATTGTTTGAGCAATAATATTTACCTTTAATTTAATATAAAAGGTAACGAAAGTAACCCTTAATACCTAAAGTCATTATAATATTGTAAGTTGGTATTGATGCTTGTTATTTTTATGTTTAATACTTAAATTTGTTATTTTACGCAAAAGCATGGACAATATGTAAAATTAAATTCCTTTAAATAAAAAATTTGTTTGTTTTAATTTTGTGAATTTTAAAGGAATAATAAAGTATTTGTTGATCTGTTTTGTTATCTTTATATATTTTTTTCTCCTGCACTAGTAATTACACTTTATTTTGATATACTTCTTAGATAGTTATGTAACATTTTGATATTTTTTTGTGTAATTTAGGTCTACCATAATATTCTATGATATAATGTTAAAGTACTCGATAGTGATTGTGTCAACAATGTCCATTTTGATTATGTTAAAATTGGGCTCAAAATTGTCATAAATTATTACTATGAGGGTCAAAGTTGTAAATACGAGTTGTACGGCCAAATCAATGATTAAAATGGTCAATTGTGCGACAAAATTTACAAATAAAACATTGAAAAATGTTATGCTCTAGAGATAAAAAACGGATCCATATAATATATAAAGTCAAATAATTTAGAATCGTTTATAATACGAGAAAAATTGTTATATCAAAAAGCAAAATAAAAATATTATAACAAAATGATCTAATTTGTTTAATCGAATTATGAGACTCTACTAACGGTTTTGAAAGCAAAACGCTTGATTAGGTCTTTATAATTTATATACTCTCTAACTTATCATTTTCAATCGCGTTTGTATATTTTGTTTTTGTTTAAAAAACACTACTAGACCAACCATTATAATGAGTTTAATTTTTGCTAATGAGTAATGAGCTTAAATAATTAAAATGTTAATTTGTTCTAATATTTAATACGTGTAAAATAATTAAAATGTTAATGGTTATGTTAATCATCTAATGTATTTAAGTTTTTAACAAAATATAAAGTTTTTTAAATATATGTACATATATGTATGCGGGTTTTAAATCTTTAAAACAAATTTGATTTAAATACGAATATATTTACTCGAATTTATTTTGGATCGTATTTGAATCCAACTTTAAAATTCCAAATTTGAATTTTAACTGTAACTTGGTTTGATGAACATCCTTACCATTTGTTAATATATTGTTTACTCGAAACTTCAAACTTTATTAATATTACAAATCCACACAAAAAATAACACATTACTATGTTATATTTATAATTATTATACATTTATACATTTAGTTATTATTTATTTATTATATTAGTTGATTTCTTAAATAAGATCCAACTAGTTTGATCGGTGAATCGATAAAATCTCCGATTTAATATCCGGTCTGGTTATAAATCCATAACCATAAGTTAATAATCATATCCAGTATTTTTCGTCTATAGCAAAGCTACTGATAGAATTTCGGAAGGATAAGATGTAAACAAACTTTACCACTATCATAGAAAATAGAAAGTATCTTTTCACTGGTCTAGTTATAGAAACATTATAAAATGTTTACTTTGTGTACATTTCTTTCTACTTTTTTGTAAACAAAAGGGGGACTTGATTTAAAGAGTCGTAAAAAGGAGGATGCATTTTACCCAAGTTTGTAATCCTTGGGAATGGGACGATGTACATCATCATTTGTTAGCATTCAACAATGTTGGGAGAATCTTCAGAGAATATACTTTTTATTTGTTATTTTCAAGATTGATGTCGGGTTTTGCGTTTCTACTTCCATGTGAGGTTCATGCCAAATGGTTGTTGTAATTTGTTATATGTATTTTTCTAAGAACAGTTAGCTTCATGCACATGTACATCTACTTCTAAATTTAAACTAATATTCATCAGAGAGTAGAAATTTAACCATGTAAGTAGAAACATCTTATTATACATCATAATATTGCTAGACACGCCTTGACTACAATCCTTCTAGTTTAGAGTTAATTACATGATTGGTTCCTGTGGTATGCCCATATTGCAGTATTGGTTGAGAAATTACATCATTGTTCTCAACTGTTTATCACACCATAACACGATTAATCCTTGGAATGGATGGCGTTAGTTTTTGGGGTTAAATAAATTTGAAATGACTTGTTTACCCCTAACTAAAAGACAAATTACATATATAAAAGGACATGTGGGACCCATATTGTTTTTAACTCCCCAACCTATCTTCATCTTTCTCCACCTGTCACGCATTCCGGCCGCCACCGCAAGCACTCCGATGACACCATCATCGCACCATTCCCACCACCATTCTCTTCCCCTTCATCTCTCTCTGATGCGCAGTGAGTGCACAGACGAATCATTCCAGATTCCGACGACTTATCGAAAGACGAAGAGGTAGCCGGCAGGGGCGGAACTACCCTTCGGAGAATGGGGTCAAGTGACCCTATTGATTTTTGGGCTAGTAGTGCCCCGTATAATACCAAAATTTTGAGTGAACCCATAATTTTTCTGCAAGTGAACCTTTAATATTATTAGTTTCAAATTAATAACAAAAATTTGGGCTTGGTTCATTCGTTTTCCCCTTGTTTTCCCCGCGTCCATTCCTATTATAGGTCATGAGTTCGATTCTTGCATGGGTTTTTTTAACACTCCTTTTAAATATTTGAATTACCATTTTACCCTAACCCCCAACACCCTCCCTCCCTATTGCAACTTATGTTATGGTCGGCTGCTGAGTGCTGAGAGCTCCATCGGCTCCTACCTGACTCCACCCGGCTACTGCCGACTAGACCTCCGGCAACCGGTCCTCTAGCTAGGTAGCACCACATTCAAGGTTGGTGTTTTTGATTTTTCAAGGTTTTTCTCTATATGGATTGATATGGTGTTTTCATTATTCTTAGTTGATTTAGTTTAATGATTTTGATACCTAGATTTTGATTCTACAAATAAGGCCCCAAATTATATCTTTGACTATACTCTTAGACGTTTAAAGCACAACAGCCCACATTCAAGTCTATTTAGAAAGCTACGAGGGATCTAGCATAGCAATCCTAATCGCTCCAAAATTCTTCTCTATTTCCTTTAGGTTTTGATGTATTATTTTGTGCTTTTGAAGTAGTGATCTTTGATAGTAATTAGCAAATTTTTTTTTTATTTCATCTTCTACTCCTGCACAAACACAAACTTTTTCATAGGAATGTTCATAGGAATTTATATGACAACGACGATGTAGTTGGGTTCATTGGTTCATGGCTTCTGCTTATTAAGTGTGTTGCAGTGTTGGGTTTTAAACATTCAAGAATATATTTTATTGTGTTTTAATACACAATCTAGTTTATAGTTTTTTAGTTTTTCTTTTCTAGTCAAATGTGCTTATTCTTCTTGCAACTTTATAATGATAACTAGGTTAAACATTACCAAAGTGACTTAAAATCTTTGATGTTTTTGACATTAATTGTTGAAGATCTCTACCGTTTGTGTTGGTAATCGGGTCTTCACGTCAGCGTCTTTTTCTTTTTCAACGTTTATCTTTCATGACTTCAATAACGTTAAGATTATATGTGAAACTTGATTCCTATATCGAAACAGAAAACTTGAATGAAATGAGTTGTTTTATTGTACTTAATTGATAAAACCCGACCCGACCCGAAAGTCCTATTCTCGATTGGATAGAAGTCGAAGCACCCACAAAAAGTGACCCCATTGAAGAAAAATCCTAGTTCCGCCACTGTTCATGGACTTCTTGTGTTCGTCATGTTCATGAACATTTGTTTGTTTTCGTTTGATTTTGTTTGTGTTTGTTTGTGTTCACTAAGTGTTCGTGAACAGTTCATGAACATATTCATTTCCTTAATGAACGAACACGAACAATAACACCCGTTCGGTAAGTGTTCGTGAACAGTTCATGAACAAGTTTATTTCTTAATGAACAAACACGAACAAGGTCTTGTTCGTGTTCGTTCTGTTCGTTTGCAGCACTAGGCAATGGTGTTTGATGTGTTGTTTGTTGGTGCTTTGGTTCTCCGCCATTTCTTCACTCTAACAACGAATTACAGAAATCATTTACAATTTCAGTAATACGTGACGTTTGTCGAGTGGTGGTGGTTGTAATAGTTGGTAGCAATTTCATCATTGTTGTTTCCATTGTCGTTGTTACCTTCGTAACAGAAATGACAGGCGTTGGCGGTGGTTGAGGAGGTGTTGTAACTGTTGTTGTGGTGTTGATGAAGTGCATAAGTGGCAGTGGAGCAGAATACGTAGCCGTGGTCGTCGGAAAAGTTAAGTAGCTCGTCAATTCAGGCGAAATCGGTTGACGACATTCCGTAAATATCCATCTCTCGCGTTAAAATTAGTTGGTAAGGGCGAAGGTGTGACGGTGGTAATGGTGGTTGCTGGTGGTGGTGGCCGCCAGATATTCTGGTCCATGGTGATGGTCGACTTTAAGGTAATTGACGGTGGTGGTCGGTGGGAAATTGAACAACATAAACCCTAAATCCCTAATTTTATAGTGTAATAGAGAAAAAAAACTAGAAATGTTACCTTGACGTGGGCGGTAAATTGGTGAAAGATCACCCGTGGGGGGTGGCAAGGGCCGCCGCAGCAGGCCGCAGTTAGGTGGAGGTGGGCCGAATGGCCGGCGGTGGAGACTTGTGGTGCAACGGTGTGAGTTAATGGTGGCTGACTGGCTATGGCCTGTGGGAAGGGACGAAGGGTCGATAGGGGCATGGGGCGATGGATGTTTTTTTTTTTTTTAAGTTTTATGTTTGATTGGATTTTGAGTATTTGGGTTAATTAGTTAGGCTTTTTAAGTTGTTTAATGTGTTTTGGGCTTATTTTTATTTAGGGCTTGTTAATTATTATTGTATTGGTCAATTGGGTATTTTGGCCTTATTAGTTATTATGTTTTTTATAAAATATAAAGTTTTTTTATAAAATATAACATTATTTTTTATAAACTTTAAAACTTTCTATGAAGTGTTGAGCTTAAATTTTTTTTAAGGGGTGTAACGTAATATTTTCTCGGGGGTAACGTAAAACCGTAATTTTTATATTTTTAACATAAAACCGTAATATTTTTTTTTCCTTTACACTACCCGTAAAGAGTATAGGGGTAGCGAAGGCTGCCCCTCGGCTCAATGTAGGTCCTCCTGTGGGCTGGATGGTGATGGTGGTGGTTGGCGGGGGCATGGTGGGCATGATGGGTTGAATATTAAATTTAATAATAATAATTTATATTCCAGGGGTATAATGGTCATTTTAAAAAATCTGACAGCAAAAACTAACGGGCATCCACTCCAGGGGCCAATCGTGTTACGGTTTGATAAACAGTTGAAATCAATGATGTAATTTCTCAAAAGTTAAGACTCAATAATGTAATATGAACATACCAATTAACTATTTAGTTTATTTGTACGTGATATGTTACGTAGCATTTGTTTTTTACATGTATATGTGATTTCGAGCGATCCTGACATGTCGATTTGCACCTGACTTACGTATGATATCAAGCAAACAGTTAACAACTATACTACTATTAAATTACAACAAGTCAACAACTGATCAACAAACCCTCAAAGCTATCAAGCAATGTTATCGTAATCATAGGCGCAATAGAAAAAGAATATCGCAAGCGATAACTCCAAACTAACTCCAACCTAGGAACAACATATAGTTGTGGTTAATAAAAGTGTTTAAGTGATGAAAACAATAATTCATGAATAAACAATAGCAAATAACAAATTATTCTCAACAAAGTGAATATGCACTGTACCTATAAATAATTTTGAAACATTCAAAAGTCAAACACAAGAAAAAGACATTCGTCCCGGTTGTTCCATTTGTTTACTAAATTATTTTAAAAACCCAAATATTAAAATATCACTCTTATAGAATATGATCTATCAAATTTATATATTCTTTCACCAAATTATAAAATGCAACTCTTATAAAATACCACTCAGTTATTCCATTTGTTTACTAAATAATTTTAAAAGCATGCCATTCTTTACTTGCATAAATGCACTGAACATGCAAGTCAATCTGACCGCACGTAAAATCAAGATGATCAGAATGTCTATATGCACCAACATCTTGAAAAAGGTGAAGGGATATTAAGAAAACAACTTATTTTACAGGAGAAAATGAATTATTTTCCTTCTTTTAGCTTATTGGTTTATTTTATTTGAGAAAGCTAAATTATTTTCATTCTTTTAGCTTACAGGATTATTTAATTTGAGACATTATTTATTTTCATTCTTTTAGCTTATTGGTTTATTTTTCGTGTGGAAATAATTATTTCATTCTTGTATGTAGCTTGTTGGTTTCTTTCGATGTTAATTTTCTAATTAAATATAAAAGTAATCATTTAATGTTACTTTTAATTTTTTATTTTACAAAAGTTGAAGGCTAAAAGAATGCTGTTTTGAATCGTTCTCTGGATGAAGCAAAAAACCTTACAGGGAACCCATTTAAACAATTTGAACCCAAAACCACAATCAGGCAGATTCACAATCAGATTGTTTTTGTCATCCCCGTTAAAGGTGGAATGGAATAATTGGATTCTATTAAAAAGTTTTTATGGGGGAAAATATGGAGAAAATACTGGTTAGACATGAGCTAGCAAAGAGGGAAGTGATCAGTAATCTTATCGGGGACGAATTGTGTCCTTTGTGAAATTAGAGAGGAAAAGGCGAACCATTTATTGAAGGAGTTTCAAATACAAAGTGTATTTTTGCTACAAAGTGTGAGAAAACACAATGAGTCAAAAAAATTCATAAAAAAATTATATCTCACAATCTAAATCGAATTTCAAAAAAGTAATTTCGAGCTTTTGTTTCTCTAGCCGTCCTCACTAAGAAAAAAAATAAACGAAAAATAAAAAAAATTAAAAAAAATTAACGTTTTTTTATTGTATCATTTATGAAAGATACAATGACGTTATTGTGTCATTATGAAAGACACAATGACGTCATCGTGTCACAAAAGACACAATGAAACTTTTTATTATTATTATTATTTTTTTTCTGAAAGATAACGACGAGAGCAACAGAGAATTCGAAGTACTTTTTTGAAATTTGATTTAGATTGTGAGATAATTTTTTTGTGACTTTTTTAGCCTCATTGTGTCTTCTCACATTTTGTAACAAAAATACACTTTGTAAAATAAATTCAACCCATTTATTTGCTAGCTCTTTTTATGCAAAGGAAGTGTGGTGGTAATTGGTAAATTCACCTATGGGCTATGGTGCAAAACACCAATTCCTGTTAACTTCGATTATGTCAAAGGCATAATAAAATAATCAAAGGAGTATGTAAAAGATCAAAAAAGGAGTAAGCTGATTACAACACTCTTCATGACCACGGTGCAAAATACCTCATTGACTTGCGGTTTTTGTCGGCTTCAATATCATACCATCCCCCGGCCCCGAAACTGTTTTTTTGGCGAATTTCTAACACTCGATTTCCTTTAAGTAATAAACAGTTTTGGCGCGGATCCGAATTTGTCTCTGGAGATTGTAATAGATTTGGGAGAAATCGGTTTTGTTGGAGGAATTGGGAATTCTTGGAGCCATGTTGATTCTAGAATTCTTGGAAGGAAGGGTTCAAAATAACCCTTTTATTTTCTCTTAAAGTGACATGATGAAACATGAAATCATGAAATTACCTTAGGTTTTTGAAGGTTCTTGTGAAGAACAAGGGGTTTATAGGGTTCTCAATTAAAAAAAAAAAAAAATGACTAAAATACCTCTCATATGAGGGGCAAATAAGTAAACCTTACCGGTCTAAATTAGACTCCATTAGTTTTAGGGGCTGAAACCGTTATAAAATTAAACGATGGGGTTGATATGTCAAAAAATTCTTTTTGTACTAATATGGTTAAATGGATAAAACTCTTAGGGGCCAAAACAGTAATTTACTCTAGCATTTAATATTATCATTAAATGTTTAACTTGCTATTTTAGTAACATTTAATATCATCATTTAATTATGAGAAGATGACAAGTATCAAAATAACTGTAGGAAGATGCAATATAACAAAAATTATTTTGTTTTGTTTGAGAAGATTATTCGTACCACGTAATTCCAACAACACCTAAAATTCCGGCAGCCCTTTTCTATTTTCCACCTTCGTTGCTCTCCACCCACGTGGCACGTGCAACAGTCGTCAATGGTTTTCTTGTTACACGATTCCTATAAGCACGTTGAATTCTCATAGCTGTTATTATAAGTTGTGCTTTCGTTAATACGAAATAATGATGTTTCCCAATATGCAGCATATGTGTTCATAGAATATTGTTCCACTTCATTGGCTTGAGTCACTAGGGGTTTAGGGACAATATCTTCATTTGAAGGGATTATATTTTGCAACGAGCCACTAACGGACCCAGCTAAAGTCATGGCCTGAAAATGTGACACGAGTGCCTTTTTAGCAAGATAATTAAGCCACCAAAACTTCTCTTTTAGTAAAGGTTATCTACTTGAACGTGCAAAATAAATTTCAAAACTTAGGTAGTTTGAGGTGTTAGGCGCACTCAAGACATAAAGGGTGAGCCTTAAGTTTAGGGTCTTGGCTTTTATAAAGCGAGGACGTTTTTAAGCAAAACATCTATATCTATAGTTCATAGTATATAATAAAAGAATGATTAATGTGACACGTGACATCTTTTTAACACCCCAAAAAAGTTTTTCCCGCATCTCTCTTTTATTAATTAGAGAAAATTATAAAAACAATTATTACTTTTCTTTTATTTAAATATTCTACAAACAAACATATTTTAAATATATATATTTCTTTGATTTTACTTATCTATTCTTTTAGTTTTTTTATGATTTAATACTTTTATATAATGTTTTAAAATGATTTTAAAAAACCGTCAAGTGTTTAAATAATACCAAAAAAGTATAATTACCACCATTTAAATATAAATGCTTTTAAAAAAGGATATCTTATATTTTAACAGTTAATTTATCTATATTTTAAATAAAAAGATTAACAATAAAAGATTAATGGGTCTAGTCATTTACTAGACACAATCCTATATAATAATGACGTGTTATTGTTTTCATCAACTATATACATTGGTACTAATCTAGTATAATATAAACAAGTCAAACAAGTCATATTTTAGAGGTTTTTGACTTGTTTTAGTATAGTTTAGACATGTTGAAAACTACTTTTAAATATTTTGCCCTTTTTTAAATGTTGGAGACCAGTATTGGTCGAATCCTTTTCTAAGCACCTTGATGAACTTAAGGTGGTATGATTCGCGTCACCTGGGTAGGCGAACGTCTTTTGCGCTTTTGACTGCATGGTTTCAGATTCGATACCAAAGATAAATTAAATCCATTAAGTATGAAATAAAACTTACTTGATACTTAAATGCAAATTCAAGTTGTTCTATGATCTCGGCTCCTGATGGACGTTCATCACGCTTATTTCGCAGACATTGATATGCAATTTGTGCATACATATGTAAACAATTTGGGTCAGTTTGCTCAACTAGAAAATCAGGTAAAATTGTACCTATTTTACTTTGTTTATAGCATTTTTTCGCCAATGTAGAAAGAAACCTCTGACTATCATGGTAATTCATAATGCAACGCCTTCCACATAAGACTTCAAATAACACGACCCCAAAAGAATATATATCAGATTCTTTTGTCAGATACCCCATATCAATATAAAGTCCACACAACACCCAAATGTGCCTACTGCGTTCGAGACAAGAAATGTGTACTCTTGGTTAGCAAGACCAAATTTGGATAAGCCAAAATCTAAAATCTTGGTATTCTATTTCTCATCCAATAGTATGTTGGCACTCTTAATATCAGTATATCACGGTGTAACACTCTTTGCATGGAACCACTTGGACTATGAAGAAATTCAAGACCCCGAGCTGCATCAATGCATATTTTAAGACGTTGAATCCATGAGAGATTGGAATCCCTCAGATATATGTCAAGGCTTTTATTAGATAGATACTCATACACGAGGATTTTCTCACTTCCCTCATCACAAAAGCCTAAGAGAGTGACAAGATTTGGGTGTTTGTAACGAGAAAGTATCATGATCTCTTTCCAAAATTCGGGAGTACCTTGTCCAAGAGCCTGATCTAAGCGCTTGATAGCAATCGTAACAACTTCTCCACGATGCACAAGTTCTCCCTTGTAAACCTTTCCGAATCCGCCTTTGTTGATGTAGTTTGTTGCGTTGAAGTTGTTGGTGGCCAACTTTATAGCATCAAGGGGAACTCTTAGGTGGTCAAACTCTTTTATTGTAGACATGTTATGATTTTGGTAACAATTAAAGGATTTGAACAAACAAAATCAAAATAAGTGCCAAGTGTAAGTACAATTGGAGCTCCTAATGAATATTTGCTTCCATTTCAATTGAGCTAGCAAGCCAATTTGAATCAATCTGAATAGAAGATGGGATGAAACAACATAGTTAAGAAAACGAAAGCACAATGAAAGAAAAATAGAAGAGAAAGATGGAGGAAATGGGAAGAACCCTAAATTTTTTTAATCATATTAGTGTACCGACTTTAATAATTTATTAGCTTAGTGGGTGTGTCTTTTGACCCCAATTAGTATACAAAAATCATTTTCATTAACATAATGTTTTGTACAAAACTCGTTTTAATCATACAATTTAAAGTTTTGTACAACACTTGTTTTAATCATATAATATATGTACTATGAAGAATTAATTAGCGGGAAGGTAGCCTTTAGGCTAAAACATTGTAATAATTGTGAGACACTGGTAGGGTGTAAACGAACCGAGCCGAGTCCAAGCCTTGCCCTACTCGAGCTCGGCTCGTTGGATTTTTCAAAAGCTCGTTCGAGCCTATTATTCTTAGCTTGAGCTCGGCTCGAATAGTGAAACTAAAGCACGAGATCGGCTCGAATAAGCTCGGTTTAATTTGCGTACAATACAAATAACGAGCCGAAGCTTGGCTCGAGCTCGTTTACGGGATAACTAATAGATTTAAGCTAAGCTCGGCTCGAGCTCGAGCTCGATCTCGATTTGGCTGCACTTTTTCGTGTCTTGTGTTTCATTAAGGACTGCATCAAGCTCGAGATCAATTATGGTAATTTTTTTCACTAAATATTAGTGGACTCGTTGAGGCTCGCGAGCCTTAGCGATCCTTGAATGCAAGCCTCGAGCTCGACAACTAATCGAGTCATACTTCAGGCTAGAGATCGGGCTCGAGCTAGTCTAGGCTTGGCTCGTTCAAGCTCTTTACCGAGTCGATCTCGAGTAGCTTTCTAGTCGGCTTGATTCGTTTACACCCCTAGACACTGGTTAGTTGTGTGAGATTAGTCATCGGTTCGTTAAAAGCTTGTAACATGCCGACTCAAGCCTAATTAGAGGTTGACTAGACTCAAGAAAACAATCCTTATAGTTTATACAATTTAATCATCTTTATTATATATAATAAATATATAACATAATAAATATTAACATATTAAATATTATTATATACAAACTTAGAGAATGATTCAAATGCCCTCTATTATTACAGTAACTGTGTTAACTTTTCAACATTAATCAAAATCATTATTTTTTTTGTTAGAAATATATTGTTACACATATATAAAAATACGTTCCTTTATGTATATGTGTAAATTCGTAAGAGTAAAAAAATTCACAGTAGTGTAAATTACACTTACATCTGTAAATATTTACGAGACACAACTGCAAGTTACAATAGTGTAAACTTTTTACGGTTACAAATTTACACATATAAATAAAAGAACATGTTTTTGTGTATGTGTAATGATTTTTTTAACAAAAAAAAAAAAGTAATGAGTTTAATTGATTTTGAAAAATTAACATACTTATCGTAATAATAAAGAGTTAACATTTGAATTCTCCCAGTAAACTTATAGGAAAGTTAACTCAATATTATATATTAAAAACGAACGATCATGGATAGTATACTTTACCCCAATACTTTTTTTTTTAATAATCGACCACATGAAAGAGAGTTCGTTCTTATAATAAAAAAGACGTGCATTTCTTCTCTCCTTCCTTCCACCCAAACACGGATTCATTTTGGGCCTGAAGGTGGGCCAATATTGCAAAAGAAAAGAAAAAGTTTGTCTAATATTTGTGAACACATTGGATTTTAAATTTATTAGAGCCTTGGGGCTTGGGGTTTATATGCTTATTTCTAACATGTATATCAGTATATGTTTGTGAAATACTGAAATGTACAAAGTTATGAAATAACAATAAAATTTTATTGGTACTTACTAAATTTATTTAAACTTTTCAATATTATTTGATTCTTTTGAATTTTTTTATAAACTGAATGACCTAAACAGAAAAGTTATATAATTTGTAACAGTTTAGTGTCGTCTTTCATTTCATATATGGTTGTTATAGTTATAATTATAAATATAATAAAAATAGTTACGAAACAAGTAGAGTATGACCTAAGCTCGAACTTAAAAATATATTAAAAGTGTCAAGATCAATCGTATGCTAGTTACGAATATTTCATGATAGAAATGTTGATCCCTCCCCTCTCTATTTAAAAAAAAGTTTTACTTCATCGGTCTAAGATGAATCAATATTTTAATGGAGTTGGTATCAACCGAATATACTTGATAAAAATTATGTAGTTATACATCTATTCTATAAACCACATATATTTATTTCATCGGTCTCAGATGAATCAAATTAGTTATATATTTGAATGCAGAATATGTTATTTTTTCGAATGAAAAATTAAATAAAAGCCGTGTGAAAGTCTAAATTAGCAAAGACAGCGGGATCAAGCTGAACAAAAATACTATTCTATACATCACATTAGCTTTAGTAAACCGGTGTATTACACAGGTTGAATAAATAAAATATTAAATAGAATAAAAATTATTAATTATAAAACGATAGACTAAGACATAATATGATTGAAATTATGTATAAGTAATAACTATAAGTAATAAAACAATGATATGAACTTTTTATTTTTTTTTAGTTTTTTTTCAAAGATAAATTAAACATTTTGTTTTAAATAACGTTTTAAAAATTTTTTACTTTTAAAAATTTCCTTACTATAACTCCCTATCTTAATTATTTTTGTTTTATAAAAAGCTTACTTAAAAAATCAATTTTAGAATATTACGTAAAAATAGTTTGATCTTTTTAGAAAAAATTCTTTTTATAAAAAACTATCTTTATAGAAATAACATTAATAAAAATTTTTCTCTCTTAATTTATTAAAAAACTAATTAAAATGTAAAAATAAATAAATAATATTATTAGTAATTAATGTGGTTATTTAATAGGAGAGAGAAGCGGAAAAAGTTTGATAAAAATGAATGTGATGCTGACACGTGACATCTCATTTACCCTTTTATTAAAGTAGAAAGATTTATTAATGACACGGGCAAATCTTTCATAGCCACGCAAAATTTTAGAGTATCAGCTTCGTATTCTGTAGTATTATATAATATACGACTAGCTTTAGTTATCCGTGTATTACACGGATGTGTGAAGAGTTAATTATTAAATAACATAAAAATAAAAATAAAATCAAATGTGTTATATATTAAATAAGACATAACAACTTTTGATTATAATGTCACAAATGAGCAAAAGCATCCTTGTAAAATACATTTGTAGTAACATTAGTAGGTTTACACTCATTATCTAAACCTAAAAGCTTCAATCCATCTTTACTCTTAACTTGTGACAAGATGTCATAAAGCTGATCATGCGTAAAAATACTCTTTCAAGTATAAATCGACACTTGACAGAGATTGACCTTAACTTTTGTTTATTGTTATAGAAAAATATAAAGTCAAAGAAAACTGTCTTTTTTTAAACTTTAAAGGAATACTTTTGACGGGTCAAATCGCGAGCTAGATATTGAGTGGGTGTGAGGATATTAGTATGAAGAAATTAAGATTTAAATAATATATACTGAAAAATTATGTGCAATAATTAGATCAATTTCAAATTATTTTAACCCTATAATCAAATATAGAGATATAGTATTGAATCGGGTTGGATCGGGCTATAAATGTTTATAATATCTCTGATTAGTTGTTGATTATTATTTATTTAATACTAACTTTAGTAAACCCGTGTATTATACGGGTTGAAAAAATAAAATATTAAATATAATAAAATTTTGTGAAGTATAAAATGATAATCTAAAATAAAATATGATTAGAATTACATATGAGTAATAACTATAAGTAATAAAATAATGATATCAATTTTTAAACTTTTGTTTTTAAACATTCTTTCCATAAAAAGTTAAATATTTTTTTCAAAACAAACCGTATTAAAAATGTTATTTTTTAAAATTTTTTATTATAACTCTGAACTTTTAATTATTTTTAGTTTATAAAAAATTTTACTTTTTAAAAATACTAATTTTAAAATATTTTATATTTTAAAAAAAGTTAGATGTTTTAGAAAAAAAATTTAATTGTATAAAAAATTATTTTTTTAAAAATAACATTAATAAAAAGACATCTTTCTTAATTTATTAAAAGAATTAATCTAAAAAAGAATTAAAATTATTTAATATTTCTTAATTTAAGTGATTATTTAAGAGGAGTGAGAGGCGGGGAAAATATACTTAGGGGCCTAAAAATGTGTCAAGTATTCTCTAAGTTACGCTTTTAGTAGTATATATAGATTTTAACTCATTTATCTTTTTACTAATTAGAATTTTTTTTCCAATAACTTTTGTTTATTAACAAAAAAAAAAACTAACACGTGGTTGAGTTAAATTTTTTTTGAGGATCCAGTATACATATGTTAAAATGGATTTGTATTCAAGTAAAATATTTTTTAGGTTCCGTAAGTTATATCGACAAAGTAAGTCAATGATAATGGTTTTGTGCAAGCCTATTGAAGCCAGTCATACGGGTTCAACCCCATGGGGTGGCTACCAGAGTTTTACTTGCTTTGATGTTTTTTTTTTCCTTTTTACTTGTATTTGTTTTTTACATTTGTTTTGTTAAATTATTTTATTATATTTGTTACAACTTCTTTAACAAAATTTTCATTTTACTCTTAAGTCTTTTTTGACGTCACAACGTGTGAGACATAATACTCTATTATATCCATGTTTAGATCTAAAGTCTCCATAACTTCATACATTTCTTTTATATATTTTAACATATTAATGTCATTGTCGTAACGCGCTTAAGGAGATTAGTAAACACGCCGAATCGTACGGGGTTAAAACATGAGATGAAAACTTGCATGCCAAACTGACCAAACACATATTTAAAGCAAGCATTTTATTTTTTTAAAAGTTTTTTACAGCAACAAACAAAACTGAACTTAGTTGAAAGTAATGGTGGATTCTTGAGTCCAAAGAAGAAATAATGCATTGTGTCATTATGCGGACCGGTTAAGGTTGCTTTCAAGCATTTAAATCTTAAACGCTGACAAAGAGTTTATGAATTTCAAAAATTGAGATCACATTACTTTTCTCATTAGGACACTGAAAACCGTGTTATTTTCATTTTTTTTGTGTGTAGACAAATCAATGTCACATTTATTTTTCTTATTTTCTTTGGTTTTTCCTTGTTTTACATAATTTCATACCATTTTTCCGTTCCTTAATTTTTTCAATTTTTTTTTTGAAATTTGCATTTACATTTTAATTCTTATAACTAAATTATGTACAATAAAATATAAAACAAACTTCATTAATTAAAAAAATTACATCACTTAAAGACAAATTCACATCTAGGAAAAAATAAAAAAATACATATTTAAAAATAATATTTAGCTAAAACTCTCATCCCCAACGTAACGCTTTCGTTGAAGAACAACTTTCAACATCGGCCTGGAATACGCCGAATGATCTTTTAATATGAATTCCAAGTCTGCTTGTTATTGTCGTGCTTCCAACACTTTTTGTTGTTGGCGCATCAATCCAACACTAGCTTATTGGAGTTAATTACGCAAATGGTCCCTGTGGTTTATAAAAAATAACAGGTTTGGGTACTAAAGGTTTTTTGTAACAAGTTGGGGTATTGTGTTTTCAAATTATAAGGAGTTAAGGTATTAACACTAACTGACGTTAATTTTTCTGTTAAACCTAAGGGTATTTTCGTCTTTTCACTTGAGAATGATTACTAATGTAACTTAGGGGACTGTTTATGTCATTCAATATATATAAGAGAGTGTTTTTGTAATTTACTATATATATATACACAACACATACTATATATATACACACACACACATTGTATATATATTCAATATTTCACCACCGTCGGGTCCCATCGCCGGCCACCACCACCAGCCCCCACATTCGGCCACCACCGCCAGCCCCTACCTTCGAGCCCCACCCCGTCACATCGTCCTCACCACCACTATCTTCTCTTTAAATCAAACAACACCACCATCAATGCCATCTTCATCATCGCATCGTCGGCATCATCTCGCCATCCATGGCACCATCCACCGCCGATTCACTGCTGCCAAGAATTTCTAATTAGGTAATGTTTAATTTGGTTTTTAGGGTTTTAAACAAGTCACGGGAGGTTGGGGGAACCACAGATGTGTTTGGATCTGGTTGTGGTAGTGTGGTCGGAGAATGAAGGGTGCAACCAGTTAATGGTGGGCGGTGACGGTGATGGTGATTTGAATGCGAGTGGGGGTGAGACGGAATTGGGTGGGTTGGGGGTTTTTGGGGATTAACAAGCGAAAGGAAAAAGGGATTTGGTGAGATGATGCTGATGGTGTGATGGTGGAGGTAGGGATGATAGTGATGGTGATATTGCGATGGTGGTGATGATGCAGTGATGGTTTTGATGTGGTGACGGTGATAATGTGACGATGATGGTAATGTTGCGATGGTGGTGATGATTTGATGATGGTTGTTACTATGGTTAGATGGTGGTGATTGTAGTCTTCGTGTGTGTTCGGTGGTGGCCGGCGAGTAGAAAGGTTGGGTGGTGGTTACGGTGGGTAGATGGTGGTGGTAGTGGGTATATGGTGGTGATAGTGGCTGACGTGGAAGGGGGTTGGGTTTTTAAAAGTTATATGTAATTACACTAATGGTCCCTGGATAAAAGAAATCTATAAAATTACAAAAATAGTCACTCAATGGGTATTTTAGTCATTTCACTTAAATTTAACAGAAAAACTAACGTCTGTTAGTCTTAGTACCTTAACTCGTTACAAAATTTAAAACACAATACCCTAACCTGTTATAAAAAAGTTTTAGTACCCAAACCTGTTATTTTAAATAGACCACAGAAACCATTTATGTAATTAACTCAACTTATTGTTTGAAATTGTGTTGCTTTTTTATCCGAGCGGAATGATGATTCTATGATTAAAATTTAGAGATTGGATTTTTAGAGAATCACTTGAAGTAGAGGTAATTGTGAAAATATTGAGTTTGAATTGTATTTATAGTGTAAAAAAATATTATTATTATTTAATTCCAATGGTCAAAAATTGTTGGGTTGTGCACCAGTGAGACCATGGACCTTAGGGCGTGGTGTTCCTATCTGGCCTCGGTTTTTCCCTGGTTATCCCCAGCTCCACTTCGTCTTCCCTTATGTTTGCATCTGGTGTTCAAATTTCACGAAACATGTGGTAACTTAGGTTTGTTTAAGCTTGAACAAAGCGAAGTTTGAAAGCTCTTGAGAACTCGGTCCAAGCGGTAAGGAGATTGTTTTAGTTAGATATTTAAACCAACTAAGGGCTTCATAGGTAAAATAAAACTAAAATTTTACACCAAAGTTATAAAAAAAGTCAGTTTTTCACATCTTGTTTAATCTAGGTATTTTGGAAAGTTCCAAACAACCGATATTGATCGTGTATATCTCACTCGTCATAACTCCGTGCTCGGAGCCATTTGGTTTGTTACAAAGCTATCATGTAATACTACCAACACGTGTCAAATTTAAGTTTTAAAAATCACTTCCAATAAATTTGTGACAAAGTTACCAAAAAATCACTTTTTCACGTGTTTTTTCATATTTGAACGTGCTTCGCATTTTTTTGAATGTGGGTGGGGTTTGTGATTAGATGAGGGTAGTAAGGCTCATAAAGCTGATATCATGGTATGTTCACTTTCGTGAACCCCATTCACCTATCCTAAGGCCTTAACAGAGTGATCGATCCGTGTGAATGAGATTCACGAAACACTCATAAACCAAAAGAATCTCGGAAAGACACCAAAACCATCTTTATTTTGTAAAGAACGCCATTAAAAACAATTCCACTTGTAAACCCATAAAATCAATGCTACTTAAATACAATCACCCGGATAATAAATTAATAACTTCACAATTCTCATCTTAATGTTTGAAGATTTTATACGTTTTAATTAATCCATAAGAATTATTGAACTTAGACATTTAGGCAACCTTTGATAGTGACGTTAAGCCTTATGGAACACCAAATCATTCTGCTCAACAAACCACATTGAAGAATATGCAGTGGTCAAAAATATTTTATTTCTTTCAAATACTTCCTACAATTGTATTAGAGTGTAGTCCTGCAGTATATTAATAGCTTCCCATGACTAATGTTCATATGTAATTTTATTAAAGGGATATAGATGGAGATAAATAGAATTAAGACGTTTAAAAAGACATGTACACGCATTGATTTCATAGAAAATAAAAAGAGAAAATAATTAAAGAGATAAACTTAAATGGATCCATAATGTTGATTCTTTCTTAAAGATTGTGAATACATATGAGGATGAAGAAGGAATGTATATGGTGAAGTTTTTGTTCTCTTTACTATTTTTTTAGGGGCCACATGGTGGAACCTGATAGGAGGTGCAGAAATTCCGGTCCCGAATGGAAACGCCACCCTTCGGTTTCGGTGACCAAAAATAACCTCCGATCCAGGAAATAGTGACTGGAACTCTCTGGATGAATTGGTGGGTTGCTAGTTGTATTGTACCACACAACAATGCCCTTCAAACTAGGTAAATTGAAATATTTAGCATTGATGTGTCACAGGGAAAAATAAGACGACTCACTATCCCCTTGCTCGATGAGTATTTGCGGTCCATAGTTTAGACTGGAAAAAAAGTCCCCAAAAAAGTGAAATGTTTGCGACCAGAATCATAACAATCGTAAATTAGCGAGCACCACTATTTCTGTCGCAAAGCTGGTGATCACATATCGGTGACAAAAGTTATAATGGGAAAAGTTGTCGCTAAGTTCGATCACAAATTACTGATAATCCTAGGCAGTCACATATGAGATTACCCACTGAGGTTTTTGTTAGCCTTGTGCAACTAAAACTATTATGGTAACCAGTAATGCTTAGTATTCTATCGTGGAAACAAGAACTTATTACACAAAAAATCTAGATAAGTAACATGATGGCACTATAACTTTTAACAATAATTTTTAAAAATACATGATCTGTACAGAATTTAAACCCCTGATCTTTTGATTATGAAGTGAAACACTTAACCACCACATCTTCTCATCTTCCATTGATGATAGAGGTGTACAAATCGGGTGTCTTGAAACCGGTTTGGGTTTCAAACCTAAACGGGTTTGGTCAAACTTAGTCAAAACCGGTTTGGCCTCAAACCGATTCGGGTTCCAATTCCGTTTTAGGTTTCGAAATCCCAAACCTATAGAAACCGGTTTAGCCGGTTTGGAAACCGATTCGAGTTTAATTTTTTTTTAATAATCGTTACAATGTAATTAAAAATATAAAGTATGAAAATCATAAACCTATAGAAACCGGTTTAGCCGGTTTGGAAACCGATTCGAGTTTAATTTTTTTTAATAATCGTTACAATGTAATTAAAAATATAAAGTATGAAAATCATAAAAATTATGAGAGATGATAAATTAAATACACAATTAATTATTTTTATAATCGCAAGATGCATTTATATATTTTTATTTGTAAAAATTATAACATAGAAAGTTAGAAACATTACAAGTGAGGGTCTAATTTTTGTAAAAATTAAATACACAATTTAAAATCAAAGTGAAATATATATAATATATAAAACATAGAAACAATTCAAAAGACATAAAATTCTAAATAATTTTTTTTAAAAACTAAACATTTAGCCTAGTCGTTCTCCGTTCATTCGTTGCGTATTTGGATACTTTATTCTTCGCCCCCCGAACCCGATCTATTACGAAGGTAATCATCATATGCGGTTTCATTATCGGTCATTCCGGGTGCCAATCCAATCTTTACTTCGTCCTCGTATAATTCAGCTGCATATTCCAATTCTCCTTCAAGTGAACATTTGTCTTGTACTTTTTCCGTGGACTCCAAATAATCCTTTAAGCAAATTGACATTTCAACTGCTCGGGGAGTGAATCGAGTTCGTCTTATTGATATAATCCTACCACTAACAAAAAGGGAAATTCCGAAACTACTGTGGAAGCTTGGACGGTTAGTAAATCTCGGGCCATGATGGATATGAAGGGAAATTGATCTTACTTACTTTTCCACCAAACCAACAAGTCAAAAATTTTAAAATCTTGTGGAGTCATGGTGGGTAAAAAGTTCGTTCCACCATACCTCCCGAGTTCACTACTTGGAGTGTTACCACATTGACGTTTATTACATTCACCCTTCAAAGTATTATATAAAACAAACATTGGATCATTTAAACTTTCAGCATGTGCCGCATGCCTCATTGACTCATGGATGTTTGATGTTTCACCATATATTACTAAATAAACATCATATATTTTTTATAGATGTTCGTTAAAAGTAGCTTTTAAACTTTGATCATAAAATATGTTTTCTTCTTCTAAATCCAAATTATAAGTAATTTTATCAAGTAAAGTTTCAACCCCCGACGTATTTAAGCAAGGGTTTAAGGCAACGACACAGATAATAACCGGAGACATTTCTTTAAAATACTTTTTAAGTTTTTCTTTCATTGGGGGTATCATATCCAAATAAGGTCTACCCCTAAACGATAACTCATTTAATTTTAAAGTCATTAAATAAATTTGGTGAAGTATTAATGAACTCGTTGGATAATAAACTCTTGAAAGACAAGTAGTTGCGGTTTTAAAAACACGAATCATTTTGCTTGTTTTTTTAATAATAACCCAACCCGATAGATGGTAAGTATTTGTCTTTCCACGGCTCACCAAAATATTATGAAAGGCTATTTGTAAGGCCCCGTTCCCCGAAAACCCCACAGTTGGTCATTCACAGCATCATTTATATTAAAACACATTAAGATTTATTAAATAAATAAAACATTATAGCAGAATAATTCATCAAAACCATTCATACTTTAATAAATACATTTGTCAAGTAATACATCGTCATTTAAAAGATTACAAAAGATCACTTACTTGTATTATAAAACAACATCATTATTATTGCATGAGACGGATGCCAGTCCTTACCCGCCAAGTAGCTTAACCCCCGTGCCATCCTCAGCAACGACATTACCTGCCAACTAAAAATACAAAAAAAGTCAGCGTTGCTGAGTGAGTTCTAGTTTTAAATAATAAAATACTTTACTTTTAGTAAAAACCTTTCCTTTACATTCGTTCGTGATCACACAACATACATACATCTTGATAATATCATTATTATCTTTTATCATCGTTCATTTCGCACTTTTTCATTATCCTTCACTTCTATCTAGATCCTGTAATAAGCTATTCCCCATCATTAGACATGAAGCCACCTCAGTCTTGGGGTCAAGCCACAAGGATCCCATTTCGCACGTATGGACCAGTCACCAAGACTTACCCCCCTGTGTGTATACCCTCATGGATTAGCTAAGATAGCACGCTACATCGCACACAATTGAGCTAACAACTCTTCAATGAGTTGTGAACCTCTTTAAATTTGCTTGCAAGACTTTCATTTATTCGTTATGTTCCACCTTTGTTAACATTGTCTTCCTCTTTCATTATATAATACTTTACATTCATAAGCATAACACGCCACGTAAAATCACATCATACATAACATGGGACAACATCATCAAACAATGCATACATATAAACAAGCAAAAGCCACCATAAAACATCATTTCTTAGCATTTAAATTCTACTTCCCCAAATCTCAGAAAATTCTAAGTCCTTATGGAAATGCGGATGAGCAAACTAATGCAGATGAATAGACAAATGCGGATGAACAAATACGGATGTTCATACTCAGAAATATTCTAAGTGTCAGGAAATGCATATGAACCAAATGCGGATGACTGAAACAAATGCGGATGACTAACACAAATGCGCCTGAACACTGTAGCAAATACGCATGAACAAAAGAAATGCGCATGATCACTGTAGCAAATGCGCTAGAACAAAATACTTATGCAAATATTCAAATCTAAATGCGGATGAACTAAACCAACCTGCAGTTGCAACTTATGCTATATTCAGTTCCAAATCCTCATTCTTATACATTCATAGCCCAGGTCTAGCATGCTAAACACTTAGAACAAGCATATAATCACAGAACTCAATCAATCATTCAAAAACACACACCCATACACATAACAGGTGCAAAAACACGGATCAGATCATGCTGTTGGTTGTAAAACAGTAGGTACTATGCATTTCAGCCCAAAACAAGTTTAAAAACAAGTAAAACCGGGGATCTAGAACTCACCTACAGCAGCCTTCGAGTAAAACTCCTCCAAACTCGAGAGCACTTGGAGTTCAAACACCTAAACACACCAAAAACACACAACCGAACACAGAGGAACACTTAAGACTCGGTCGAAACGCTGAAAATCCAGCTGAAACCGAACAAAACACACGAAAAGCTTACCTACAAGCCGATCTTCTTCTTTCTAAAAGCCGATGGAAAACTCTGTTCTTCTTTTGCAGCCGAAGCAGTTGGTGGAGCAGGGGAGTGGGTGGCCATGCCCACCTTTTAAACATAATTATGATAAAGTTTGTCTCTTGCACAACTTTAACCCCTTAACTTGCGTTATTTCACCTTTCTTTCTTTACACTTCTCTTTTCTTTTCTTCTTCTTTTTTTTTTTTAAATTTTCAAGTGTTACAAGTTCACCCCCCTTATATAGGTTTCGTCCTCAAAACCTGTCACTCCTTGAACAGTTGTGGATAATGTTGTCTCATCTCTTCCTCAGTCTCCCAAGTAGACTCGGATCCCTTCCTGTGCCTCCACTGTACTCGCACCAGTGAAACCACTTTATTCATTAATCTCTTCTCTTTTCGGTCAATGATTGCCACCGGTTGCTTCATATAATTGAGCCGTTCATCTACCTTAATATCCTCCAGTGGCACAATCATGTCCTCGTTGGCTAAGAACTTTCTCAGATGAGATACATGGAATGTCGGATGAATTCCACTTAACTCATCGGGTAGCTCCAACCTGTAGGCCACCTCTCCTACTCGAGAAATGATTCGAAAAGGTCCTATATACCTCGGGCTCAGCTTACCCCGCTTTCTGAACCGAATGATCCCCTTCCAAGGTGAAACCTTCAGCATAACTTTATCACCCACCTTGAATTCAATCGGTCTACGCCTCTTGTCAGCATACGACTTTTGCCTATCTTTTGCCGCTTTCATAAAGGCCTTTATCTTCTCCAACTTTTCAGTCGTAGCCTTGATCACTTCAAAACTCCCCAACTCCTTCTGTCTGATGTCACCCCAACATACGGGCATTCTACACTTCCTACCGTATAGCATCTCATATGGTGGCATACCAATGCTGGCATGATAACTGTTGTTGTATGAGAATTCGGCTAACGGTAAGTGTTCGTCCCAACTTCTTCCAAAATCAATAACACATGCTCGGAGCATATCCTCAAGCGTCTATATGGTTCTCTCTGACTGACCATCTGTCTGAGGATGATAAGTTGTACTGATGTGTAGTCTCATACCCATCGCATCGTGGAATCTCTTCCAAAACTTAGATGTAAACCGAGTGTCACGGTCAGACACTATAGACACCGATACACCATGACGAGTCACAATCTCTTTGATGAACAGGTCCGCCAACCTCTCAAAGGAATACGTCTTGCGGATCGGTAGAAAGTGAGCACTCTTCGTCAAACGGTCAACTATCACCCATATGGCATCGTACCCCCTCGCCGTACGTGGTAACTTCGTAATGAAGTCCATGGTGATATGCTCCCATTTCCACTCAGGTATATCCAAAGGTTGGATCTTCCAGTATGGCTTCTGATGCTTCGCCTTCACTTGCAAGCAAGTAAGGCACTTGCTCACATACTCCGCTACATCATGCTTCATACCCGGCCACCAATAATCTTTCTTCATATCATGATACATCTTCGTAGAACCGGGATGAATTAAGTATCGAGTCTTATGAGCTTCATCCATGATTCGTCCCCGTAGGTCTCCATAACGAGGGATCCACATCCTCCCGAAACAGGTTCTAACTCCAAGAGTGGTCTCACCCAACTCCGAGACTAGACCTTTTATTCTTTCGGAGTTGATTCGGTCTTCCTTCAGTGCCTCCTCTTGAAATTCCTTGACCTGTGCCATCACATCGGAGGTCATCACCAACTAGTAAGCTTTCACCCGGATTAGCTCGGGTCTCTCCTTTCGGCTAAGGGCATCCGCCACTACGTTGGCCTTGCCCAGATGGTAGTGGATCTCATAATCATAATCCTTGATCAACTCTAACCACCTCCTTTGCCTCATATTGAGGTCCTTCTGCTCAAAGAAGTATTTCAAGCTCTTATGGTCAGTGAAGATAGTGCACTTCGTCTCGTACAAGTAGTGCCTCCAAATCTTCAATGCAAAGACCACAACCGCTAGCTCCAAGTCATGAGTAGGGTAATTAGCCTCATGGATTTTCAGCTGTCGGAACGCATAGGCTATAACCCTTCCCTATTGTATCAGCACGCAACCCAATCCTAAATAAGAAGCATCTGAATAGACCACCAAGTCTTCATTCCCTTCGGGTAACGTCAAGACAGGAGATTGAGTCAATCTTGTCTTTAACTCCTCAAAAGCATTCTCCTGTTCCAGACCCCATACAAACTTCACATCCTTGCGGGTCAGCTTGGTCAATGGTGAGACTATCTTAGAAAAGTCTTGAATGAATCTCCTGTAATAGCCCGCTAAACCCAAGAAACTGCGGATCTCGGATGGCGTCTTTGGAGTCTTCCATTGCATCACCGCCTCCACCTTTGCCGGGTCTACCATGATCCCTTATGAATTTACCACATGACCCAAAAACTGAACCTCGCGCAACCAGAACGCGCACTTAGAGAACTTAGCATACAGCTTCTCTCTTCTAAGTGTCTCCAATACCTCATGAATATGACCAGCATGCTCTTCTTCGCTCTTCGAATAAATCAGGATATCATCGATAAATACAATCACTGATTTATCTAACATCGTCGACACACCAATTTCATCAAATTCATAAAGGCAGCTGGCGCGTTAGTTAGACCAAAAGACATAACGAGAAACTCGTAGTGTCCATAACGTGTGCGAAAAGCTGTTTTAGGTATATCCTACTCCTTCACCTTTAATTGATGGTAACCAGATCAGAGATCTATCATCGAGAACCAACTGGCACCTTGGAGTTGATCAAATAAGTCAGCAATCCTCGATAACGGATACCGGTTCTTCACGGTCAACTTGTTTAACTCACAGTAGTCGATACACATCCTCATACTACCGTTCTTCTTCTTTACAAACAAGACCGGAGCACCCCAGGGAGAGATACTCGATCGAATGAACCCTTTGTCCAACAACTCTTGCAATTGAACCATCAGTTCCTTCATCTCAGACGGAGCCAATTGATACGGTGCCTTAGCAACAGGTTGAGCACCAGGTATCAAGTCGATCTGGAACTTGATCTCGCGGTCCGGTGGCACACCTGGTAAATCTTCTGGGAACACGTCTGGAAAGTCACACACAACTGGTACGTCGGACAATTGTGGTACTGACGCATCCACATCCTTCACGTAAGCCAGGTAGGCACTACATCTACATTTCATGCACTTCTCCGCCACCACCATCGAAATTACCTTCGAAACCGTAGTAACTTGATCACCATAGATCGTCACCAAACTCCCATCAGGCTCAGTCAATCGGATCATCTTCTTGCGACACATAATATTTGCCTTATAGGCTGCTAACCAATCCATCCCTAGAACCACATCGAATCCGCCTAAGGGCATCACGAATAATTTAGCAGAGAATCTATGGTCTTCCAACTCTATGTCATAATTCTCTATCAGATCATAAATCCTGGTAGACTTACCAATGGCAGTTTCTACATCGAAGGGCTCATCAATCTTTCTACTCCTAACAGGCAACTTAGCACAGAAGGCAACAGAAATAAAACTCTTACTAGCACCAGAATCAAATAGTACAGAGGCACAAGTTTGGTTTACTAGGAAGGTACCTGACACAACATCGGGGTCCACCCTAGCCTCCTCCCGGGTCATAGTAAATGCTCAGGCTTTTGCCTTTGGCCCCTCCTTCTTAACCCCCTTCTTCACCCCGGAGCTCTCGGCCCTTGGCCTCTTGCAATCCCTGCTCAGATGGCCCTCTTCACCACAGTTATAGCACCTCATCACTCCACACTCCTTTGCCATATGACCAGGCTTCCCACATTTGAAGCAGATGTTCGATCCCCACTTACACTCCCCTGTATGTTCCTTCCCGTACTTACCACACCTCTTCATTCCCGTACCTGATGTTACTACCCTTCGATCATCCACCCTTACCCTCTTGTTATTTGGAGTGAAACCACCACGACCAAACCGCTTCCTATTCCAGTTCCTGACATCACCACCCTTCTTATTCACCTCTACCACTGCCACCTCTCTTTCATCATACAGCCTCCCTACCAGATCAACCACCGACCTAAAAGTACTTGGTCGGGCGGCGATCATGTGCTTGTGAATATCCGCCGGCAAACCCTAGATGTACCTCTTGATCTTCCTTGACACCGGCATCACCTAATCTGGCACCAGCCTTACCATCTCGTTGAACTTAGTCGTGTATTGCTGGTGTGTCATAGTTCCCGCCTCCAGCTGTAGGAACTCTCTCTCAATCTTGTCAAGCTCCCTGTGACGACAAAACTCCTCGATCTCCATCTTCTTTAACTCACTCTACCTCATTCTCCCAATCGCCCTGCTACCCTCGGCCTGACAATATTGTCCCACCAGCACAAGGCCTAGTCCACGAATGAGTGGGTAGCAAAATTCACCTTTTGATCCTCCCTACATTCGCTGATATCCAACACAGCCTCCATCTCCCTCACCCATCGGTGAGCAGCAGCAGCATTCCCATTACCATCGGGGGCTTGCATCTTTGAAATGCCCAATAACTACACCCCTTGGCAGTTTCCTGCACCGCTTCCTCTTCCTCTTCGTCGCTGGAGACGACCATCTCGGTTTCTGGTTGCTCCCTTTTACCTGAACCTCTCCCAACAGTCCTCCTCCTCTCCTCCTTCTCTTTCTTTTCATCCACCCTCACAGCACGAATAACCTCGATCACCACAGACGGCAGGATCGTCTGCATGACCTAATGAACTTCCTCCACAACTGCCTCTTTCACAGAGGCTCTCAGATTAGCACTCTCATCACCGCCTTCCTGGTGATGAAGCTCGGGCTCTGCAGGAGCCGTCTCACCAGCCTTAGCCTTGTTCCTGGTGACACGTGGTCTAGCACCATGACCACCCTGTACACCACCTCGATAAGCCCTCGAAGATCTACAACCCGCCATCCTCTAAACACTATAAGATTCAAACACCAACACGATCATTCAAGGTAATAGCTCAGATTATGTCAAGTATAGTAAGTCCCTAATTACAGTGGCCAGTTGTGATTAGCCACTTACTTTACTCTTCATCCCCCAAGCATTTCCTATCCTGACTACATCAGTATCCAAATCTACTAAGAGCACATAAATCAGATAGCACGCGCACATAATACTGGTTAACCTTAAGAAAATAAATTACCTGATGGCATGTAGCTACTTGGGCTGGCATCCTTCTATTCGGTCCCATTCTCAGTTTAAGTTTAGGTTTTGAAAATAATTTACCCCAATTCTCTTAAACTTTGGCTCTGATACCAACTTGTAAGGCCCCGTTCCCGGAAACCCCACAGTTGGTCATTCACAACAACATTTATATCAAAACACATTAAGATTTATTAAATAAATAAAACATTGCAGTGGAATAATTCATCAAAACCATTTTATGCTTTAATAAATACATTTGCCAAGTAATATATCGTCGTTTAAAAGATTACAAAAGATCACTTAGTTGTATTACAAAACAACATCATTATTATTGCATGAGACGGATTCCAGTCCTTGCCCGCCAAGTAGCTTCACCCCCGTGCCATCCTCAGCAACAACATTACCTGCCAACTGAAAATGCATAAAAAGTCAATGTTGCTGAGTGAGTTCTAGTTTTAAATAATAAAATATTTTACTTTTAGTAAAAACCTTTCCTTTACATTCATTCGTGATCACACAACATACATACATCTTGATAATATAATTATTATCTTTTATCATCGTTCATAATCGTTCATTTCGCACTTTTTCATTATCTTTCACTTCTATCTAGATCCTGTCATAAGCTATTCCCCATCATTAGGCACGAAGCCACCTTAGTCTTGGGGGTCAAGCGACAAGGATCCCGTTTCGCACGTATAGATCAGTCACCAAGACTGACCCCCCTGTGTGTATACCCTCATGGATTAGCCAAGATCGCACGTTACATCGCACACAGTTGAGCTAACAAATCTTCAATGCGTTGTGACCTCTTTAAATTTGCTTGCAAGACTTTCATTCATTTGTTATGTTCCACTTTGTTAACGTTGTCTTCCTCTTTCATTATATAATACTTTACATTCATAAGCATAACACTCCACGTAAAGTCACATCATACATAACATGGGACAACATCATCAAACAATGCATACATATAAACAAGCATAATCCACCATAAAACATTATTTCTTAGCACTTAAATTCTACTTCCCCAAATCTCAGAAAATTCTAAGTCCTTATGGAAATGCTGATGAGCAAACCAATGCAGATGAATAGACAAATGTGGATGAACAAAAGAAATGCGGATGAACAAATGCGGATGTTCATACTCAGAAATATTCTAAGTGTCAGGAAATGCATATGAACCAAATGCGGATGACTGAAACAAATGCGCCTAAACACTATTGCAAATGCGCATGAACAAAAGAAATGCGCATGATCACTGTAGCAAATGCGCCAGAACAAAATACGTATGCAAATATTCAAATCTAAATGCGGATGAACTAAATCAACCTGCAGTTGCAACTTATGCTATATTCAGTTCCAAATCCTCATTCTTATACATTCATAGCCTAGGTCTAGCATGCTAAACACTTAGAACAAGCATATAATCACAGAACTCGATCAAACATTCAAAAACACACACCCACACACACAACAGATGCAAAAACACAGATCAGAGCATACTGTCGGTTGTAAAACAGTAGGTACTATGCATTTCAGCCCCAAACAAGTTTAAAAACAAGTAAAACCGAGGATCTAGAACTCACCTACAGCAGCCTTCGAGTAAAACTCCTCCAAACTCGAGAGAACTTGGTGTTTAAACACCTAAACACACCAAAAACACACAACCGAACACAGAGGAACACATAAGACTCGGTCCAACGCTGAAAATCCAACAGAAACCGAACAAAACACACGAAAAGCTTACCTACAAGCCGATCTTCTTCTTCTTTCTAAAATCCGATGGAAAACTCTGTTCTTCTTTTGCAGCCGAAGCAGTTGGTGGAGCAGGGGAGTGGGCGGCCATGCCCACCTTTTAAACATAATTATAATAAAGTTTGCCTCTTGCACAACTTTAACCCCTTAACTTGGGTTATTTCACCTTTCTTTCTTTACACTTCTCTTTTCTGTTCTTCTTTTTTTTTTTTTAAATTTCCGGGTGTTACACTATTAAACTTTCTTTTTGCTCAATAGTCTTTTCAAACATGTTACAAGTGGAATTCTATCTTGTAAGTACGTCCCAATTCGGACCTAAACATTTGAAATTAGCGTCTTTACAAAACTTGCGACACTTACTATATCTTTGGTTATTGCTATAAATGTCACGTAACATTATTTTAAAACCATTTTTTGTTGGTTTAATCGTTTTTAAACCGTCTTAAACGGTTAAGTTTATGATGTGCGCAACACATCGACTATGAAAAAAACACACCGTCACAAATTGGTTTATATTTTAATTTTACATGTTCTATCGCCAGCGTGTTATTTGACGCACCATCAAAAGATATAGAAAAAAAAATTGTTTTCTAATTTATACGTTTTAATAAATTTGTTAATAAGATAAAACATGTTTTCACGGTGTGAGGATAATCAGACAATTCAAAGACAATCATACGTTTCATCATTTGCCGCGAATCGGGTTCAACCCAATGGGCGGTAACACAAATTTACGAGTCCGGTGAACCGTGAGGAGTCGACCAAACATCACTAGTTAAGTTAACACTGGTTTGTAAATTTTTAAAATAAGATATTAATTCATTTTTAGCTTTTTTCCATATTTTTAAACAATCTCTTTGAAGAGTAGCCCGACTTACATTGGTGTAACGTGATTGGAGAGTTTGTTGAATGAGTGGAGTCAAACGTTCGTTGTCGAAATATTTGAATGACAAGCTTTCTTGAATTACAAAATGCGTCATTTGCTCCCGAACCACATCAACATTATAAGCCCAAACATTTCCTTCGTTTGTCACCGAAGCTTGACCTTGAGACGATTCACCTTTCGACGCCTTACAATATTTATGCGCAATGTGGTTTTTCAAGGTTGTATTTACATCTTATTTGAAAAACTTATTGCAAAACTTGCAACGAGCTTTGTTCGGACCGCTAGCCATTTGATATAATCGTAATTCCACCATATTACGGGGTTCCTATTTGTAGGAAGGATTACTACCACCACGTTGCTTGAAGACGCATCACAACCAACGGATGATTGAGCACTAGATGTGGTCATTTGAGAGTTTTTTTAAAGCACGAAATTATTGAGCGATTTTGAGATTTTTGAGAGTAAATAGTGTTTTTAAGTTGTTATGTTTCAACCAAAACATCTAATACATATATATACTAACCTAATAGCGGTATAAGGGTAAAAACAACACAAAAAAGGTTAAAAAAGTCCCCCAACGGCTAAAAAACAGCTATATAACCGTTATTTAATGGCTAGATTTTGAAAACTGGTTTGGGAACCGGTTTCAAAACCGGTTTGTAACCGGTTTGAAATCGGTTTGACACTCCAAATATGTATTCAAACGGCTATATAAACCGTCGGTCCGGGTCGGTTCGGGACCGGTTTGGTCCAAACAGTTTTTTTCAACCGGTTTCGGTTTTTCTTAATGAACCGGTCTTTTTTACCACCTCTGATTGATGACACATGATGGCACTAGATGCAGGTGGTAGTTGGAGGCTTGTGAGGGAGTTAATGCATGAGCAAACGACTTTAATGTTTCCCAATCATGCAGGAATGGAACATGTTGAAACCTCCACGATATGGGTTTTTTCTGGCAAAAATATTAATCTATATATAATACTAATAAAGTAACTTAGGGGTACACTTAACACATTTCTAAACCCATAAGTTAATTTTTCCTGTCTATCTCTCCTCTTAAATAATTACCTAAATTAAGAAATATTAAATAATTTTAATTCTTTTTTAAATTAGTTTTTTTAATAAATTAAAAAAGATGTCGTTTATTAATGTTATTTTTAGAAAACAAGTTTTTATACAATTAATTTTTTTTAAACATCTAAATTTTTTTTAAACATCTAATTTTTTTTTAAAATTTAAAATATTTTAAAATTGGTATTTTTAAAAAGTAATTTTTTTATAAACTAAAAATAATTAAAATTAGGAGTTATAATAAAAAAAATTTAAAACTAACATTTTTAATACGATTTGTTTTGAAAAAGATGTTTAACTTTTTTTTGGAAAGAAAGTTTAAAAATAAAAGTTAGTTAAATAATATCATATCATAGAATATCATTTTATAATTAATAAATTTTATTATATTAGTATTTTATTTATTCAACCCGTGTAATACACGAGTTTACTAAAGCTAGTTAAATAATATTATAGTAATTAATGTGATTGTTTAATAAGAGAGATAAGCGAGAAAATGCTAGTGAGAAAATGATAGTAATTTTATTCAAAGTATAAGACACATACATAATATTTTAAGCATAGAGTACAAATTTTTTATGCACTAGTTCCACTTTTGCCCCTATTTAATTAAAATTTTTAATTATTATATTATTTAATACACATTATTAATACATTATTAAATAATATGATATTATTTAATTCACTTTATTATATTTTATTTGATTTATAATAATATGAACTGACATTTAAATTTATATTTACTAATTATATTTTTATAACTAAATACTATTTAAATAAATTATTATTTTATTTAAATATTTAAGTATATAACTTATATATATCTTCACATTTATAATAAATATAATACTAATATTTTTCTAGGGGTATTTTTTGAGTTTAATAATTTTAATATTTATCTGTATCTTTTATTATAAAACTGAAAGTAGAATAGAGTGATAATTTTACGTATGGATTAAGACACCTATATGAAAAGTCATGCTTAAATTTCAAAAAATTAATCATTTTATTTCATTTATGCCCTTACAATAAAGTATAACATATGATGCTTATAATACAAATGCTAAAGCATATACACGTGGCCACAAAACCGTCATTTACTTTCAATGCCGTTCATTCATTGCGATTAAGCACTAATCCCTCTTCTCTTTTCCCTTGCCGGTTGTTAACAGATCAATAACAATTAAGATGGTAATTTGTGATGACAATTTCTCCATTAACTTTTTATAATCTATGCAAATCACCACCGAAAGCTACCTCTGATAATTATAAAATCCTAACCTACATTCATAAAACTAAACCACCCCCCTCCCAAAAAAAAATCTAGGTAATAAGTGATTTTCTTCCACAAATATTACTCATACTTTCACTAATCTTGTTGGGATAATATAGTTGTCTTAAATACTTTTAATATATGTAATTGCTTTCTTTCATTCAATTTTTTAATAATTATATTTTGATTTTTTAATTTACATCATAACGCACCGAGCCGATATTGACTAAAATCGAATTCACAAAAAATTCACACAACAACTGTACCGCCGCAACGCGCGGATATTTTCACTAGTATGTTATAAGACAAATGAAACCAGGTTGATACCAATAACCAAATTTATAATTAATAATACGAAAGCGATTGCTATTTAAAAACCGGGTTTAACTATGGAGGAACCAAAAAAACCACATTATATTAGGAGTGACCTATGTGTGCTTTCGAAGTAATTAAAATGTCTAATTTCTATCGCTATTAGACATGTATGGAGTTTCTATGTTTATTTATTTGTTAAATTTCACCATGTTGTACAAATTACAACCAGTTAAAAAAACAATAAATAAATGTAACATGTAACGTGAATAATATCTTGTTGCACTTATTTTGTCAGCCAATTTTCCTATATAAAGCCAATGGTGTCTATCTATATTTTCAACAATCTCACCATCTATCTCTTGTAAAGATTTGTTTCGTCTTTGTGAGAATAATTAAGAGATCGATGGCTCTATCAGGAAAGGTAATCGGTTATGTAGAGATCAGCAAAACTGGCGATTTCTTTCACGACTTCTTGAGGCTCAACCCACACAAGTTGGTTGAAGCAACTCCCGATAGGGTTCATGACTGTGAGCTGCATGAGGGTGAGCGAGGGGCCCCTGGGTCAGTGTTCTCTTGGCAGTACACTCATGGTACATATCATACTTGTTTCTTCTTGATTCTTTTGTATCATTAATTTGGTTATATACTATATTATCATTATTAGTCCTATACCTATATAAACCATATATAGGGGCGTACACGATTCTATAAAGCTCATTTACTTAACGATTTTGAGCCCAAAGTTTGCATATCAAGATTGAGAAGCTTAAACGAGTCTGTTGGTCATATAATTTTATTTAATATCATAATATATATTTACATGATAATTATTATTTATATAATATAGGATGAATATAACTAAATATAATTCTAAATATAATTATAAATGTAAAAAAAACAAATTAACCAAATAAATTTAAAATAATAAACGAGCACTTCTACTTTGAAAAAGTACCTATGAACCGAGCTTCCTGCTTACATAAAGAGCTCTCAACGAGCCAAGCTTGAGCTCGAGCTCAGTTCAACTCATTTACACCCCTAACTTACATATGTGTCCTATTGATTGATGAGGTTTTCTTGTATTTCCGCATGAAAAAAGAGGGTAAGAAGAAAACTGCAAAAAAGATAATCGAATCCGTGAACGAGGAAAACCACATGATTGTGTATAAGATAGTCGGTGGAGAGCTAGTGGATGAGCTATACAAGAGCTTCAAGGTCACATTTCATGTTGAACCGAAGGGTGATCGACAGGTGGCTACATGGACCTTCGATTTCGAGAGGCCCGATACAAGTGTGCCCTATCCAACTTCTTTGATGGATTACATATGCAATATTACTAAGGATTTGGATGCTCATAATAACACCACCAACACCAAGTAGATCTACAAGCCCTGATCAAACATGAAATGGATGGATGTTATGCTTAATATGTGTTTTTAAATATGAAGAATAAATTAAGATGGTAACTTAATTGAAGAATAAAGTTAGAGGCGACATATATCACACGTCTGCTAGTTTGTGTGAGTGTATGTTGTTTAAATAAATGGCTTGTTATTGAATTCCTTTTCATATCATCCATGAATTTGCGATTTTCATTCAATTTATTTTACTACAATGGAAAACTCACGATACATCTAACTAACAATCGAAGCATGTATATAGAACTTGTGTTTACAAATGATCTTTAAAAGGTTATGACAAAAAATCGGTTTAAACAAAGCTTAAATTGATTTTTAACTTGTTTTATATATCTCCAAAGTATATTGAAGCAATACATGCCAAGATGGCACAAATGGTTGAGTTGAAGAAAAAAAAAACTATCGTGAATGAAAAATCTAGAAACATACATTTTAATGTTTAGGTTTTTTTTTAATAATGTTTGAATTGCAAATTTCAGAATTTCCTAAAGTATTAACATTCAGTCTCTTTCATTGTGTTGCTCTCTGCCTCTCCTTGGTTCATTTCAAACGACTGCAAAAAAGAAAACAAGAAAAAAAAGGTGTAAACCTTATGTGTTTCAACAATATAGTTTTTTTTTTAAATGGTTAAATGATCACAGACGAACCACTGGCCCACTTGATCATCATCTCCATATCTCGAGAACGAAACCGATATCAATCTCAGGAGGAAACTTATATTAGGTAAGAAAACTTTTTGACCCAACCTAGAACCATTTTTTTTTTTGTTAAAGGTGGGACTTAAACTCAAGGGTGATGTTATTCTAAAAGTGTATATTTGCTACAAAGTGTGAGAAGATACAATGAGACTAAAAAAGTCACAAAAAAAATTATATATCACAATCTAAATCGAATTTAGAAAAAGTACTTCGGAGTCTCTGTTTCTCTCGTCGTCCTCTTACAGAAAAAAAATAAAAAAAATAAAAAAAAATTTATTGTGTCTTTTATGACACAATGATATCATTATGTCTTTCATAATGACGTCATTGTGTCTTTCATAAATGACACAAAAAAAGCGTTAATTTTTTTTTTATTTTTTTTATTTTTCGTTTATTTTTTTTCTTAGTGAAGACGGCTAGGGGAACAAAAGCTCGGAATTACTTTTTTGAAATTCGATTTAGATTGTGAGATATAATTTTTTTGTGACTTTTTTTGACTTATTGTGTCTTTCCACACTTTGTAACAAAAATACACTTTGTATTTGAACCTCTTTCTAAACTCAAAACCTCCTTTTATTTTTATGAAGTCTTGGGGTACCTCATATTAACCATTTTAACTAAAGATCATTAGTTCTAACAACAATAGTTGGCCAAAGAAAATTAAAAAAAAAAAACACCTCATTTAAAAAAAAATACAAGACCTCCTACGTACTATAAGGAAGACATGGGCATCCCCACTACTCTCTTATTTGACCCATTAAACAAACATAAAATAAAAAGCTAAAAATTAATAAACTTGAAATAAATGACTTAGAAATAATGCAAGTGCATAGACTTATTCCTGAATCCTAATACGTATCAAGGTTTAATGGACTCTTATTTTCTCTGTGTGGGCTCGGTATTTTCTTTAATTAATTGGACATTTGGACTCACCTTTGTTTTTTGAGTGGGCTCTCTCACCCACCAACCAAAAGATAACTTTTCATATTCAATTTTTTAAAATAGTGGTATTTGATTTTTGTATTATTTGGATTATATTTTTAAATCATCTAAAAGTTTCATTTAAAAATATTAAAATTTCCTAGTTCATTTTTTTATTAAATAAACTAGCAAATCATAATCAAGAACATAACAAACACAGCTGCATACATAATCTGAAATCAAAAGAAATCAAAATATGAAAAGCAAACCGAGCCAATTAAGGCGAATACACATCTACCAAATGATAGATCTTCACTCTGTGCTGCAAGATATCTTCGTCTAGGCTTACTCTAAAGTCATCGCGTGATCACTTGTGGTCCAAAATTATTCCCTGCTAATAGTCTTGTGCGTAACCCCCTCTAGTTGTCAACACCCAAGAAATTAGGTTTATTCCTCTTTTTGATCTTCGCTGCGACCAATCCATTCGGCTTGTTTAATGTTTACACAGTACAGACTTCCAACTAATGGGCTTGAAATAATAGGGCTTCAAAAATAATTATCGTGGGCTTCACAATCTTGCTTTCATGTACTCATGTAGTGCTCTTGAATGGGCTTTCTTTTGAGTTTGCAGTTTTCGATCTAACTCCCAAGTAGACTTGGGCATAAAAACCGGGTTCGGACCCGACCCGGTGGACCCGACCCGGAACCGGGTACGGGTACGACCCGGTATATGCATACCCGGGTTGGACCCGAAAAAAACCCGTAGGGTTGGAACCGGGTATGATTTTCTAGAATTTCTTAGAACCCGACCCGACCCGGAACCGGTTGAACCCGGGTTGGACCCGGTTTCGACCGTTTTTTTTTTTTTTTTTTTTAAAAAGTGGCCGTTTTTTAACGGCTATATAGCCGTTACCTTCGATTTGTGACCGTTTTGTTGGTCACTTTTGCCCTATAAGTTAGTATAAATAGGTGTGGGTTGATATGGTTTAGTACTCAAGTCTCAAACGCAAAAATATAACAAAAAACGCAAAAAATACTCTCATTTACTCTCGTTTTACACGTTCACTCTCTCGTTTTACACTTTCACTCTCTTCAATCTTGATATGGCTCACTCACAATCTTCCGTTGGTCAAGGTTCGTCCAACGCTCCAACCGTCGTTCGTGTTCTTGCACACAATCGTGACATGGATGTTTGGTGCAATTGGGATATGGTTGAGTTGAGTGACGGGTCTGTAAAGGCTCGTTGCAAGTTTTGTGGAGCTTTGCTTGCTAAAGATTCTAACACGACTTTAAACAAACACATTAGCAAGAAGTTTTGTAAGTCATTGAAAAGTAATCCGGATTCGCAACAAACACAATTGGGTGGAGATGGTGGAATCTTTAATTACGATGTTAATACGGTTCGAGATCGAATGGCGAAGTTCGTGATTCAAGAAGCTTTGCCTTTTAGTCACTTCGACAATCCTCGGTTGACCAACTTAATTCGAGAGACGCTTCAACCTCGTTACACTCACGTAAGTCGTACTACACTTAGACGTTATTGTTTAAAATTATGGAAACAAGCAAAAAATGATTTAATTGTATTATTTGAAAATTTAAATACCGGTGTAAACTTAACTAGTGACGTTTGGTCGGCTCCACACGGTTTACCCGAATCGTACCTTTGCGTCACCGCTCATTGGGTGGATCCCAATTCATGGCAATTGATGAAACGTACGATTGCATTTGATCTTTTTCCACATCCACACACCGGAGAATTTTTGTTTTACTTTTTAGATAATGTAATAAGTACTTTTAAATTAGAAAATAAACTTTTTTCAATTGCATTTGATAACGCCTCTAACAACACAATCGCGGTTGAAAAATTAAAATTAAAATATCTTCCGATTGCAAACGGTGATTTTTTCCATACTCGTTGTGTTGCACATATTATTAATTTAGTAGTGCAAGACGGACTATCCGGGCAATATGTTAATAACTTTATTACATCTTTTCGATTTATGTTACATGACGTTTTTAAAAAAAGTAGAAGAAGATATCAAGATTATAAACAACTTTGTAAGGATACGCACTCTAGATTTTTAGGTCCTAATTGGGATGTACCTACTCGGTGGAATTCGACTTGTCACATGTTTGAATGTGCTTTAAAACAAAATGGCACTTTGAAAGTTTTTCATAATAGTCTTTCGGATAATGGTGAAGCCGACCCATTTCCGGATGCGGGTTGGGAGAATCTTCAACGTCTATCCGAGTTTCTTGAGGTTTTTAAAAACTCAACAACAAAATTATCGGGAGTTTATTATTCCACTAGTTATTCGGTGCTTCAAGAACTATATTTTATGTCTTTGAATTTTAAAAATTTTCAAAATAAAAATAATATGTTTATTCAAAAGATAGAACCAATGAAAGAAAAGTTTAAAAAATATTTTAAGGACATACCATCCGTTTTTACATGTGCCGCCTTTTTAAATCCGTTTCTAAATGTTGCGGGGGTTGAATGTTTGATAGATGAGATAAATGACAATTTGGATATGCATGACGAAAACCCTGATTTTTCAAACGAGGCAAAAGAAAATTTTAATCATAGTTTGAAAACAATTTATAATTTTTATTTAAATAGATATGGGCCTAACGTAAACATAACCATGCCAAGCGAATCAACCTCAAGTGCTAGTACCTCGTTTAAAGACCCTGTTTTGACTATGTTGAATGTTGTTCGGGATGTGACGGCTAAACGTCAAAGGGGTAACACCCCAACAAGTGAGCTCGGTAGATATAGTGGAACGGATTTTATTTCCACTATGACTACCGAAGATTATCGTGCATTCGATATTTTGGCTTGGTGGAAAGGAAAAGAATCTCAATCTCCGATTCTTTCTGCTATGGCCCGTGATTTACTAAGCGTCCAAGCTTCTACGGTAGCTTCGGAATCTGCTTTTTCTCTTAGTGGCAGGGTAATATCATTACGAAGAACAAGACTAACTCCGGAAGCAGTGGAGATGTGCATTTGTTTAAAGGATCACTTAGACGCAACGGATCGTATACAAGACCAAACAAGCCTCGAAGACGAGATTACACTCGAAGCTAAAGTACATGATGAAGAGGTAGAAGACGGAGTATCTTCTGGCATATCCGATGAAGAATTAACATTTGATCAAGCATCTCGTAGTAGATAAAATTAGACGATATTGTTATTTTTAAGTTGTTTTAATATTATATGTCTTTCATGTTCTTTTTAAATTTCTTTGTCATTCAAATGTTTTATATAAAAAGTATTTAATATTTGTATATTATAAGTGTAACATTTTCTGCTCAAGATTTGTATATATTTATATATTAAGTTGTTTAAATTTTTGTCATTCAAATGAACCTGGTTAGGAAAAGAAAAATAAAAAGAAAAAAAAGGAAAGAAAATATAAGAAAAAAAAAACATAAGACCCGGTGTTCGACACACACACAAGAAAAGAAAAAAAGAAAAAAAAAAAAAGGCAAAAACCCGGTTGAACCCGGGTTTCATACCCGAACCGAACCCGACCCGACCCTACCCGGGTATACCGGGTAAGGTTTGTATCTCGCTGAACCCGACCCGGGTTCGTACCCGGGTTCACCAATACCCGGGTACAAAAAACCCGGTTGGGCCCAAACCCGGTTTGTACCCGGGTCCGGCCCAAACCCGTTTTGTGCAACTCTACTCTCAAGTAGAGGTGCACAAACGAACCGGTAACCCGAACCGAAACCGAACCGGTTTCAACCCGGTGG
Organism: Flaveria sonorensis; assembly: GCA_025506505.1. Lineage (NCBI taxonomy): Eukaryota > Viridiplantae > Streptophyta > Magnoliopsida > Asterales > Asteraceae > Flaveria > Flaveria sonorensis. Next base: position 2,690,576 of record CM046434.1, read on the forward strand.
TAGGCCAAACCGGTTTCAACCCGGAAAAAAACGGCGGTTTGGGACCGGTTTATATATTTAGAGCCCAAACCGGTTTGGAACCGGTTTATACCCAACCTGGTTTACGAACTGGCCCAAAAAAACCGGTTTGGAACCACTCAATAAATATGTTTATTTTTGTTTAAACTTGTATTCGTAAGATGTATCTTTTGTTTATTTAGAGCGCAAACCGGTTTGTTTAAACCGGCCAAAAAAAATGTTTATTTAGAGCCCAAACCTGTTTGTTTAAACCGGCCAAAAAAAACTTGTATTTGCAAGATGAATCTTTTGTTTTATTTAAAAATCCATATAAGTGTTTGTTTTAAGTTTATTTTTAATTTACTTTTTAAAGAAATACCACTTAATAAAAATATATTTATAGTTGTTTCATTTAATCTACTTTTAAGTAAATTGTATAATTTAAATATATTATTTATTGAAATAAAAAAAAATACCGGTTTGGGAACCGGTTTTTGGACCCGAACAGGTTAGGAACCCAGCCGGATCAGTTTGTATCGGGTTGGATTTTATTTGCACTAAACCGGTTTGGGAACCGACCCAGTTTTGGTCAAACCCGGTTCCAAAAACGTTGACCTGAACCCGGTTCGGGTTGAACCCGACCCGCTTCGGGAAAAAAAACCCGGTTTGCGCACCTCTACTCCCAAGTGGACTTTCACTCTTGATGCATTCAAGAGATCCGTCGGTCTCAAGATAAGTTAAAAGCTCATAACTTTTGCATGCGGTCTTAAGTTTTGTTAAAATATATGTGTTTAGAGCTTATGATCCATTGAACCCTATAAAGTATTAATATGAGCCGAATATGAGTAAAAACACTACTAAGAAGTTAGTAAAATGTACGGGTGATATTTATATATAATATGTATAATAAAGACCATATCATAGGTAGGTTACTAACTAGTATATATTTATCTACGTTTCGATCTTCAAAACCGACTCAAACAACTTCATATGTTTTTTTAACGGTAGACAAGCATCACATAGTACTCTTGTCATATAACTTGTAGCTTTTAAAAGACAAGCATGTCTGTCGATCACTAGAACCACAACATTATACATATGGTTAAACAAAAGCATTAAACATGTAATGAAAGGCAGGTCACTACTAGAAAACTAGATATTTGCGACTTAAATTTGCAACTACAAAAGTTCTTTACTAGCGTACTTTGATTATAAGTATGAAGAAAAAGAGATTAAGATGACAACACAAAGAACTTGTACATACTAACCACTAGTTCAACATCAGCTAGCAAACCTTTTTAGAGCGTTAACTTCATATATGAAACTAATTATGAAGCGGGTTTGGACCTGTGTGAATTATTCTCTTTTCTTCATAATAAAAGTTTTCTTTTTCATCTCCAATTTTCTGTTTACTCGAGGCTGAAACCGCTGCATGGAACCATGGCGTTGCTGACTCTAAAAATACATCTTTCTGGCTAGAGATTACGCGACTTTGATGGTGACGATAATAGGTTGTTGATTGAGACGAATGAGCGAAAAGTAAGAGTACCCAAAGGAGGAGAAGTGGAGTGTGTGGTTTGTAAAACCTTTTTTTCTTCATTCTTCCTGTTGGTCTTCCTACTACCTTCTTCAGACAAATGTGAGCCATTTAAAGTTGCTTATTGTCATGATGTATTAGTGTGGTTATATATTAGTGTACTTTATGTACTACAAGTTGGATTGGAGAACAACAAATTGAAAGCAGATAGTGAGAGCTTTGACATGTAAAGGATAAAGGGGATTGGTGTTTCTTATCATTTGTTATGTTACAACACAAACTAGAACCTAGGGTATTCTAGGGTGTGTTTGATTAACAAAATTTAATAAAACTGTAACCTGAATTTTATTTTTAGTGTGTTTGATTTGTAGAACTTTTTATAGTTGGAATATGAATTTCATTTATAATTTGTTTGGTTAAGAAATGATGAAATTAGTAATTATTTCAATTAATTCCATGTAAAGAAATTCATGTCTATAAAATTATGAAAGAACTAACTTAGAAATTAAAATCTACGACCCCTCATAAATTCACTTAAATGCCTCTTGTCACCGCCACCCCACCATCATGTCATTGCAACCTCCACGCCACTACAGTTGCAACCATTGCCATCCCCGAAAAACAATAGGTGGTGGCAGCTGTGGGCACCAAGTGCGTTGGGTAACTATGGAGAGGTGACATGCAGTGATGGTGCGGCGACAAATAGGTAGTGGTCGTAGTGAAGATTCAATTTCTTTGTTATTGTTTTGTTACCGAAACATATTACAAATTCAAATTGCTTTGATATGCTCCAGTTTCTTTAAATTTAAAAAAATTAATTTAGCAAATTTCACTTTCAAATTCAATTACTTCATATCCCAATTACATTGACAATTTAAAAGATTTCACAAACCAAACGCACTCTAGAGATATATAATAAGGAGAGCTGCAATCGTATACGTGGCCACCTTTTCATCTAATTACCCATTGATTTGCATTAATCAATGGTTCATACATTATCTCTATTTTATCCTCCGTGTATATATCATTAAAACTAGTCCATGATACTTTGGGGACAAAAAATAAAGTGAATGTACTTTTGGTTCTAGCATTCAAATCTTCATGTACTATACATCCATGTGTGTAATAAATCAAAAGGTGTTCATTTATGTAGCTTACAACTTTAAGCAAAAGAGTGTAAAAGAGGGAATTTCCAACATAAATAACTGTTGTCTACGGGAATGTTTGGAAGCATTTTTAGCATGAAAACGTTATGAAAATGACCTTTGAAGAGGAAACTTTGTAGCCGATATGACATTACCATTGTCCATTGGATTGATAATTAATTTTTTAACTAACTTTAACTACTCATATTTTCAGTATCACATAATAGTTACATTATTACCTGGGATTGAAACCATGACTTTTATCTTAAGAGGTTTGTGCGTGTAAACTAGATCTACAATGGTGATAATTTAATTTATATGCAAAGTAATCTATCTGTTGTTTTCTAGGCTTAAGAGTATTCAATGTACAAACAAAATTGTAAAGCTTCTACCGTTAAAATATAGTTCCTTTTTCATAAATTTATTTTTTATTTTTACGGTTTATCTCAATGGATTTAACATAAACTTTTGTTACTTGGTGTTTAGCAGATATAATAAGAAATTCTTAACACTTAGTTGTCATATGAATATAGACTATAGTGTTGTGTAACTAAATAGAATATAATTTCCAATGAGTCGGGATCCTATGATGATATAAATTATCACTTATTTGATGATTTTCCATTTGCCATGTGTGGTGACGTTAATCCTGGAAGAGTAAAGGGTTCCAAGTAAAGTTAGTAGGTTCTCCTCCACACCAGCTCCTGTGGTTGAATTCTGACCATCTATGATCTACTGTAATGTAATATCTTCCTAAGCATATAACAAAGAAGATGCGTTAAGGCACCATAAAGGAAGCGAAAAAGGGTTATCCTTGTAATAAACCCTCGACGTGAGGATCAGTATGGACCTTGAGGAAGAAAAAGTCTGTGTGTTTTGGTGTGAGAGTAAGTGAGGATTGAGCGAAATGCTTGTCACTAGTCTCTCATATTTATATCGTATGTATTAGGGTTTTCTTACGAGGAATTTTTGGGTTCCGCTAGGGGATGTTTTCTTATCACATTGTAATATGATTTGTGAGAATGGCATATTCTACATTGCGCGTTCCCTATTTCCCTACATCTGTTTGACGGGTCTAACAATGGTTAGAAATAGGTGCCATGATTGGTAAGGACAGGTTCTTATGTCCTCTTGTTCCCGAGTGTCCAACTAGATTTGTGGTTTATGTTTGATGGGTATTTTGACGGGTCGGATCTTGAACATTGATTGGCCCTATACATGTGCAATTGGTTCGATTAAGTTAAATATTTTACAAAATTCTTGATCTGGCCATTGGCAAACCCCTTACTCTCAACTTGCACATATTTTACAAAGAAAATTTTGGTATTTGAAATCGAACCACTCACGAAACATAACCTCTATTCTTGCTCAAAGCAACCCATTAGTCGATCATGCAACTTCAGACTTTTTCTTTTAGTTTTAGAAGCAGCCAAAAATCATTCGATATTAACCATTGATTGCATAAAGGAAGAGAAAAAACAATAGCACACGATTGATGAGATCAAAGGCCAAGATCGCGCAATTTTACCTATGTGTCACCCTCCTATTGGTTTTCACTCTCCAATATTGCTCTATTTTCAAATTTCTAAAAATAATTCAACAAAATAAACCATCAAAGTTGTATTTTTAGCGATTATTGCTATTTGCTAATAATTAATGGTAGTCTCTATGGAAAGTGAATCTGTACGTAAAGCATGGGCCATGAAGTTGATGCATCACAGATCTCTGTCTGTAGAAAAGTAACAAAAGCAAATTTTCAGTTTTGAGCTTATAAATGTTGTACTTCACATCTAACACCAATCTTTCATCTTTAGGCTCGGTTTCGGATATGGAATGTTGGTCCGGTTCAGTTTGGTTACGCACTTACACACCCCCTTTACCAAATGATTGTATTTATAAAGGACATAAAACATGTGTTCAGGAGTCCTTAAACATCGACTAGAATATCCGAAACAACAGATGCAAAGAGTTGCTAAAAACATGTTCCATTTGTGAAATAACCGAGGTGTGTTTAAGGTACATAAAGAGGCTCAGGATCCACATTCCTTCGAATCCTGAAACCGAAAAAATAACACGTAAATGCACGATGATTAACCAGGACAAAATAGTATTTTCAATTAAGACTTTGGGTTCTAGTCAAACCCCACAACTATGACCCATTCTTTTCTTGTTGATTTGGGTGACAAAAGTTTGTACCATCAATTTGGGTGTACTAAAATTATAGTGACGGGTCAATCTGGATCATTATTTGTTATAACTTAAAATGGTCCAAATGGGCTAGAACTACACGCCACCATTTTGTCCAACCCCCATTACCACCATCCCCACAACCACCACCCCGTCCCCCCCTCTTCTTCTTCTAACCACCGACGATGCAGGTGCCATCTGTTGTGTGATAAAAGCAAATATAGTGTGCACACCCATTTCAAGGCAACCCCATTTTGGTTAGCACCCATTGTGACCCGAACCCAATTACCTGAACCTGCTTTGACCAGTTAACCAAAGCAGACATTATACCAGGCCTAGCTTTGTTAGAGAATTATTAAGAGTTGATAAACATAAAGAAAAAAAACATGAAAAAGATGTACTAACCAGTTGTCTGCAGCCCATTTGCAACCATGAGTATCTACTACATGCAGGCTGTAAGCATGTCTTGATTTTGAGGATTGATTTTCAAAGCTGTGAATTATGAAATCAATATTAAAGTTATGATCAAAATGGAAGAAAACAGTAAAATAATTCTTATAATTAGATAAAATTTATTTCTAAATAATGACCTCTGATGGATAAGATCACCATGAATAAGAACCAAAGAGCCAGCTTTTACTTCAACAGGAACAAAATCTTTTTGGTCATAAGATGGGGATGGCTTGTCAAAATGAACACCGTTATCATCTCTGATAAATCGTCTCACAAGACCATCTGGTTTAAAATAATATAAACATACGCAAATGTTACACATAGTTCCACATGATTTAAAAAAAAAAAAACAAATAAGAAACAACCTTTGTGGGACCCAGGAATTGCCCACAAGCAACCATTAACAATTGTGGCATCTTCAAGGGCTAGCCATAGCCCAGTGCAACTTGGTGGATCGGTATACAGAAATGAATTGTCTTGGTGAGGGACAACTTCACCCCCAATACCAGGTTGCTGAAATAATAATTAGGAAACCAAGTGTTTAAGATCTTTATATAATACAATCTGCAGAGGCTTAGAAAATGCCGCTGTTGTTTAATAATACCTTGAATATGTACATTGATTGAATAATCACTGGCCTCTTGTATCCCAATGAGTGTAATATGCCTGACATTTTATCTGAGCATGAGACCTTTTTGAAAACAGGATCATGAGCATGTAAAGCTGCAACAAGAAAGATTATGTTACATTTTTAATGCAACACAGCAGCAATCCAAGACCTAAGGTGCCACATATGTAGCGAATAATACTCTTGAGAAAATTCAAATGTGGCACTTAATATCATGCATATATAAACAAATCTATTGAACTGCACAACATATGTATGGCCTAGTAATGGTTAAACACTGTAGAACACCTAGAAGACTATGATACAGAGAGGGGGTCTTAACTAGAGTGCGTAAGTCCATAAGAGTTGGTGTTATCAAGGGTGCTGTAGGACTTGCAGTTGAACATCCATACACGATTTAAAGAGCTCACGGCGTAATGTATTATACATAACTTCATTGCAAGTAGCAACAATGCTCAAAAAATGGTGAAGAAACTCATATATGAGATCATCAATTCATCATAGAAGAGAGTAAGAATAATACCATCCATAGCAACAAGGGAAAAGTTGTCATGGCCATGTCAATAAATAAATAAAGATGAGTAGGCATGGAATCATTGGTAGCACGCACAAGGCGCATGCTTAAGACCATCCCAGATAAAAGTCCAGAAAATCAGAAAACCCCAAAGGTTGATGTCATTTTATAAGAAACTTTCAGTTTTATATATACACACACTCATTTTTACATGCAATTTTTATAAAAATGCTTAGATTTATATATATACAAACACATTTGACCAAACTTCACACGTATTTGGCCAAAATTTTCAAGGTTTGACCGTAATTTCAAACATTTGGCCGGAATCTAACCAAAATGCGACCGGAATTTGGCCGGAACCAAGCCGCCGATTTGGACCGATTTGATCCGATTTTGTCCGACTAGGTCCGATTTTGTCCGACTAGGTCGGATTACCGATTTTATCCACCGATTACATGAAATCGCCAAGGTAACCGACCGACTAGCGATTAATCACCGCTTAATCGGCCGACTAGGCCGATTTTTACAACACTAGAAGCCGGTATGGTTCGATTATGGTTGTAAGTGTATATATAACCAAAATAACCTAACCAAACTGTCATTAAAACCAAACTTAATATTTTCTATAACTATTTATTATATGTAGGAAAAGTTTTGTTACAATTTTGTGTTATATATACTATATTACTTAGGGGCTGTTTTGTTGGGTCTGAATGACCCCATTCAGACATATATGTCTGACCCGGTCATACATACGTGTTTGGTTGGGACACGTCTGAATGAAAAATGCCTCTGAATCGTCTCTTATTGGGTCAGATTTGAGATACCATCTGACTGAGCTATGTCCGACGGGTTCACCATGTCCGAATCGTCTCTTCTTTGTTTTCACCATGTCCGACGGGTTCACCATGGCCGACCCTGCGGTCAACGGTTGAGGGTGGTGGTATCGCCGCCGTGCTATCTTGCGCGCTGGTCGGGTCTGCTCGAATTGGTATAGGGTCAGGGTCAAGGTCGGAGTCGGGATTGTGGGGTTGGGAGAAGGAGGAGATGAATAATGATACTGGCGGAGGTGGGTGACGCTTCGATGGTGGACAACGGGCGGCAGTTGCTAGCCAGAGTCAACGATTTGGGTGGGTCTAGGGTTTGGGGTTGTGGGGTGAGGGAGAAGGGTGAAGATCAGGTTTTTATATGGGCAGGTTTTTTTTTCCTTTTTACAACCAAACACACTTACTGATTTAGACCTCTTACTGGTTCAGACCTCTTACTGGTTCAGCACTTATTCAATCAGATGTTGCCAAACAGCCCCTTTCCCTTTACTTCTTCTCTATAAGATAAGAGGCTTGATGCTAGAGATATTAACTAAAACAACAGTTAAGCGAATTTAACAAAACCACCTTTCTTAATAACTGGACCATCTATAACCGGTGTCATTAGATATATTAACTAAAACAGGCTTAAATTAACCCACGTCAAAAGTTAACCAAATTTAACTAAACCACCTTTCTCAATATCTGGACCATCTGTAACCTAACCAGCTATGAAAATCTAAAACCCAAATATAGGTTTAACCTGGAACTAATTGGTCACGCTCTCCCCACTGTAGAGCCATGAAGAAAGGAGTTCTTCACATGAAGCTGGTAAGAAGACCAAGAGCAAAAACTACCAGACTAAGGCAGTAAAGATTGTAACTGGAACCGAACTAAACGTCTCATTCTTGCACTAGGCCACTAGCTACCAGAGGGTCCTTATAATGAGACACGGAGTGATCTATATCAAGCTTACGCTTATATAATCACATTCTCCCTGAGTCGTGACAGATCTCACAGAAGAGGACACATCACAAGTTAAAGATGCCATCATAACTCCTAGGTTGAGGATAAACTAGAAGAAAATGGGAGATGTGACCTAGAAAAGGAACATGATATCTAATGCCCCCAATGCTAGAAAGGTTGATGTCTAGAAGTCGGTTGAGCAATGGAAAACAAAGACTTAACTACAAATTCAGATTAATAGAAAACAAAGTTTTACATGCTTTCACCGCTGACAAGAGTGACAGAGCATACGAAAGGAGACATACATAGAAAATAAAGGTAAGAAGGTAAGAACCATAAGGCTCTAATACAAGGTTTGTATAAACTCTATGAAAAATACTAACACATGCGTGTATCTATCAATTAACGGCCCCATATCAAAACCTAGAAACGATAAAACCCTTGAGCCCATATGACTAATGGACTAACTAACGAGAGTAGCCTAGTTTAAGTTAAATTATTACACATACCATGGCCGACTTTGTTAATAGAAAGCTCCTTCGGTTGCTTCAATTTTCCATCATCATCAAATGCTTTTTCTGTCCAAAATTAAGAGAGAATCTTCAGCATATCATACTATTAAAAAAAAAGTAAGACTTTACTTTGAAGTTGTAAAGTTTTTCTCAATAGTATTTAGTAAAATCCTGCAAGTACTCTCTATCATAATAGAACTAAAAAATGTCTATTGAAACAAGTTAATACTTCATACCAATTATGATAATGCAATAATCTCCCTTTCTAGCAAAATTACAATCCAACATGATTACATTTCATGTAGCTTTCCTCTTGTTTGATTAACAGTCTAAAGTCTAACCTAAGAAATCAATCATGTTCAAGATATAACTTTGTACCTTCAAAGAAGAATGAAATCTTCTCTGCACTTTCATAGAAGTAATCATCACTTGTTTTTTGCTGAACAAAACAAACGATAAGCAATGTCTCAATTCGAGCAACTATAATTTAACGAATTCAACAACATATCCCCACAATCTCAATCGAACAACCTAAGTTAATTCTTCGAAACGCTAATTCAACACGCTACGTTACTGTCACTAAATCTGATCAAATTTACATGAAAAATTTAGCTTGAAACTAAAACAATTCTTCGACTTTTAGCTTGTAAATAATCGAATAAACCTGGTTCTTGGTTGAGAAAATTGACGCAGAGGAAGAACAATCAAAGCCATCAAGTAATTGATACATCCTCTTCCTTAAGGCCTCAACCTCTTCGGTATTTGAGAATGATTCAATAACCAAATACCCTGTAAAATAAGCTCATATCGAAATTTAAAGCGATTCAAAGAAAAAAAAAAAGTTAGGGTTTTGGGAAGAAGACGAAATTGATGCCTTGAGAATTGAAGAACTGAAGCTGATCAGAATTCAGACTTCCGATGATTCCCATAGCTGAACCTCTTCTTGTTCGACAATCAGCGATCGAGAAATTGACGGAGGATTTGTAGACTATTTTCCTGTTTATCTTCTTCAAAGTCGGTTTATGGCGGTTGCTTCTTGAATTCGGGTTAACCGAGCACCCCATTGGAGCGAAGTTGGTTGTTTTGTTATTTAACAAATTTGATTTTAATAATCTTAATTTTTATTTATTTACGATAATAATTCATGCTATTAATTTGATCTGTGTTAATTTAAATTTTACTTTTATTACCAAGGACAATTCTAATAACATAATTATTATAAAATTACACTCGGTTTGAGTTTATTATCTACTTGATTTCATTTGTATGTTATCTCATTCTGTTCATGATTGTTATTGTGAGTGAAATCAAGTGAGAATTAAGCGTAAATATGTGAGAATTGTGTTATTGGGTCTGCTATTGACAACAAAAGTAAAAGTTAAGAGTGTTATCGGCTAAATTAATAATATTGATTATTATCGACCAATGCGTAATAATTTGGATTAGTAAAATCCAATATTCCTTGTTATTTTAAAGGCATAAGATAAAATCATAAGAAACACTCTTCTACTACTCACAAAGTAGTGTAAATTCGTAAAACACTTTGTCTCCTTCCGGGACCTTATGCAAAATAGGTGTTAAATCAAACACCAGATACGTTTTTTATTCAAGTAAAACCATTCTATTCTTCTCATGAAAATATAATGAAATGATTGTTTAAAGTATCATGTTAGTGAATAGTTTATCTAATATTTTAAGAACAATGGTAGAATACATTAACTTTATCAATCGTGAAGTATAACAATTGTTGTATTTTATATAATATACAACTTTCAAACAATGAAAACCTATATTTAAGAACTACCAAAAAAAAAGTATATTTTATTATAACATGTTATTTATTTTATTTTAAAGTGTTTGGTATTATATTTTTATTACGTGAACCACACAACCAAAACCAGACCCAAAAATCTTTAGAGTTATAAATAACCGAACATTGGAAAACAACAATATTGACGGGTAAGAGGTTTTGAAACAATGTTATTTCCAATAAATCTTGAAAAGTCACTATGAATACAAGATCCATAACCATTTTTCAAACACTAGTGAAAAAGATAATTCCATGGAATTTAACAAGGGATCCCAAAAAATGTGGTTCCCAACATTTGTCACAAACATTTTGGTGTAAACGGAAAATCAAATTTACTCTATTGTACACAAACTAACATCAACAACCAGGTTAAACATATTTGCAATCCAGCTTGTCAATACAGCATCTCGATGAAGATCATAGATCGCGATCAAAACAATGGGCTTTTTTGTTTCTAATTAATGTAAGCGTTCAACTTCCATCTTTCTTTATCATTGTTGAAGCTCCAAAATGCTGATTAATCAAGCTTCTGAGGAGAAAAAATAAAGAATTTTCAATGTTAGCTCACAAAATGTGCACCCAAGAACCCATTTGACTTTGGTTGACCCGTAGAATCATGGTGTGGCTGCGGTTCTTGAATCTTCGGTTTTATTTGTATGGCACATGCAATTTGGACATGGGAATGAATATATTGAGTCGTTTGGCCTTTTTAGTTCGATTCCTTTTGAGTCGCTATGGGCCCGCATGCTTAACATGTGCCTTTTGAATGTTTTCCAGCTGGAACAATGATCAGAAGTATTATTGCAGTGAAATGATAGATCATTATACAGAACTTCACAAGTAATGTAGAATCCAGCAATGTAATTCAAAGATCAGAAATGAACAGTGTTTTATCACGAAGATAATCTATATCTTTGAATAAAATAATAATTCATTAAGTATTATTCAAACAAAAAATTAAGTTGAATGCATTAAAAATGATGGGTAATCCGAAGACGCCAGAATCAATCTTTGTTAGAATATTGGCCCAGAAAAATAAAGATAATACTCGGTATTTTGCGGGAACTACCACAACTATTTTTATTAATATGAAGAACAAAAGACCACACCTTAAACTCTATATAATGACCCTCTTTTATACTATTCCTAACCTTAATTACTATGAAAATACAGCTCTAACATTCTCGCCCTTAATCTTGATGTTGTACCACTTGGTCTTGAATTCCTGTCGCTGGAAGCATGTTTCTTCCAAGTTTGATCAATCATCGATCTTCAAATCTACTTCACATAGCTTCGGTTCTGTTTTCTTCCTTGCCTGCAGCCTTGCAAACCTGCTATCACAGCAGCCCAACAATCTCACTTCCTAGCAAATCACTTGCCAATTGTTTCCTTTGATAAACAGCAACAAGCTCTTCTAGCCTTTTGCTTGTCTGAGCTATTCTCCTCACAACCTGTGTCACACAGCTTGTCTCATATATGAATAATCCCTCACAGATTAAATCTTCTCGGTAGTGACCTGAATCGCTCAGGTTTTCTTCACTTCTGATCGCAGCTTCACACAACCTTACGTTCTGCCTCACATAGAACCCAATCTGTCTCGCACAGATTTTCTGCAATCTGAATCACTCATTTTTCCTTCTGCAGTTGGATCACACAATTGTTCTTCCCCTTGGATCTGCTCAATTGACTTGTTTGAACATATCACAGGTTCGGGCTACGATTAATCTCTCACAGATTCAATCAGGTGGCCTCGTTCTTCTTCGCAGCTTGATCATCTTTCTCCTCGTCTTCACATGCTCAATCTTCTTCCCGAATTCGTTCCCCTCGCTCTGATACCAATTGTTAGAATATTGGCCCAGAAAAACAAAGATAATACTCAGTATTTTGTGGGAACTACCACGACTCTTTTTATTAATATGAAAAACAAAAGACCACACCTTAAACTCTATACAACGACCCTCTTTTATACTATTCCTAACCTTAATTACTATGAAATCACAGCTCAAACACAACTGGATAACAACCCATTCACAGCCAAACTATTCAATACTTTCTTAATATTTACCTTGACTAACATATTCTACATGTTAACTAATTCCACCCTCATCTTTCTTGGTTCACCCGTATACACCCTTGAACATCAAGATTAATTTCTAACAATCTTTAATGTCTTTCCAGTTGTTGTGAGGGTAGAATTGTCAAAAGCAAAAACTTGAGGTGGGCAAATCAACTTTGGTGCCTCCCATTAAAACTAGAGTTTGAGCCACTTTCAAGTTTCAACCTGTTTGACCCATTCCAGTTTCAAGTTTTTGAATTGAACCGTTCTAGTTTCAATTTTTTGATTTGACCCAGTTGAGATAAAACACCCCGGATTGACCTATTCATAAGTATAGATGTATAGATGTATATATATATAGCTATATAATGTATATGGGAAATCATACCCGATTTTTAGATTATCAAAATGTAGTGCTAACTTGCGTTTGTCGGGCCTGATTGTCTTGGAATGTCCATTAAACATATATCTTCTATGTCCCAACAAAAAATGAGGAAAGTTTCCACCTTGAGTTGTAACGAATACTTCACTATGGAGACAAACAGTGTAATCTATAGCAGCCATTCTGGAAGAATAGTTCTAGAAACAGTAAAAAGAGTCGGTTCAATATAACTAACCAAACATTAAAATGGTCGAAACATAAAATGAGAGTAGAGATATCGGGTCAAACCTTAAACGGAGCAAGTTCCTCAGGAGATGCGAGCATTTCTTTCGTCTGTAAAAGAGGAAACATTTCTAGAAGTGGAGCCATGTGTCTCTCAGAATCGTATATTCTTCCGGAAGCTAGGAATATAGATGTACCATTATCAAACCCCATTCCTCTAAGCATTAACCCCACCTAATAAAAACATGTATCACAGGTCAAACGGGTAAGTAAAATTGAGAAGAAAAAAATGACCCAGTTCAGGTTATATTTCGTCTCCCATGTGTCAAATAGCAAAAACTAATAAAGAAATAGCTAAAAAGGAAATGGGTCACACGAACATTTCAAACCCGTCAAATTTCATCCACAGTGAAGTACTGATCTAAATCGCTTTATATAAAGAACTATTTTTGCTTTAATAGTAATAACACAAGTTATCTATAAATTATTTTAGGATTTGAACAAGCTTGTGTTTCAGGTCAACTCAACTCAACCCAGCCTAGTTAATACACTAGCTATCTATTGAATGTTTAAAATTTGGTCAAAAAGTGTTTCGGTTCTGCCCAGCCTGGCCATAGTTCATACAGAGATTGTCTGTAGAAAATATGTTCAAATAACAAGTGTTTGGGGTCATCCTGAACCATACCAAAAATTTAGTGTTTTTTTTCATTTTGCAAATATAATTTCCAGTTAAGAAACATACAGAAAAGGAAAGGCTAAAAATTTACCTCTAGAGGTGTGAGGGGGCACTTTCCATTTACCCTGTTCGCTCCCGGTCGAAGAACTCTACCAGGCTTTGTAAATTTACCTTTCCACCCCCTCTCCCTGGCAGCTATCATATCTTCTCGTTCTTTTGCTCCACCATCATACACACAACAAGAGAAAGCAACCATGTCCTGTAAACATTTCAATTACATATTAATCCAACAATATAAAGAGCCAGTTACATAAATTGTCCCTAAGGTTTATTAGACATTACATTACAAATTTTATCCCTGACATTTTTTATTACGAAGATCATTCCTAAAACTGGAACTTGTAGCACTCATTCCCCCAATAATGGATGTCCATTTAAAAGGGTTGTTAAAGTCACTTTACCATCATTTGCCGCATGTAAACTTTTTAACAGCTCTTTTGAAGAGGCATCCATTTTAGGGACATGGATGTTACACCTCATAAGTTTCATTTTTAGGGGACAATCTACATACGAAAAGAAGTTCGGGGATAGAAACCACAATTTCATATAAACCACAGGAATATTTATGTAAGTTACACTTTCTATAAATTACACCCCTATATAAATTTTCTACTCTGATTTATAAAAGAATTGACTACGGACCTCCTCAAACCGTAAATGAACAGAAATGTATTTCCCGCCATTCTTTGCACTGTGCTCCTTCATTCTTGAAACTAATGTTTCTCCCATTGTCAATAAAGGATTTGAAAACCGTAAAGCTTCATAATTTGCCAAACAACGAAGCCGTTGGACTTCAGGGGGCGCATCAAATGATAATCGGTTTGCAAATGGAGAAATCCTTATGAATCTGAATAATAAAGGGAAAAAAATAATATTAAAAAGAAGTCAATATCTGAAAGTGGAATAAAATAAACTTACTTTTCTTCAAGAAGTCTAGGAAGAACTGTATCGCTGTAGTATTGAATGGGTGCCCAGGCCTTTATTCTAAAGTTGAATACATTGCTCAAATTGTAGTCAAATCTTTCCATTAGGTATCCAGGTACCGAGTTAACCACTCGTACGTCATTTTCCAAAGTTTTAACAAAAAAATCTTCATCGTATATGTCACTGAATTTGCTGAAATAACCAAGCAGAAAAATAATTTATTCAAGATTAATAAAAAAATAAAAATAAAAACAAAAAAAAAACTAATATGCGTTGAAGTTCCCATACCCACATACCTAGGATCTCTCCAGATGCTATGAAAATGAAAATTGGGAATGACAAGTGTCGCATTAAGATAGCCCGCCACAGCAACTGCATTGCAAATCTAGAGATAGAAAACTAATATGTGTTAATACTTTAAAAAAGAAACTATATAACATAAAAGGTATTTGAATTACCGATGTCCTTTGCTGATTTAAGCCACCATTTGCCTCAACATATATGTAGCCATTTGATTCTGGAAAGCCTAAGAAAACAATGTAATTAAGGAACTGAGAAAATGCCTTTTGTTAAAAGAAAAAAACATTTCAAGCCATTGTAGAAAACCGATATCAAGAAATTGTTCATGTTCCAAAGATGGAATGGTGTTGATACCTCCTGTAAACTTGTTTATACAAGGCCTCCAGTCTCCACCTTTAGCATGTTTCCATATAGTTGACATCTACATTAAAATTAGTGTTATATTAGTAATAAGTAGCAGAAGAGGATAATTGTTTAAGATCACACTTGATATATGCTATGCACCATAAATAATAGCAAAAATGATGTAAACAATAGGTTTCATGCCACCACCTTAGGTAGTTTATTAAGACCTGTATAGTTGACTCTGTGAATAGATATCCCTTGTACATAATAGATATGTTCATTTAACACACAGCATATACATTTAAATATGTAATTGTCAATACTTGATTACTTTGCACACAAACCACAAAACTAGAATCATCGCGAAGAAAGTATTAAAATCCCTTGTGATCCACAATCTTATTGAAGCTAGACACAGATACACAACTAGCTCAAACTTCAAAGAATAAACACTAATTTGAAATCCTTGTTTGTGAATTTAGGAAAGAAACTTAAATTTCTTTAGTTATGGTTCCAACTTCCAACTAGGACAAATGTTAACGATGTGTCAAAATCCCAAGTTTCCATCTTTCTATAAAAGAAGCAAGTTAGCTAAGAAGCACAACCACATTAGACAATCAAGCTATATTTACTATGATACTATTCCACTCTAAAAATGGATTCAAATTGACGATGCATATACTGCCTACTTAGAGTATGACAACATGAACCCTCTAAACCCTACTAACTACTGATGCAACATTGTCAAGTGGATAGCTTCACAACAACCAATTACACCACTACACATCATTTTCTGAATTGAAGCGATCCCAAAAGGCAAGTAACTCTTTAAATCCTAAAGGCATCTGGATATATATCAAGTTCCTAGTTCCACTCTAAATTAATCGCAGATATCATGAGTTTAGAATACATGTAATTTCCATTTCCAACTCACCAAATCTATGAACATTGTGAACTTACAATCTCCATACGATCATACCAATCAATACTTCTCCACACCTATTGTCAGCCCTCAACCAACAAAAAAAGTAAAAAACTTCTAATTCAAACTATCATGGAACAAGAAGCTTAATCAATCAATCTTCGCTCTTCTCTTCCTCAAGCACCATAATTTCAACTTACCAATGGTGATCTGAACCCAAAACACCTGAATTCAATCTTACTGTTAGCACAGATCTAGTCAAGGTAACTGTAACTATATCACATCTGCCTAATCCCTCACTTCCAATCAGTGCATGGGTAAAGCACAGTTCTAAATTCAACCTCTTTTAGCATATCTATAGATTTCAAATTCCTCATAGCATAATCAGATAAATTAGTATTGTAATCAACTAATTGCTCACATCATCAAGTAAACATTGCTCAAGTATGTCACAAACTTGCACCAATTCAACAATCAAAACAAGATCTTAATATAAAACACAATCCACATCAAATTAGGGCAAACTTCCGAACCACTAACCGCATCAGAACTCGAATTATCAGCATCCATCTCATGCCGAAGCTTCGCGTAAAGCTCCGGGCTCCGGTACACCGAACCAGGAGTCCTCCGGGCCTTAATCACATCCGGAACAACATCAAACGACACCGTTCCCATATAAAACAGCATACCGGAGATGTACAGCAGAGGCGCAAAGAGGAAAACCCCTTGGCGACGTAATAAAACAGATAACACGATCCACGCGACACGCTGCGCGATTGAACGATTGGAGACACCGAGAGCGAATCGGCCGGCGGATTTTCCGGCACGCGGATGCCGGAGACGAGGAGATCGGAGAGGCGACGCCGGCGGCGACGGTGTGTTGTGTCCGCTGTTAGGGAGGCGGTTTTTGGCGTGCATTGCTCAGGCGGAAATCACATTATAGGTGTAGGATTCCGAACAGATAGTTCGCCGGAGATATAGATACAGATGTGGAGATAGAGATAGAGATAGAGGGGTGTGTGTGTCTGTGTGTGTGGTGTGTGTCTGTGTGTGTGGTGTGTGTGTGTATCAGAGAATGTAATGTGTGTGAAAGTGGAGGTGAGAGAGAGGGAGATTCGAAGAGTGTTGATGTGGTGGAGAGCACGTGCACGGCGGAGGGACGGCGGAGGACGGTGGCCGGAGTTGACGTGGGTTGCTGGAGTCGTGTTTCGTGAGGAACAAGCGTGGTTTGCTCCTTGTGTTACTAATTTGGTTTTTCTTTCTTCTCTAAAATCTAAATCATTTTATATCACGAAAAAGGTTCAAATACAAGAATTATTTTTGTTATAAAGTGTGAGATGACACGATAAATTAAAAAAAATATAAAAAAATTATATCTTACAATCTAAATCGAATTTCCAATAAGTAATTTCGAGCTTTTGTTCCCCTAGCCGTCCTCACTAAGAAAAAAAATAAATGAAAAATAAAAAAATAAAAAAATTAACGTTTTTTATTGTGTCATTTATGAAAGACACAATGACGTCATTGTGTCATAAAAGACACAATGAAATTTATTTTTATTTTTTTATTATTTTTTCTAAAAGAGGACGACGAGAGGAACAGAGACTCCAAAGTACTTTTTTTGAAATTCGATTTAGATTGTGATATATAATTATTTTTTTTTGTGACTTTTTTAGCCTCATTATGTCTTCTCACACTTTGTAGCAAAAATACACTTTGTAGAATAACCTCACCTTTATATCATATCTAATTAAAAAATTGAAAAACTATGTTTCAATTATTGTTTTGGAATTTGGAACTCGACACTCGTCCAAGTGGTTAAAGAGATGTATTCAAAGTTTGAGTTTGTTTCGTTAAAAGATTTTAAGCTTGAGTTGTGTACTCGAGTTTAGAACGTTTTATCATGACTGTGGTTTATTGAAAATAATAGGTTTGGGTACTAAAAGTTTTTGTAACAGGTAGGGGTATTGTATTTTCAATTTGTAACAAGTTAAGGTATTAACACTAACAGACGTTAATTATTCTGTTAAATCTAAGGGTATTTTCGTCTTTTTACCTTACAGTGACTGTTTATGTCATTTAATACATAAAAAGGATTGTTTGTGTAATTATGTATATATATAGATATATATAAATGTGTGTGTATATATATGCGCAAGACACCTACTACTGGTTTCCACCACCTGCCACCACCACCCCTAGCCCTCACTGCCGGCACCACCACCCCAGCCCCCACTGTCGGCCACCACCCCAAGCCCCTACCGCCAGCCACCACTCCCCAGCTCCCACCGTCGGCTCCAACCCCTAGCCCCCGCCACCGGCCAACACCCCCACTCATCAAAAGGGTAAACCACTGCCATCTAGCCACCACCATCGGTCACCATCAACACCATTTCGTCCGCCCCACCCATTTGACAAAACCACCACAACCAATTGTAAGTACATCGTCGGTTCCCCCCACCTCAACTTTTTCTTAAAACCCTAAAACCCAATTAGGGATTCTTGGTTTTGGGGCTTGTATGAAGATGTGGTAGTTCAATGGAGATGAAGCGGCGGTGGATTGTGTGATGGTGGTAATGATGCGATAATGAAGATGATGTTGAAGGTGTTGTTGTTTCATTTAAAGAGCTGAAGAAAATGGTAGTGGTGAGAACGATGTGAGGGGGTGGTGACCGGCGGTGAGGGCTGTTGGTGATGGTGGTCGAAGGTGGGAGCTGTTGGTGGTGGTGGCGGGTGGTAGGGGCTGTTAGTGGTGGTGGCCGGCGGTGGTGGTGGATATATATATATATATATATGTGTGTGTGTGTGTGTGTGTGTGTGTGTGTGTGTGTTAAATTACACTCAGTCCCTTATATATACTAAATGACACAAATAGTCCCTATAAATACTTAGTAGTCCTTGTAAAGTGAAAAGACAAAAATACCCTTAGGTTTAACAGAAAAGTTAATGTCTGTTAGTATTGATACCTTAACTCGTTACAAATTAAAAACACAATACCCAAACTTGTTACAAAAAACTCTTAGTATCCAAACCTGTTAATTTCAATAAACCACAGGGACTATTTGTGTAATTAACTCTAAAAAATATACTAACGGCTATCACTTCGAATTCGAACTTGAAGACATCAAGCAAACGTAAAGAAATAAATAACGTCAATTATAACAGAATAAACTTAACAAAGGTATCGAATTAACACAAGCATTCACATAAATTATGATGTAATTTAAACAAATATATTTAAAACAATTTTTAATTATTAAAATAACTTGACAAATCAAAAAAGGTCAAATATAAAAACCAAAAGATTTTTATGGTGAAAACATAAAAACTAAAAAGTTCATTAACTATCTATTATGTAACTATATATAGTTATTATATAAGAAAGAATTATTATATTTATATTGATAATAAGTTAGTTTATTTTTATGAGTTTAGTCGGATTTATCATATATTTATGTAAATAATAACTTAGTTAGGTTTACGAGTCTAATCAAATTTATCATATGTAACTCAAGTTTCGTATGCTTATGATATACAAGCATATGAAATGATAAGTTAGTTTATGTAAAAATTATTATATTTATGTAAGTGATAAGTTTGTTTATGCTTGTGAGTCAAATCAAATTCAAAATATGAAATGATCTTTATTGAAGCTTTAACCGGATAAAGGATGCTCCCATGTAAAATACAAATGTTGTTCAAATAAAAATAAAAAAATACAAAGTAAATGAATGATTTGTGGTAAGTTTGAACTTGAGGCTTGTAATGTAAACGCTCAATCATCTCTTTGTTTTATTTGCATCTATAAATTAATAGGATATCGAGTTTAACTTCTTGTTTAATGTTAAAGAGACATTTACATATTTTCAATTCATTAATTATATATTTACCAAGTTAAAAAATCAATTACATTTTTCCGCTTTCTAAAACTTATATATCACATATTTATCCATTTTATTAAAATTAACTTATTAAATGATTATTCATTTTTAAATTTATTAAGATGAATTTACGTATTTTCCTTCGTAAGACCATAAATGACATATCAGAGCATTCTGTATTAATTAAAACAACAAAATTACATCTTCTAATTCAAAAGTTTGAAAAACTTCATTTCAAAACAACAATCACCTCTAATCAAAGTTACATCTTCGAATACCAAAAACAATTTTCAAATTTTAAACAATTACAATACTAAAAAAATTCATAGTAAAAAAGTAAGGATAAAATAATCTTTTAATAAGTTAATTTTAATGAAATGGATATATATATATATATATATATATATATAATATGTTTTACGAATGAAAAATATGTAACTGATTTTATGAGTTGAGGAATTATGTAATTAATGATTTTAGGGATGAAAAATAAGTAAAAAATCTCAATTTTAAATTGTTCATATTCAGTCAAGTGCCTTTCATTTGTTGTCACGACTTAGGTCGACCGATCAGTTTTTCTACGTCTACATCAATAATATTTGTCTCATTAACACATCCAAATAAAATTGAAAAAAAACGAACCTTGTATAAACTAAATTGATTAAAGCCACTAAAATATAATTGGGCCAATTAATAGAAGGGCTTTTTGTTATGAATGGGCCGTTCAAACGCAAAGGCCCAACTTTTCGTACCGTATGTGTTGAATAAGATAAAAACTAAATGTGTAATTTCTTCACTGAGTTGTGTTTATTATAGATTACCAAAAAACCCGGATCCTGAACTGAAACTAACAAACTTGCTTGAACCCTACCAGTTTGAAACAAGTTTGCCAAGAACTGGTTAGGGTTGAATTCAAACTGTCGGTCTTTGATTGGTTTGAAACCGGGTTTACCCAAACCACATGTCCGCCAAAACCAAACTGAACACTTTCGTCTCCAGAAACCCTCTCATGTTTAATACATCTCGGTTAATTTTATTGGATAATTAGGCTCAGTTAAATGTAAAATATCAGTAATAATATAATAATATTTCTTTTGTAGGAAATAAAGTTAAGCGCACAATGATGATCACGATTTTAAGCCTTGATTGTTTTCAATTCCCTCACGTCCATGAAGTGCAATTTCATGAATACATGATTCTAGAAAGGTTTTATCAACTCCTTCAAGCTTCCAGTTAATCCTAATCTTTTTTTCAACCATTTCTTTAGAAGAATCTATCAATTATAATATGTATTATACAAATTAGAAGAATTAACCATATCATAGAAATACAAACACATAATATCAGTTATAGGTTCACAATCATTGAGTTGGTTATCTTGTTAAAGGCACACAAACTAAATGCAAAATCAGGACAATTAAGCTTATCTTGCATCATCATCATCCAAAGATCTTCAGTTGGTTCTGTTATAGACTTGCATAATATGCATACATCATTACAGAAACACGTAAAAACAACAGCCTTGATTACCCTATACTTCAACAATCATTGAACAATTCATACGACCTATCTATGGAGATTCTACTAATGTTTACATACTACACAATAAATCATCATCACAACTTGCACAACTACCTAGTCTAAATCCTTCCCATGAACATGTATCGAAGATCAAACTGAAGACAACAAAAAAACCAGGTGACCGACCCCAAAACTCCGAAATCGGCGGCCATAGGGTCTGCTTATATGCAATCGGCGGCCATGGACGACCCCAAAACACCGAAATCGACGGTCACCAACCCCAAAACCCCGAACAATCGAGGGTCTGAGTTGAAGGAACGCCGACGGTGGAGGCCAACAATGGTGCTGACGGTGCTGTGGGGGTGCAAGGGTAGAAGAAGACCTACCTGTGAAGGCCGCGACTTCGAGCTGAAGGAACGCTGGAGGCTTCGAGCTGAAGGGACACCGGCGGGTTCAGGTGTTGAGCTGGTGATGGCCTGCGAATTCAATGGAAGGGAAGGGGGAGTCGATGACTGCGTGGGGTTTTTTTGGGTCAGATAGAGGACCATATCTGACCTAATAAGAGGTGAATAAGAGCCTCTTTTTCAATAAGTGGTATGCAACCAAACAGTAAGGTCTGACCGAGTCAGACTTATGCATCTGACCAGGGTCATTAAGACCCAAACAAACAGCCCTTACTCAAATTCTAGTCCTACCACATTCATCTAACAACACATAATTTTTGTGATAAATCATGTTCCACTTCAATAGTGTTGAGGATAGTATACGAGAGTATACGAGTTGCTTCTTAAATCCACTATCTTTAAAACCAACTCGGCTTATTGGTTACTTATGCTTTTATAAAAATCATTTTCCTTACAATGAATATTAACAATTGTATAAAGAATATCGAGGAGCTGAGATTGTGTCACGTGACGAGAAAATGTAAATAAACGGGTAAAAAGAATCTTTAGGTGTTAGAATTGTGGCAAGTTAATAAATGAATTAAACATAACATGTACATTATATACATAGATTTTAGTTAAATTTGGTATAAAAATATACAGAATGTTATATAAATTAGTTTCAATACGAGTGTCAACATAATCTAAGTTCGATACTTGGATGACATCCACGTACATTATATGATTCAAATATGTTCTTTTCACACAATGACATATAGGACTAACAAGTATGATGTTCTTGCTCTACAAAGATTTCAGCCTTTAGCGGCAACTTTTGTCGTCATAAAAAGTCTCACTTGTCGTCGCAAAAACTATTAGCGACGATTTGTCGCCGCAAATAACCGCTGTCATTGCTAATCTTGTCGTCGCTAATAAGAGCATTTCTTGTAGTGTTGGTTGATACTTGTGTTTGTTTAGGTATGCCTATAGCATATAATAGGTAAAACGGGTCAAATTATTTAAAAAATCTTATTGAATAGAAACCATTAAGTGAATAATAAGTTCTTTAAAAATATCCAACATCCTCGTTTTGTCAATTAACACGCCACACGCCAACACCACCACGTAACACCAACACCAACTACCATTTACTGGACACCACCGCCACCATCCATTGTCACAAAAATGAATCAACACAAAAAATAGAATTTGAACTCATAATCTCACAAATATTATGTCTAAATCATGAAAATCGAGAACCCAAACAACAAAAACGGTTGTTTAGAAACAAAAAATAATAAATGCTATAGAAAATTTTAAAATGAAAAATAATACTTGTTTGATCCAATAGGTCAATATGTCCAATCGACCAATGACTCGTTTAACATGTTTAAATTTGTCATTTTGAACTCAAAATGTATGATTTAGTTTATATCATCTTAGCTCGTATTGTGTTTTTTTTAATATATATATTTTACATGTATTTTTTTTTAAAGCGATTTCATGGAGAAACGTTGCTGAAAAACTGAAAACAGAACATGAGTTTATAGTGGATCAAAAACAAATGAAGAACCGCTATGATTACTTGAAATCAAAATTTGCAGCTTGGTCAAAGCTTAAGAACAAAACTGGAAATGTTTATTACTCTCTAACAAATACCTTTAACTTAACGGAAGAGGAATGGCAACTTGAGATCAATGTATTTCTTTATATATACATATATATTTCAATAATCTCATAGTAATTTATATTTTTTTTACATAGTCCAACAAATTCGTAGAAAAGTTGAGAAGAGCGCCACTTGATTATCCCAACTTGTGTATTCAATTGTTTGAAGGATCTACTTTAAATAGTTTTGATAGTTGGGGGCCATCTTCTACACTCCCTCATCCTTCTATGGAAGTGATTGATCAAAATACTCTTTTGGACATTGATGGCACTCAAATGAAACATGGGGCTAGTGAAGATTCTTCTGATCGGTCTAAACAAAAAAGGGAAACAAACATTCAATTCACATCTCATGAAAGTTGGGGAGGATATCAGGAATATGGTAAAGATGTTGCTTGAAAAACACAATCAGTCTAATGATATAGATGCATGCATGGAAAAGCTGGAGACGTTGGGATAGTCAGAATTTGAGGCGAAACATCAAATGGCGCTTTTGCTTTTCGATGAAAGTGCTGATTTAAGGAAAGTGTGGTTACGACTTAAGCCGCACACCTGTGAAATGTGGGTTAAGAACGCGGGAGCGAAGTATGGATTGTTTTGATGTTATGTTCTAGTTGTATTTTGATAGCTAAACTTTGAGCTATATTTGTATGTGTCTTTTTGGATAGCTAAACATTAAACTATGTTTGTATGGTCTTTTGGATGCTAAACTTTATATGCTAGTTTTGGAATGTTATTTGGATTCTATGATATGTTTTGGAATGTTATTTGAATTCTATGATATGTTTTGGAATGTTATGTGAATTGTAGCTAAACATTAAGCTATGTTTGTATGTGCCTTTTTGTAATGTTATTTTGGATTCTATTGTTTTGATAGTTTTGGATGACAGGTAGCCTATGGACTCGGATGAGGAGATTGTGCTTTTCTTATTGCTTTGTTGGCATTGGCTACAATTAGCTTCAGCATTGACCGATCATGAAAGGATAAGAGATCTGAATTCGGCACTGATCGGTCATGAGTACACACAAGAATTGTTGCATGGCACTTTTACACAATGTCATGAGATGATGCGCATGTCATGTGATGCTTATGTACTATTGTGCAATCATTTTAAGCAAAGAAATTGATTGTAGAGTAGTAGGTCAATAACCTTTGAAGAAAAGATGGCTATATTTTTTATTGTCATAGGACATAATGAGCGATTTCAAATGGTTAAGCGAAGGTTTCAACACTCAACAGAAACAATTCATAGATGTTTTCATGAGGTCTTAATTGCAATGATGAATTTCGCAAGAGAAGTTATAGTTCCGACATCTTCTAATCCAATCGTGAATGCTTCAGAAAAACATCGAAGGCTAAAACAAATATTTCCTGGAGCAATAGGTGCGTTAGATGGAACTCTTGTACATGCAGTCGTACCTACTGATCAACAGACTCGTTACAGGGGAAGAGGAAAGGGTGAATGCTTTCAAAATGTCTTGGGAATCTGTAATTTTGATATGATATTCACGTTCGTATGGGCCGGATGGGAGGGTGTTGCACATGATTCACGTGTTTTGAAAGAAGTTACATTTAATCCGACTTCCGGCTTTTATTTTCCCCCACCATGTTTTTATCCGTTCCTTAACTTTGATGTAATTGTTTATCTAGTTTTTTATGTAATTGTTTTGGTACTAACATTTTACAGACAAATATTATCATTGCGATGCTGCATACACCAACACTCGTGGGTTTATGACTCCCTACCGTAATACGAGATATTGGTTAGCCGATTTTCGACGACAGCGTGCGTTGACTAAGGAAGAAAAATTCAACCATGCTCACGCACAGCTCAAAAATGTAATTGAGGGCGCATATGGTGTTTTGAAGGCAAGATTCCCAATCCTAAAACAAATGTCCCTTTTTTCATTTCCAATACAAAGAGACATAGTGATTGCGTGTTTCGCTATCCATAACTTTATAAGAAAATGGAATATTCATGATCAGTTATTTATGGCATACAACGAGAACACTTTTTTTGAAGAAATGCAAGAGGAGGAAAGTGATGGACAGTGTGTTCACGATATGGAATGGGGCTCGCAAGGCATTGAGCGTATGACTACTTTGCGTGACGAGATAGCAACTCAACTAATGTCAAATGCTTAAAACCAAAATTGTACGCAAATTATCTACTTGGATTTAGTATGTTTTCAAGAAGAATTTATGTGTAGTTTGGATTTACTAATATGGTTTGTATTTTTTTTAATAATTATTCATTATTAGGACTTATAACCAAACAGATAAATTATACTCAGCAAGAAGTAATTCAGATGGGCAAATTAGTCATTTTACACAGTCATTTAGACATCCAACCAAACAGACTTAAACTGGTTCAGCATTTATTGGTTCAAACCTCTTATTGGTTCAGACCTCTTATTGATTCAACACTTAGGTGGTGTTTGTTTTTTGTGAGAAGTACTTCCTGACCTCTTTTGTCTGCGCCATGCAGACCACGCGCAGACGTTGAGGTCTGCAGACTGTTTCTTTTTTGGAAGACCTTTCATTAAAAAAGGTCTTCCTGAGGCCTGCGTGAAGTAGACATGGGATCACCTCTTCTAACCTCTTCTCAACTTTTTCCTCACTTCCTACCCTTTTTCTCACACTCAAAACCCCAAAATACCAAAGAGCAGGTCCTTCTCCTTCATCACCACCACCACCCCTCGCCGGAGCACCATGACCTCCGGCAGCACCACTTCCTCCTCCGCCGCATCCCTGAAAGGCTGCTGCTGCTGCCTCCTCCTCCTCCTCTCCCTCGCCATCATCCTCATCATCGTCCTCGCAATCAAACCCAAAAAGCCCCAATTCAACCTCCAACAAGTCACCATCCAATCCCTAAACCTAGCCACCACCGCCACCGTTGATCCTTCAACCTCCGCCGCTCCGGCGATAGCGATCCGCATGGTGTTCACCGCCAAAAACGACATCATTGCCGGAATCAAGTACCGCGATTCGACGTTCACGATCATGTACCGCGGGATTTCGGTGAGCAGGGGGGTGGTGCGGGGGTTCTACCAGGCGGCGCATAGTGTGAGGAAGGTGCAGATGACGGTGGCGGTGGATCGGGCCAATCTGCTGCAGGCGGATGCTGATAGTTTGGTGACGGATGCTGGGGTTAACGATCGGGTCGACCTTCGGGTCATGGGCGATGACCTTTGGTTTTGAAGACTGAGGATTATGGTCAATCTGCAGACGTTAAAAAACAGACAGTCTTCTTCCTGCAGACTGCAGAGGTTTGGTCCACCTCTTCTGCTGCAGATGTCTGCAGATGTGGTCCGCAGACTGCAGACATTTTTCTGCAGAAAAAACAAACAACACCTTACCCATTCAGAAGTTGACAAACAGTACCTAAGTCTTTTTGCGAGCTTGATTAGCATTCACATTTCATTCCCCATTTAATTATGAGTGTATTTATTAAATTATAGAAATGGTTATGAGTGGTTGTATGGGGATAAAAGAGAAAACGTTTGTTGTTCATCTATATATTTATGAAAACATTGTTTGACCTCTATAAAATTTTAGTATTTTTGTAAGTGATTGTGAATGTGGTAGAGAGAAAAGGTAATGATAAATATATAAAAAAGTATTATTTAATTAAAAAAAGAAAGAAAAGTAATGATTTTTAATGTAATTATAAGAATGATGATAAAGAATGAGATGTGAATGAGAGTTGGAGGAAATCGCTAAACTTGATCTACTATGAGAACTTTCATCAGGTCCAAAGTGGGTACAATTTGACCTTTTAACATTTCTTATTATATGGATCTTGATTGTAATTCTAAACTAACAACAAAATAGTGTTTTCGTGGGCCTAACATTACACAAGAACTAAGATAAAGAAAAAATATAAACTAAATTGTAATGTTTTTAAAGATATTCTTTGGGGATAGACTAAAGGATTAAAGGAAATACCACATGGGCATTTTGTAGAACTTGAAAAGCAAAAGAAATGCATAAAAATAAGATGTTCACTTTGTTTTATTTTTGAAATCCCATTGACATTCGACAATCATCTTTTTTATATCACATTAACATCACTTGGCTTTTACTTTCAAGTGTAAGGAAGTGCATCCTAGAAGATGAGAAGAAGCTTTAAGTGTGGGCTCTTTGTTGTTTGAGGAGCTATCGACCCTATTAGGTTTTGATGTTATAGTGAAAGTTTTCAACCAAATAAAAACAACTTGTTTAAAGAAGAACAGACCTAAGAAAATTACAAAAAGTTCCTTTCACCGATAATATTTTGAAACGTGATCTATAAGACTGTTATTACATTTTGGCCGTAAGAGAGTCAAAGAATACTGAAATCTCCCCCTGTCAATGAATATATTTGTATACATTGTTGGTACAACCTTTTGTGCAACTTATAAAATATGTCTCACAAACTCATGGCTTACAAGTCTTGATACATATGACAAAGACCACCACTTAAAAACGGTGACTTTTAGGACCATCTTTTGTAACAAGAGCTTTTTTGGAGGGCTAAATATGACTACCTTTAGGACCATTGCAAATGCTAAGAAATGAGGGGTGTAGAAACGATTTGGTATATTCTAAAGGGAAAGTCATTTCAAAGTTGTGGGCCTTAAATCTTTCTATATATGGATTCTCTTTCTTCTCACTTAAACCTCATAAGTTGGATTGTGATTTATGGCCTCCATTTAATCCATGGATACACCAATCAAGAAACAAATGATTATGGTATGATAAATCCTTTGAAACTAAGTAAAAAATAATTAGGCTAGACAATGGTATCTTCCATCATGATTATTTAGAGATAAACATAAAACACCAATCTTGGTTGTGAACTTATTTTTATTTAATTCTATTTTCATCCTAATCATAACACTCATTCGTAAGGACTTACATTTCTAACAAGAATAACACTTATAACTTGAACATCATAGTAGAATCATAAGTCTCATAATCTCTTCAAGTGTTAAACTAAGTCGTTAAAAGTTATCCCATAAACCAGACACCTTGATACTCACACTTTTATGTGTTTGATTAAATGACATGTCAAGTGAGACCTTGAGTGTTTAAAAATTTCTTCAAGTTTCTTGCTATGTTTAATTTCATTTTATGGGACTTATCCTCTCTATCTATGCTTTTGCTACATTGCACACAAAATATAAAAAGACCAACTTTCTTTTGAATTTAACAAAGCACAAAATTGTGCCGTGTCAAACTAGGTCTAATTAATCATGCACAAGGTTATGAGCTCTAAGCATATATTAAGACCACACCGGAATTCAGAATATACCAAAACCCGTATGAAAGAGCTATAAAAAGTAAAAAGATGTTACAGATCCATATACACTGTAGTCATGTGATAAGGATCGTGTTACAAGAAAAGAAGGTAAAAAGCGTAAGGAAAACAAGTACTCAACATGCAAAGTTCTTATCTAAAGTATTAGTGCATAAAAGTATATTTCACTAGACCTAGTTAACACCTCTAAACACATGGCATGGCACTAGGAGTAGCGAAAAAAAATATGGTGGAATGTAACATGAACACATTCATTTTTTAGGTTGTCATGTCTAAGTTGTATAAAATAAAAATGTTATTTTGGATTGACATGTTTACCCGTTTAATTAAACGGCCCGTGTGTTAAGTTGACCTGATTAACTTGTTTATTTAAACTTCTTGACCAATAAACGGTTAATCTGTTTAATAATAAAAATAGAAAATAAGAATAACATTTTGTAAGATCAACCTGTCAAGCCATTTAAAACTTGAAAACTAATCGAATCAAGCCTATCAACCAGTTTAACTTGTTGAGATAAATGGTTACATGAGTTATTTTCAGGTTACATGCTTTTAAGATTGTCCTAGGTTATAACTGATGTCTTTAATATAAATAAATAAATAAATAATATATATATATATATATATATATATATATATATATATATATATATATATATATATATATATATATATATATATATAAACATTTTTTTTTGGGTTTATGATTCAACTAGCCAACACTCGACAAGATTATACCATGACATCTTATGTGCAATCACGGTTAAGAAAAATTTGAATGAATGCACTAATTAAGGAATTAATCAGACTACTTCATGGAGCCAAGAAAGTTGTTCATCAATGTATAGTAAAGTTGCATTATCTAAGCAAAATGAAATTATAACAGATATCAATACAAGTTAGAAGGTTTGGAGTATACGTTTATTTGAGACTATTATGATTTCACACACCAACGAACACTAGGGTTCCAGAAGAAGGCACCTCTTTCCAGGGTTCTAGGGGACTTTGCATCCTTGGTGAGGGTTAGCGAATGATGTCCATGGTGGGAATTAAAGTTTTCATTTACACTTTAAAAAGCCATTATAAATTGCTTTATCGTTGCATGATTAATGGAACAAAAGTAAGTGATTATTAGTGGAAACTAAGCATAACTTGGAGCTGTGCATCAGTGCTATCTAAGCATGAGTGGTGATTGAGCATTTAACTTAGCATCAATGACACCATTGAGCAATAGTAAGTGGGTTAAGTGCAATTGTGAGCAACAACAATATAGCTATCAATAATACATGATTATTAGCAGTAACTTGCGCTATTACCAGTAACTCAACTAAAGAATTTTTCTGTGACTGAGTTATTGTTGATGTGATTAACTAACTGCCAATAGTTATAACCGTCAACTGACATACTCTTTGATAAAAATTACATCGTTTCAACTTAAATGTAGTCATAGTTCCCATACATATAAAAGGGGAGTCTGTGCGTGGTCTCTTTATTAGTACGTTTTTTAGATCTCATTTTTATTAAAAAATACAATGTGTTTTTGTTAAACCTTCTAAATTATCTGATTAATATCTTGTACCGATGAAATATTTCAATAAACAATATGCAACCATATATATATGTGTGTTTTGTGTGATTAAATGGATTTATATATGTTAAAATGATTAAAAAAAGAGTCAACGCAAAATATTCTCAAAATCCTAATGAGTGAGGTGTCTCCTTCAAGAATCTTGGCAAAAGTAAGCATGATCCACCGATAGCAACACAAATTCGAATCTTTGTATACCACCAATCGACAAAATCATACAAACAAATTAAACATAATTGAGCATGGGCGTTAAAGAAGATATATATGCTTTAGAAATCATATGACAAGAAACAACTGATGATCATGATGATGATGATGATGGTGGTCGGCAATGGCACCTTGTGTGGTCGTCAATGGTGTTTTTGCCGCATTTCTGCAAATGCTTCTCTTTATCGGACCACCGCACCACCGTCAACTTTATCCCTTCATGATTCCTGCATCTGTATACGATGTTCAACTCTTACACGTTTCTTTTGAAGCATAAATTCTTATATGATATGATATATAGTCAAAGAGCGCGTGCAATGATGCTTCACTTAGCTTTAGTTTTGCGCGGGCTCCAGGGGCCGGATCACGAGATGCACACAGTCTTATCTTACTTTACACTTTGGGCTATATGTTCTTTATCTACTGGTTGCTTCAAGGTTTGTACCTATATATTATAGTATATATTTTATATATAATTCAATGATTGCTATAGGAAATTTTAAGATCACATCTAAGAGTTTCTAAACTGTAATCTTACATAGGCAAGATTCAAAAGGTTTGATGAAAAGGTTTTGAA
The DNA here is from genome assembly GCA_025506505.1 of Flaveria sonorensis. NCBI lineage: Eukaryota > Viridiplantae > Streptophyta > Magnoliopsida > Asterales > Asteraceae > Flaveria > Flaveria sonorensis. The sequence goes on from CM046434.1 coordinate 2,722,149, forward strand.
TACATTCGAGATAATGGTTTTGTGCGTAGGAGAGTAGATATGAACACCGGGAAGGGTGATGTGGCAAAAAAGCCGCTAGGAACACGTCCCTAGAACCTCGGGTTTGGCCCGGGGTAGGGTGAGATCGAGTCTCGCTCCCGGATCAAGTCGTTGCCCAATAACTAAATTGCCCCATTTTAATGGCTAATATTTTAGAAAAACAAAATAAATACTATAAACATCAACCTTTAACGACAAGTTTTACACGCATTTCTCCCTATAACCCAACCTCAACCGAAAGCTACAATCGTCAAACGACCATCGACATCAATAACATATGACAATGACATGTGGCAACAAAGCGGGTTCTGTAAATCTCATTAACTTGCAAATTTCGGACGCGTTTCAAAATTTTTGATATTTTCCAACAAACGGCTAACTTTACGCCACCAATCACAATAATCTCAACTAATTTCCAACAACTTTCATTTTCAAACACTTTCCAACAACGCCCTTCGACCTCCCAATTTCACGTATAGCGAGTGAGCTGATAATGCAACTGAAACACATGGAACAACCGAATCTCTTTCTCGAGTCGGGTAGTTGTAGGAAGAAACCAACAATGACGAAGAAGTTGCATTGGTAAATGATTGGATCCATATTTCTAAAGACCAGTGACTAGAAACCAACAAAATTCGGATGGTTTTTGTAAACGAGTGCTTGAATATTTTCTACAAGTATGTGGATCCAAAGGTCAAACTGTCCACCAAATAAATTCAAAGTGGAATGATATGTTGAGGGATATAAACAAGTTCAACGACACTACAACAAGGCCAATCATCATCGTAGTGATCAATCCAATGAAGATATACTACGTGAGATAGTTATATTTTTAAAATTTTATTAAACTGTAGTTTATATTTATTTTTTACTTTTGCACTTTTCTACTTTTACTTTCACATTGTAGATGAGACATATTATGTACGAAGAGTAGAAGATGGGGGTTTAAAAACCAAGACGACGTGACACACTATAAAAGATAAATCCAAATGCCCCTCTTTTCGATTGATAATATTTCATCCAAACTGGCTGGAAAAAAATAATGGTAGAGATGGTAGAAATGAAAGATGTGTCGCGGAGGTTTACGGATAAATAATAATGATTATTAAAGAGATTAAACATATCTTATATGCGACTAATGTGACTTAAGGAGAGTTTAAGATTGACTAAGGAGAGAATGATGAACCTCGCTTTTAGAGGCCATATGTACAATGTAGACTGTGTTTTTTACTGATCTCATTTGTTTATTTTTAAGTTTTTCTATAAAATACTTGAATCTAATAAAATTATGGAAAAAGAAAAAAAAGAAAAAAAACAACCACACAATGCTTGAATGGTGCACTATAAGAATTCAAATGTCAAAAGACAATAAACTTCCAAAGATGCTTCAATGGCACGTGGTCTTCTCTTCTCCATCAACATTACTTCAAGGATACATGAACCGCAATGGCACGTGGTCCTCTTTTTTTCCTTGTAGCTTTTTAATTTTATAGTTTAAGCTAATTTGTTTTTTTTTTTTAAATTATCTAGTAATGGAAATAGAAAATTTGTATAGAACAAACCAAATAAGGTTTTTAGTTTCATCTACATTATACGATGCACACACTGCTTATCATTACGAGTGATGACTAAGTCCGTCTCGAAGGCAATTGAGGGGGAGGAAGAAGGGGACTAGTGTCTTCCACGCCGATGCTACGGTGATTGAGCAACAACGAGGGTGAAGAGCGGTGAGCGCGGTGTGTATACCTCTATTGCAGGATCATTAAACTACTTTTAAGGTTTTATTTATGTTTTATCTATAGTATAACGGGGCTTCAAATTTTTCATGCCTAAATTTAAGTGTAGCAAAGGTCTCTCTTTGTATTTCACTCTTATAGAACCCTGAATTATTACGAAAACAAAACAACAAACGTGAATTATCCACAAAGTTATGAGAAACCACTAAGAAAACCAATAGTTATGAGAGAACCACAGAAACCACTAAGAAAACTACAAAGTTATCTGCAAATTAGAGAAAAACAATGTAACCGGTCACATAATTTATATATTTTTTGTCACTACTCTCTATATATGTGTGTAAATATATATACATAGGAGTATGGATCAAATGAGAACCGTAACATAGTTTTACATATATGACACACATAGGTTACGTATACGTAGTGTTGAATAAGACTGTGTGTGTGTATAACTCAAACACTACAATAACTTTCTTGATATTATTCTTTCAACCACCAGAGTTTCTATATTTCTGTTTTAGCACATCAAAGTTTAGTTTGTTTAAAGTGTGCACATTTAATTATATGTGAGACACGTGGTAGTTGCTAAGAATTGTGCCCCTCCTTTTCTTTTATCTTGCAATTGTTAACGATAATTTTTTTAAATGATTTGATTGTTTTAACTTTTTAATATCTATATACAATTTTTTCTCTTACAATATTTTAAGTATGATGTTTATTAATTTCAAATATTTTGATTGAGTCGTGTTTATTTTTATCTACACTTCATCATAATTTAACTCAAAACGGAGTTAATTGAAGTACAAACGTGCAAACAGTCAAAGTTGTTTTAAGCCTTAAGGTATATATTCTTTAATAATATCTTTTGTTTTCATCTTCTAACTTTAAAATATGATTTTATAAAACTATGGAGTTGTCGTTATGATATAAGGGGGGAGAACAAAACCTTTCTTATAAGGAGGTGGAAACCTCCTCTACCAAAACACTTTTTTCCTGGACGAGCAATTCGTTGGGTGAAAACAAACCATGAGTTCCTGGATGGGCAACCCATCGGGGACAAAGGGAATAATATCTTGGTATGGTTTACGTTGTCTGTTACAGATGATATCAGAGCTAGGGGCCGAACCGATGCGTCAGCGAGGACGCTGGGCTTCATAATGGGGGTGGAGATTAAGTCCCACATCAGTTGAGGGAAAGAACAATACCCTCTTTATAAGGGGGTGGAAACATCCTCTACCAAGACTCGTTTTTCCTATGCGAGCAACTCGTCGAGTAAAAACAAGTCGTTAGTTCCTGAATGGGCAACCTATCGGGGGCAAAACGGATAATATTTTGGTACGGTTTACGTGTGATCTGACAAAGACTCGACACCTTGATCATTGAAACCAAGAATTAATTGTATGGATGGTTATAGGTCAAGCGTAAATCTATCTAGGGTTTAGAAAACTTACAAATTACAGGAAAGTATAAAATCATTGTCCTAGGTTATTAATATTCACCCATGTCAAAGTTTGAACATTGGATCTTCAAGAAAGACAAAGCCTCCCATCTCTCACTTGACCACTAGACCAAAAGATCATTAGCAACTTAAAAGCTATCCATGGAGAATGAATAAAACTCAAGAACATTGGTGTGTGTATTAAAAACTAAAGATCGTTAGTTCTAATATCCAATGTTAGTATGTTAAAAAAATTAAATATAAAATTTTAACATTTTACTTGAAATCCTTAATAGTCAAATATGTTATTTTTCATAAACCATAAATACTAAAAGCATCACCAATAAGGAATCTAAAAATATCAAAAGACTTATTAATGAGATGCCACATTATATAAACACTTATCTTTGAAATCTTATAAAACCTCTCCAATAGAGAAACTTAAAAACACTTAAATACATTGCTACATCATTGCCATCTTTTACATTTAAATATTAAATTTATAAAATATGTATAGAGGGAGAGTATTATTGTTAACATTTTTAATATTACCCAACCTCCCTAGCCTCACCCACCTGCCACATATCTTGTGTTTTTCAAGTTCATCCCCATGAACTTTTAATTCAAAAACTAAATTCCCAATAAGAAGAATAAAAAAAATTATTATGTATAAAAAACACCTAAAAACATGTTATTGGAGATGGTCTAATTGTGTAATTAACTATTTATAGAATAGATGAAATTAGCTTTCCACCTATTTAAATCTATGTATTATAATAACCGTACATAATATATATATATATATATATATATATATATATATATATATATATATATATATATATATATATATATATATATATATGTGTAATTGATTAAGTTTTTATGTTGTCTTTCTAAGAAAGTTTCATAAAATAGTTATCAAGTTTCCCGCTCATTCATTATAGTCACTCGTTATTTTTATTTGAAAAAAATTTGTGTTCCAATCTTGTGAGTTTATATTACATATGTTAAAATTTTTAAAATTAGCTTATGTAAATGTAAGGCACCGTTCCCAGAGACCTCACAGTTGGACGATCATAACACAATTAATAAAAACTTACATAGTTATTAAACATTGCAGCGGAATTTTCAACAAAATAGCCATTCATTAATCAATAAACATTGTTGCTAAGCAATACATAAAAGTTTGTTATCAGTTACAGAAGATTGTTTGATTGCATTACAAAGCAACAATAATATTAACCATGAACGGATGTCAGCCTTGCCCCGACGAGTAGCCTCCCCGAGTGCCAATTGAAAATGCATAAAAGTCAGCGTTGCTGAGTGAGTTCTAGTTTTAAAGTCATAAAAATGCCTTGTAAGGATTGTAAACGAAAATACACTTTTAAATACTATATCTTTCCTTCTCAGGTGATCACACACCATACATACATTCAGTTCATTCCATTATCATCATCATAATCCTTCCTTTTCATCATTATTATCTTTCACTTTCGATGTGGACAATTGTGCAATACCCAGAACATTCTGCACGAAGCGGATACTGGGCTTGAGGTCTATACTTAGACCCTGCATACGGAGCACGAAGCTTAGCCCAGTCGCTTGGGGTATGCAACAAAGGTCCCGTCAATCTCAATGATTGACCCCACGTGCATCCTCATGGGTTTTACAACCGCACGCAATTGAGCTAACAACCCCAGGCTGTGAACCTCCTTTCGTTTGCTTGCAAGCCTTTTCATTCATTCATTTGTTTATTATGTTCCACTTTTCATTAACATTAATCTTTCCCTTTTATTAATGATAATACTTTATGAGCATAGTCAAACCACATAAAGCCATATAATATAATAATAGGAACACAAGGCCCAACATAAAACATGAATAAAATAATCAGTAAATAATCACAGGTCAACCCTAGGTCAAACCCTACCATTCAGCTTTCTTCAAAATTTCAGAAAATATTCTAAGTGTCCTAGGCGCATGAGGACTATGCAGGCGTATCAGCACTGCATGGGCGCATTATCACTATTCAGGCGCATGGCCTCTAGGCATTTTAGAACTATCCTGGGCGCATGACACTGTTCAGGCGCATGGGCCTACCCTTAATATACCAAGGCAAAGTTTTGGGCACATGGGCACTATTGGGGATCATAAGCCCCTACTTAGATATTTCTAAGGAAATTTCCAGGCGCATGGGTCCTATTTGGGCATGGCCTGTACTTGTACATATTTTAACCAAGTTTCTAGGCGCATGGGCCCTGTTTGGGCGCATGACCGCCTGTTGTGCACTTCTACATATCAGAATCAGTTCAAGCCTGTTCTAGCACCTGTTCAAAGCCTAAATAAACATTTCTAAGCATTCTCAACACAAAAACAAGCATGAACTACAAGTATATACATGCATATACATACGGGTACATAGATAAAGCCTCGAAAACTCGTTTTGATGCATTTTCAGCCCCAAAGATTGTTTAAAACACATATAAACGGGGTCTAGAACTCACCTATTACAGAAGACAAGTAAAACTCCACCAAACTTGGCTGCACTAGAGTTCAAGACACCTAAACAAGCAAAACAACCAACCAAAACACAAATAACACTTAGGAATCGGTTCCTAAGGGTGAAACCACCAAGAAACCGAGCCAATTAACATGTAAGCACACATACCTCGAAGATTCCAGCTTCTTCTTCTTCACAAAACCGAGAGAAAACCAGAAACACAACCCTTTCTCCTTCGGTCACAACAGCAGCAGAAAGAGCATGGGCGACCATGCTCTTATACTCATACTTTTTGACTTTTATACATATTTACACAATGCACCCTTCATCTTTTGTCATTGCCTTCTTTATTCAAGATTCTTTTCTTTCTTTCCACTTTTGGCCCCCACGAAAATCCGAATGTTACAAGCCTACCCCCCTTAAAGAGGTTTCGTCCTCGAAACCCGTTACTCTTCGAATAACTGCGGGTTGTGTTGTCTCATCTCTGCCTCGGTCTCCCATGTAGATTCGGATCCTTTTCGGTGCTTTCACTGCACCCGCACAAGTGGAACCACTTTATTCCTTAACCTCTTCTCCTTCCGATCGATGATTGTCACTGGTTGCTCCACGTAGTTGAGCCGCTCATCCACTTCGATATCCTCCAGTGGTACAATCATGTCTTCGTCGGCTAAGCACTTTCTTAGATGTGATACATGGAATGTCAGATGAATGTCACTTAACTCATCAGGCAATTCTAGTCGATAGGCCACCTCTCCTACTCGTGCAACGATTCGAAAAGGTCCTATGTACCTCGGGCTCAGCTTGCCTCTCTTTCTGAATCGGATGATCCCTTTCCAAGGCGAGACCTTCAACATGACCTTATCCCCCCAGTTGAACTCGATTGGTCTACGCCTCTTATCGGCATACGACTTTTGCCTATCCTTGGCTGCCTTCATAAAGGCTTTGATCTTTTCTAGCTTCTCAGTCGTAGCCTCGATCACCTCAATGCTTCCCAATTCTTTCTGCCCAATGTCTCCCCAACATATGGGCGTCCTACACCTCCTACTGTATAGCATCTCGTATGGTGGCATGCCAATGCTGGCATGATAACTGTGTTGTACGAGAACTCTGCTAACGGTAAGTGATCATCCCAACTTCCTCCATAGTCGATCACGCACGCACGAAGCATATCCTCGAGTGTCTGAATCGTCCGCTCAGACTGACCATCTGTCTGAGGATGGTAAGCTGTGCTGATGTGTAGCCTCGTCCCCATGGCATCATGAAACCTCTTCCAGAACTTAGACGTAAACCGGGTGTCGCGATCTGACACAATAGACACCGGCACGCCATGACGGGCTACAATCTCTTTGATGAACAGATCCGCCAATCTCTCAGATGAATACGTATCGCAGATCGGTAGGAAGTGAGCACTCTTTGTCAAGCGGTCGACTATATCCCAAATGGTATCGTTCCCCCTTGTAGTGCGGGGCAGCTTCGTGATAAAGTCCATAGTGATGTGCTCCCACTTCCACTCGGGTATATCCAACGGTTGGATCTTCCCGTATGGCTTTTGATGCTCTGCCTTCACTTGCAAGCAAGTAATGCACTTACTCACATACTCCACTACATCGCGCTTCAAACCCGGCCTCCAATAGTCTTTCTTCATATCTTGATACATCTTAGTGGCACCGGGATGAATGGAGTATCGAGTCTTATGAGCTTCGTCCATAATTTGCCCACGTAGGTCTCCATACCAAGGAATCCACATCCGTCCAAAACGGGTTCTAACCCAGTGGGTGTTCTCTCCTAGTTCTGTGACTAGACTTCTCATTCGTTCAGAGTTAAGGCGTTCTTCCTTCAATGCCTCATTCTGAAATTCCTTGACCTGTGTCATCACGTCAGAGGTCATCACCAACTGATACGCCTTCACCCGATTCGGCTCAGGTCTCTCTTTCCGACTAAGGGCATCGGCCACTACGTTGGCCTTGCCCGGGTGGTAATGGATCTCGCAGTCATAGTCCTTGATCAACTCTAACCACCTCTTTTGTCTCATGTTGAGGTCCTTCTGCTCAAAGAAATACTTCAAGCTCTTATGGTCAGTGAAAATTATGCACTTTGTCCCGTATAAATAGTGCCTCCAAATTTTCAATGCAAAGACCACTGCCGCTAATTCTAAGTCATGAGTGGGGTAATTGGCTTCGTGGGTCTTCAACTGTCGAGATGCGTATGTTATCATTCTTCTACGCTGCATTAGTACGCAACCCAGTCCCGAATAGGAGGCATCGGAATAGACCACTAAATCCTCACTCCCTTCGGGCAGTGTCAAGACAGGAGCCTGAATTAATCTTGCCTTTAACTCCTCAAACGCATCCTCATGTTCTCGTCCCCACACATACTTCACATCCTTGAGAGTCAATTTGGTCAATGGTGAGGCTATTTTGGAAAAGTCTTGAATAAACCTTCGGTAGTAGCCCGCCAAACCCAAGAAACTACGAATCTCGGATGGCGTCTTTGGAGACTTCCATTGCATCACTGCCTCAACCTTTGCCGGGTCCATCATGATCCCTTAAGCATTGACCACGTGACCCAGAAATTGGATTTCGCGTAACCAAAAAGCACACTTAGAGAATTTAGCATAAAGCTTCTCCCTTCTAAGTGTCTCCAACACCTCGTGTATGTGACCGGCATGTTCTTCTTCGCTCTTCGAATAAATCAGGATATCGTCAATAAACACAATTACTTATTTATCTAACATTGGCCGACACACACGGTTCATCAAATCCATAAAGGCAGCTGGCGCGTTAGTCAGACCAAAAGACATAACGAGGAACTCGTAGTGTCCATAACGCGTGCGAAATGCTGTCTTAAGAATGTCTTGTTCCTTTACCTTCAGCTGATGGTAGCCAGATCAAAGATCTATCCTGGAAAATCAACTGGCACCCTGAAGCTGATCAAATAGGTCATCAATTCTCGGTAGGGGGTATCGGTTCTTTACTGTCAACTTGTTCAACTCACGGTAGTCTATACACATCCTCATACTACCGTCTTTCTTCTTAACAAATAGGACCGGAGCACCCCAGGGAGAGATACTCGGTCGGATGAATCCTTTATCCATCAACTCCTGCAGTTGAACCATTAGTTCTTTCATCTCGGTCGGAGCTAACCGATACGGTGCTTTGGCAACGGGTTGTGCATCGGGTATCTGGTCAATCTGAAACTCGATCTCGCTGTCAGGTGGCACACCTGGTAAGTCTTCTGGTAACACGTCCGAGAAGTCACACACCACTGGCACTTCAGACAATTTTGGTATCGACGCGTCCACATCCCTTACGTACGCCAGATAGGCACTACATCCGCGTCTCATGCACTTCTCCGCCACTGCCATCGAAATCACCCTTGGGACCGTAGTGACGCGATCACCATATACCGTCACCAAACTTCCATCGGGCGCAACTAATTGAATCATCTTCTTGCGACACACGATGTTTGCCTCGTAGGTTGCTAGCCAATCCATCCCTAGTACTACATCAAATCCTCCTAGGGGCATCATATATAGCTTAGCAGCAAACCTATGACCTTCTAATTCTATGCCACAGTCTTCAATCATACAAGAAATTCTGGTTGACTTACCAATAGTAGTTTCTACGTTAAAAGTCTCATCAATACATCTACTACTAATAGGCAACTTAGCACAGAAAACAGCAGATATGAAACTCCTACTAGCACCAGAATCAAATAATATAGAGGCACAAGTGTGATGTACTAGAAACATACCTGACACGACGTCGGGGTCTACCAGGGCTTCCTCTCGCGTCATAGTGAAGGCTCTAGCACTCGCCCTCTGCCCTCCTTCTTCGGCACTCTTCTTCGCCCCGGAGCTTTTGGCTCTCGACTTCTTGCAGTCTCTGCTCAGGTGGCCGTACTCACCACAGTTGAAGCACCGTGGGACCCCATACATCCTTTCCATGTGGCCGGGATTCCCACACTTGAAGCAGACATTCGACCCCAAGCAGCATTCCCCGCTATGCTCCTTTCCACACTTGTCACACTTCTTCGACCCCGAGCCTGCAGTAACAGCTCGGCAGTTATCCACCCTCTGCCTCTTGTTATTCAGAGTGAAACCACCTCGCCCGAATCTCTTTCCTCTCCAGTTATTACCACCACCATCAACCTTCTTCACCTCAACCACTGCCACCTCCCGTTCATCATACAATCTTCCCGCCAAATCCACTGCCGACCTGAAGATGCTGGGTCGGGCATTGATCAGATGCCTGTAAATGTCAGCTGGCAACCCCTAAATATACCACTTGATCATCCTTGATGTCTGCATCACCTGTTCGGGCACCAGTCTCGCCATCTCATTAAATTTGGCGGTGTATTGCTGATGGGTCATAGTCCCCACCTCTAGCTGGAGGAACTCTCTCTCGATCTTGTCAAGCTCCCGATGAGGACAGAACTCCTCAATCACCGACCTCTTCAGTTCTCCCCACCTCATCCTTCTAATGGCCCGGTTGCCCTCGGCCTGGACTATGTTGTCCCACCAACACAGCGTCGTGTCGACAAAAGAGTGAGTAGCAAACTTCACCTTTTGGTCCTCTTGACACTCACTGATCTCCAAAATAGCCTACATCTCCCTTACCCATCGGTGAGCAGCGGCAACATCACCATTGCCGTCAAAAGTCGGGGGCTTACATCGCTGAAAAGCCCCATAACTACATCCTTTCGCAGGTTCCCGCACCACCACTTCTTCATCATCACTCGAGGCTCCCCCTCCAGCATTTAGCTCCTCCTCCTCATCGTGATCCCTCACATCACTTCTTCTCCCAGCAGTTGTTCTCTTCTCCCCTTCCTTCTCCTTTCGTTTATCCTCTCTCACAGCCTTGATCACTTCAGTCACGACAGACGGTAGGATTGTCTGCATGACCTGGTGAACCTCCTCCACCACTGCCTCCTTCACCGAGGCCCTCAAATTCGCACTCTCATCCACCTACTCCGGGTGATGAAGATCGGGCTTAGCATGAGCCGCCTCTGCAGTCTTGGTCTTGTTCCTTGTACTACGTGGCCTACCACGAACACCCAGCGTTCCACCACGAGAAGCTTTAGACGATCTACCACCAGCCATCCTCTAAACACTATAAGATCCAAACACCAATACGGTCATTCAAGGTAATAGCTCAGTTAATGTTAAGTATAGTAAGTCCCTAATTACAGTGGCCAGTTGTGATTAACCACTTACTTTACTCTTCATCCCCCGAGCATTTCCTATCCTGACTACATCAGTATCCAAATCTACTAAAGGCACATAAATCAAATAACATGCGCACATAATACCAGTTAACATCATAAAAAGAATTACCTGATGGCACATAGCTACTCGGGCTGGCATCCCTCTATTCGGTCCCATTTTCAGTTTAAGTTTAGGTTTTGTTTGAAAATATTTACCCATTTCTCTTAAACTTTGGCTCTGATACCAACTTGTAAGGCCCCGTTCCCGGAGACCTCACAGTTAGACGATCATAGCACAATTAATAAAAACTTACATAGTTATTAAACATTGCAGTGGAATTTTCAACAAAATAGCCATTCGTTAATCAATAAACACTGTTGCTAAGCAATACATAAAAGTTTGTTATCAATTACAGAAGATCGTTTGATTGCATTACAAAGAAACAATAATATTAACCATGAACGGATGTCAGCCTTGCCCCGAAGAGTAGCCTCCCCGAGTGCCATCCTCAGCAATATTACCTGCCAACTGAAAATGCATACAAGTCAGCGTTGCTGAGTGAGTTCTAGTTTTAAAGTCATAAAAATGCCTTGTAAGGATTGTATACGAAAATACACATTTAAATACTATATCTTTCCTTCTCAGGTGGTCACACACCATACATACATTCAGTATATTCCATTATCATCATCATAATCCTTCCTTTTCATCATTATTATCTTTCACTTTCGATGTGGACAATTGTGCAATACCCCGAACATTCTGCACGAAGCGGATACTGGGCTTGAGGTCTATACTTAGACCCAGCATACGGAGCACGAAGCTTAGCCCAGTCGCTTGGGGTATGCAACAAAGGTCCCGTCAATCTCAATGAGTGACCCCGCGTGCATCCTCATGGGTTTTATAACCGCACGCAGTTGAGCTAACAACCCCAGGCTGTGAACCTCCTTTCGTTTGCTTGCAAGCCTTTTCATTCATTCATTTGTTCATTATGTTCCACTTTTCATTAACATTATTTTTTCCCCTTTATTAATGATAATACTTTAAGAGCATAGTCAAACCACATAAAGCCACATAATATAATAATAGGAACACAAGGCCTAACATAAAACATGAATAAAATAATCGATAAATAATCACAGGTCAACCCTAGGTCAAACCCTACCATTCAGCTTTCTTCAAAATTTCAGAAAATATTCTAAGTGTCCTAGGCGCATGAGGACTATGCAGGCGTATCAGCACTGCATGGGCGCATTATCACTATTCAGGCGCATGGCCTTAATACTTGGGCATTTTAGAACTATCCTGGGCGCATGACACTGTTCAGGCGCATGGGCCTACCCTTAATATACCAAGGCAAAGTTTTGGGCACATGGGCACTATTGGGGCTCATGAGCCCCTACTTAGATATTTCTAAGGAAATTTCCAGGCGCATGGGTCCTATTTGGGCATGGCCTGTACTTGTATATATTTTAACCAAGTTTCTAGGCGCATGGGCCCTGTTTGGGCGCATGACCGCCTGTTGTGCACTTCTACATATCAGAATCAGTTCAAGCCTGTTCTAGCACATGTTCAAAGCCTAAATAAACATTTCTAAGCATTCTCAACACCAAAACAAGCATGAACTACAAGTATATACATGCATATACATACGGGTACATAGATAAAGCCTCGAAAACTCGTTTTGATGTATTTTCAGCCCCAAAGATTGTTTAAAATACATATAAACGAGGTCTAGAACTCACCTATTGCTGAAGACAAGTAAAACTCCACCAAACTTGGCTGCACTAGAGTTCAAGACACCTAAACAAGCAAAACAACCAACCAAAACACAAATAACACTTAGGAATCGGTTCCTAAGGGTGAAACCACCAAGAAACCGAGCCAATTAACATGTAAGCACACATACCTCGAAGATTCCTGCTTCTTCTTCTTCACAAAATCGAGAGAAAACCAGAAACACAACCCTTTCTCCTTCGGTCACAACAGCATCAGAAAGAGCATGGGCGACCATGCTCTTATACTCATACTTTTTGACTTTTATACATATTTACACAATGCACCCTTCATCTTTTGTCATTGCCTTCTTTATTCAAGATTCTTTTCTTTCTTTCCACTTTTGGCCCCCATGGAAATCCGGATGTTACAGTAAACCAAATATATATATATGAATCTTGATTATCATTTAACTGTTACTTTTTTTGATTTGGCTTAAGTTGAAATAATTATAAAACTTGGTTAGTAAGTTTTTTTTTTCCATAGTATACCTCCTACTTGATATTAAATAAAAAACAATAAATAAATAGTAGCAAAGATTAATATATGTTTTATATATGTCACTTAACTTGAAAAAAGTAAAAGTTATATAAAAATACCAACATTGACACACATATAATAAATTAAGTGATTTTAATGGGAAAAAAGGGTCTAAGTGGTTTTAATAATACATTAATTTAGGAAAGTTTGTTACCGTTAGATGTAACGTTCCCTTTTGTGAATGGAACTTTTGTTAATTATCCATTCCTCACTTATCCATATGTCCTAGATCTATTTTATCTTTTTAAAAGTTAGATCATAGCATTTATGACGATACAACTAGACAATTATTTCATTTATCCATCATTTTCATGATAATCTCATATCCAAAAGCTATAACTTCATCCAAGTGTTTTACCTTTATATAATTTATCATTTTATTGCTTTTCACCAAACTTTAGTGGAAAGGATTTGTCATATGTCAAAACAAAAGAGATATGTAATTCAACCTTCAGAAAGTAAATAATTTATTTTCTAATCATGATGATCTAAGAGAAATCAATATTCCACGATCATTGGACTTTATCAAAATACAAAATCAATCATTTAGAGCATTTTTACACCACCCTTTTACCCATATTATGAGATTATATAAAATGTTTTATGCTAACCTCCAGTTCGATTCACATGGGTTGAATGTACCATGTGGTTTTTTGTATTTGTTGTTGAACGAGCAAACTCATAAACCAGGTCAAACTAGATTTTTAGAGGTGAAGATGGATGGAAGTTTTTACCTTATGCCACGGGGCTTATGTTATGAATACAAGTGTCATAAGACACTAGTAAAAAGAATTATTTATGCGCTAAATTTGTATCTAAAAATCGATTGACAACGTATAATTTTAAAAATTACACCCTGTATCTTTTTTTTAACAAGACAACTTCTTGGGTGTGGTGGTGAAGTTTGATAGCGTGCAAGTCTTATATATTTCTAACCTTTTCCTTCCTTGTCTCTGGTTCTATTAAATGTTAATATTGTTGTAAATATTGGATCAAACAACGCACAATAATACGAATATTTGTGATCTAATCACAAGATCACCACTTTTGTTATTAATATCAAAGACCACACATTACATTGACTCTTTTAACTATCTACTTATACCAAACCTATATACTAGTTATAATCCAACTCAAACACTATTAAATAATTAAATAAAAAAGACTTCTAGTCTAATACAAACTCGGCCAAGTAACCAACAAAACTAATATCAACACTTGTTAAGATTAAAACCTTCGTAGTTCATACTTGCACCATGAGCTGTACCAACTTTTATTAATATCGAATAATTACCATATAGCCCCTAACTTTAACTAAGCTTAAAATATATACTTATCAACTTATTATTTTTTCAAAAGTTGATCACAAAACTTCTGTTTTTTTAAGTTTGGCCACAAAGTTTCCTTTTTGTCTCTTTAATTTTAATTAAACTTACAATATGTGAACATTTTTAATCACTCTTATCATATGTTTTGATATCTATCCACAAACATATAAGTCATCAACTACTTCACGATTCCTAATATTTATATAAAGTGATACAAATTATCCTTCTCGTATTATAAAATTCAGAATATAGCATTGTGTTGTTCTTCTTCTATCTACGTCTCGACATAAATTTTATTTTAAACCGAGTGTTGTAGATTTCTCGCAAAGTCAACAACCTCGCTGCAATGAGTGAGTTTACGTCTATTAGTAGTATTTTAAATATGACGTATAAAGATTGTATTTTAAATGTTTTTCTCATTAAATTAAATATAATTATCTTTCCAAGTCCTAGTGCATGATTGTTGTAATTTTATGTCTATAGTTGGTTTCTTATTAAACTTGTTTAATATAATAATATAATTAACAAAATAGAAGTAGTATAATAATATGATAATTTAATAAAGATTATCCTTACAGTTGTTTCAAATATATTTTAAAAGCATCAACGATAAATCCATCGGGTGGACGTGCCGGAGTGGTTATCGGGCATGACTAGAAATCATGTGGGCTTTGCCCGCGCAGGTTCGAATCCTGCCGTCCACGGTTTTGGTATTTTAATTATTATTTCAACAAATTAAAATTGTAATTTATTTTTCAAACAGATTAATATTCTTATTAAACCTTAAAATTCAAAGATCACACTCTCAATGCATGGTGTGCAGGTTGAATTGCATACTACTTACGTTTCCGTGCCTTTTTTATATATGACAAACTGCTTTTGGTTTGAAAAGTTCTTATATTAATTACTAGATTAGTACCGTGTATTACACAGATTGAAAAAATAAAATACTAAATAATTAGTAATAAAAATTTATGAATCATAAAACTATGTTTGAAGATAAAATATGATTATAATTACATATGAATAACTATTTTAAGGCAATCATTACCATTTGTTTCTTTGTTTCTTTCATGTATGTACATCTTGGCTCTATAGGCAATCATTACCATTTGCCATTGTAGATCCATCTCTTCCACTTCATCAGGATGAAGTTCTTCTAGATTTTGTTGACAAAAGTGAGAAGGAGTCAAGATGCTTCCTAGATAAGCCTGAAAGCTTGAGCTAAAAGCTGCAAAGGCAGCTTTCTGTTCTTCAGTCTCCAGAACCACCGTAATTGGTTTTGTTTGATTGTTATTCTTCTTGCTTTTGGATTCATCAGCCTTTCCTTTTGTCTGTTTGTGCTGATGCTTTGAGTTATTGATTTTGAAGACTTTGCTGCGTAGAAACTTGTTTCTCCTTCCTGTTCACCTTTATCACTGGAGTTGTCTTCATCTTCATTACAGATGAATGCACTGCTAGTATTCTTCAGTTCTTTGAATTGATAAGGTGCTATAGGTGCTTTCACACTTTTGTTTCTTGTCTTTTCATCCAGCTCCAATGCTTCTACTTTTGCCACTAGAGTGTCTAGACCTATTATTTTTAGATCAATAGTATTTTTTAAACATGGACACAGTCTGTGTCCAGTTTTCAGGCAAAGAATGAAGCATCTTTTTATTCAATTCTTTATTGCTGTACTTAAGTTCAAGGATGTTCATCTCTATAACAAGTTGCATGAATCTATGCAATTGTTGAGGGACTGACTCACCCGGAATATGATGGAATGTTTCATATTGTGCACGGAGAGTATCCTTCTTTATGCTTCTAATCTCATCACTACCTTCACACAGAGTGTGCAGGATTTTCCATAACGAGTTAGCTGTTTTGTATGATTCACACCTGATCAAGAGTTCTTCAGGCAAAGCCATAATAAGCATACTATAAGCTTTGATGTCAATCTTGACTCTCTTGGCATCATCAGGTGATAGATTCTTTAAACTGATGGGTTGATTATTATCCTTATAATCCGCTCCTAAGGCAAGTGGGATATAAGGTCCTTCGGTAATCGAAGCCCATAAGTCAGAATCTGTGTAATTAACATGATTCCTGAATCAGATTTTCCAGGTTTTAAAATCAGATTTGTTTTCCAGTTTAGGAGGTTGATAAGCACCAACAACTGAATTACTCATGATAATTAATTTTATTTAGAAAGCAATAATTTTGTTTTAGCAGAAATCGATTAAACAAATCAAAGTTGATCGATCAATTGATCTGGATCAATGAGCACCAAGCTCTGATACCACCTATGAATCCAAGGATAGTTCAGAAATTATCAGAATTGATTTGAACAAGTATTGATCGCAGAATTATCAATACTTGGTGTTTAATCTATTAATAATATTAAAATCAACCAATCAAACAAATAAAATCAGAATAATCAAATCGAGAGAACTCAATAATGTTGATCTTAATGCTTTCTTGTTGCTATTGATGTTGCTGATCTTGAATACAATGATTCAGATAATGATTACTGATGATTCTAATGATTCTCAACTGTTGTTATGTATGATCTATGTTGTTGATCTCGTATATATATACAGAGATCTAATTCTGTTCTATTGCTAGCTATTTTGTTGCTATAATTAAACTAATTAAACTTATCCAAATCCTCGCCATGTTTATCGGCTTAGGAATTTGAGATTTACAACGAATCTAATATGAATAAAGTTGTTGATGTGACGTGGAATATCCGCTTGAATAATACGTCTTCCATCGTCATTAATGTTGTTGTTGTTCTGTCATGTTGACTTGTTGACTTGATGTTGACTTCTGATTTAATTGGTCTTTCGCAGGAATTTACTCTTCCGCAGGTAACTAGTCTTCCGCAGCAACACTTTGTTCTTCAGTACTTGTTCTTGTGATTCCGTAGGAGTTCTTGTCTTCCGCAGCAATCTCTCCAGCAGCTTCACTTCTTTTCTTGTTTAGCTGAAGTTATTCTTCCGCATGAGATCCACGGATGTACATTCTTCAGTTATGTTCCTGAGAACATCTACGGAAGAACACTTTATTCATCCGCAGTTGTTCCAACACTTAGTCAATTTTCCAAATTGACACGGTTTAATGTTTCCTGCACATTCACACATACATTCTGAAATATATTATATCATCGATGAATATATTATGAAGTGCAAATTAAATGTTATTTAATTCATAAACACAATTATAATCAAATATATTCATTTTATATCATCAAGAACAATAATTACAATAATAATTACAAGAGTGATTTTTATCATCTAAACCTATACAAGAGATCCATCCCTAACAGTACTCCCCCTTAGGTTTAGACTCTAGTAATCATTGGTTTAGTACTCTAAGCTCATTCACTCTTGTCAAAATCTTCTCTTTAAAGTAATCAGCAGTCACTTGTTGGTCTTCATATTTAATCTTGATCTTCCTTCTGCTCAACCTCTTCAGAGTTTATATTTCAATCTCAGCACATCCTCTTCAGTGGTGAATGTTGCAACAACACTGTTATTGAACACCACCTCCAATTCGTCCTGTTCTGAAATTCTTAGTTCTGTGACTGGCTTAATCTCTGTACCAACAAGCAGACCTGCTTCATACTTCCTTCGTTTACTTGCATTGGCATACAGCTTGTCCATGACTTGAATTAGATGAACGTATAAGCATAAGTCATTTTATACAGTTTGATCTTGCAGCCTTGGGAAGTGCTTGTCATGGAGGTATGAAGTATAACTTGGGTGCAGGAGTTTGATTTCTACAGGGTCAAATAATCATATACTTTGTCCTTTCCTCTGTGGATCATTCCTTTGCAACACCAGTTCTTTTGTTTTCTCTACATACCCCCATTCTATTATTGGGCAAGTAAATTGATTTCCATTTATGATCTTCAGTGGTGCATTGGTCAAGTCAGCATACCCAGTTCTTTGCTTAAGTTCAACATCAACATGATGAGAATTGGTATGTGACCTCCTTTGAATTTGTCTGGTGTGTTCAGCATCCATTAGATAAGCCTCTTTTAGTACACTGCCTTTACTCCGGTGGCTTAGCTTGGCTACCAATCCGGAGAAATCTCGACCCCTTGGACTTATGGGATAATTGGTGATGGGAATGGTTTGTAAAGTATGAAGGTCAACATCTGGCAGGGCTAGTAGAGTTTCTACTCTGTGAAAGTATTGCACCATGCCAGATGCCCTCTTGATGAGTGTGCAATCCCATTCCCCATCATATTTCCATCCTATGGTCTCCTGTTCTCCAGCTATTCTTGGGAGTGTCATTTGTTCAAATAGCTGAATTAGACTTGTTTTCTTCTCAGTTATTTCCCTTACAGCGGTTCCCAGAGGCCACACCTTATGAGGAATCACACCCATAGGCTCAATTATCATCTGTTTTGTGCCTTGGTGGATGTATTTGACTTGAATTACAGTTGGCTTGGGAGGAGATGTTGTTTGTTTATAAGCAGGATTAGGGGCTCTGGATCTGAATTTAACACCAGTTTCCAGCTCTACCTTCATCACATAATCCATCATTTCCCTTAATTCTCCAACAGTTCTTCCTTTAAGCTCATGTTGGCTATGATTGTGACTTTGCAGCCAACAGATCATGTTGTACCTGGTCAGCTTGGATATATCACAGTGATCCAATTCTTTTCTTTTTTTCTCTATTTCCTTGAATTGTAAGAATGATTCATAATTGCATATTAGGATCATCATCCTCACTGCATCAAATTCTTTTATTATCTGCATCAGCTTAAACATATTCATCCTTCCTACCATGTCATATGGAAAACCATTATTTATTAGGTCCATGAACATGCCAGATTGGGGTCTTTCCTCTAGGATGTCTCTGGTTAACAGCAGATCTTCTTGTTTGGCCTCATCAGATTCTTATTTAGTCAGCTCTTCCCATTCAGGGTCACTTTCTTCTACTTGTTGCTTCAATGGGGTTTGATGCTCTGGAGAATCTGATTTAGTTTTCTTTGATGATTCTCCAGCTGCATCAGCTGCCTTCCCTAAGTATTTCCTTTTTCTGCTATAGGTAATCAATGCTGATTCACCTTTATTCTGTTCATCATCAGTCAACTTCTTTTTCAACTTCTCAATCTCAATCTCCTTCTCTTTCAGTTGAAGTGCTTGTTCATCTACTAAGTCATTTAAAGCATCAATTACTTCATTGTCAATCAACACATCTTCCCTCAGTCTCTTCAACCTACTCTTCAGTTGTATGATTGCTTTATCTTGCTCTGCTATTAGTTTATCTTTCTTTGTCAGCTCCTTCTTCAATCTTCTCAACTTTTCCAACTTCTTGTTGCCTTTCAGGACAAGATTATTGTATTATGCCACTAAATAGCTTTTGCTTACATTGATTTTTTCTTCATTCAGGTCCTTCTCAGTGTAAGCAATGACATCAATATGTTCAACTTCCTCTTCTTTATCTTTCTCTTCTTCCTCACCACTACAGATTTCTTCTGTATCTCCATCATACACAGTCTCATCGACTTTCTCATCAAGATGGATTTCTTCTGTAGGGGTTGGGCTGTCAAACGGTTCAACGGAAGTGGATGAGATGGTTGGTTCAGTTGGTGGTAGAGTAGATATGGGCTCTGTGGCACCAGTATCAATTGATGTTATGGAGATTGGTGAGTGTGGGAGTGAAGGTTGAGTTCTATCCTGACCAACTACTTTAGTAGAAGCAATGTTGATTGATGTTGGTGATTGGCCAAGAGTGATGGGTTCAGTATTCTCACTTGAAGATGTTAAGTGGATGGGTGATAGTGGTGGCTGTGATTCTTGTTGGGGTGATTTGGCTGAAGCATGTTGTGGTGTTTCAGGCTGGGAGTGTGTGGCAGATGGTGCTGATGAACTTTCAGTTTGTGGTTCCTCAACCCACAGCAGCTCCTGAGGAATGTCCTCATTCTCATCTCGTACATGAGCAAACATCTCCACACCACCTCCTTCATACTGCCCTTTCAATTTGTTGAGAAGGGATTTGTTTAAATGGCTCGGTACACCTATATCACCTTCTCTTTCCACTTCAGGGATTTGTTCATTAAGAGGAACCGAAGGAACATGAACATCTTGTTCTCCTTTTGCACTTGCATATGATCACAAAGGCAGTTCATGATGTATTTGGCATAATTATAGGTTCTTCCTTCAAAGATTCCTATGATCCCAGATGAGATGTGGCGAGAGAATCTATCTAACCCGGACTTCCGATTGGAGATGCACTTCAGGTAAGTGTGGCAGAGGAACCGGTAAGGCTTGCATAGCCTACCCTTCTTGATTTCTCCGTGTTGATAGTCACCATCGTAGCCTATCAAATTGAATACCTTCTGGATGTATTCATGGTCGAATACATCCAGATGACCTTGTTCATTCTCTCCCAGTTCTAGGGCATTGTGGATTATTCCTTCGTTTACCCAAAGGGGTAAGTTCCTAATGGTCGCAGTGATCATGGTTCCTTCATCTCCTTCGACTATTGCAGCTGTATTCCAGAAATCTATCATGTGGGATAGATAGATGACTGAGTCAGCAGTTAGCGCATAGAAGAGTCGTACTCTTCTAAGGTATCTTATGATGTCTCTGCATTCATCCTCCACATCTGGATTCAGAAATGCACAGACATTGTGGTCTTTTACGAACCGATTGGCCATTGTTTCAGTGGTGTTAGCCTAGTGTTCAATGTAGAAGATGAAGAAGAGGGTTTTGGATGGTTGGATTTTTAGGTCGGAGTGTTTTGAAAATGAATAGAAAGGCCAACGGTCAGAGCACCTTTTTATACCTTTTCAGACAGGCTGTCTACCATGTGGGACCTATTTACATTTTTTTACCCCTCCGCGGTTATTAACTATGCCTAATAAATAATTAATAGCAATTAATGATCATATAATTAAGCAAAGTATAAGATCCACGGAAATCATAGTTTTTTTTCTGTTTCTTCCGTACTTTATCTACGGAAGTGGACCCATTCTGTCTTCCGCAGAAACATCTGCGGATGAACAGATTTCACTGTATCTATGGAAGATAACTCATGTCTTTCGTAGTACACCTGCGGTTCCGATTAGTTATACTGCTCAGATTAAGGGAATTAATTGATCAGTTATACTTACTCCCCCTAAATTTGTGATTAATCATCTACGGATGAGTTTATCAAAAATTTATACGAAGATCGCATGATCAGTGAGTGTGTAACTGAAAATCACATGAGTATAGTGTTCTGTGGCAGGCAATTGGTTGAGAAACTAAGGATCATACTATAAATCAGACACATTTCTGCTTAGTTTGGTTGAGAGAAAAGCCTACTAGATCTAGTGCAAATTGCAAATATGGTGATCCGTAGAAGTTCAACCTAGAGTGTATGTTGGGCATGTCCGGCTAGTTATCATGTTTTGGTAAGAATTAGAGATAAACAAGGATGAATGCATCATGCAAGATGTATGATAGTCTGTCTCCCAGATTGTGATCAATTCATCACTTTATCACACATACCAAATTATGTAGATTATAAGCTCTATCTTAAGATTTCTTTAAAATCTTATTAATGCTTTTTATGAATGCTCTTTGAGTACTATGTAGTTGATCCTTTAAGATTCGTTTGGGAGCAGTTCTTTTTAGGAACTTTTAATGATCAGCATCAGGTCACCAGGTCTTTACTTACGTAAAACAGAGGTGGCCTTTGACCCAGGTCTTTGCTTACGCAAAACAGAGGGTCATGATGCGCAAAGATAGAGGTTATAAGATGTTACAACATAGTAAGTGTGCATAAGTGATGAGTTGTGTACTTTCTAATGAGACTTACTTTTTAACTCCTCATAATGACTTATCCATACTAAGTCATCTTGGCTTTATATTGAGCATGACATAGCTTATTATCCACTCAGGATGAACCTATTCACATATTCAACTCATCAGATCAGTAGATAGTTGATTGGGTGCAGGCAGGATACATGTCATGTTTATAGCATACTATCATATCCGTAGGTTATCAAAATCCTTACACATAAGTTTATGTTGTATCCTCATATGATCACAGTTAATGAGCCTATATACCTGTTGTTAATGTTTTGAACTTATTCTAAGTTGATCATGCCTAATGATTCAATTAAGAACTTAAATCTTACTGAATCAAAGACCTTAGTGAATAAATCAGCAAGCTAATTTGTTATGTCCACTTTGATCAACTTAATTAGTCCCTTTTCTGAGCAGTCTCTTAAAAAATGGTATCTGATTTCTATATGCTTAGTTTTACTATGTTGGACTGGATTAGCAGTGATAAACATAGCAGCTGAATTGTCTATATGTATTGGTGTCTGGAGAAAATTGTAACCATAATCAAGTAATTGATTTTGTAACCATAGAACCTGGGAGCAGCCTGTTGAAGCAGCTATGTATTCAGCCTCGGCTGTGGATACTGAAACATTTGTCTGTTTTTTGCACTGCCAAGACACAAGTCTTGGTCCTATGAATTGACATCCTCCGGTTGTTGATTTTCTATTGTTGTTGCATCCTCCGTAGTCACTGTCTGAATAGGAGTAAAGATTAAAGTCTCCTTCTTTGGGATACCAAAGTCCAAGTGATGGTTTCCCTATGAGGTATCTGAATATTCTCTTTACTGCATTCAAGTGGGACTCCTTTGGTTCTGCTTGATACCTAGCACACACACACACACAGCAAACATTATGTCAGGTCTACTAGCAGTTAAGTACATTAATGATCCTATCATAGATCTATATAATCTTTGATCAATAGACTTCCCTGTTGGATCTGGTACAAATTTATCTATAGTAGATGTTGGTGTTTTGCATGACACACAGTCTGCAAGGTTGTATTTCTTCAGTGTTTGAAGGATATACTTTTCTTGATTGATAAAGATGCCATCTGTTTTCTGATAAACTTGTAATCCTAAGAAGAAAGTAAATCTCCCATTGAACTCATCTGAAACTCAGATTGCATTAAGGCTTTAAACTCTTCACAGAGTCTCTTGTTTATTGATCCAAATATGATGTCATCAACATATACTTGAACAACTAAGAGATCTTGATGTTTATGTTTGAGGAAGAGTGTCTGGTCAATTGTTCCTCTCTTGTATCCATGTCTTAGGAGAAACTTGGATAGTGTTTCATACCATTTTCTTGGTGCTTGATGAAGTCCAGATAAAGCTTTATCAAGCTTGTACACCCTGTGAGGGTAATCAGGATCTTCAAATCCTGGTGGTTGAGAAACATAGACCTCTTCATCAATTTTACCATATAAGAAGGCACACTTGACATCCATTTGGTAAACTATGAACTTCTTATATGATGCATATGCCAAAAACACTCTTATTGCCTCAATCCTTGCAACTAGTGCAAAGACTTCATCATAGTCTATGCCTTCCTCTTGTGTGTAGCCTTGAGCAATCAGCCTTGCTTTATTTCTGATTATTACTCCCCTGTCATCTAGCTTATTTTTAAATAACCACCTTGTGCCAATGGGATATTGGCCTTCAGGGAGATCAACTAGATTCCACACCTTCTGTTTCCTGAATTGCTGAAGTTCTTCTTGCATTGCTTCAATCCATTTGTTGTCTTTCAAGGCTTCTGTTATGTTGGGAGGAAATACTTGTGATAGAAAGCAGGAGAATAGACATGTGTTTGTAGCTCCCCCTTGTCTTCTAGTAGTTTTGTTGTGAAGGTCACCTATCATGTTATCAATTGGGTGATACTTATGTGCTCTAACTGTTGGTACATCATTAACTTGGATGGATGAATCTAGGTTTGTGATGTTGGTTGTTGGAGATGAGGTTAGTTATGATGGAGGGTCAACAAAGTAGTTCATCTCATTTTCTGGTGCAACTGTCTGAGTTTCCGCAGAAACATGTATGCCTTCCGGGGTAGTGGACATGTCTTCCGCAAGGACTTGATCAGCTATAGTTTCAGAGCAAGATATTTTTGTGTGACAATGGTGTTGAGTGGTTTTCTGATGTGGTTTGATTATTAGGGGATCTCAGTCCATCATCTGCAGGAGTAGGAACATCTACGGAAGTAGATGGTACTTCAGCTGATGTGCATGGTGTGAGGTCATCAGAAACATCTTTACTAGTTTGTGCTGATGCATCAGGATCAGTGTTACTTTGGTTCTCCACGGGAGTGACTCTAGGTGGGTCAGCTGTCAATGGTACACCCATATTTGGAGGAACATAAGGGTAACATGTATCAGCAGCACCTGTCATGTTAAGATAACCAGAGTTAAATGAGTTAGTTAATGCATCTATATCAAACAGCCAAGATGATCCTTTTACCGACTGTGGAAATAAGGATTCATCAAAGAATACATTAGGAGTTTCTTCCACTATGTTATCATGTGGAATATAGACTCTATATGATTTAGATATTGATGAGTAACCAACAAAGAAACCATCATAGGCTTTTTCAGCAAATTTTCCTAACTATTCTTTTATGTTTAATATAGATACATGACACCCAAAAGCTTTAAGATATCCTATAAAAGGTTTTCTTTTAAACAGAAGTTCATAGGGTGTTTTATTATATTCTTTGACAATCAAAGTTCTATTTTGAACAGTGCAGGCTGTGTTCACAGCTTCTGCCCATAATGTTATTGGCAGATATGAGTCAGCTAGCATTGTTCTTGCTGCTTCAATTAGAGTTTTGTTTCTCCTCTCAGCAACTCCATTCTGTTAAGGAGTTCTTGGAGCACTAAATTTCCTAGCTATGCCTTTATCCCTGCAAAATGAGTCTAAGACATAATTAACAAATTCAGTTCCATCATCACTTCTCAGTATCTTGATTCTTAAATCAAGTTAATTTTCTATCTTAGTGATGAACTCCATTAAAATTTCTGATGTTTCACTTTTATGTTTTAAGAAAAATACCCAAGTAAATCTAGTGAAATCATCAACAATCACCAAACAGTACTGCCTTTTGCCAATGCTTAACACATTGGTGGGACCAAAAAGATCCATGTGTAGTAACTTTAGTGGTGTTGTGTTTGTGTTAATTGTTTTGGACTTATGTGATACTTTATGTTGTTTGCCTTTATAGCATGACAAACAGTGATTAGAACAGTAATAATCTTTCTTTGGAACACCAATGACTAAGTCATTTTTTACCAATTTATTCATGTTCTTCATGTTGGAATGGGCCATCCTTCTATGCCAGAGTTGTGCTTCATCTTCTGATGATTTAAAGATCAGGCATGTTTCTTTGCTTGTTAGTGCAGTGTTGTTCATATCCAACACATAGGTGTTACCTTTTCTTGGTGCTTTAAGAAGGAGCCAGTCTTCTGGAATTTTGAAACCTGACTTAAGAATGTAGCAATCAGAGTTATCAAAGAAAGTAGTATAGTGTTGGTCACAGATTTGTGATACACTTAGTAAGTTAAACTGTAAGTTTTCATAAAAGTTAACTTTTTCAAACTTTAAAACTCCATTTGTTACCATTCCTTCACCAGTAATTTTACCTCCCTTCTTATCCCCAACATATGAAGCATTCTTATGTTTGAAGTCCTGCAAAAGGGTGCAGTCTCCTGTCATATGTCTTGAACAGCCACTGTCAATATACCACTTGTTGTCAGCCCTCCTTGGATGTTCCTCGGTGGCCATTGGAGGGACTTTGTTTTCCATATTGGCCATCAAAGCTTGGTTTTCAGCAAGTACTTCCTTCTCATAAATGCTCCAATCACAAGTACCATCCTGCAAAATAATTAAACCAGTTTCTTTAGTGTTAGAGATACTTGTTGTATTGTTTGGTGGGGATGCATTGGTTAATAGTGGTTGTGTGATACTCCTTTGACTAGGCTATCTTGAGTCAGTTGCCTGCTGTTTGCTGTTATTGCACTCCCTTGAAAAGTGTCCAAACAGATTGCACTTAAAGCATCTCACTTTGGACTTATCTACACCAATTTTTGTTGTTCTTCCTCCAACAGACAATCCTTTGTTTCTTTCATGTACATCTTGGCTCTATAGGCAATCATTACCATTTGCCATTGTAGATCCATCTCTTCCACTTCATCAGGATGAAGTTCTTCTAGATCTTGTTGACAAAAGTGAGCAGGAGTCAAGGTGCTTCCTAGATAAGCCTGAAAGCTTGAGCTAAAAGCTGCAAAGGCAGCTTTCTGTTCTTCAGTCTCCAGAACCACCGTAATTGGTTTTGTTTGATTGTTATTCTTCTTGCTTTTGGATTCATCAGCCTTTCCTTTTGTCTGTTTGTGCTGATGCTTTGAGTTATTGATTTTAAAGACTTTGCTGCGTAGAAACTTGTTTCTCCTTCCTGTTCACCTTTATCACTGGAGTTGTCTTCATCTTCATTACAGATGAATGCACTGCTAGTATTCTTCAGTTCTTTGAATTGATAAGGTGCTATAGGTGCTTTCACACTTTTGTTTCTTGTCTTTTCATCCAGCTCCAATGCTTCTACTTTTGCCACTAGAGTGTCTAGACCTATTATTTTTAGATCAATAGTATTTTTTAAACATGGACACAGTCTGTGTCCAGTTTTCAGGCAAAGAATGAAGCATCTTTTTATTCAATTCTTTATTGCTGTACTTAAGTTCAAGGATGTTCATCTCTATAACAAGTTGCATGAATCTATGCAATTGTTGAGGGACTGATTCACCCGGAATATGATGGAATGTTTCATATTATGCACGGAGAGTATCCTTCTTTATGCTTCTAATCTCATCACTACCTTCACACAGAGTGTGCAGGATTTTCCATAACGAGTTAGCTGTTTTGTATGATTCACACCTGATCAAGAGTTCTTCAGGCAAAGCCATAATAAGCATACTATAAGCTTTGATGTCAATCTTGACTCTCTTGGCATCATCAGGTGATAGATTCTTTAAACTGATGGGTTGATTATTATCCTTATAATCCGCCCCTAAGGCAAGTGGGATATAAGGTCCTTTGGTAATCGAAGCCCATAAGTCAGAATCTGTGTAATTAACATGATTCCTGAATCAGATTTTCCAGGTTTTAAAATCAGATTTGTTTTCCAGTTTAGGAGGTTGATAAGCACCAACAACTGAATTACTCATGATAATTAATTTTATTTAGAAAGCAATAATTTTGTTTTAGCAGAAATCGATTAAACAAATCAAAGTTGATAGATCAATTGATCTGGATCAATGAGCACCAAGCTCTGATACCACCTATGAATCCAAGGATCGTTCAGAAATTATCAGAATTGATTTGAACAAGTATTGATCGTAGAATTATCAATACTTGGTGTTTAATCTATTAATAATATTAAAATCAACCAATCAAACAAATAAAATAAGAATAATCAAATCGAGAGAACTTAATAATGTTGATCTTAATGCTTTCTTGTTGCTATTGATGTTGTTGATCTTGAATACAATGATTCAGATAATGATTACTGATGATTCTAGTGATTCTCAACTGTTGTTGTGTATGATCTATGTTGTTGATCTCGTATATATATACAGAGATCTAATTCTGTTCTATTGCTAGCTATTTTGTTGCTATAATTAAACTAATTAAACTTATCCAAATCCTCGCCATGTTTATCGGCTTAGGAATTTGAGATTTACAACGAATCTAATATGAATAAAGTTATTGATGTGACGTGGAATATCCGCTTGAATAATACGTCTTCCATCGTCATTAATGTTGTTGTTGTTCTGTCACGTTGACTTGTTGACTTGATGTTGACTTCTGATTTAATTGGTCTTTCGCAGGAATTTACTCTTCCGCAGGTAACTAGTCTTCCGCAGCAACACTTTGTTCTTCAGTACTTGTTCTTGTGATTCCGTAGGAGTTCTTGTCTTCCGCAGCAATCTCTCCAGCAGCTTCACTTCTTTTCTTGTTCAGCTGAAGTTATTCTTCCACATGAGATCCACGGATGTACATTCTTCAGTTATGTTCCTGAGAACATCTACGGAAGAACACTTTATTCATCCGCAGTTGTTCCAACACTTAGTCAATTTTCCAAATTGACACGGTTTAATGTTTCCTGCACATTCACACATACATTCTGAAATATATTATATCATCGATGAATATATTATGAAGTGCAAATTAAATGTTATTTAATTCATAAACACAATTATAATCAAATATATTCATTTTATATCATCAAGAACAATAATTACAATAATGATTACAAGAATGATTTTTATCATCTAAACCTATACAAGAGATCCATCCCTAACACTTCTTTTAATACACGTATCAGAGTAATATTACATACTATATAGTCCTTAAATATTTGATACTTTGATAATTTGATAAATATATTATAATTAGATCAATTAATTATACAGTTGAAAACCAATTTTGGTGAGTCAAAAATTTCATAAAATAAAAATCCACTAAATTAAAAGAATTTATTTTAGGAAGCAATATAGAAACAGAGTAATAATACCGTAGAAGTTGAATTAATATATGATTAAATGGAATTTTTAAGACATAATATAAATGGTTAAATGAAAGCTATAAATTATAATTTAAATCAGTATGTGAGTATGGTAATATATTTAAGTAAAATGTCTATCTGTATGGTAAGTAAATGAAAGCTTTAAATTGTAATTTAAATTAGTATGTTAGTATGGTAATATACTTAAGTAAAATGTCTATCAGTATGGTAAGTAAGATGCCTATAAGTATGGTAAATTTAATATATTAAAAAACTAAAATAAATTACAGTATGATCAAGTTTTAAGCGGAATTGAAAATAAAGATGGTGTAAGAGTGTGCCATGTGTCAAATTGATGGTTTAAGAGAATGTCATGTGGCTTCAAAAACCTTGCTTTATTAGAGTCTATAGATTATAAATTAATTAATTCTATTGTATTTTTTTTCTAATATAATTTTAAATATATAATCGTTTTTATATAAATTTTATATATTTGATATAAATTTATCCGTGTACCGTAACGTGCGGGCAAAATACTAGTTTTTTTAACTTAAAACTAGTACCATATAGTTTAAAGAATATATAATTCTGTTTAAAATTTATAAACAAAGGAAGTAAGAATTTTTAAAGCTATAATCTATATCTATATAAAATTTATAAACAAAGGAAGTAAGAATTTATAAATCAATAAGCTATATCTATATATAATACTAAAAGAGTAACTTAGGGGGACACTTGGTACATTTCTAGGCCCCCTAAGTTTGTTTTTCCCACCTCTCTCTTATCTTAAATAATTACCTAAATTAAGAAATATTAAATAATTTTAATTCTTTTTTAGATTATTTTTTTTAATAAATTAATAAAGATGTCTTTTTATTAATATTATTTCTAGAAAATGATTTTTTATACAATTAAAAAAATTTCTAAAACATCTAACTTTTTGTAAAATATAAAATATTTTAAAATTGGTATTTATAAAAGGTTATAAACTAAAAATAATTAAAATTAGTAGTTATAATAAAAAAATTTAAAAAATAACATTTTTAATATGGTTTGTTTTGAAAAAAAATGTTTAACGTTTTTTTGGAAAGAAAGTTTAAAAACAAAAGTTTAAAAATTAATATCGTTATTTTATTACTTATAGTTATTACTCATATGTAAATTTTAATCATATCTTATTTTTTATTATCATTTTATACTTCATAAAATTTTATTATATTTAATATTTTATTTTTTCAACTCGTATAATACACAGGTTTACTAAAATTAGTATTAAATAAATAATAGTCAACAACTAATCAGAGATATTATGAATATTTATAGCCCGATCCAACCTGATTCAATACTATATCTCTATATTTGATTACGGTGTCAAAATAATTCGAAATTAATCAAATTATTGCACATAACTTTTCAGAGTATATTATTCAAATTTTAATTTCTTCATACTAATATCCTCATACCCACTCAATATCTAGCTCATGATTTGACCCGTCAAAAGTATTCCTTTTAAATCTAAAAGAAAACAGTTTTCTTTGACTGTATATTTCGCTATGATAATAAACAAAAGTTAAGGTCAATCTCTGTCAAGTGTCGGTTTATACTTGAAAGAGCCTATTTTTACATATGATCGGCTTTATGGCATCTTGTCACAAGTTAAGAGTAAAAATAGATTGAAGTTGTTAGCTTTAGATAATAAATGTAAACCTATAATGTTACTACAAATATAGTTTACAAGGATGTTTTTGTTCATTTGTGACCTTATAATCAAAAGTTATTATGTCTTATTTATTATATAACACACTTGATTTTATTTTTATTTTTATGTTATTTAATAGTTAACTCTTCACACTTTCGTGTAATACACAGGTAACTAAAACTAGTTATTATCTTACATGCTTTTGTTAAAATCGGACAATTAAGGTCATAAACTCTTAATTTTTATAATTACTAGGTTAGAACCCATGTATTACATGGGTGAACTAAATCTAATTTTTTGAAGTCAATAGTTTTAAATTTTGTATATTATATATTATCAACCATTAGTAAATAAGAGTAATAAATATCTAAGAAATTATAAATGACAAATTATAAAGATTAAAAATTATAAAATTATATTTTAAAATATGATATAATTGAAATCTTATAGTTTAGTATATCTTAATAAATTATTAGCATAAAAAGATTTACATTTTAGATATATAATTATTTAGTTTATTTACTTAAAACCCTTATCTTTTAATATCTTATAGGAACTTATCAATAACTAAGATAACTATTTACCAGTTATTAAATCACTCAAACAAAATCAAGCAAATAATTTAAAATTAATAATAGAAATTTTTAAGTCATTTGATTGTATAGAGAAATAAGAAATATTATTAATCTATAATGAAAGAAAGAAATATAAAAAAGAAATGAGAAGTTAATATAAGGAAAGAAGAGTATGATTTTAGTAAGTCTTCAAAATCATTAATTAATATGTGCATATGGGTTTAGGAGGGAAAACCAACCTTAGAATGTATAAAATCGCGCTATGTGTCTAAAAAAACCTTGGTTTATTAGAATAGATAGATGTAATGTGATTATATATAGAAAATATATACTCTATATAAACAGGGTTGTGTGACTTCGTAAACTATATGTATGAAGAGATAAGTTTTACTATATCACATTATCTATTTTAGGTTAGAAATAAAGGGGTGCAGATTTTATGGAAAAAAAGCCAAAAAAAAGGGTATACGCTGCTAGAAATACTACTTTCTTCAATTTATTTATAAATCAAGAATCAAGAATCTGATAATAAATACTAATGAATCACCGATGAATTGCAGCAAAACGAATAAAACATATTAGTGACTAATGAAAGATAAAAATGCTCCGTTGTTATAACATTGATAAGTTTTGTATATTTCTCATGAAAATATAAAAATAAGAAGAATGAGAAAATGCATATCCACGTCGGATACTGATGAAAATAAGAAAAAAAATTAACTTAAATATTAGTGTTGCATTTGTCACTTAATTTGTTTTATTACTTGAAACTATTTTGATTCGGTTAAAGTATCAACTCTATTTACATGCATCACATGTTGCTTGAAAATAATGATAGCCTTCCCTCGTATCTATAAACATGTAAACTAGAAATATGTAGATGAGTCGATATCTATTCAACCTGACTATTGAAACTACACATACCGGTAACAAGTAGTTTTTCATTCCAACTAGGCAATCTAGCTTGGTGTTACTTGCCAACATGCTTCTAAAACACTCAAAATCATTATTTTAATAGTTTTGTTTATAAAAACCCAAAAATTAAATATTTGTACATGAATTCATAAGTGATAACATGTTTAGTTATAAAAATTTTAATAACTATGTTATCATATCAATAGTTTTGTTTAATAACTATCTTCATTCATTAGACATTTATAAATCATTATAGTCACAATGTTATTCCTCATACGTAATCTCAAGGC
Organism: Flaveria sonorensis; assembly: GCA_025506505.1. Lineage (NCBI taxonomy): Eukaryota > Viridiplantae > Streptophyta > Magnoliopsida > Asterales > Asteraceae > Flaveria > Flaveria sonorensis. The sequence continues at coordinate 2,754,571 of CM046434.1, forward strand.
ATCCAATCCTTCTTTTTCTATTTATTTACTATCCAATACGGAAAATTGGATATATACCCCATTACATCTAAACATAATATATGGTTTAATGGATAATAAGAAACTCCTCCCTCTAACAACACTTCAAAGTAAGATACCACAAGAATATGATACCCTCGCAAAAGGCTTCTTAGATATAGGCAACATCTATGAAAAAGAAAGGCAATTAATTCACCAAATGTCATGAAGCTAGCCTAAGAAAGGGTAAACTAAATACATAATAAAGTTTAGTTAATTATTGTAAAAATTAATAACTATTTTAGGATAACTTATACTACTATTGTGGATAATAATTTTAGATAAAAAGTATTTTTTTTTTCAACTGAGTTACAATAAAACATAATATTTGTTCTAGGGTTTCACAAGCATATAGTTGACCACTCATATTTTCCCAATTGTCTAATCAAATTTCTGCTTTGTGTAAAGTAATTCATTCTTTTAGTAAAGATCGAAAAAGCATTGGGAAAATATCTAAGAATTTTGTCTCATCCATTAAACAAAATAAAATGCTTTTAATTTTTTTTAACACTTAAAAATCTTTTGTTTACAAAGTGGTCTTTCTAATTCATCATTTGTAGGACTCTAGCTTATGATTTTATTTATTTTTATTATACGTTGTATATTATATTATCTGTTAAAATGTATTTAAATTAATATACATTTTTATATGCTACTATTTGAAAAGAAAACAATATAGTTTAAATATCTATGTTTGGAATTAGACTATTTCATCACACGATAAAGATCAAAGTTTAGAAATGATTTATTCAAACGACTATACTTTTTCCTCACACTATATAAGATCTTTTTGACACAAACTAGTTGTATAAGAGAATAAAGTGGGTTACATATACATAATACTATTATATTTAAATATTTATTACATATATGTTGAACATAAATACATAAATAAAGAATGTTATGTATACATAACACTAAACAAAATGAAAATGTGTTACATATACATAGCATATATGTGACGTATATATAAAACTATGTTACACTTTTCATTTGATCTCAGCCCCTATCTATACACACACACAAACACATATAGATGGTAGTGACAAAAAATATATAAATTTTGTGACCAGTTTCATTGGTTTTCTCTGGTTTTCATAAAACTATATAGTTTTCTTATGAACTCTCCACTATTATATTAATATTATTATACCACGGTTTGCGAACCTAATCTACATTGTTGTATAAAGTTCAAGTTTGAGCCCGTTTGTTAAACTCACATCGTCTTTTATCATTTCATCTCTATCCATCCTTATAGTGTAAAAACACAACTCTAGTCATTCCTCAACTTTTATTCACATTGTTAATACAAATAATTTTACTAAAGTTAAAACAATTACGTAAAATTAAAGGAAAGTTAGAATAAAAAGTTGAATTTTTGTATATAATATACAAAGTTATTATGCAAGAAAAAAATATGCAAGAGTGAAATTTAAATGAATGCAAGAGGTAAACTATCACACATGAATAAAATTATCATGTAATAGTGAAATTGTCACGCAAGAGATATTCTTGCATGATTTTGACTGATAACTCTATCTCTGCATAATATTTTAACGCAAGTGTATTCTTTATTGTGTAATTATTTACATTAGATATGTATCAATTATATACTTTGTATTCTAAATTTTCTTTTAATAACTAATACATAAATATAAGATTAAATAAAACTTACAAAAAATACATAATTTGAAATTTGAATTTTGTACCAAACTGAAATTTATAAAATTAGTTTAACTGCCTTTTATATTTTATCTATAGAAACATAAAATAAAAGTTGGGTTGTACATTAAGCTAGTTTGATAGTACATATCACATGCTTCTTCTATCCCGATACCGGTTTAAATGATCTTACGATATATTAAAGGAAAATACAAAACATACCATGATCAAAAGTAATACTTGCCAAACAATATTATCAAGTTTTCCGTCCATGGGTCGGATCCAACGCATAGTCATGTCGATAAAAAAGAAACACCATGAAAAAGGAAAATTAATGTTAGGTATTATCATATAGGAAACGAAACATTGATTTCACCAAGTAAATTGAAAGTAAAATATCTATACTATATTATAATGTATGAAAGAGGGGTTCCGTCATAATTTAAGATATTTGAACATTTTAAGCACAATGTGCAACTTAAAATCAATTATTTTTAAGGGTAATACTGTCATTTTAACCATGCTAAAAACGTGAATATTCAAATCTATTTACACATTGATCCCTTTATTTGTTAATAATTTACTGTTTATTTGGTTGTTAAATGTTTTCACTTAAAATATGAAAATGTTTGTTTTGATTTTAAAAAACAGTTACAGCCAGTTTAAAAAAAATCCAGCCTACAAATACGCACTATATATAGTCCAATTTATAAATAGTTGACTAAATCTCTTGAAATTATGAGTTTTACAACTCTTAATACCTAACTACATATCATATTTGATTTTAACCCGTCGCATCGCACGGGCACACTACTAGTGTGTGTATATATATATATATATATACATGTGTGTGTGTGTTTTTGTGCCGTTATTATCGGGTAACACCGACTCTAAAATCCATAGAGAATAAAACAAAGTTGCATTCATTTCAATATTGAAACAATAGAAACAAAATTGATGCACAAATCTTTAACTAGTTTAACCGAACTTAAGTAACACGGCTAAGATTTGTACAAATAGAGTTGTAAAAACCGGTTTTTTTGCTAAACCGGTTCGGTTTTTAAACCGGACAGGTTCTTTTTGTATATGTACAAACTGGGTTTTATTTCAAACCGGTTTTTCATCAATAATCCTCAAACCATTTAAAGGGGTTTGGACCGGTTTGTAAGGGGTTTTTTTTAACCGGTGTTTATCCCAGTTGAACCAGTTTTTTTTTTAACTAAAACCGGTTTACAAACTGCCAGTTCGATTTGGGTTAGGAACCAGTTTGGCTCAATTTAGTTTTTTTTAAAGCGGTTCGGATTTTTTTTTCGAACCGGTTTTTTTGTACACCTTTATGTACAAATATGGTATATACTATTTGTATAAATATGGATGTATATATTATTTTTATTTGACTAAGTTTATAAAGAAAGCAACACGTGTACATACGTAGTTTTTACAACTGTTCCATCGAAAATGACATGAGAAGAAATATACAATTACTCAAACCGAATATACCGTCTTAAGTTATTAGGAACCGTCATACCAACGGTAAATGGTTGTGCGAAACAAACTTTCTTTTTAAGCTTCTAGCATATGTGCATACGTCATATATGCATTTAATCCTTGTTCAACTGTCCACCATTAAAGTCATAACAAGGTTAGAAAAGTACATTTGAAACATAGATTTTTACTTGTAGTTACCAGAAAGAGTATAAGGGCAAAAGGTGATCCACTATAAAATTGACATAACTTTAATCATGCTTGAAGTTACACAGCTAATAAGTAGTGAATGTAAATGTCTTAATAAGTTGGATCATGTGAAAGGTCATATGTGATTTGTACTTACTTTCGAACCTGAATTACATGATCTGGAGCCTTAGTTTTGACGTTGACGATTCTTAAGTTCTAGCAATTTTAAATTATTTATTTATTATTCTAAACACGTGTTATTCTTTAAATTGTATAAATTTTGTGCTTATTTTGGAGTTCAATTTGGTAAGTAGCAATCAAGATTCAAGAGAACACCTAAAACCAATTAATTTTGTTTGTCATACACACTTGTAGATGAATCAAACCCAACTCAATAATGATCAAATCATCAAGCCGACCAAATCCCTCTTGTCTATTGTTTTTCTGAACTTACCCAAATCCTAAAAAGTTCCCTAGCACTCATCCATATACTATTCCATTCCAATCTCTATTTTTTGTCAATTTAGTCCTTGATCTTTGTCATTTACGCATCAAGATTTTATATTCTTTAAACCGTTTTTAACTGAAATTTCTGGATGTTACATTATGATATTTTTTTATTGGGCACATATGAGCCTTAATGGACCTTATAATGTGTGTATTAGACCATAACTAGTTATTTTGTTGGTAAAGACATACATATAATAATGTGTATATTATAGGTCTTAATAAGCCTTTTAATGTGTTAATGAGTTGTGAAGGATACACAAAGATGTAATAGGTCATAATAAGTTGTTTTTTTTTTTATTATAGACACATGTTTATGGTTATTAATATTTTAATGGGTCTTGTAATGTGTTTGTGAGCTGTTTAAAATACACAAAATTAACCATCATATGTTATAACAAGTTATTTAGGTGTTATATTACACATGTATGAAGATTGATACACTAATGGGTTTGTAATGCGTTCATGGGTTTGTTTAAATTACCAAAGTCATACTAGATTATAAAAAGTCATCTTGTTAAACACATGCATATAATGATTTTTATTCTAATGGGCCTTAACGAGTCTTGTTAGTGAGTTTATTATGATACAAAAAGCCATAATTAAGTCATTAAAAGTTAGTTTGGTGTTAAATTAATGTTGATGATCAATAAACTAATGTGCTTTAATAGATCTTGTAATATGTTGGTGGGTTGGTTATGTTACACGAAACAATATTATGTTATAACAAAACATTTTTTCACTATGTTACATATCCAACTATTTTATTCTAAATGATCTATTGTTAACAATTGTTTCTTTAAAACCTTGATTAAGAAGAGAAAGTGAAGAATATTTAATGAGATGTCTTCAAACACTATGTCAGTTATATTACTAACAATTATGAACTGGAGAACAGTATGAATTTGGCACTTATAATAGTGTTTATAACTAAATCGTTCGCCACTAATTACAAAAATAAAAACCAACTCGATCACCGGGTTTGCAGCCGACACCTCCAGAAGGTAGGTCTTGGGTTCGATTTTCTCTTGACATTTCTTCAGGCTACTTTTTTTTTCTTTCTATTTGTTCATTATTATTTTTTATTAGTATTATTATTATAATTGTTGTTGTCGTCCTTGTTGTTGTTATTGTTGTTTTATTTTTGGTTTTATTATTATTATTATTATTATTATTTATTATTAGTTCTTTTAATATTAATAATAATAATGATGATGATGATGATGATGATGATGATGATGATGATGATGATGATATTGTTATTATTATTAGTAGAGTATTGTTATTGCATAATTATTATTACTACGATTATTAATATTAATTCTATTATTATTATTATTACTATTATTACAATTATTATTCCGCAATTAAAAACACTTGTCACCTTATATGGGCCAAAATTATGACAAATTTGACATCCATTTCATAATATATATTGCTATCTTCGATGTAAAACAAGTACTGATATATATATTTTTTGGACATATCACTTTTTTGTTTTATTTCTTACATGAGAAACTCTTTTGTGTAAGCTTTCTATACACAAGTTTCTCGTTGTATTGTGTGGGATAAATGCTTATTTATGTATTATAATTATGACGAAAAAAAGTAGACAAAGCTTACCATTATCAAAGAGAAAACATGACCAATATTTGCCTACTTCTCACAGTAATACTTCCCATATCCAAACAAATTTGTTGAAAATGCGTAACTTGCCCATACAATCTTTTTTTCTTTTTACCAAACAATATTAGGTTTTCCATCCCGGGTCGGATACAATGCATAGTTACGAGAAAAAACCCAATTAAAGTTTTAAAAAATATATATAGAGTTGAAAGTATAAGAAACGAATCATTGATTTCACCAATTAAGTAAATGGAAATTTAAAAAGAATATATGTTTTTGTGCAGTTGTTAACTTATTATATGAGGTAACACCGACTCTAAAATCCATATAGAAGAAACAAATTTGCATTCATTCCAATATCGAAAATAATGGAAACTAAGATCTATGAATATATTTAACAAGTTCAACCGACCTTAAGTAACTCTGCTAATATCTGCATAACAATGGTGTATATTAGTTTTGATTTGACTAAGTTTATAAAGAAAGCGACACGTGTACATACGTAGGTTTTACAACTGTTCTAGTGAAAACCACGTGAGAAGGAATATACGACTCCTCATACCGAATATACCATCTTACTTTATTAGGAACCGTCATACTGACGGTATATGGTTGTGAGAAACAAATTTTCTTTTTAAGTTTCTAGCATTTATGCGTACGTCATATATGCATTTAATCCTTCTTCAACTGTCCGCCATTAAAGTCATAACAAGGTTAGAGAAGTGCGTCGAAAACATAAATTTTTTACTTGTAGCAATTGAAAAGAGTAAAAGGACTAGAAAAATGATCCACTATAAAGTTTAGATAACTTTAATCATGTCTAGAGCTATCATGCTCATAAGTAGTGATAGTAAACAGCTCAGTAAGTCGTATCATGTTACAAACGCCATATATGGTTTGCACCTACCGTCAACCTTAATTATTTAGTCATTCGAGCCTTGATTTTAATGTCGACAACTTTTCTTAGTTCTAGCAATTTTAGACTATTTACTTTTTATTCTAAACACGTGTCGATCTTTAAGTTGAGTAAATACTGTGCTTAGTTTGGAATTTAATTTGGTAAGTAGCAATCAAGATTCAAAAGAACACCTAAAACCAATTAATCTTGTTTGTCATACACACTTGTAGATGAATCAAACCAACTCAATAATGATCCACTCATCAAGCCAACTAAAACCCCCTTGTCTATCGTCTTTTTGAACTTACCCAAATCCTAAAAAGTTCCCAAGCCCTCATCCATACACTATTTCATCCCACTCCTCTTTTTTCTTGAAATCAAGAAAAACTCTCTCTCATCTCTCTCTCTCTCTCTCTCTCTCTCTCTCTCTCTCTCTCTCTCTTCCATTTAAAAAGTTGATGGATGTGTGGGGATGCATGTCTCATAAGATGACATAAACAACACCAACTCATGAGTCTTGGTTCTTTATAAGTTCAAACACCCCCTCATGTTGATTCCACCTTCTAGTTCTTCCTCATACACACTCTTTCAATCATCTTGAATTCGTTTTATCGAAAAGCTTCAATCTTTCAATAAAGAACATCAAGAATGGAAGGAAAGTATGAAGAACACTTTGGTGGTTCTCATCATCATGATCATCACAATCCATGTGTAGAGATAGCCATGGAGATTCATAAGGTTGAGACACCACCAGAGAGAAGTAGTTTACAAAAGTTAAAGAATAGACTCAAAGAAACTTTCTTTCCTGATGACCCTCTTAGACAGTTCAAAGGACAATCTTGTAAGCAAAAATGGCTACTTGGTTTTCAGTACATTTTTCCTATACTTCAATGGGGTCCTCATTACAACCTTAATCTGCTCAAATCGGATATTGTTTCTGGTCTCACTATTGCTAGTTTAGCCATTCCTCAGGTAAATCTTTGTCTTTTGATTCAGTTTACGCGATCTATATATTGTTTTTTTAATCAAGAACACAACTCTATATATATGTTTTCGGTGTTCTGATGTCTATCGCCTTTCGGTTTTGTGTTTTTCTTTTCAGGGTATAAGCTATGCAAAGCTTGCCAATCTCCCTCCTATTGTTGGTCTATGTAAATATTTCTGTTCTTTCTTTAGCATGATTATTGTCTTTTTGATCCATTTTTTTGTGATAATGCCAAAAAAGACACTATACTTTACATGATTTAAATAATTTCCAATTGTGAAATGAGTGCAACAAGAATCTTTGCTCCTTATTCATGTAAAACATAATGCTCTTTTTGCATTTTTCATTAAAAAATGGTTAATGGTATGCATACAACTAAAAGTTAGTAACTAATGTTTACAAAGATTAAAAAAAATTTGTTGTCTTTCTTGTAACGTATAACATAATACCGCACGCTATGTTCTATGGTACATATTAATTGTGTACACTATACATTTCTTAAAATAGAAAGTGAGACCGTAGATCTAAGCAAAAGTTATCCAAGTGCATGTTGAAGCCAAATTCAAAAGGCAAAAACAAATTAAAAGTGCATGTCTTAAAACAAAATGTAAATATTTGTAGGTATTTATTTGATTTATGTATTTCTTTTTTGTTAAATGATGTAGATTCAAGTTTTGTGCCACCACTGGTGTATGCTGTGTTAGGGAGTTCAAGAGATCTAGCAGTTGGGCCAGTGTCAATAGCATCACTATTGATGGGGTCAATGCTAAGACAAGAAGTGTCACCAACCCTTGACCCTAATTTGTTTCTTCAATTGGCTTTAACTTCCACCTTCTTTGCTGGCCTCTTTCAAGCCTCTCTTGGATTTCTAAGGTTTAATATTCCCTCTCTTAAACCATTTTTATAATAATAATAATAATAATAATAATAATAATAATAATAATAATAATAATAATAATAATAATAATAATAATAATAATAATAATAACAACAACAACAACAACAACAACAACAATAATAACAACAACAACAACAATAAATAATAATAATAATAATAATAATAATAATAATAATAATAATAATAATAATAATAATAAATAAATAAATAAATAAAGACTTAAATTCCTAATCAACTATTATCATTGACCACGAATATGAAAACGAAGTTTAAATCAAATATGTTAAATATGTTTCAGAAGATCTAAATATTCCAGAGACGGGAATTAGGTCATGCTAATCCAATTTTCAATGGTAAGACAGGTCAATTAGTGGTCAAATCAAAGTCTTGCTGGTGGGAGATGTTGACCTGTCTTTGTCTAAAACATTCTTTGGGACATATTGATATACCTATATATAATGGGACCAACACTTTTTCCAAATTAATGTACACATTTTAATTGCATAATGTACAACACATTATAATTTGATGTTGTGTGTTTGGTTATAGGCTTGGGTTCATAATTGACTTCTTGTCAAAGGCTACACTTATTGGATTCATGGCTGGGGCTGCAATCATTGTATCCCTTCAACAATTGAAAGCTCTTCTTGGCATCACACATTTCACTAAAGAAATGGGTTTGGTTCCTGTTATGTCCTCTGTTTTTCACAATACTAAAGAGGTATTTTATTTTATTTTATTTTATTTTATTAAAATTTTAAACTACGAACCGTTACAGTATCAAAGAAAGGGATACTCATGTTGCGTCAAAAAAATCAAAACAACATCGTTTCGGATATGCATATACGTGTTCTTTAATCATTATTAACGTGTGTGTATTAATTTTTGGGCGCAGTGGTCGTGGCAAACAATCTTGATGGGGTTTTGCTTTCTTGTATTCCTGCTTGTGGCAAGACATATTGTAAGTATATATATCTGTGTTATCTAAGGTTTATTTTGCTAGTTCTTATAATTTATATTGATTTAGTACACAGTCTCATTAACTTTGTTACCGATGATGGTAAATGATATAAACCATAAAAATTTAACTCATGCACACAAACCAAATAATATTAACTGGTTTGAAAACCGAACCGAACCAACACGCACGAGCGGTTCAATTGTGTGCATTAACATTATTGATTAACCGGGCATCAATTATCTGGCTGGTATTGATGTTTATCAAACTAGTGGATTGGGATAAAAAAAAGCCAATTTTGCCTCCTTTTGCTAAGTTACCGTTTTTTTAAAGTAATGTCTAAATCTGGTATTAAACTGATAAACTATTAAAACCGTCCTTTCAACTTTAAGGGATGACGATGAGTCAGGTATGAGATGTGTTTTGCTAATCTTAGCAGCATTGCATCCCCCCACCACCCCCCCACCACCCCCAACAACATGCTTAGCCCTTACTCAATACCCATGGGGTCGCATGCATACACAATAGTATAATATGTGGTAAAAATTTCACTCGTTAAGTTCTCGATTACCCGAAATTAATTAATTATATCTATAGCAATTACGTAATTTTAATAACTTTAAATTTCTAATAGGTTCAAAAATACTCTAATTATATTTTTTTAAAGCTTATATACCATATAGCAAACACCAATTATCAACTAATATCATATCCATCCTAAACACGAGATATCTCTAAAACTAATTACATACCCTCATATATCTGAATATCCGTCTCATTATCTGTCTAGAATGTTTCGGGTTTCGGATTTTTTAGTTTATCCATCCCCATGGTTTTCAACAAATAAAATATAACACGAGGACTGTCCTTCACGAGGATCCAATAAAGCAAGTCACAGGCAGTACGAAGGACATAATTAACCCCATCACTCCATTAGGCAATTTGTGTTTTTATAAAAGAAAATACCTTTTTATATGTTATTTTTTTATTTTTTATTATGCTTTATATTTTTATTCTAGCACATGCACACTAACCAATTTGTTTCATATCTATCTAATAGAATACAAAAATTAAATAAAAACTTGGTCACAGAATCTTTTATAATTATTGAAATACTTTATAGATTTTGTAAGAATAACAAACAAGCATGTAACAACAAAAATACCACCAAATGATATAGACAAGACCAACGATATGTTCATTACACTCATGTGAATTTCTGACAACATTCTACCTGAAATCTAAGGGTTTTTGAGTTTATTTTAAACGAATACATATCACTTCACGCTTAACGTGGACGCGTTTAGCTAAACGAGTGTGTTTATGTCGACTTCATTCACTTGTTCACCGGTTTAATCTATTTGTCTTGTACAATTTTGTAGAAAAATATCTAATATATCATAATTTACCAAGTAATTTTTTTTGTTAAAATTTATAGATAAAAGAGAAATGGATGTCGAGTTTTTAGAGTTTAAGCGTAAATATATACATTTGTATTTTTTTAGTTTGACTCGACTCGTTCTGACCAGTGTTAATATATGCAGAGCATTAAGAAACCAAAGCTATTTTGGGTATCAGCAGGAGCACCTCTGCTTTCAGTGATCCTCTCTACTATCATTGTCTTTGTTTCCAAAGCACAAAACCATGGCATTTCTGTGGTAAATATTATTAATTATTAGCTTTTTTATTTATTTAAAATATAACTAAATCTAATTAATTCTAAGTAATATTATTATATGTGTTAAATAGATTGGAAAATTAGAAGAAGGGTTAAATCCACCTTCATGGAACATGTTGCATCTTCATGGAAGTCATATTGGTTTGGTGTTGAAAACTGGTGTCATCACTGGCATCATTTCCCTCACTGTAAGTGTACAGTTCCCACTGCATAAGTTACAACTCATCATAGATTATTATTTTTGAAAAGGGTATTTTGGTCTTTTTACACAGGAAGGGATTGCTGTAGGAAGAACATTTGCTGCCCTGAAGAATTATCAAGTTGATGGTAACAAAGAAATGATCGCAATTGGAGTTATGAATGTTGTTGGTTCCACCACTTCATGCTACATCACTACTGGTAAAATGAGTATTTTCATGCATCGAAGACTTGTACTATACTACTATATAATATACACCTTCAAAAACAAACCCGAAACACAAAATACTTTATTATTATGGGCAATTATCAAAACCTATAGTCCTATACGGTTAGTTTGGGTTTTTAACAGGTCAAAATAGGTCACTCTAATAAAACCTGCTAATGTTTTTAACAGGTCAGTCTGTCACCACCTACCAGCTATTGTCATAAAACAGATATAGCAAGTGAACTAGTCTTTATATTTTGTTTTTATAATATCGACCCATTTCAACCTGAGACCATTTTGGCTAGAACCTATTTTGACCCGTTACCTTACCCAAACCGACCCATCCATTTTGCCAGACCTAGTATAATGTAACCAAAGTGAAACTTAGATGGGCCAGACCCTTTTTGACCCAACTAAAAATTACTTATTTTAACACATTACACAACCCGTCTGACCAGCCCATTTGACACGCTGACATGATTTACAGTTTGTACATTTTGAATCACAACTTGTATCTAACCATCACCTCATCATCACAGGTGCATTTTCAAGGTCAGCCGTGAACCACAACGCAGGAGCCAAAACCGCAGTCTCCAACATAATCATGGCCGTGACTGTTATGGTCACACTTCTTTTCTTAATGCCATTGTTTCAGTACACACCCAACCTAGTATTGGGCGCAATCATTGTCACTGCAGTCGTTGGCCTCATCGACATCCCAGCAGCTTACCAAATATGGAAAGTCGATAAATTCGACTTCGTTGTGATGCTATGTGCTTTCTTTGGTGTCATCTTTATATCAGTCCAAGAAGGACTTGCGCTTGCTGTAAGTGTTCTTATGCTGCAACAACATTACAGACTTTTTAAAAAATTTGATCTTTTATTAATATCCATGAGAACCCGTTAGGGATACTTATAGGCCCGTCAATACACTGCTAACCAGTGAGACCATGTAAAGCACAGGTCACGCTGAGCTGATGGTCTTTAAGAGGTTAAGACAGTAAACCAGTGGAAGCTGAGAAAGTGAAAACTTTAATTTGATTATTATTTTTGTAGGTGGGGATATCTATATTCAAGATGGTGTTGCAAATGACAAGGCCTAAAACAGTGGTGTTGGGGAACATACCTGGTACTGACATATTTAGGAACAAACATCAGTACAAGGATGCTGTCTCAATCCCAGGTTTCTTGATCTTGAGTATTCAGGCTCCCATCAGTTTTGCCAACTCTAATTATCTCAATGAAAGGTAATTCATTTTCTTGAATTTGTAATCTTTCTATAAAAATAATCTTTTTAGTCTAAACGGGTCGGGTCAGTTTTAGATTGAACCCACAAACACATTTAGCTAAACAAGTCAGGTGCGGTTTAGATGTTTAATCTTATAACTTTGTAGAAATATGTGGTTTATGTCAGGTTTTATAGTTTAAACATAACTATTTTATACACAGTTGTATTTTACTTGTGAAATCTGTAGATTTAGAGTATTAAAATAATAAAAATTCGGTTAAACATGTTGTATTCGTGCCAAGTGGAATTCATTTTTCTTATTGTCTTTTATTGTTTATTGAAGGATTATGAGGTGGATACTAGATTATGAAGAGGAAGAACAAACCAAAAGTCCTACTGATCTCAGATTCTTAATTCTAGATCTTGCTGGTAACTCCTAAATTTCACTTATCATCGTTGCAATTTTAATCTCCTATGAGTAAATGGGTTGATTCGGGTCATACTTTATTTCTAAGGGTCAAACCGGTAGAAAAGCACCCAAATTGCATATAGTTAACCTCTAAATATGTGTTATTAAAAGGGCAAATCACTATAATAACAATTAACAACAGTGTTATTACAAGTTATAACTATATTTAACATATTAATTGTTTATAAAAGTTAAAAAATAGACGAAAGGGTTCGTATGGGTTGACACAATCCAACTCGTTCAACCCGCCAGTGTCACCACTTTGGAAAATAAAAAGTTAAAGCATTTGGATAGTATTAGTTCCATAATGTTAACATCAAAAAAATATTTCTTTTGTGTGTGATTTTCAGCTGTAAGTGGCATTGATGCTAATGGAGTGACATTTTTCCAAGAGCTCAGGAGGGTATTGGAGAAGAAGGGTGTTGAGGTAAGTTACATGCAACATATTATTTTCTTTCATTTTGAATCACTGACCAGAACAGGAACCATATATTTATTCGGGTCAAATACATTAATCCTAACATAATGCATTGAAAATCTTTTATCGTGAACACAACTTATTTAACCATTTTATCACAACGCCTTGACATGTTTGCAGGTTTTAATCAAGTTGTAAGCATACTAAACAGGTTGTTCGGTTGTTAAATATGGGTTAAGCAAGAACGGGTTGGCTAATCAGGTCAACCGAAACATGACCCGTTTATGAAACATGTTAAACATAACAACCCAAAACCTGAATATTTTCGTGAGGATTGCCATCTTTATATAAAAGATCGACCCGTGTGGTCAAGATGAGAACTTTAAACTATATTAATGACATATTATACTTGAAAATGTTTTAAATTTGTCATTTCAAATATGTTACAGCTTGTACTGGTGAACCCGGTCGGAGAAGTGATGGAGAAACTGCAAAAAGCAGACGGGACTAACGATCTTCTGCAGCCGAATAATCTCTACTTGACAGTAGGAGAAGCCGTTTCGACACTATATTCATCACTGAAAGTTGTGTCATCAAGCCATGGTTAAAGGAATGAATCATGAATGTAGGGTGTTTCAATAGTAAAATTTAGTATGATGGGAAAAAAAAGATGCAAGTATTGCAATTTATTTCAAGATTTAGACGCTTGTTATTTAGGTTTTAGGGTTTGTTGGGAACCAAATATTTTTAAGGTTCTTAAAATATATTTTGGAACACCCATGTAATGTTTTGATGATTAAGGTTTCAATTGTTTTGTTAACTTATGTTAGCTGGGAACATATGATGTCTTAAGTGACGTTCTGACAATCACTAATAGATATGTTGGGACAACCAACATTAGCCACAGAACACATTTTCACAAGTATGTCTTCTTAGTCAGAATTCAAGTCACTTTTAACTATTTAAGTAGTTCTATAGGAAGTTTTCACGCTTATAAGCATGAATTGCATGAGAGCAGATGATGATATGATGAAGTTTAGAACTACATGATTAAGTCATATTTTTGACGGCACAATTATGTCCTTAAAAAAATTAGAAGTTCAAGAGCACTTAGATTAAAATCATGGATTTAAACATATACTAACACAATAAACATGCGACATAACAACATGATTAGCTTATGTGTCAAATTGCTAATCTAAGTGAACCAATATAGAACAAATAAACATGTTCAGTAAAAATATCATCTCATTCAGACATAAGGTTTGAATGAACCAAGACAACTAGATTATAATTATTTATACTTGTATTTGCGTGATAAGCTTGATAAGTACTAATCCCAAATATATAAAAACTAAAACTAGGCATAAAACATATCAAAAGAAAAAATCTGTGTGCAAATTCCCAGGTGTTAGGTCAAGAAAAGAGTTTTACCGATACCAAAAACATATTACACACGAAGCGTTTTAAATCTGTCATTTCAACTATGTTACATCTTTTATTGGTGAAAAAGGTCGAGAGTATGGAGAAACTGCAAAAGAATATTGCTAATTGTCCTAAAAGGGAATGTGAAGCATTAACTTATTTTTGGAACATCAATGTAGTGTTTGATGTTGAGGTTTCAATTGTTGAGGCAACTTGTCTCATGTTTGAGAATATAACATTTTCAATTATGTAATTAAAAAAAAAGAAGGTTTTACAGTGATTACTGCTGTGTGGTTAGTAAGTTAGATGTTCTTTTGAGTTGTATGTTTGGTAAGAATCAGTGCTGGTAACTTAAAATCACCAGAAAGTTTATAATCACTGGTGCTTCCTTTGATAGAGTGAATATCCAACGAAAGCCGACATCAAGAACGTCCATAGTACCTGCAAACAATTGAAAAAACCATTCAAGCAGTGACAAAATGGGTGGGTCCGGATTGGGTAATGGGTCAAAACAGGTATTTGTGTACGGGTCAGGAATCAGGTCAGGTTGGTTTCACCTGAACTGAATCAAACTTTTTCCAACTTTTTAGTTTTTTATAATCATTTTGTGTTAAATATGATTAAAAGGTATAAAAGGTTGAAGCTTTTTATGATTAATTTGTGTTAGAAGCACTAAATGATTGAAATTACTTACTGTATTAATTGCCTGCCACCGCTCAAGTCTCTTGATTCTTGATTGCATATCTTCAATAACACTTTCCACAGGTGAAACAACCTCTCTACTTGGTGATGACTCGGATGATGTACTACTACCCTGTTTATTTAAAAAAATTATAAAAATTATGACATCAACAATAAAATTTTCCCAAATTAGAACATTTTAACTTGAGGTATAGTACTTTAGATTAAAAACTGGACAGTGTGTTGTGTATAGTGTGTGTGTGTGTGTGTTAGACGGTGAGAGACGCGGAACCTGAGATTGAATATTGTCAACAAGTTCTTGTAACCGTGCAGCTTGTTGCGCATAGATACCGTTCGAATTTCTATCTGATGCTGGTAATTTTTCCAGCACTATTTCAAGGTAACTCTAAAACGTATTTAAACAAAGATAAATAAAACAAAATAAGTAGGTAAATACTTGAAAAATAATGAAAATTAAGAAAAAAGGCGGAACCTTTGTGGTATATGAACCATCTAGTTCAAGTGTTGAACCAGCAGCTATAACAACTTCTTTGTTTGCCCCTTTGATTTGTATATAGGGACCGGGGACGTCGTTTAGATGATCAACTTCTATTAAAAGCTGTAAAATACCCATATTTCCAATTAAAGTTGTAATAATATGATTAAAATATAACATAATAATCATAAAAACTCCATCCTGCCCAAAAAAAAGCAATTTACCTTTCCATCTTGGTAGATATATGCAGATGCTTCAATGTAAGCTACAGCTTGATATCTAAATTTTATAAAAACATCAAAAGTTAAAGGATTTATAAAGAATTACATTAAGAAATATATAAACATAAATATAAAGTTTTGTGATATACCCAAGATTTAGAAGACCAGATACTGTACTGATGCTGATGTCAAAGTCCACCTTGGGTTGAATTATAAAATCCCCTTCTTTTATAGGCTAATAAAAAATAAAGGATTTTCAAGAAAACAGAACATAATATAAAAATGTAAAAATGTAGAAATAAAACTATTAAATAAGACCCACAGACCTCCCGTATCAGCAATGCAAACCTGCCTTCACATATTCTCACCCTCATACAGTCACTTTCTGTTAATTGTCCATTCGCAGGAATTCCGGAAAGTCTTAAATATATATCAATAAAATTCTGAGCTGAGCTACAAATCTTTGCAGGATCAAGTAATTTCAAGATATCTTGATACGCGACCTGTAAGGCGATTATCATGTTTAATATGAAAACATTATAATATTTACAATTTTTTTAAATTAAGTATCATGAGCTTACTTGCTTGTTGCTTTTTAACACAAACAATGAGCTCTCAGGGGAAAGAACTGGATCAAAATCATTACGGATTTTTAGCTGTAAGATAAAAATGATTATAAGTCTATGTAAAAAGTAGCTAAAAGTTATTTGCGTAACTAGATTAAGACTCAAATTAATGAACTAACATGTGCATGAACCAGATGTGGTTCAATGTGTAGCTGGAACATAGGAAATACAGTTGTCATGATCTCGTTTTGTGACATAAAGCATCCTGCTTTACTTTTGTCTCTTTGAACGCGAGAAATTAAATGTGAATGAACACCTCCAACCTGCATTTCATACAATTATGATTCATTGAAAACTAGTAGTTTCATATAAGACCGCACTCAATTGTTGCAGTTTTGACCTATTTACTTATGAAAGGGTTGATTCAGATTATGTTAATGGTTTATAACGGTAAAATTAAGAAGGTTAGCTAAACGAAAAGTACGTAACAGGTCAGATGGGTTGAATGGTTCAAAAATCACCCAAAGTGTATCTTCTAATGCATAATGTCTCCTATAATCGTTTTATTCAAAACACAAAGATTTAATAGTATAACTTTTGTAATTGTAATTAACACTTTATTTATAAAAACTGGGATAAGGTATATGGAGGACTCCCATTTATTCAACTTTTTTCATTAAAAAACACACATTGAAACTGCTTCATAGGCCACCCAAGTATACATCCGGTCTCGCTAATACCAAGTTCAGACAAAAGACATCTCTAATCCCGAAAATGTGCTTAAACATTCTCAGAAGCCATAAATACCCTTGTAGTAAGCTATTAAAAAACAATTTGTTAAAGAAACTTGGGTGTTTTGTAAGTTTATTTTATCCCAGCATGCTTTCGCATGGATTGGTATAATCAAAACTGGATACATATATGGTGGACTGAGTGGCCTTAAAGAGATGAATGAGTACTTGAGTGACTTCCACATGTATTATCCTAGAAAAAGATAAATCTTTGGACAAAAGTGTTCAGGTCAAAGCAAGTGAACCTGTTCTGGACAACACATTTAACCCATTACCAAACCCCTCTATTTGCCACCACTAGTTATTCATAACAGAATGAGAAGGCCTTAGTCAAAAGTGTCATGAGATAATCTTACAACAGCAACCCAAAGGTCGAGTGACTTTCTGATATCAGGGTGCAAAGCATAGACACCTTCAATAATCACCTGCTTATATAATGACATTAGTTATAAACCTATATATGCGCAAAAAACTAACTCATACATTTAGTTGTCACTATATACCACTCCACAATCTTCATGTACTTCAAGTTCTTTAAATCCACTGCGAGCACCACTTTCCAAATCGAATACGGGTACTTTGGTTTTTCGACCTCTTCTGATATCACCAATATTCTAAAATAAAAAAAGATTGTCAGTATTTCAAGATTTCATTAAGATTGTCAGTATTTCAAGATTTCATTACCAATGAAAGTGAGTGACAAGATTCTTATGTAAAATAAAATGAAACAAACTTTCATTACCTTTGTGAGTAAAGCTAGATCAAACGATCTGAAATCATCATACTTAAAATCCTTTACTTGCTCAGACTTATAATAGCTTTCAAGTGAAATAACTTCACAACCAACAATATTTGCCATTTTACGCGCCAAGCTAGTTTTTCCTGACCCACTTGGACCTCCTATAATAATACCATATCATGTTAAAATGTCAAATTTCCATCAATAAACCAATATATTGTATATATATACACATATACATAGTGTGTGTGTGTGAGAGAGAGAGAGAGAGACCGATCCCGACTATAACTGGTAGCCCCTTGTGCTCTAACAAAGCCTGAAAAAGGGAACATTTTACGTTAAAACCTCAGGTAAAATAATTTCATCCCCTAACTATAAAATGCTGACCTGTGTGGCTTGGACAGCAAGAAGCAGTCCTCTATCAAGATCAAAAGAATCAGGCATTGGCGCAAGCTGCAGTGTATTCCTAAAAGAAGAAGGATCTGTATTTGCAAGATCAGAGGGAACAATGCATATGTGAAGACATGCTAGATTTTGAAAAAATATATTTTATTTACTCTTA
The DNA here is from genome assembly GCA_025506505.1 of Flaveria sonorensis. NCBI lineage: Eukaryota > Viridiplantae > Streptophyta > Magnoliopsida > Asterales > Asteraceae > Flaveria > Flaveria sonorensis. The sequence continues at coordinate 2,773,516 of CM046434.1, forward strand.
CTGAAAGAAGCATACCAATTGAAGATGCATCAACAACTGAACCATCTGATGATATGAATCGCCATGGAGCTAAAACAGGGTCCAATTTGGACTTGGTTGGTGATCGGGTCCACGGTTGTGTTATATCATCATCCCGGTTCACAAGATCGGATCGAATCCGAAGGGGTTTTGGTGCAACAATTGAGGGTTCTCTATTTATTCCCGAGGATTTGGTGGCAATAGGTGGAGGTGTATTAAGGCGGGGAACACCTGTAATTAAATAATTTATTAAATTAACAGCAGAGAAGATGACTAGATTAATGACATATAAAAAAAGTTACCTTGGCTGTCAAGAATTATTTCAAGATATGATTTAGTGATCCAAGGGCCGGTGATTCCCAGTCTTGATGCCTCTGCTTCAACCAACTAAGAAAAAGAAAATAAATCATGCATACACGCGAACGGTGTTAAGGACAAAAATACCCTTGATATAAGAACATACTTTTCTATCTCTACCCCTGAGAACTATGTAAGTTTCAGAAAGAGTGTCTATCGTCTCTAGGGATACTGAAAGATCTCCATAAAAGATTGATTTAGATGCCCGTTTATAACTGACAACAACATTGTAACCCAAAGCCAGCAAACCGCCCAGGGTCATTCTTCCAACCTGTTCAAATTTTATTAAGAAATTGGGTGAAAGAAGTAAAGGAAAAGGAGGAAGAACCTAATAATATAACTCCATTTACCTCAAACTCAGCTTTTGGCCTAATAATGAAATTTTTATCAACAATTCTTTGGTCACCGAGTGAAAGATAGTATCTGATGCCACTCTGGCGAACCTTAATCCAGTCATTAACACGAGCCTCCTCATTTGCAAATGGAGGCCTTAAGTACATCTCAATAAAACTGAAAATGGTGTTTGTTGATGTTGTAACAAAGTTAAAAAGATAAAGAAATTTGGAAAGGGAAGTGTAGCAAGTTAATGACTCACTTATCGATCTGTGCTTCCTTCTTTGGAAAAGAGAAGGCTGATTGTTGACTTTCTGACTGATACAACAGTTAACTTTAAGTGTCAATCATCAAATGGATTAAATAAATGCTAATCTGCTAAAGAAGAAGGCAGACCTCGGTTTTACATTTGAGTTTGTAAATTGAATCTCTGAATGATGCCCCAAAACTGTTGTTAATTCTAATCTGCAAAAGAAATTTCTCAGGAAAACAGGGATAAACGATAAAGTTGGAACCTTAAATGTCCTACCTGTGCATGATGAAGATCTGGCTCAATATGCTTCCTAAATAACGGAAATATGCTATCAATTAAATTGTCCAATGAGCAAGAATCTCCAATATCATATTGAACTTTAGAAAGTAGACTAAAATGAACCCCACCAACCTGAAATTCATATGAACATTGTTATTATACAATGTAATAAGAAGTTTACTTAGTTATTGCAAAATGTGAAAATAATAATGAGATCAAAGCACTTACCACTGCAACACGAATATCTAGCAGTGATCGTAGTCTTGCATGGAGAGCATATGTACCATCAACTATCACCTGAATGATGTAGAACATATATGAACAGGTAGGTGTAAATTGTACAATATGAAATATAGAAATTACATGTGCTCAGTTGCTCACCACCCCAAAAGAAGTACTCTTGATCTCTTTAGTTCCAACCCGTCTTTTTTGTTGGAAGTCAAACACTGGTGTCAATATATCTTTGCCCTTTAACAAGTCCTATGTAAAGAAAAGAGTTTCAGTAACAAGTCCAAATAACTTCTTTTCAGAATGTTCCACAAGATCTTTTTTAAGACACCTGAAGATTCTGAACTAGAAGATCAAAATCAATTGAATTCAGATCATTCCCTTCATCAGCTCCAGTGCCATAGTTTTCCATAGATATAACACTACAACCAATCACTGATGCCACCTTCTCTGCCAAACTGTCATATCACCATTCAATGAGGATATTTATGTGCATTCCAATTACATTGACAGTGGATTTAGGTAATTAACTAAAAACCAGGCGTTTTGCAAAATTCAGGCGTCTCACAACTACCTCGTTTTACCAGATCCACTAGGGCCACCAATGCCAACTGCTACAATACCTTCTTTTTTTGAACGAAGCTCTTGAATCGATTTTACCAATAAGTAATAGCCACGATCAAAAGACTACAAAATGTCCGAACCGTAAAATAATTACTAGAAACATCATAAAGTTTATCAAGTTTACAACTTTATACGTTTGGTAAAATGTAAAGACTTTAATTCCGATACAACGTATCATGTAGGCATGGCACCTGGTTCCCATGATCATAACATTTACCAACAACCGGCAAACACGAATGAAACACTGCAAATTTTGCAAGCACTACTACCTAAATTGGAAGATAAAAATAAGAACTGCATCTTGATTTCCATGAGGTACCACTGATTTGCGACATATGCTGGCAACTATAGTTTACCTCAGATAAGAACTATAAGACCTTATAAGTGAAGGGCACACATAACATGGTCCCATATAGTTCATATGGCACCAAAAATAAAAATCTAACTAAATGCAACTACACAACAGACTCAATTTGACTTTTCTGTCAGAAACTAGTTTATATCAAGAATTCAAGATCATAACAAAAAAAAAACTTCTCAGATGTGAAAATGACATTGATTCATTTGATACAGATTTAACTCAGCATAATGCAAGTATCAAAAATCACCCCCAAATTCACGAAAGGTCACATTATTAACAATTTGGGGGTCAACACTAAACCCCTTCAAATCAAAAGTCCAAAACCGAAAAGCATCTCCCTTTATCCGAAACACAGAAAGATCATTTCACAAAACGGTCAATCCGACAACAAAATCAACCCACACACCCCTCAATCGAACTAATCACGACAACAATGCAATTGCTCACAATCCCAAACACAAAAAGATGAAAACTTTCATTGGGTAATTTCATCAAACACTTGGCATGCACAAAACCCAAAACCCAAAATCAACCAACCGCGTGAAGGGGAAGCGACTGAAGAATCGACGGTGACGATGAGGAAGTAGAGGGTGTCTGTTGGTAGTAATCGCGACCACCTTCTTGCAAAACTCTGTGGACTACATCGTCATCCATGGTGATTTTGCAGCAAGAAAAAGGGTTTCTTTTGTGGGGTTTCTTGGGGTTGCCGGAGAGGAGAATCGGAGACGAAGAGAGAGAGAGAGAGAGAGAGAAAGAAAAAGGGAATCTGGTGAATAAGATTGTTTTGTTTAGTATTAAAGGTTTTGTGTGTACGAATAGGCCATGGTTTTTGATACTCCAACTGCTTGTGGTTGATTGGGATTTGAGGGATTTTGATCACTGTCAAATGTTTTTCAGTTCATGTTTTTCAGGCTTTGGGATAAAAAACACACTTTTATACTGTGTGAATGTTTCTAAAGGTTATTATTATTATGTATAAAAAAGTATCATGTTTTTTTTTCTTTTTATCTTTGTGTTTAAGTATTTCTTATTCTTACATTCTATCTTAAGTTTCTTTATACGAGACTAACTTTTAGTATCGTAAGTTTCTTTATAAATTACTAGCTTTAGTTACCCGTTTATTATACGGAAGTGTGGAGAATTAATTATTAAATGACATAAAAATAAAAATAAAATCAAGTTTGTTATATATTAAATAAGACATAATATTTTTTTATTATAAGGTCACAAATTAGGAAAAACATCCTTGTAAACTACATTTGTAGTAATATTAGTATGTTTACACTCATTATCGAAAGCTAAGAGTTTCAACCCATCTTTACTCTTAACTTGTAACAAGATGACATAAAGCTGATCATGCGTAAAAATAGGTTCTTTTAAGTATAAATTGACACTTGACAAAAATTGACTTTAACTTTTGTTTATTGTCATAACAAAATACACAATAAAAAAACTGTCTTCTTTTACATTTAAAATGAATACTTTTGACAGATCAAATTATGAACTAGATATTGAGTGGATGTGATGATATTAGTATGAAGAAATTAATATTTAAATAATATACACTGAAAAGTTATGTGCAATAATTAGATCAATTTTGAATTATTTTGACCATGTAATCAAATATAAAGATATAGTATTGAATCGGGTTGGATCGGGCTATAAATATTTATAATATCTCTGTTAGTTGTTGATTATTATTTATTTGATACTAACTTTAGTAAACCTGTATATTTATACGATTTAAAAAAATAAAATATTAAATATTTTAAAATTTTATGAAGTATAAAATGATAATCTAAATAAGATATGATTAAAATTACATATGAGTAATAACTATAAGTAATAAAATAACGATATCAATTTTTAAACTTTTGTTTTTAAACGTTTTTTCCGAAAAAGTTAAACATTTTTTTCAAAACAAACAGTATTAAAATATTATTGTTTAAAATTTTTTTATAACTCCTAATTTTAATTATTTTTAGTTTATAAAAAATTTTACTTTTTAAAAATATCAATTTTAAAATATTTTATTTTAAAAAAAGTTAGATGTTTTAGAAAAAAAAATTAATTGTATAAAAAATTGTTTTCTAAAAACAATATTAATAAAAAAATATCTTTTTTAATTTATTAAAAAAATTAATCTAAAAAATAATTAAAACTAATTAAAATTTTAATTTAGGTAATTATTTAATAGGAGAAAGATACGGGAAAAATAAATTTAGAGGGGATAAAAATATACCAAGTGTCCCTTAAGATACTCTTTTAATATTATATATAGACGTGAAAGATCATATGTAGTGTAAGGAAGAAAAAGGAATAGTTAAAAGTTGTCTTGTATATCACGTTCAAAGCAATAAATACAATAAATATAGTAAAAGAGATTCTCATAGTTTTTACTTTTAATTAGTTGTATACATATACAAAGACATACTTATGTTATATTTATTTTTAAACTAACTTTTTCTTTCTCATAGTAAATCCTTTTCTTGTGGTGGAATGTATGATGATTAACAAGAAATATTCTCAAGATATGAAATCTAGAATATTTACTTCTTTCTACTTTTTGTGAGTTTAATTTGGAATATATTAAACCTTTTGGGGAAAAATATTTAATTTAATTACATGGGTTATTATGTGATGTTTTGAAAGTTCAGTTATCCTTTTATGTTTGATAAATCAAATATAGTCCATATTGTTTACTTGAACATTACATGTTTCATCCCTAGATAGTTTTTGACGTTAGGTTTTTAAGAAAATAACCATTTTACTTATTAGTTTGAAAAATAAATAAATTTAGGGAAACCCTCTTCATCTATCTAATTTGCATGTGGTAGTTTTCCATCAAACCATGTTTTCCAGCCACCCCTTTTGTCCCCGAACAACAAGTTAAGAACCTCCTCCAACTATCCCTAACTCATCACCACGTTCTCGTCACTTCATGTGGACGAGACTCCGGTACCAAACTCATAAGAAATTTGTTGACTATGTTGTTTCATTAGTTTCCTTGGCGAATCAACAGTTTCTCAAACAAAAAATATCATCACTCGTCCCCCTCCCCCATTGGATACTCTATTCTGGTTGTGAATAGATGGGCTCGACTGTTGTTCAACCGTTGTAAGATGTGATAGAGATGGCCTTGGGTGTGCTCGTAGTTAAGGCTGGGGCGATTTACCAAGTCGACCGGGAAAACGTGGCTCACGAGTGGTTGTTGGTTCTCGCATGTGTTTGAAGTAGAGACAAAGCGGCAAGCGTGTGCAAGGGTGGCGAAGGCCTAAGGCGTGCTTAGAGTTGAGGTTGGCGAGGTGTACTGAGTCGGCCCAAAAACTATAGATATCATCATAAAAGATTAAAAGCATAATCATAATTTCTCAACTTAAAAGTTTAACATTTGTTAATGTTAGTGACAAAAGGAAGCATAACCATAATTTCTCAACTTAAAACGAAACTTAAAATCTTAACGTTTTACACGAAGGATCTAACATAAAACAAGGTGTAAATATTTTCATTTAAGATGCATGGAAATTATGTGTAGCACTGTAGGACCTTTATTTTCGAAATCCATTTTATATAAATTCTTTAAATCTTTACATGGTCCCGATTTAAATTTTTCTCAAACAAACATACCGAAAGTGATCAAAGGTTTTCATTTATAGTTATTACAAAACACTTCCTTTATTAAAGAAAATTTTACAAAATGTTAAATATTAATATAATGATAGGGTTATTCTAAAAATAAGAGAATAACTAACAAGGATGAGAATAATTATTATAGAAATGTTCAAATAGAAATTCTTCTAAAACTAAAAAGTTTAAGAAGTAATCTCAGCTATATATCTTTTTAATTAATGGTTGAAATCAAATTGTAAGGAAAAGTTTGTTAGAGGGGTATTTTAAAAATAGTCGCTTTTGTTGACTTTTTGCAAGTTCCTCATTTTTTTAAACGTTCATAACTTTTATATACGACATTATACTTTTATAAAAATTACACCATAAAAACGAGTGTTTTTTATCTTTAAAACGAGTACAATATTGTTATATAAAAAGATAAAAAAAAATACGTTTTTAAACTCATATCTCGTCATTGTGTCTTTAGTGCAGTTCATTGTGTCTTTTTGTTGGTTATTGTGTTAATTTTGAATACTATTGTGTTTTTCTGAAATAATGAATTTTAAAAAGTATAATGATTAAATAACATTGTTGTGTATCTCTAATATGTAAAATACGATAATAAATTAACAACTAATTAATCTAATACATCAAAAACAATGACAAAATAACACAATGTCTCATTATGTATTTTGATTGTCATTGTGTTATCTTGAATAATATGAGTTTTGAAAAATACATTATTGAAATAACATCATTGTGTATTTCTAATGGTAAAGCACAATGAATAATAACAAGTTTATATAATCAATTAAAAAACAATAACAAAAATAACACATTGTGTTATCTTTAACACTATGAGTATTGAAACTAGATTGGTGAAAGTATATCATTATGTCTTCTAATTGTAAAACATAATGATAGATAACAAGTTTATAATCTATATAAATAATGACAATAATAACGCAAATTGATCTAAAACGTAAAACACAATGATTAATACATATAACAAATGATGTAATAAATATGACACAATGAATTGATATTTGACACAATGAATGTATAAGACACAATGAGCTGACGTATTTGACACAATTACTAAAATGCCCTTCTTTTTAAAACAATAAAAGGATACGTGTCAAGCCCACAATCCTTCTTAAGTTTTCTAAATTAAACATCCTTTTTAGTATGACCCTACCCTAATTATTGTTCATCAGATCTTAGATCTAATTGCTAGAAAAAATTGATGGCATAATAGTAAACAATTTCATATATTTTTAAATATTTGTAATTTTTATATATAACATTATTTAAAAAATACACTATAAAACACAAGTGTTTTTTATCTTTAAAACACTTATAATGTTGATATATATAACCAAAGGTTTTTTTTTCATGTTATTTAAGCTCATTGTGTAATAATTGTCAGATTATTGTATAATATGAATATTCGTCAGGTCATTATGTATAATGTTGATCATAATGTTTTCTATTGTACTTTTCTAAAATAATAATTTTTAAATAATACAATGCTAAAACTGTCAACTTTTTTTTATGTTTTACAGTTCATTGTATAATTCTGATTAGGGAATTGTGTAATCATTAGCAAGCAGCTTATTGTGTTTATTGCTAATCATCAAGTTTAATCATAGTCATTGTGTTATGCATTGCGTTTTCTAAATTGATGATTTTCATATTACACAGTACTGAAAAATATAAAATTTTTATATTTCTAGCTTATTGTGTAATTTTCAACAGATAATTGTATAATCCTCGTCAATTTAGAAGATTACACAATGATCTTTCGAAATCACACAATGAGTTAAAAAAAGTAAAAAAAAAAAAAACTTTGGTTTTTAATATTAACATTATACGCGTTTTTAAAGATAAAAAATGCTTGTTTTTTGTGTAATTTTGTGTTAAAAAATGATGTCGTAAGTAAAAGTTATGAGTGTTTTAAAAAAGATGAAACTTGATAATGGGATCAAAAAGACACATGTCAACATTTTAATCATTCTTACACTTTTTTAAAAAACTTTGCAATTGAAGCTTTCCCTTTATATGAATCTTGTTCTCTAACTCAAAGCATGTTAACCTTTCCGTTCCCACTCGAGATAAAAGTACTTTGTGAAAGTATACATCACTCCCACATTAATCAAATCTATATCTATACTAATCTACACTAATAAATAAAAATAAATTCGAACACTTGTCACCATTTTAAACAATCTAATAATTGATTTCCCGCCTCTCTCTCCTTTCAATCATGAATGCTATAATAGTTATTCATTAATTAATAACTATTCATAATTAAAATTTTAAATATGTTTAAATTTTCAAATATGTATAATACATGGTTTTATTCGATACGTATAATACACAATATTTAAGACATAATTTTTTATATTATTAATTATGTAACAGTAAATTTATTTAACCCATGTATTACACGAGATTGTAACCTAGTGAATACATATATTGGTATCAATTAATAACCTAAACCTCAAAAGTATTTACTGAACATTATAATATAGTTTCTAACTTTACCCATAACAAAATTTCTAACTTTACCTATTAAAATTTTAAAGTTACAAATTTAGCCCATGTAAATATAATATACGTTTCTAACCTATTAATTCTTTTACTAGTTTGATTTTTCTTCAATAACTATCATTTTTTAACTATTAAAAGAGACTAATTTGTGGCATTGCTTAATTTTATCTTCTTGATGTTCTGATTAAATTTTTGTAAAAATGAAGTTATATTCAAATAGGATATTTTTTTAGGTATTGTTGGTTATATCGACTGATGGTAACGTATTGTTACCATGAAGAATAAAACTGATATCAACCAAAAACATTGGTACCGTTATATAACAGTTTTATATCAATGTTTCAATCTTAAAATCTGAGTCGCCACAACTTTATACATTTCTTTTATGTATTTAACCACGTTAAGACACTTCCGCATCACGTGGGCTTAAATTTTGTTTAAAAAGTTACCAAAAAATTTACCTTTGCTCCATCATAGATCTTCTAGGATTTATATAATTGCATGTAACCTAAAACAAGGGTTTTATCTCTAAAAAACAACCAAGCATGAATATAGAAAAGGCCCTAGATTTGTCTGAATAATTTCAAAACAATCACAGATTCACAGTCAACTAGTCGAGTGTGTTAGACCATTCACAATCCATCCCTCATTCCCATTCTTATAATTACACTAAATATCACTATTTTTTTTCTCTTTTTCAATTAAATAATATTTTTCATACCTTTATCATTACATTTTCTCTCTCATCCACTCACAACCACTTTCAAAAATAATAAAAAATTTCCTCAAATATGAGAAAACACGGTACAATCCCCATAACTTTTCTATCTCTTTTACTTACAATCAATCACAACCATTCCCTATAATATATGACACCCCTCTCAAGGAACGAGTTGTGAATGCTCTTATATCTAGAGGTGCACATTTCGGGTTTTGGGCAGTACCCGGTCCCGGGTACAAACCGGGTTGGGCCCAATCGGGTTTTTTTTGTACCCGGGTATTGGTGAACCCGGGTACGAACCCGGGTCGGGTTCACCATCATAAAAACCCTACCCGGTATACCCGGGTAGGGTGGGGTTGGGTCCGGGTCGGGTCTAAAACCGGGTACAATTCGGGTTTTGTTAAAAATTACAAGTGTTTAGGCGCATGGGCACCCATGCGCCTGAACAGTGCCCATGCGCCTTAACAGTGCTCATGCGCCTGATATTTCAGGCGCATGTGAACTGTTCAGGAGCATTGGCACTGTTTAGGCGCCTGAACACTTGTGATTTTTTAAAATTCTTTTAATCAATAAAAAATGAATAAATAAAATAACATAAATTAATTGTCATGTATTTCTATAATAATATTAAAACAACTTAAAAATACATAAAATGAATCAATAAAAAATACCATAAAACTTTTACTTAAGTTATCGTCTAATTTTATTTTCTACGAGATGCTTGATCAAATGCTAATTCTTCATCGGATATGCCAGAAGATACTCCTTCTTCTACCTCTCATCGTGTACTTTAGCTTCGAGTGTAATTTCGTCTTCGAGGCTTGTTTGGTCTTATATACGATCCATTGCGTCTAAGTGATCCTTTAAACGAATGCATATCTCCACTGCTTCCGGAGTTAGTCTTGTTCTCCGTAATGATATTACCCTGCCACTAAGAGAAAAAATAGATTCCGAAGTTACCGTAGAAGCTTGGACGCTTAGTAAATCACGGGCCATAGCAGAAAGAATCGGAAATTGAGATTCTTTTCCTTTCCACCAAGCCAAAATATTGAATGCACGATAATTTTCAGTAGTCATAGTGGAAATAAAATCCGTTCCACTATATCTACCGAGCTCACTTGTTGGGGTGTTACCCCTTTGACGTTTAGCCGTCACATCCCGAAAAACATTCAACATAGTCAAAATAGGGTCTTTAACCGATGTACTAGCACTTGAGGTTGATCCGCTTGGCATGGTTATGTTTACGTTAGGCCCATATCTATTTAAATAAAAATTATAAATTGTTTTCAAACTTTCATTAAAAATTTTTTTTGCCTCGTTTGAAAAATTAGGGTTTTCGTCATGCATATCCAAATTGTCATTTATCTCATCCATCAAACATTCAACCCCCGCAACATTTTGAAACGGATTTAAAGCGGCGGCACACATAAAAACGGGTGGTAACTCCATAAAATATTTTTTAAACTTTTCTTTCATTGGTTCTATCATTTGATTAAACATATTATTTTTATTTTGAAAATTTTTAAAATTCAAAGACATAAAATATAATTCTTGAAGCATCGAATAACTAGTGGAATAATAAACTCCCGATAATTTTGTTGTTAAGTTTTTAAAAACCTCAAGAAACTCGGATAGACGTTGAAGATTCTCCCAACCCGCATCTGGAAATGGGTCGGCTTCACCATTATCCGAAAGACTATTATGAAAAGCTTTTAAAGTGCCCTTTTGTTTTAAAGCACATTCAAACATGTGACAAGTCGAATTCCACCGAGTAGGTACATCCCAATTAGGATCTAAAAATCTAAATTCCGTATCCTTACAAAGTTGTTTATAATCTTGATATCTTCTTCTACTTTTTTTAAAAACGTCATGTAACATAAATCGAAAAGCTTTAGTAAAGTTATCAACATATTGTCCGGATAGTCCGTCTTGCACTACTAAATTAATTATATGTGCAACACAACGAGTATGGAAAAAATCACCATTTGTAATCGGAAGATATTTTAATTTTAATTTTTCAATCGCGGTTGTGGTGTTAGAGGCGTTATCAAATGCAATTGAAAAAAGTTTATTTTGTAACTTAAAAGTATTTATTACATTATCTAAAAAGTAAAACAAAAATTCTCCGGTGTGTGGATACGGAAAAAGATCAAATACAATCGTACGTTTCATCAATTGCCATGAATTGGGATCCACCCAATGAGCGGTGACGCAAAGGTACGATTCGGGTAAACCTTGTGGAGCCGACCAAACGTCACTAGTTAAGTTTACACCGGTATTTAAATTTTCAAATAATACAATTAAATCATTTTTTGCTTGTTTCCATAATTTTAAACAATAACGTCTAAGTGTAGTACGACTTATGGGTGTAACGAGGTTGAAGCATCTCTCGAATTAAGTTGGTCAACCGAGGATTGTCGAAGTGACTAAAAGGCAAAGCTTCTTGAATCACGAACTTCGTCATTCGATCTCGAACCGTATTAACATCGTAATTAAAGATTCCACCGTCTCCACCCAATTGTGTTTGTTGCGAATCCGGATTACTTTTCAATGACTTACAAAACTTCTTGCTAATGTGTTTGCTTAAAGTCGTGTTAGAATCTTTAGCAAGCAAAGCTCCACAAAACTTGCAACAAGCCTTTACAGACCCGTCACTCAACTCAACCATATCCCAATTGCACCAAACATCCATGTTACGATTGTGTGCAAGAACACGAACGACGGTTGGAGAGTTTGACGAACCTTGACCAACGGAAGATTGTGATTGAGCCATATCAAGATTGAAGAGAGTGAAAGTGTAAAACGAGATTAACGAGAGTATTTTTTGAGTTTTTTGCGTATTTTTCCGTTTGAGACTTGGGTACTAAACCATATCAACCCACACCTATTTATACTAACTTATAAGGCTAAAAGAGACAAAAAAAGGGTAACAAATCAGGGCTAACGGCTATATAGCTGTTATTAACGGCTAGCTTAAAAAAAACGGTCAAAACCGGGTCCAACCCAGGTTCAATGGGGTCGGGTCCCGGTCGGGTTCGGGTCGGGTTCTACCAAAATCTAGAAAAATATACCCGGTTCCAACCCTACGGTTTTTTTCGGGTCCAAACCGGGTACACCCTATACCGGGTCGTACCCGGGTCCGGGTCGGGTACACCGGCTCGGGTCCGTACCCGGGTATTTTTCCCACCTCTGCTTATATCTAGTGTTATCATGGATTTTTAGGTACAAGTTGGGTCGGGCCGCACAAACCCAAAAACCCATAAATTGAAACTGGGCTACATGTAGTAACAGTGTATGAGTGTAACATTAACATGCATCTAGCGCTGCAAACGAACTGAACGTTCAGCAAACAGTTCGTGAACTATTCGGCGGGAAGTTCGTTTATGTTCGTTCGTTTAGTAAATGAACGAACACGAACAAGAAAATTTCCTTCGTTTAGTTAAACGAACGAACAGGGACACAAGCCATATTCGTTCGTTTATGTTCGTGAACGTTCGATAATGTGTTCGTTTATGTTCGTTAATGTTCGTTCGTGAACGTTCGATAATGTGTTCGTTTATGTTCGTTAATATGTTAGATTATGTTTTTAATTTTTGTGTTAGTTATTTTTATAACAAGTATGTCAAGTGTTTTTGGATATTTATGTTACATGTTTATCTATTTTTTGTAAATTTTGTGATGAAAATATTGATTTTATTTCTAAAGTAAATATGTGATCATTTGTATTCGTTTCTGTTCATGGACTTCTTTGTGTTCGTCATGTTCATGCACATTTGTTTGTTTTCGTTTGATTTTGTTTGTGTTCGTTTGCGTTCGGTAAGTGTTCGTGAACAGTTCATGAACATGTTTATTTCCTTATTGAACAAACATGAACAAGAAAACCCGTTCGGTAAGTGTTCGTGAACAGTTCATGAACATATTTATTTCTTAATGAACGAACACGAACAAGGTCTTGTTCGTGTTCGTTCGGTTCGTTTGCAGCCCTACATGCATCAATTTAATCTTTGCCAACAGACTGCAACTAGCTGGACTTCTAATGGTAATTTCTTCACAAAGTTTCAATCTCTTTAAATAAAGGGCTGAAACTTGCAGAGCCGTCAGGGCTTACTGGTTTCTTTACAAGATTTGAGTTTTGTTAAACAAACTATAATTTCTCCTTGTGATATAATGGGAAACATGTATATTATAAAGCAAAGAAGTTTTTTTGAAGGGGAAACGTGTATATTATGAAACAAAGTTTATTTAGAATGGTGGTAGAATTAATAACACAAAACTTGATTTCAAGTCACCATAACTCTGCAACATTTTTAAAAAGATGTCGGACCATAGCCTCGCTTGTGACGGGTGCAAGGGCGGGCAAGTAGGCCAACGCCCATTTCTTCATTTAGGCGAGTTAGAACTCACACGTTGTGAATTGTTAGTAATAGAGAGCCTACTTCCCATGAGAACCCGACTTAGAAAAAAAAATTATTGAAAAAGTTTGATAAATCAACTCTGAATTCTCTTGAATGTTATCAAAATTAGTTTTTTTTTCTATTTTGTTTGTGGATAAAATAAAATAATAGCTTTTGATATTAACTTCATGTAATAAAATAAAGTGTAAAATTATCGTTCTAACACAAATGCATGATGATAATTGTATATAACGATAAAAATAATAACGATGAAAAATTTGAAATCCATCCAACCACGTGTGGTTAGCAGTTAAACCGATCCCACTTGTGATTGATTGGTTTAAATGATGGCGGTTTAGTTGTACTCATGTAGTTAGTTATCAATTCCACACTTCAATTACAAGAACAGTGCTTACTAGATATAGATTATTACAAATATGTTAAAAAAACACAATAATTATAACAAGATTAGTGTTATAACCTTAAGAACTTTAAAGAGAATTGCAAGAGCAAGAAGAAGAGAAATGTATAACTTATGAAAGTGTATACAAGAGGTGCATCTTCTCCTCTACATTGAGGTGGTATTTATACTACAAAGATCAATCATTTTGGTAGACAAGTAAAACTATTTAGCATAGTAAACTTATCTACAAGTTTGACAAAGAGTTCATCCACTTGCTATGGTAATAATTCATAATACTCCCCCTTGGATGACACTTTTCAAACTTTAAGAGTTTAAGTACTGCCTCATTAAAAACCTTGCTAAAGAAAAACCCAGTGGGAAAAAACCTTAGCTAAGGAAAAAAGAGTGCAGCTTATAACTCCCCCTCAAATTGTCTTCTGTAGATCATCACATTGTGTGTACGTGCCGCATGCCAATATCATAAACATGTTTTCTGAAAGTTGTTTTTGGAAGTGCCTTTGTGAAAAGATCAACTGAATTATTGCTAGATTGAACGTATCTCATTTCAACTTGTTTATCTTTAATAAAGTCTTGAGTGTATGAAAAGAATCTTGGTGGTATATGTTTTGTTCTGTCACTTTTGATATACCCTTCTTTCATTTATGAGACACAAGCTGTATTATCTTCATAGATTGGTGTTGCATTTCTATCTTTCTCCAATCCACAAGAAGTTAATATAAGTTGTGTCATAGATCTTAACCATACACATTCTCTTGAAGCTTCATGTAGTGCAATGACTTCAGCATAATTTGAGGATGTCGCAACGAGTGTTTGTTTCTGAGAGCCATGAAATCGCAGTTCCTCCATTCTTAAATATGTATCCCGTTTGAGATTTTGCTTTATGAGGATCAGATAAATAACCTGCATCTGCATAACCAACCAACCCTTCTTTTGAATTATTAGGATAAAACAAGCCTAAATCAATAGTACCCGAAGATATCGAAAAATATGTTTAATCCCATTCCAGTGTCTTTTAGTAGGGGCTGAACTAAATCTTGCTAACAAATTAACTGCAAAAGAAATGTCAGGTCTCGTACAGTTAGTAAGATACATAAGAGCTCCAATTGCACTGAATATGGTATCTCTGGACCAAGGACCTCTTCATTATCTTCGCAAGGACGAAATGGATCATTATCAACATTGAGTGATCTAACAACCATCGGTGTGCTTAAAGGATTTGCTTTGTCCATATTGAAACTCTTTAAGAGTTTCTCAGATAAGTCGACTGATGTACAAGTATTCCATTATGCATATGTTCAATCTGCAAACCAAGACAATATTTGGTTTTTCCAAGGTCTTTCATTTCAAATTCTTTCTTTAAAAGAGCAATTGCTTCATTAATTTCCTTTTGCGTCCCAATTATATTTAGATCATCAACATACACAGCTATGATCACATATCCTGATGTTGTCTTCTTAATGAAGATGCATGGACAAATAAGGTTACT
Source organism: Flaveria sonorensis (assembly GCA_025506505.1). Classification (NCBI taxonomy): domain Eukaryota; kingdom Viridiplantae; phylum Streptophyta; class Magnoliopsida; order Asterales; family Asteraceae; genus Flaveria; species Flaveria sonorensis. The sequence goes on from CM046434.1 coordinate 2,789,156, forward strand.
TGTGTATCCTTTACTTGTCAAATAATCACTCAAACGATTATACCACATCCGTCCAGATTGTTTGAGTCCATACAAGGATCTTTGTAATTTGATGGAATACATTTCCTTAGGCTTTGAGTTTAATGATTCAGGGAATTTAAAACCTTCAGGAATTTTCATATAGATGTTACTATCTAGTGATCCATACAAGTAAGCTGTGACAACATCCATAAGACGCATCTCTAAATTTCTAGAGACTGCTAAGCTGATTAAGTATCTAAAGGTTATTGCATCCATAACAGGGGAGTATGTTTCCTCATAATCAATCCCTGGCCTTTGTGAAAAACCTTGAGCTACAAGTCTAGCTTTATACCTTGTAACTTCATTTTTCTCATTTTGTTTTCGTACAAAAACCCATTTGTACCCTACAGGCTTTACGGACATAGGAGTAATAACAATAGGTGCAAACACCTTTCGTTTGTTAAGTGAATCTAATTAAGCTTGCATAGCTCCTTTCCATTTATCCCAATCATGTCTATTTTGACAGTCACTAACTGATTTTGGTTCAGGATCATCATCTCCACTCATGATGTCACTTGCTACGAAATAAGAAAATATTTCATCAATACCTTTCATTTCATCTTGATTCCATAAGATATGTGTGTGACCATAGTTAATTGATATTTCTTTGTTAGTTTCATCCAATCCTCCTCATGAGAGGTTTTGGTATTAAGCGTTTCATCAAGATCATTCACTTTATTGTCAACTTCCTTTTCATGAGTTTTTCTTTTTCGAGGATTTTTATCCTTGGAACCGATTGGTCTTCCTCGTTTCAAACGTCTCTGAGATTCATGAGCCATTGTGTTATCTATTTGCTTATTTGGAATCTCAACTCGAGCTAGAGCATTAGCAGCTGGTATATGAGACTTAGTAACTCTGCTTGTATCAGTAAATGCATCAGGTAATTGATTTGCAATTTCTTGCAAGTGTATTATCTTTTGAACCTCTGTCTCATATTGTTTAGTTACTGGATCAAGATACAATAATAAAGGAACATACCATGATACATCATTTTTTTGTTTTTTCTTTTCTCCCCCTAATGCCGGGAAGACTGACTCGTTAAAGTGACAATCAGCAAAACGTGCTGTAAATACATCACCCGTTAAAGGTTCAAGATATATTATGATGGAAGCTGATTCATATCCAACATATATTCCCAACCTTCTTTGAGGACCCATTTTTATACGTTGTGGTGGTGCAATAGGGACGTATACAGCACACCCAAAAATTCTAAGGTGGGAAATGTTTGGCTCATTGCCAGAAACAAGTTGTAAGGGAGAGTATTTAAGATTTGCACTTGGCCTCACACGAATTAGTAATCCAGCATGAAGAATTGCATGACCCCAAATAGACACAGGGAGTTTTGTCCTCATTATTAATGGTCTAGCTATTAGTTGTAGACGTTTGATTAACGACTCAGCTAAGCCATTTTGTGTGTGTACATGAGCAACAGGGTGTTCAATATGTGATGTGAATTCACCAGCATTATCAAGTCTCACCCTTTTAATAGTATAATCAGGAAAATGTGCACGTAATTTGATAATTTGTGCAAGAAATTTTGCAAATGCTACATTACGAGTTGATAACAAACAGACATGAGACCATCTACTTGACGCGTCTATCAAAACCATAAAGTATCTGAATGGTCCACATGGTGGATGAATTGGCCCACATATGTCTCCTTGAATTCTTTCAAGAAACAGAGGTGATTCCTTTTCAATTTTTACAGGCGAAGGCCTTGTAATTAATTTCCCAAGAGAACAAGATGTACATAAAGGAATTTTATTCGATTGTGGGATCTTTTGATATTTCAATGGGTGCCCATGAGTGTTTTCAATTATTCTTCTCATCATTGTAGATCCTGGATGGCCTAATCTGTCATGCCATAAGTTAAGTGTTTCAGGATCACAAAATTTTTCTTTAACTGCCATATATGCTGAGGCACATTAATGTGTGTATAATGTAAACCAGACTGAAGCATTGGCAGTTTTTCTAATATCTGATCTTTGCTTATGATATGCAAATATTTTCACTATCAACAGTCTTTGACTGAGTATCATATCCGTTATGATATATGTTTTTAAAACTCAACAGATTTCTTGTTGATTTTGGGGAAAATAAAGCATTTTCTATTATAAGCTTTGTACCATTTGGTAATGTTAAATTAGCTTTTCCCACTCCTTCTATCAGGTCTGTAGGTCCTGATATTGTATTAATGATTCCTTTTGTTGGTTTAAGCTCAAAAAAATATTTCTTAGACCTAAGTATAGTATGTGTGGCTCCACTATCCGCTATACATATATCTGCTTCATTTGTTTGATCTTGCGCTCCAATGATGTTCATTTTAATCTTGAAAGTATAAAAAAAATTAATAAGTGAATAACGACGATATTGTTATATTTTAACGAGAACTTTATTTAATCGAAAGAAAATATTACATGAAGAAAAATACATAATTAAAGATATGAAAACACTTAATTGTTGCATATAACTATTATGGTCAAGCAACATGTGTTTCAGAGTTCCATGTCAAAGTCTGCAGTGTTCAACTCAACGTTGAGATTATCAAAATTATCAACATGGTTCACTTCCTTCTCTTTCCTTTTAAGAGAGGCTTGGTATAGCTCACATAAATGTGGAGCTGTGCGACAAGCCTTTGACCAGTGGTTTGTGCTACCACATCTAAAACAGAAGTGCCATTGTTTTCGGACCTACCAGCTTCATTCCCTTTGTGTTGGTTAAAATTGTTATTTTGTGGAGCGTGGTAATTGATTGTTCTTTGATTTCTACCACGGCCATATCCACGGCCACGACCACGTCCACGACTATAAAAGTTACCTCGGTAATTATAATTACCCTTGAAAGAATGGTTGCGACCATTAGGGTAACTTTTATCAACAGAACCACGACCACGACCTCTTCCCCACTTTCTTCCAGAGTTTTTAGTAGCAACATTAACTTCTGGAATTGCTAATGATCCCGTGGGACGAGCTTGATGATTTTTCATCAAAAGCTCATTATTTTTTTCTGCTACAAGGAGGAATGAATTTAAATCAGAATATCTTTTAAACTTTTGCAACCTATATTGTTGTTGCAAGTTTATATTTGATGCATGAAATGTGGAGAAAGTTTTCTCCAACATATCTTCCTCAGTAACATTTTGTCCACAGAATCTGAGGGTCGAGCATATCCTGAACAAAGCAGAGGTGTACTCGTTTACCTTTTTGAAATCCTGGAACCTGAGATTGTTCCATTCATCTCTAGTAGTGGGAAGCAGAACTTCCCTTTGGTGATCAAATCTGCTTTTTAAATCTTTCCATAAAATATATGGATCTTCACAATTTGAATATTCAAATTGTAACATTTCATCAATATGCTTATGTAAAAAGACATCAGCTTTCGCTTTGTCTTGTTCCGAGCAAGCATTTCCCTCTTGTATAGTTTCTAAGACACCCATGGATTTAAGATGTCTTTTTACATAGGCCGTCCACGGCATATAGTTTTCTCCATTGATATTAAGAGCCGGGAATTCAATTTTTGCAATGTTCGACATTTTTGTTTGCTAAACAAGACTTAAGCAAATAGTAAGATAATTATTAGAATCCATATATATCAATAAGCATTGCGATACAATAAAGCGGTAGAGCTATAAACAAATATAGAAATAAGAAAAGTTTAAATCCTTCAGGTGGTAGTTCAGCAATGGGGATAAGAATTAAAATGAGCATTATGGTTGCCAGTACTAAAACCGGGTGTATCATCTTTGAAAAGTTGCCTTGGATAAACTTGAGAAAAGAGATAATATGTTTATTGAAAATAGGTTGATAGTGGTCAATTTATAGTTTAAAATTATAACCGTTTTGTAACGGCTATGTACAACGGCTATATAACCGTTTATAACGGCTAATAACCGTCGTGTGTGTATATATCGACAACAATTTTAAATAAAATAGATAAGTATAATATTATGTTATAAAAACATGTATGTAGTTTATAAAAACAATAGAGAATAAGAACGACAGGTTAGAATAAGACGTTAGTACGAATAAACATAATCAAAATGTTAGTTGTATAAAGTTAGTTGACATATAAAGAAATGTTAGTTGCATAACTAAAGAAAAAGTTAGATGCATAAGTAAATGTTAGTTGCATAAGTAAAAGTTAGATGCATAAATAATATGTTAGATGAATAAGTAAAAGTTAGTTGACATAAAATAAAATGTTAGTTGCATAATCAAAAGTTAGATGTATAAATAAAAGTTAGCTTGTTAGTAGTCTCATGGTTATCAAGATGTCCATAATATGATCTCCTTTATGCTTATTTTATTTATCTTAGTTATCTTCTCAATATAAGATATTATATATTATTACTTAATGAAGTCCTTACCTTAATTAATAGATGACTTTGTGCTTTATTGATCTTCTTGATTAGAGTTTAAGAGCTCTCGTGCTGATAACGTGTTATAATATCACAATAATTATAACAAGATTAGTGTTATAACCTTAAGAACTTTAAAGAGAATTGCAAAGCAAGAAGAAGAGAAATGTATAACTTATGAAAGTGTATACAAGAGGTGCATCTTCTCCTCTACATTACAAAGATCAATCATTTTGGTAGACAAGTAAAACTATTTAGCATAGTAAACTTATCTACAAGTTTGACAAAGAGTTTATCCGCTTGCTATGGTAATAATTCATAATAAAATATAAATTATTAGATAACCTGAATATAGATTATTACAAGTACAGTGCTTACTCTTATGGATTTGTCCCCAACAACTAAATGTAGATTATTACAAAAAAGACTAGTTTGTATGTACTAGATTACTACAAATGAAAAGTAATAATAAATAAAAAATATAAGAAAAAAACTATGCACTAGAACACATATATCTTTGTTATATGTTGGTATCAATTGATTATTTACTTAATGTACAACATTAGTCACTCAAAATCAAAACTTTCTAATTAGAGACAATGCTATAACTTCCTACACAAATGTAATCTACCTCAACAAGAGTTGATCCAAAACTTCCTAATCACACACAACTCTACCAAGATCCTACACAATTACAATCAACAACTATCAGCGTTGACTTACTCGCGTATCGTTGGTCAAACCCGCAACCATCTGATCATTAACAAACAACCCTTTTTCAAGAACCCAATCTTCAATCATTGCTTGAGAATTCACTGACTGATCTGCAGGCACCAAATGACCAGCACCCAAAACCACAACAGTCACCAAATTCCTCCATTTTTGAACATACCCTGCAAGTTGACCGTTGACCAGCCATATCTCCCTCTTTGACTCCACATAATCTTTGACCCCTTCCCACTTCATCTTCTTCACCCAAGCCTCAATTCCCACTATCCCAACCCTTAAATCACACTGCCCAGTGTATAACAACACTTTAACATCACTGTTTTTCATCAAATACTCCACCATATACCTCACACTCTTCATCAAATCATCGTTTAACACAGACCCTACAACCGCGCTACACTTCTTATACGCGATTGACACATTCGCTTTCAAGATTTTCTTGATCTTGGCATCTGATAGAAACTCAGACACCATGTCAATCTTGTAAGGTGTCAGCCTTCTGAAATCATACAATGTAGCTATTCCAGTCAAGTTTTGCAGCATGTTTAACATCTTGGCTCTCGCGTGTGTCGCGTGATTCCATTGATGATCTTTCGTCAACCGAATAACATCAAGCTGAAGTCTTTCCAATTGGGTTCTTTGTTTCATGTTAATCAATCCAAGAAAGTAAGCAGTTTGAGCATGGGTTGACACTTGTGTCACAGGGTCAGTAAACCCATTTCCAATAGCTAATCCAATAAGATTAACCCGTTTCGACACCGATAAATTCGCGTTCTTCTTGATGATATAGTACCCAATTGAAGGCACATACTTCCCCGCATAACTCTCACCAGTGATGTAAATTGGGCGTGATTCAAACATCGAGTTTGACCCAATAAACTTCTTGATCGCAATTGACAGATGTTTCGCCACAGTGGTTTGATCTCGTGGGATTTCTTCAACCGATGATGCGATGCTGAAGCCAGTTCCAATCGGATTATCAAGAAACAGAAGACCAAACAGTCGATTCCAAGAGGCTGCATTGGGTTTGAGCGTAAGGTGTTCGACGTTATGCCGCAGAGAAGATGCAACAAGCCATGGGCCGATTTCGAAGAAGTTTCCGGTCATGGATGAGCACCCGGGGCCACCTTGAAGCCAAATGAGAAGTGGAGTGTCGGAGATTGAGAGGTTGTGGTGGTTCTTGGCTTCGTAGAAGACGTAGAAGATGGCGGAGCCGGTGGTGGTGTTGATCGGAAGGTAGCCGGATTTTGTGGGGTGGGCTTTTTTGGGGAAGGTGGTGGTGGTGGTGGTGGCGGTGGTGGCGGTCGTGGTGGTGGGGTGTGGTGGAAGACGGTGGATGGTGGAGAAGATGATGATGAGTTTGAGGAGGGTTAGTGGTGTTGAAGCCATTGATGATTGTTGTTGTAAGAGTTGATGACAAGAAGAAAGGGATGGTGTAGAAGATTGACTTGTATCATCCGTATATAATACAAAAAAGTAATTTACGGGCACATTTGACTCATTATTAGGCCTTGTAAGTTTGTTTTTTCTGTCTCTTTATCATCTTAAATAAATATTTAAATTAAAAATTATTAAATAATTTTAACTATTTTTTAGATTAATTTTTTTAATAAATTAAGAAATATGTTTTTTTATTAATGTTATTTCTAGAAAATAATTTTTTATAAAATAAGAATTTTTCTAAAACATTTAGCTTTTTAAAATACAAATATTTTAAAATTGGTGTTTTTAAAAAAGTAAATTTTTATATAAACTAAAAATAATTACAATTAGGACTTATAATAAGAAATTTTAAAATATACATTTTTAATACGGTTTGTTTTAAAAAAAAATGTTTAACTTTTTTTTTGAAAAAAAAGTTTAAAAGTTAATATCATTATTTTATTACTTATATTTATTACTCTTACTTATTTTAATCATATCTTATTTTAGAATATTATTTTATACTTCATAAATTTTCATTATATTTAATATTTTATTTCTTCAACCCGTATAATAGTATAATACGCGGATTTACTAAAGTTAATATTAAATAAATAATAATCAACAACTAATCATAGATATTATGAAAATTCATAACCTGCTCCAACCCGATTCAACACTATATCCCTATATCTGATTACATGATCAAAATAATTCGAAATTGATCTCATAATCGCACGCAACTTTTCAATGTATATTATTCAAATCTTAATTTTTTCATACTAATATCCTCACACCCACTCAATATCTTGCTCACGATTTGACTTGTCAAAAGGATTCCTTTTAAGTGTAAAAGAAACGAGTTTTCTTTGGCTGTATATTTCGTTATGACAATAAACAAAAGTTAAGGTCAATCTCTATCAAGAGTTGACTTGTACTGTAAGGCCCCGTTCCCGGAGACCTCACAATTGGTCAATCATAGCATAAAACATTTCGTAGTTAATAAACCAATGCAGCGGAATTAATATCAAAAGCCATTCACTTCATTAATAAATACTGTTGTTAAGCAATACATTATTAATTGTTAATAATTACAAAAGATCATGTTAATTGCATTACAAAACAACAGTATTAGTATGCGTGAACGGATGCCGGTCTAGCCCCGACGAGTAGCCTCCCCGAGTGCCATCCTCAGCAAAATTACCTGCCAACTGAAAATGCATAAAAGTCAGCGTTGCTGAGTGAGTTTTAGTTTAAAAACGTTGAAATACCTTAAAAGGTTTGTATACGAAAATACCCTTTAAAATAATATACTTTTCATTCGTGCGTGAACACACATCATACGTACAGTTAAGATAACATCCATTATCTTTTTTTTTACCATTTACATCATCGTTCATCCGAACTTTTATTTTAATCTTTCACTTAATCTGGACCAATGTGTTATGCCCCCGATATTACGCACTAAACTGGTACTGAGTCGAGGTCTACACATAGACCCCGTACTGATGCACGAAGCCTACTCCAGTACCGGGGCAGCAACAAGGGTCCCCTCAATCTCAAAGATTGACCCTGTGTGCATCCAACGGGTTAGCTAAACTGCACACAGTTGAGTTAACAACCTAGTGGTTGTGAACCTCATGTGAATTTGCTTGCAAGACTTTCTTCCGTTCTTTATGTTCCACTTCTTATTATCATTAATCTTTCCACTTTCTTTAATGATAATACTTTACGTATACGGATAAATCACTCCACGTAAAGTCACATAATAATATAATAAATAGGAACACAAGAACAACCCAAAACATAAATAAAATAATCAGATAATAGCATCGAGTCAAACCAGGGTCAAACCCTAAAATTCTGATTTCCCAAAATTCCATAAAATTTTCTAAGTGTTTAGGCGCATGAGCACTATGCAGGCGCATGAGCCCTACTTAGGCGCATTAACACTATTCAGGCGCATAAACTCTACACTTAGGCATTTTAGCTTACATTCTGGGCGCATGAACTGTTCAGGCGTATGGACTAGCACTTAGGTGCCTAAACAAAGGGTTGGGCACGTGACACTATTCAGGCGCATAAGTCTACACTTAGTAATTTCAGGCAAAACTTTGGGCGCATGGATACCCACTTAAAATTTTCTAAGGCAATTTCCAGGCGCATGGACCCTGTTTGGACGCATGGCCTGTACTTAGGCTTTTCTAAGTCAAAACCTCAGGCGCATAGGCCCTGTTTGGGCGCATGACGCGCATGACCACGTGTTATGCATTTTTCAGAATCAAGACTAACCCAAATCTGCATTTGCACATTCTAAACAACCACAACACATAACAAGCATAAACATACACAACATATGGGTATACATAAACCAGCTGTAAAACATTTTAAATCGTGCATTTTCAGCCCCAAAACAGTTTAAAACACATAGAAACCGGGGTCTAGAACTCACCTAGTGCAGCAAACAAGTAAAACTCCACCGAACCTGCTTGCACACTAGTTCAAGCGCCTAAACAAGCAAAAACAAGCACCAAAACACATAGAACACATATAAATCGGTTTTAAAGTTGAAAACCCAACAAAAACCGAGCCAAATATACAAACAACACTTGCCCTGAAGATTTTCAGCCTTTCTTCTTCTTCACAACCGAGAGAACCAAAAATTCAACTTCTTTCTTCTTCTTTTCGGTCGAACAACAGCAACAGCAGGATGATATGGGCGGTCATGCCCATATAAAGTGCATTTTTGACTTTTTGGTACTATTTACCCAAAGCACCCCTCAACTTTGCCTTCTTTTTATTTTCTCCAAAATACTTTTCTTTTCTTTTTATTTTGACCGAGATTTCGGGTGTTACGTGTACTTAAAAGAGCCTATTTTTACGCATGACCAGTTTTATGTCGTCTTGTCACAAGTTAAGAGTAAAGATGGATTGAAACTCTTAGCTTTAGATAATGAGGGCAAACCTATTAATGTTACTACAAATATAGTTTACAAGGATGTTTAGGCTCATTTGTGACCTTCTAATCGAAAGTTCTTATGTCTTATTTAATATATAACACACTTGGTTTTATTTATGTTTTTATGTTATTTAATATTTAACTTTTCTATTTCCGTATAATACACGGGTAACTAAACCTAGTTATAATCATATTATGAAATGTGTTAATGTAAATGCTAATGGGCTATACATAGTGAGTTTACAGAGTGCATTACTATTTATTATCTAATAAATTTAGATCTGTATCTAAGTTATTACAATTTGAAGAGAGTTATCACTAGAGTGACTCCATTAATTAGTGTTTATTCTGAACTTGATCAGGTTTTAAATTATATTTATTCAACTTTTATTTAAAGATAGAAATGTTGTTCATTCGAGTGACTACATTTTCTTTAGTCTAATGTGTAAAATGCATAGAACAATATATATACATGTGTTCCACAAACATCACCCTACTTTCTCATCTTGCTCAGTTGCAGTGTCACTAAAGGGGATGAGTGGTGTTTGTTAGAGTAATGCAGGTCCACATACGAGCATCACCGATAAAGAGGTGAAAAACGTGTCTTATGCGGCACCTGTCCATCTATTTTCTTTCCGCCCACTCATAATCTATAAACCACCATCTCTTTCTCCTCTCTCTTCCATTAGCCCTCATGTACCCGTCTTTTCATGTTTTTCCACATAAACTTTCATCCATCTCGCCTTTCTTTCTCTCTCTCTCTCTCCGAAAAACATCATAAAACTCCCCTATTATAGATTACCGTCTCTTCTCTTTCCTCCATCTCCCTTCCCCTCATGTATTCGGCTTTTCATGTTATAACAAATGAACTTTCATCCATCTCACCACCTCTTTCTTCCTGTCTCATCATCCTCTCTTTTCTAAAAACATCAAAAAACTCCCGTATTGAAGAAGGCCTAAGTAGTATTACGTCTATGTGGAGGGCATTCCCTCCCTACTTAGACCATCTATATCACAAGGAAAGATGGAAATCCCCTTTCTTTTCTTTATGTCTGAATCTTCATATTTTTCCTCTCTCTCTCTCCCTCCTCATTCTAATATAGAACCACTCACGACCACCGATGATGACTAGTTTCTCACTATCTCTCTCCTTGCCACATCCTCCAATCTCTCTCTCTCTCTCTCCCTCCCTCCCTCACCCCTTTACACTTCAAGAATCTCAAGGAGGTCATTGTGGGATATGGTCTTAGTTTGAGCGTCGAGTTTGAGTAAGAGCAAGAAGGGAGACCATTGGTGACAGTGTTAACAAATTAAGAGATAGATGGAATAGTGCCTCTTGTAGAAGATAAACAGAAGGCAAATAATTTATCTCAATGACATTGTTCTAGAAAATGCTAACACATTTTTAAACATCTTTTCTTATTTGGTGTTATTGTCTAATAAGATAAATAGAAAGACAAATAAGATAAAATGTGAAAGGAAAACACCAACTTATCATAAAGTGCTTAATGACAGTGTTAACAAATTAAGAGGTAGATGCAGTTGCTTGTATTCTCCAAGACTGAGATACGAGTCTCTAAGTCTTCCTTGACATCTCGTCATAAAGTGCTTAATGACAATATTGATATCAAAATGTTGGAGTTCAGCAAAACACCAACTTAGCATTTTAACACTCCTCTCATCTCATTTTAATGGCGGGGTATCATCAAAGGTAAACTATATTTTTGTATCCGTCAGTGTTGCAAAAATCAGTCTAGGCAGCCGATTAATTGGCGATTAGTCGCTAGTCGGTTGCCCACCAAGGAGTTTTTACTTAATCGGCCAATTAATCGCTAGACGGTCAACGGGGGCCAAATTCGGCCCTAGGCGGACCTAGGTGGTCCTAATCGGCCAAAAATCGAAAATTCCGGCGAGTTTTCCGGCCAGAGACGATTTTCCGGCCAGATTCCGGCGACTCTTGAAATTCCAGCGAAAAAATCATAAATATCGGCCGGATTTATTTGTGTATATAAAACTAATTTTTTTTATAAAAATTACATATAAAAGTGTATATATATGTAAAATTGAAAATTATATATAAAAAATTCCAAACCGATTAATCCCGACTAACCCCGATTAATCCCTAGTCGGTAACCACGGCCCAACTAGCGCCTAGCGATTTTTACAACATTGTTATCCGTACTCGTTATCTTTTCTCTTGGTTGGATTGTAGTTTAAGAAGCAACATTATCGACTTCAACCCAACCTATTGAGAGAAACGCCTATTATTTTGACTACATGTCCCAAACCTAATAGGACATAATGCTTGAAGAAGAGAAAAATACCCTAAAAGTTCTTAAGTGCATCCTTCCAACTTCAAAATGGATCAAAAAATTAATGCACTTCCCCATGCCACACTGTATAATCCTTCCAAAGAAACCAAGTTGGAATTTGAAAACAAAAATGCACAAAGCCCCACAAACCAACATTCATGGATGGGCTGATATGAGTCCAGCAAGTTATTACTACAAGATTGGTTATCCTGGAGAGTGGATGTCACTCTGAAAGTCTCTTGATGAAGAAAACTAGATGAATATACATACCATATCCTCCAACATACTAAATGATGAAAATGTTTGGGTGGAAAATAATCCCCAAGCGAAAGAATGGGAAAATTCCATCATTGACCACTACAACAAGCTCCCATTCTTCAATGAAGTTCATGAATTTGAAGTTCCCTGGACAAAACCAGAGCTTAATCATGTACCAACTGGAAAATCACATCTCAGTCTAGTACAAGAACAACGTCCCACGGAGCTTAAAATCTTAATCACTGTAGATTTCTGGACTCCACCAAAAGAAGTTTATGAACGTTTGCACGAATAATTAAAAGCAAAAAGGTTGTTGGTCAGAGAAGATGAACCGTATGAAGGCATACCAGAACGCCCAAATTCCCATTGGAAGTGATTCTGGAATGTTGATGAAGTTTCTAGTATAAGTATGTTTAATTATGTGTGTTTGTATGTTTTATGTAATCATAATTAAGTGTGTGATGTAAAAATAATGTAAGCAAGCAATCATCCTCGGGGGATGTAAGCGCTTACCTCATAGGCTAGATATTATTAAGTGTGTTAGGTCATTGCTTATATCATGTTTTGTATGGATGCACCTTTCCTTGTCTATAAAAGGAATACATCCCCCTTATTTGTAAACTATTTTTGAAAAGAAATAAAACCCTTTTTCTTATACTTCTTTTTAGTTCCTCTCTCACGTTCTAAGCTATATATATAGTCTTTGAGTCTTTCCCAGTTTTAAGTCTTTCTTCTCATGTATCCTTGAGTCTCCCATGAGTCTTACTAGTTTTCCAGTTCTTAAGTATCATCGAGTCTCTCATAAGTCAAGATATGAAGGGTTATGGCTGATATATAGAATACTAGTAAGACTGAACATGAGGGGGGAAGGGGTTATGACTGATTTATAGAAGACTAGTAAGATTCATGGGAGTTATGGTTGATCTATGAAAGACTACTAAGACTCATGAGAGGCTCAAGCGTATTTAAGAAAAAAGACCTAGAACTGTGAAAGACTATATATAAAGTTTAAAGAGAGATGAACTAGTAAGAAGTATAATATGGTTTTTATTTCTTTTCAAGAATGGATTTCAAATGAGGAGGATGCCTTCCTTTTATAGACAAGAAAAGGTGCATCTAAACAAAACATGACATAAGCAATGACCTAACACACTTAATAATATCTAGCCTATAAGGTAGACGATTACATCATCCAAGAATGATTTCATGCTTACAGTATTCTTACATTACACACTTAATTATGATTACATAAAACACACATAATTAAACATACTAGTACTAGAACCTTAATAATATAACAATCTTCATCTTTTTCACAGATATCAAGATATATCATCACCCGATAGCCATGGAGACCGGAGGTTAACATCCTATCTTCCATATTCATCGTTAGTTAGGATGACACTTGATTTAAGTAGATGAGTTCTTATGTATTCTTTATGAGTATCACTCCATTACATAGTCACCTAATTCGCGGTTCGCTCCGGTTCGAAAACGAAGAACGGGTTCGCGATTCGCTAGAGGCCACGAATCCGGTTCGTAGGGGGGTAGGTTCATTCCGGTTCGATCCGGTTCGATGTACCAATCAATTCGGTTCACTCCACATAATTAAAAACAACATAATTATATATCTAAAAAACATATATTCTCATTAAACAAACTGATAGTTCCAACTTCTAAAAATCCATAATTATAAAAAAAAAAAAAAAAAAAAAAAACCTCTGGATGGAAGAGGAGAAGGCAACCAATTTTCCCTCCAAAAATCCACAATTTGACTCAATGTGGATGGAAGAGGAGAAGGCGGGAACATAGAATTGAACACCACTAGAATCAATCCTCTCATAAAACAACCTGGAACATTGAATTGAACACCACTGGAAGAGGAGAAGGCAACCAATTTTCCCTCCAAAGAAAACAACCTGGAACATTGAATTGAACACCAATGGAATTCTATTGGTCTAGGTTGATAAATCGCGAATCATGGTTACCCGATTCTCGAATCCATAGCAAACCACAATCGAACCACCCAGCGAACTACTGAGCGAACCACAATCGAACCATTGAGCGAACCACGAGCGGCTGGGTCGCTATCGAAAGCGAATAGGTCCGATTCGAACCAATTCGAAAATCGGTTGAATTCCAGCAAATTCTGTGACTATGCTCCATTATTTTAAATACAGGCTTTTGTTTTTTCAAAAATCTTTTCTCTACATTATATTTGCGGGAATTTCTTCTGGCTTAACTCCATTTGCGTTCGCTAAACATTTGCGCATGGCCATATATTCTTTGATGTGCTGAGCTTTATAATGTAGGTTTGAGGGTTTAACATCTGACCATTTGTGAATAGAACAAAAAGGTGTATGGAAGATGGCTGACTTTCCTTGTCGAATGGTTGATGGTGGTATAAAGCAGCCAGATCGTCTGAACATGACGATACAATACTTTTTGACCACAGGAGCCATTTATCCTGTTCATTGGTGTGCTAGAAGAAACCATTCTAACAATGTCAAGGCATTTTTCTTCTCCGTTGGTAGTTTTTCAAACTGGCAATCAACCATGTATTGTAGGAGCTTGGTCGTATTAAAAGGCATTGCAATGATATGAGACTCAAAAAGGTACCAAAAGAAGCATAAAACCTCTATGGGCAGATTATATAAATCTCCAATATGAAATATATTCATGAAAGTTATCCGTGTGGAATACAAGACCTTTCATAAACAAATCATGCATTTTTAAAGTGATTGTGAGAAACGTTTTATAACTTAGGAGAGACCTATCCTTTAAAGCTAGGTCTGTTATTACCTCAATTACTTATTCAAGGATGTTTTTAGTCTTGAGCTCTTTATGGAGTGGATGGCTTTTTGAGGGGTTTCTATCACTCGTTATGAATCTTGCTGGTAAGATTTTCTGATGTTGAGTTTGACATCGTTGGAGTGGCTTTGTATCTGGCGTTGGCTCTCGGTCTGAATAGAAAATATGCAAGAATATTATCGTTTCCTTTGATGTCTTGAACGGTAAATGTCTATTGTGAGAACCAAGTTGCCTACCATAATTGCAGGACCGTTGAAGGGTGGTTAATGCAACAGTTTCACAAGGTGGAGAGAGTTAAAACACTTAGCCGATCAAATATGAAACTAGCTTAGATGAAACAAAAAACACTTAGTGAAAGAACATTAATAAGAACAAGATAATATAGTTTTCAAGAATGATGTATATTGCTCTCAAGTTCTTACAAATGTTACAAAGCTTAATTCTAAATACAAGTACTTGAGATACTTTATACTACATTCTACAGCCGGCCATACTTTGAAGGCCAACTGGAAATACTAATCTAGACAACAAGATCAATGTAGAGTCAAAAAGACAGATTGCCTTTTTAACTAGTGACTATGACATGCCATAGCTCACATCCTTATCTAATACAAAAAAAATAAAAGTACATAGTTGGAGAGTTACATACTCAACACCTTAATCTACAGTTGAAAAAACATGGACTTTTCACCAAACCATGCTGGTTGGTGAGTCTTCAGAAATGGCAGCGGAAAGGTGGTTAAGCTTTTATCAAAAGGAAGTCAGAGAAAGCATGTCTTCTCTGTCTTCGGAAGAAATCAGTCTTTGGCTTTGGAAGACTTTGTCTTTGAAGCTTCAGAAGACTTCATCTTTGGTTTCGGAAGAATTGGTCTTTTGGCTTCAGAAGATTTGATACTTAGCGTAATTCACTAAGTTATATCAAATCTTCTGAAGTATTTTCCTAGTACTTCACATGTGATGTTGAGAGCTCTTTGATTGTTCTTTGGTTGTATCAGCCTTTAAGTGAATTCCTTACAATAATAATTGCACCTCAGGGAGCATCTTTCTTTTGAACTGCAACATTTTTTAGAAGGACGACATGTCCATTTCAATCGGAAAGTGATGGCCAATTAAGTGGAATTGAAAATTTTCAATTCCTCTTTTGACCGCCAAAATTTCTTTATACGTTAATTGATAATGTTTTTCTGATTCTCTAAACATGCCACTTTTATATCCACATATTTTTCTAACACCCTTATCATCTCCTGTAAGTAGGATTACAACCCAGCAATCATCGTTGGCATCAATATGAAGTATTCTTTTGTCATCTGGTGTAGGTATTTATAAAAGTGGCATCTTGTCAGCGAGTTGCTTTATTTCCTTTACAACAACTGTTGTATGCCGGACCAAGTTAGTTGGGCCATTAAATCATGGGGAATAAATGCATTGTATACTTTAATATCTTGGGCAGGAAGTCGGGCATGTAATTAACCAAGCCAAGGAATTGCTATACCCATGACAGAAATGTTTGTCTTCACTTTTGTTTCTTGTCTCAGATTGAGCCTAAGAAGATTGATGAGGCTCTGAAGGATGGAAGTTGGGTTGAAGCAATACTGGAGGAGCTACTTCAATTCAAGAGACAAAAAAGTCTGGAACTTATGTCCTCTTTCTTAAAGGAAGACTACTATAGGTACGAAGTGGGTATTCAGGAATAAGAAAGATGATAGAGGACTTGTCATCAAGAATAAGACAAGACTAGTTGTTCAAGGGTACACACAAGAAGGGATTGACTACACAGATGTTTTTGCTTCTGTAGCAAGACTTGAAGCTATGATATTCTTAGCTTTTACTACATCCAAGGATTTCAAGGTCTACTGTGTGCTTTCTGATATGGGGTGATTGATGAGAAAGTGTATGTCAAACAACCACCTGGCTTTGTAGACCCAGTTCATCCTAATTATGTCTACAAGCTTGACAAAGCTCTTTATGTGTTGTATCAAGCTCCAAGAAAGTGGTATGAGACACTATCACAGTATCTCTGTCAGCATGGATACAAGAGGGTACTATTGATGGAACACTATTCATCAAAGGAACAGGAAATGATTTGATGCTGGTTCAAGTTTATATAGATGATATTATTTTTGGGTCAACTAATCCGAAGCTCTGCAAAGACTTTGAGAAGCTTACGAAGAATAGATTTGAAATGAGTGCCATGGGGGAACTCAATTTTTTTCTAGGAATTCAAGTGAAGCAGTTTGACAATGGTATCTTCATAAACCAATCAAAGTATATGCAAGACATACTTACCGGATTTCATCTGACTGAGTGTAAGGTTGCTAAGACACTTATAGCCATAAACCACTCTCTAAGACCTGATCTTGAGGGGGAGTGTGTTGATCAACATCTATACAGGGCTATGATTGGGTCTCTTATGTGCCTTACAGCCAATAGGCCTGATATCATGTTTGCTACATGTATTTGTGTAAGATATTAAGCGAACCCCAAGATGTCACACCTGGTTGCTGTTAAGAGAATTCTCAAATATCTTAAAGGTGCTCCCAAACTAGGCCTTTAGTATCCAAGAATTCTGACTTCAATCTGTATACCTATACAAATAGTGACTATGGTGGCTGCAATATGACTACAAAGTCTACATCTGGGGGATGTCAATTTCTTGGTGGAAGGATACTCTCATGACAATGCAAGAAACAATCATGTGTGTCTGCAATAACTGCTGAAGCTGAATACATTGCTGCTGCAAGCTACTGTGCTCAATTGCTTTGGATTCAGAATCAGATGCTAGACTATTGATTCAATTTCAAGGAGACTCCTATCCATGAGCAGAGATTTAAGTATTTTGTATAAGCTATTGGGATGATTAACTTTGAGTAGATTTTCTTAAACTAAACTCATAATTATTTAACATGTGTGTCTTAAGTTGTCTACGTCATCATCTATATAAGCCCAGTTTACTTTGGAAGAAACTTTTCAAAATTGATATCCCTTAGAATTTTGAGAATTTTGGATATATTTTCTTTCGGAATACATCAAGTTGTGTTCGGAAGAAAATTATGTCTTCGGAACAAATAACTACTTCTAAGAAATCTACCTTCGGAAGAAATTCTGTTATATCTTCCGAAGCTTATATTTGTCACCAAGTACTTATATGAGTTGAAGGACTATTTTCTTCCGAAAACAATTAAGTCTCAGAAGCTTTATTCTCTCTTTGAATAAAATTTCTGATATTTGATATCTTCCGAAACAAAAATAGTCTAAGAAGTAAAAGTACTCTAAGTATTTTTTTTTTCCGAAGCAAAATTCTTGAAAGACTAAGGAATATCTTCCGAAGCCAAATTGGATTCGAAAGTTTTTCTCAAACCTTCCGAAGACAAATTAGCTTCGGAAGATTTTAGACTTTCAAGAAAACTACCTTTTTGGATACTTTTTCAGAGGCGGGACCGACATCCGGATTTCAAAGTTTATCCTTTTGCATTAAC
Source organism: Flaveria sonorensis (assembly GCA_025506505.1). Taxonomy (NCBI): domain Eukaryota; kingdom Viridiplantae; phylum Streptophyta; class Magnoliopsida; order Asterales; family Asteraceae; genus Flaveria; species Flaveria sonorensis. The sequence goes on from CM046434.1 coordinate 2,807,540, forward strand.
TTTGTCTCAAATCCAATCCATATAATATACCTTTAACGGTTCCCCCTCTTTCACTTTCTTTTTTATCTGCAAAAGTTCATAACCTAAATTCAACCACAAACCGCCTTTGTTCTTATCTTCCTTCATTTCTAAGCTACTCAAAAATGACCAACCCTGATCCCCGAAACCAACCGGATTTTTCCATGTAGTTACACAAGCAACACAACCAAGTTGCTCTGTTATCATCTGAGAAAGATCTAGGTTTCTCAGACGTTTGCCGCTTCATATCTCTTTCAAACTACCTCACCGCACTTACCATTGACCCTCCCTTGTACGAATATCAACTTTTAGAGTTCTGGAGAACCTGCCAAGAGGTCATCTTGGACGGTGGGAAGACACTGTCTGTCACAATGCAAGGGAAGACAATTTTCGTCACTCCATCCACCATTAACACTCATTTGAGGCTGGATGATGAAGAAGGCAAATTGTCCTTCCCCAAATCTACTGTAAACAACTCATTCCTGCAGATGGGCTACGAAGGAGACTACTTAATAAGAACCTTCAAAAAGGGTAAGGTTTCCTCCCAATGGAAGTACCTCCTTCATGTGGTCATCCATTATTTGTCCAACAAACATGGAGGTTGGGACTAAATCCCTGAGAACTTATCTTACATAGTCCATGGAATGGTTCAAAGGGTCAAGGTACTCTTAATTTGTTTATACAAAGTTGCTTGCTAACTTGAACTCCTTAGAGTATTACATGTTCCCAAGGTGACAACTTGGCAACACAAGTCAATGTTGAACCCACACTTTCTACATCTGCACCACCCTCACAGCCATAAATTACCATCACTTACCAAAAAAAAATACAAACAAACCCCTATTCAGTCTACTCAGGTTGAGCATGCTCCCATATCACCACCTATGCAGGAAGAAGTGGAAACAAGAGCTCCCACTTCTCCTGAGCAGCAGACCAGTCATATTACTTCTATGATCAGTGCTGAGGTTTTTCATGCTCAGCCTGATGAGCTCATTAACCCAGCTTTAAGCCTTCACTCTGAGTCTTAAAACTCCAGTGATCAACCTTCAGGGGAAAGTTACCATCCCCAACCTTTGGATCTCAACCAACCAATCCCCTATCTTGAATTCTATGATGATGAAGATATGGGCTTCAGTGAGTACCATGAGTCTCTTTTCTCCACCCCTACTCAAGAAGAGATGAGTGCTCCTGAATCACCCATATCCAACCCACATCATCCACCCACAACTAAGGTGGACCTCCCTGAAGCTCAGAAAGTTTTTATGGAAAAGGCTCTCACTTTTGCAAGTGATTACATCATTAAGACCTCAACCATAGCAACTCAGCCCATTGACTCTTCTCTTGAAGCTATCAGGAGTGCAGGGGAAATCCAGCAGCCAAGAACCACTAGCCGGTGGTGAGGAAGAAGACTTTGGTCTTATTCTCTCATCCCCCTATGATTCTTCTCATAAAGATGAGGGGAGTCTGCAACTAAAGGTGCAAAAACTGTCAAAAACATGCACCTATTTAGTTTCAAAGGTTAGTCACCTGGAATCTCAGGTGGCTACCTTACAAAGCAGGGTCAATGATCAGCAACTTAAGATCGGTGATCTCAAGGGCAAGTTAGCTGAGAGACCCATCCAGAGAACTCAACCAGGTCCACAAAAACCTGTGGATGTGGTGGACCTAACCCTTAGCTCCCTTGTGTAAGAGGGTGATACTACCAAAAAAGGAGAGAAAGTCCTGCCTACAATCACAGAACCTGGGAGTTACTCTCGAAGTATGGACATGGAGGACTCACCACCCTCACTTGTAGTTGTCCATACTCAATAACCTTCTCAGGTCCACATTGATGTGGACTCACTCATTCAAAACTTGTTTGAGCAGGGTATACCAAGGGCAATGCCTACTCCATCTCACCCTGCTGAGAATCCAATAATGGGATGGAGGTATGATGCTAAAAGGAGAGCCCTGATAACCTCTAGGTCTCAGGGACAACAAGAAATCTTTAACTTCTACAACCTGAGATACTATGAGAGCACCTATTTAGTTGACCACCTACTTGCCAACCCACGTCAAAACAGGCAAGCTGTAAGGTTAGCTAATAGGATTCAAGGTAGGGTGCTTGAAGAGTTCTAGCTGAGATCCAAATTATATAGACAGAGGCTAGCAGGTAAGACTGTTGGTCAACTGGATGCTGAGATGGACCCTAAGATTAGCTTCGAAGGGGAAACCTTGGCTGAAGGCCTAGTAGTTGAGTGTGTGAACCTTGAGACAGGAACTTCTTCAACACCTATTACCCTCAGTGAGGCACCAACTAGTGAAGGTGTCTCACAGACTTTCTCTGGCCAAAGCTTAAATGCAACACCAAGCAATAAAGGCCAAAGCTCTCTCCACCCTGAGTCACCTTTCAACCACATGAAGGGTCGAGCTCTGTTGATTGTTGGAAGAGCTGCTTGATGGGTTTTGCAGGTTCATCTCCGTCTGGTAACCACTAAGGATAACATATAGCTCTGTGAGAGAAAGAGTGGAGAGGTTTTCAGTTCTCTTAATGGCCACACAGTAGTAAGTCCATTGTCTGGGAAGGGAGAACATAAACTTCCTCACTATGTCCTTATTCTCAAGCTTGACTCCAACATCCATTAGAGTATCCACAATCTCAATATAGCTGAAGTATTGTTGAGTCATGGTTTCACCTGTCTTGTAGGTGAAGTTCTCAAACTGCTGCTTCATAATGCCTTTCTTGTTTTCGTTAGCTTCCTCAGACCCCTCATACATGCGCTTTAGTGCATCCCAGAGCTGCTTAGCAGTTTTGCATTTTTTGAAGCCTCCGTATGGATGCACCTTTCTTTGCCTATAAAAAAAAGACATCCCCCTTATTTGTAAACTATTTTTGAAAAGAAATAAAACCCTTTTTCTTATACTTTTTTCTAGTTCCTCTCTCACTTTCTAAGCTATATATAAAATCTTTGAGTCTTTCCCAGTTTTAGGTCTTTCTTCTCATGTATCCTTGAGTCTCCCATGAGTCTTACTAGTCTTCTATAGATCATTCTTAACCCACCCCCCATATCACTTTGATTCTTTTCCGGTTCTTAAGTATCATTGAGTCTCTCATAAGTCAAGATATTACTGATTTATGGCTGATATATAGAATACTAGTAAGATTGGATATGAGAGGGGAAGGGGTTATGACTGATTTATAGAAGACCAGTAAAACTCATGGGAGTTATGGTTGATCTATGAGAGAATACTAAGACTCATGAGAGGCTCAAGCATATTTAAGAATAAAGACCTAGAACTGTGAAAGACTCGAAGACTATATATATAGTTTAAAGAAGGATGAACTAGTAAGAAGTATAAGATGGTTTTTATTTCTTTTCAAGAATGGATATCAAATGAGGAGGATGCCTTCCTTTTATAGCCAAGGAAAGGTGCATCCATACAAAACATGACATAATCAATGACCTAACACACTTAATAATATCTAGCCTATAAGGTAGACGCTTAAATCATCTGAGAATGATTTCATGCTTACATTATTTTGACATTACACACTTAATTATGATTACATAAAACACATATAATTAAACATACTAGTACTAGAACCTTAATACTAAAAACAGTCTTCATCTTCTTCGCAGATATCAAGTTATATCATCACCCGATGCCCATGGAGACCGGAGGTTAACATCCTATCTTCCATATTCATCGTTAGTTAGGATGATACTTGATTTAAGTAGATGAGTTCTTATGTATTCTTTATAAGTATCACTCCATTATTTTAAATACAGGTTTTCGTTTTTTCACAAATCTTTTCTCTACATTATATCTGCGGGAATTTCTTCTGGCTTAACTCCATTTGCGTTCGCTAAACATTTGCGCATGGCCATATATTCTTTGATGTGCTGAACTTTATAATGTGGGTTTGAGGGTTTAAAATCTGACCATTTGTGAATGGAACAAAATGGTTTGTTGAAGATGGCTGACTTTCCTTGTCGAATGGTTGATGGTGGTATAAAGCAGACAGATCATCTGAACATGACGATACAATACTTTTTGACCACAGGAGCCATTTATCCTGTTCATTGGTGTGCTGGAAGAAACCATTTTAACAATGCCAAGGCATTTTTCTTCTTCTTTGGCAGTTTTTCAAACTGGCAGGCAACCATGTATTGTAGGAGCTTGGTCGTATTGAAAGGCATTGCAATGATATGAGACTCAAAAAGGTACCCGAAGAAGCATAAAACCTCTACGGGCAGATACTACAAATCTCCAATGTGAAATATATTCATGAAAGTTATCCGTGTGGAATACAAGACCTTTCATAAACAAATCATGCATTTTTAAAGTGATTCTGAGAAACATTTTATAACTTAGGAGAGACCTATCCTTTAAAGCTAGGTCTACTATTACCTCAATTACTTATTCAAGGATGTTTTTAGTCTTGAGCTCTTTATGGAGTGGATGGATTTCTGAGGGGTTCTATCACTCGTTATGAATCTTGCTGTTAAGATTTTCTGATGCTGAGTTTGACATCGTTGGAGTGGCTTTGTATCTGGCGTTGGCTCTCGGTCTGAATAGGAAATATGCAAGAATATTATCGTTTCCTTTGATGTCTTGAACAGTAAATGTATATTGTGAGAACCAAGTTGCCCACCATAATTGCAGGACCGTTGAAGGGTGGTCAATGCAACAGTTTCACAAGGTGGAGAGAGTTAAAACACTAAGCATATCAAATAGAGAACCGACTTAGATGAAACAAAAAACACTTAGTGAAAGAACAATAACAAGAACAAGATAATATGGTTTCAAGAATGATGTATATTGCTATCAAGTTCTTACAAGTGTTACAAAGCTTAATTCTAATTACAAGTACTTGAGATACTTTATACTACATCCTACAACCGTCATACTTTGAGGGCCAGCTGGAAACACTAATCTAGACAACAAGATCAACGTAGAGTCAAAAAGGCATATTGCCTTTTTGACTAGTGACTATGACATGTCATAGCTCATATCCTTATCTAATACAAAAAGGATAAAAGTACATAGTTGGAAAGTTACAGACTCAACACCTTATTCTACAGTTGACAAAAGCATGGACTGTCACCAAACCATGTTGGTTGGTGAGTCTTCAGAAATGGCAGCGGAAAGGTGGTTAAGCTTTTGTCAAAAGTAAGTCAGAGAAAGCATGTCTTCTCTGTCTTCGGAAGAAATCAGTCTTTGGCTTTGGAAGACTTTGTCATTGAAGCTTCGGAAGACTCCATCTTTGGCTTCGAAAGAATTGGTCTTTTGGCTTCGGAAGATTTGATACTTAGCATAATTCACTGAGTTATATCAAATCTTCCGAAGTACTTTCCTAGTACTTCACATGTGCATGTTGAGAGCTCTTTGATTGTTCTTTGGTTGCATTAGCCTTTAAGTGTATTCCTTACAATAATAATTGCACCTTAGGGAGCATCTTTCTTTTGAACTGCAACATTTTTTAGAAGGACGACATGTCCATTTCAATCAGAAAGTGATGGCCAATTAAGTGGAATTGAAAATTTTCAATTCCTCTTTTGACCGCCAAAATTTATTTATACGTTAAGTGATAATGTTTTTCAGATTCTCTAAACATGCCACTTTTATATCCACATATTTTTCTAACACCCTTGTCATCTTCTGTAAGTAGGATTACAACCTAGCAATCATCGTTGGCATCAATATGAAGTATTCTTTTATCATCTGGTGCAGGTATTTATAAACGTGGCATCTTGTCAGCGAGTTGCTTTATTTCCTTTACAGCAATTGCTTGTATGCCGGACCAAGTTGGTGGGTCCATTAAATCATGGGGAACAAATGCATTGTATACTTTAATATCTTGGGCAGGAAGTCGGGCATGTAATTAACCAAGCCAAGGAATTGCTACACCTCCTTTTGAGATGTCAACTCATTTAGGAATTTGTGCTACTCTTAAGCGATGTGCAGTTGACGTTGGTATTTTTTATCAGTGATTTGCATTCCCAAAAACTCAATGGATTTGGCCCAACTTCCATCATCTTCTCAGAGAGCATGGTCCCATATTTTTTAACTATTGAAAGAAAATTCATTAGTAATTCTACACGAGACTCTTCGTCTTTTTAGTACAAAAGAATATCATCGATGTAAACCAGGGCATTACTGAGAATTGATTCAAACACTCAAACCATTGCCTTCTAGAATACAAATGGTGCATTTTTCAGTCCAAACTTGTGGCCAATTGACAGAGGAACTGATTAGGTCAAACTATGATGGTGGGAAGTTAGGAGGATACGTTGGAAAGTTTAACCGAGAAGAGAAAAGACCACTATGGAGGAACGTGGGAATGCCCCCAAATGTAATACATATGGTCGGAATCACTCTAAGATTCATCTTGAACTTCTCCAATATTTTTTTAATATACAATTTTGTGAGACAAAATTAGAAGTCGTTCTTCTGATTTAAGGTGATGATCATACCTAGTATTTTCTTAGCCGGACCCAAATCTTTCATTTTAAATTCTTAAGACATATCGTTTCAAATTGTTAATCTCTAGCATGTTTGAACCGGCTATCGGCATATCATCCATATAAAGGATAAGGATGACATATGAATCTTAATTTCTTGAGATAGCAACAGTGGTCCATCTCACACCTTCTATACCTATTTCTGCCCATTATAATCAAATTTAATGTACCATTGTGTGACACTTACTTCAGACCTTATAGACTTTTTTCAGCTTGGACACCATGTCTTCTTTCCCTTTGATTTGAAAACTCTAGTTGTGCCATGTAGATGTTCTCATCAAGATCATCATGCAGAAAAGCAGTCTTCACATCTACTTGCTCTAGACGTATATTTCCTATAGCCATAATACTAAAACCAATCTATTATAGTTATTTTATTTACACTTAAGAAAATCTCATGTACTATATCATGTGCTTCTGTTAAAACCCTTTTAACTACCAATCGAGCGTTGTACCGTTTTGTTTCATTATTTTCATCTTTGATCCTGTAGACCCATCTATTTTGAAGAACCTTCTTCCCTGCTGGAAGTTTTGTAAAAGCCCAAGTTTGGTTCTTTTCAAGCGAACCCATTTTATTTTTCATTGCCCACCCCAGCTTAGAAGAATCTTTTATACTAATAACCTCTGAGTAGCATTGTATTTCACCATTTCTAGTGAAAAGAAGATAGTTAACTTACGAAGAATATCTCTGAGAAGGTGCAAAAGTTCTAGTAGACATCATAACCAAATGTAAAAGTATTGGGATCTGATTCATTTGCTGGTGGAGACTATTCATCCACATGATTTGAACTCTTTGATAGTGGAGAACAAGATCTCTTTAATACTGGGAGTTCAGATCCTGTGAATGAACAGTCATCACCAACAAATTAATCAAAAGATCCAAATACTTCATATTAAGTTAGAAGGCCTACTAGAACTTTTGTACCTACTCAGAGATATTTTCCATTAGTAAACTATTTTCTTCTCCCTGAAAATGGTGAATCATAGTGCTACTCAAAGACTATTAATGTGAAAGATTTGTCTTAGTGGAAGCGAACAATGAAAGATAAAATGAGTTCACTTGAAAAGAACTAGACTTGGGTTCTTACTAAACTTCCAGCAGGGAAGATAACTTTTCAAAACAAATGGGTCTACAGGAACAAAGATGAAAGTAATGGAACAAAATGATACAAAGCACGAATGGTAGTTAAAGGGTTTCAACAATAGCATGGGGTAGACTACGATCAGATTCTTTAGCCTGTAGTTAAAATGACTACAATCAGGCTAGTACTTAGTATTGTGGCTGCAAAAAAATTACATATAGAGTAGCTAGATGTAAAGACTACTTTTTTGCACGGGTGATCTTGATGTGAACGTCTACATGGCACAACAAGAGGGTTTTCAAATTAAAGGGAAAGGAAAAATTGTATGCAAGCTAAAAAAGAGTCTATACGGTTTAAAGTAGGCGCCCAGACAATGGTATATTAAATTTGATGATTTCACGGGCAGAAACAGGTATAGAAGGTGTGAGATGGATCACTGCTGCTATCTCAAGAAATTCAAGTAGTCCTATATCATCCTTCTTCTTTATGTGGATAATATGCTGATAGCCGGTTCAGACATGTCCGAGATTAACAAGTTGAAACGACAAATGTTTGAAAGATTTGAAATGAAAGATTTGAGTCCAGCTAAGCAAATGCTTGGTATGAGCATCACCAAAAATCAAAAGAACGGTTCTCTAACATTGTCTCAAGAAAAATAAATTAAGAAAATATTAGAGAAGTTCAAGATGAATCATGTGAAGACAAGCCTAATAGGGCGAAGGTTCCTTATGCATGAGCTGTGGGCAGTCTTATGTATGCAATGGTATGCACAAGGCCCGATATTACTCACGCAGTAGGAGTGGTCAAGTGGTTCATGTCTAATCTAGGGAGAGAACACTAGGAAGCAGTTAAATGGTTGCTTAGATATTTGAAGGGTACTTTAAAGATGGTTTTATGTTCAGGGGTAGGAATGTAGTTCTCAAGGGTTATTTTGATGTAGATTTAGGTGGATGTAAAAAGACCTATGAGAGTACAACAAGGTATGTAATAAAATACCTATGATTTGATATATAAAAAGTTGTCCATCATTTTTTACAAATAGACAGGCATGTTCCATAATTAAGATTCCCTTTTTACTTAATTATGTAAGATTTAAACGTCTCCTCATTATACCTAGATTCATTTATTTGCTTACGAGGGATACCGCAATATGAATGTCTAGGCTCCAAAAGAACGTGGCACTTTCAACTACAAAGGTTGAGTATATGGCAGCCATTGAGGCTAGTAAAGAGTTTGTTTGGTTGAAGATTAATCTGGGTGAATTAGATAGAAAATAGGCAAAGTATCAATTGTGTGATAATGAAAGTGCATTGAAACTTACAAAGAATCCAGTTTATCAAGGGAAAACTAAGCATATTCATATGAGGTATCATTTCATTAGGGGGTAAGTTAGTGATGGTACTATCCAGTTGAATAGCATCAAAGGGGACAAGAATCGAGTTGGCATGTTCACTAAAGTTGTCACGTTGGATAAACTGAAGCTCTGTGTAGCTTCAGTTGGCCTTCAAGGTTTAATCCAAATGAAGACGGCTACGAATTAGGTGGTATGAAGGGTTCTTTCATAAGGTTTAGATTACAGAAGTACGAGACAAGTACAGGTGCAAATGTTTCACGCATCCAAATGAAAGCAGGTTGAAGTGTTTGACGCATTGATGTGGAGGGCTAGTAAAGATGTTTCAAAGCTCAAGTCTGAGATTGTTGTGTTGTGGGCTGCAATCCATCTTGGGTCGGGCCCTAGTCTAGTCGAAGACAAGCTGCAAAGCAAGGTTCAAGGAAGCCGGCCCTAACCCTAATCTGCCTCAACTTATTTATGTAAGTTTAATTTGTCTTTTATTATAAACTAGAATTATTCCACACGCGCGTTGCGCTAGGAATTACGCCATGGACGCGAATGTCAAAACGCGAATATAAAAACATATTATGACCACTATCACTCCGACGTGGAATTCCAAGGCATTAGGAATGAAACAAAAGGAATAACGTTAACAAAACAGTAAAAAATCCAGGCTAGGTCTCGAACCCTCACAACGTAGACTCAATTTGTTAATCAAAGTTGATGATTCCTTTTTCTGATCGGTAGTGGCCATTGTGAGAGAAGAGAATATGTGGTAAAAACAAAAGAAAATTTAACTTAAGTTTAAAAGAGGGAATAAGGGGTAATTATTTAAAAAACTAAACTCATGTGCTCAAAACATCAAAACCTCAAAGTTCAATGTAGACAAAAGTTTCTTTTTATATAGATAGATAATATCCACATATGTACTTGTAATCTATTGTCTTGAAAGTAATAAAAAGAAACCATGGTTTGTAGCCCGTGGACATAGGACAACACTTGACCGAACCACATCATATTTTTGTGTTATTTACTGCTTTGATTATATTTTGTGCTGGTGTGTGTGTTTCTACCGAGAAGAACTGTGTGTGTTTCTACCGAGAAGAACTGTGTGTGTTTCTACTGAGAAGAACAACGGCAACACTGCTGCTGTCCGCCGCCACCGCCAACACCCATCTGTCGGGCTGCTGTTTGCAGCCGATAATCACCAACAACCACCACTACAGCCGCCGCAAAGGGGCTGTGCTGTTGCCGAGAACAGGCTGCTGTTCTGCAGTCCTATTGTCAGTTCTGTGCTGCTGTGTAAATTGAGAAAGAGGTACCCAAAACAGCTTGTTTTTGTTATTTGCGTTTCTTGGTTGTTCCGTTATTGTTCCGTTATTGTTCCGTTGTGTAGTTACGTTTATTGCTACTAATATTGCTATCCTAATCTTCTCACTCGTTTTAGAAATCAATTAGAAATACCGACAAGGTCTTAAGGCCCGAGTCGTAGTATTGTATTGATTTGTGTGCCGTATCCAAATCCTCGGGTCGGCCGCACACACTTAATACCTAACTAATATGTGACTGAATAAGATAGTTTAGGGACTTTATTAACAACAGAAGATGAATACGAGCTTGCACACATCTGACGTGAAGATATGAGGGTTACTTTAACACCATAAGAAGTATAGAGGCTTAACCGCATTTAATCTGAAGGCATGTAGGGTTTCAACTATTTCCATGTTTTTTAAAGAACAAAAAAGTTTAAACTAAACTTACTTGATAGCAGCCTTGACGTGTTCACAGCCTCACAGGAGCCTTTTCCTCAAGCCTTATAGTTAAGTCCACGACTGAAACATCAACAATTGGAACACGGATGGCCATTCCAGTCAATTTCCTGTTTAGGGTCGGCAACACTTTCCTAACAGCCTATATCAATACAAACAAATTACAATCAAACTAAGTCAATATAATAATAAAACAGCGCCTACAGAGTGATAGAATCAAACGGTTTTCGGTCAATCATGGCTGTAAAAATATTGTATTGCTCTTCTATCTCTGACTTTCAATTTACTTACCTTCTAAATGATTTGTTTGTAAAGACTAATGACAATAGACCCATTTGCTTATGAATGTGTCGATTTGGGTTGCGTTTCATTACAAATGGTCATATCAAACAATGTAGCTAAAAAGGTAATAGGTCTATGTTAATAAATACACAACCTCCAAAATCGTTTTATTCAAAATTGCAAAGATTAATATTATTATCGAAATAATATTCTTTCTAAAAGCAAACTTTATTTACAGGATGTTTTTAAAAAATAGAAAGAAAAAAGAAAAAGATGTTAGTTAGCCAGCCAGCATCCAGCCATACTAAAAATAACTCTTTTCAACAGTAATTAGTATTGTCTCGTTAACCAAACCACCCGTTTTGCCACCTCTCCAATCCTTAGAGTTAACTGTTTACCTTAGTAGCTCCAATACTGCTGGGTATGACTTTGAAAGAGGCAGCTCTTCCACCTCTCCAATCCTTCATTGATGGTCCATCAATGGGTTTTTACGTGGCTAAAACATTATTAACGCATAATGTTAAATATGACATATCACTAATTTTGTTACTCAATCTTAAAAGCAGATTCATAGAATATGTTACACAATGATTCTACTCCAATGTATCCATCCACTTTTACAATAACCTCTTTTAGACTAGATTATCACATTAATTAGTTTAAAGAAAAATACTTTTTATAATAACAATAAAAAATTAGTGAATCTTGTATTTACCTAACTATAAAAACAAAAATTAACTTCTAAAAGTAATCACAGATGAATAATTAAAAAGGTGAAAAACCATATTCAATAAAGTAATGATTTTAAAGGTTTCAATGGGACCTTTTTTATGTTGAATGATATGAATTATGCAAATTTGATTTGATAAATAGTCCACAAAAATATACCATTTTGGTGCCTTGGTTGGAGATGTTTAAAACCAAAATCTACATCATTTTGGTGTTTTGATACATACATAGGAGTGGTCTAGCACTCTACTAATGTAATTGATTAATTAACTTGTTAAATGTTACATACCGGTCATAGCATGCACTGTTGTCATAAGACCCTCAACAATGCCAAACCGATCAGTGATAACCTGAGAAATTTACAAAAAAGAAACGCACAAGATACATGATATTTTTTGTTCTTTTTTTGTTAAGGGACAGAAAATACCTTGGCCAAGGGAGCAATGCAATTGGTTGGGCAACTAGCATTTGAAACAATGTTAAGCTCGGGTTTGTATTCATTCTCATTAACACCAACAACAAAATGGGAGCATCTTTGCTAGGAGCAAAAATAACGACCTTTGCACCTCCCTAAGATTACAAAACTAAAACTATTGGATCCATTTTCTCACTAAAAAGAAAAGCATAAAATAAGAGGTCAAAATATTAAACCATTTAAAACAAAGGCAGCTCCATCTATATCCTTTAAAGCTTCAAAATTCATATATTAATCCATCTTATACAAAATAAAATAAAATAATTTACTTATACCACTGAATAAACAAAAGGAGCATTATGCAATGAGATAGTTCAGTGTAATAATGTTTTTTTCTATTTATTTATTTAGTGAAAAAACTATTATGGAACGTGTAAATATAGTGTTTTGAAAAAGCAAATATGATATCATGAGATTTACAGAGTATATGAAAATTTTAAACCTGTTAGCCCATTTGATCAATGAATTTTTAAAGTTTGTGTTGCAGTGGGCTCATCAAGATTAACCAACCAGTCAAGTGAGTTGGCTGTTACGTTTTACCATGTGCTGGGTCATGGGTGGGTCTTAATTTGGTTTCTATGTTTGCAGCAAATCATTTGTTGCAATAAAGTAGAAATCTAAATGCAATAAAACAAAATAAACTGGAGCTATATAAACATGTGTGGAACAAATATCCAGACAGACCTTCAAATGTGCAGCAGCTTTGTCCTTGTCCATGAAGACTCCAGTCTACTCAACGACCAAGTCAGCCCCAACTTCACCCCATTGGATCTCTTCTGGGTTCCTAGATAAAACAAAAACTATTAATAGTAATAATTTTCTTTATTAAAAAGATTATTATATGATTACGATTTTACCTGATGCCAAAAACAGTTACTGTTAGGACTCAAGCGGCGCAACAGAACCAACACACGAACACGCACAAACGATTATCACAGAGAAAAAAAAATAAACGACACAAGGATTTAACGTGGTTCGGACGGTGTGACCTACGTCCACAGACTGCAACTAGGGTTTTCTTTATTTGCTCAATACAAATATTACAAATACATGACTGGGTATATATAGAGACTAATTAGGGTTAACAACTTAGTGAACAAGAAAATCAAACATGAGCCCAAGCCCAAAGCCTTCACAAACCCAACGGTTACATGCTCTCGCCAAGGACAAGAGTCTTCTCATCTTTGACCTTAAGCTCATGGTGCTTCCATTGACCATGAACAGAGATGCATGTCTACCAAGCATTATAAATGGCGAATAAATACGTAAATACAGATTATTCATTATAGTATGCATAAATTCTGTATATAAAGAATGTATATAGACATTGTGGAACACTGTATAAATATTCTTTCAATATTGTGTTGTCTGTTCAATTTCTGCAAAAGATAAAAGGTATATACTATCATTAACATGGCTAAAACAGAAGCTTACCTTAATTGCAATTCAATTCTACAATCTCCATACATGTACATATATAAATTAAAGATAAGGACAGAATATTTACAAATATGCTACCTTCAAACATAATCTCACTCAATACAATTGGTTTTAGTACCAATAATTAGCAACTAGTCTTATACCTACAAGGGACTGGTATTTTAATGCAATGAATTAATAAAAATTAATTCATACATATATATAACATAAAATAACACACAAAAATAATAAGTTTATAAAAAGCAAACAAATCAGTAAGAAGTTTGTATGAATCATATTATTATTTCATATGGTCAAATTTCAAAGCACGTTTCTCCCTTTGATGAAAAACCCAAAAACCATCTTATAACAACCAAAAAAATGCACCGGAAAACTTAGTTTAATAATCTTCATAGAGCAAAATACGTGTCACTTCAAAAAAATTATATAGCAAAGTGATATATCCCATAAAACAATCATCATCACAACTCTTAAACAATAAAAGAATCATCTTTCTACAGACAAATAAATTCATTGTGTATAGAAAGTCTGAAAATAATGCTAGTTAAGTATAAAATTATATCTAAAAAGGGATTGGAGCTTACTCTATTCATACATTAGGTCATTTTGAATCATAACATAAGAAATTGAGATACTTTGACTAAGGGGCCATGGTTGTAAGCAGGTGATCATGTTCTTACATATATGAGTCTTATCTAATAGGAAAATTTTATCAAATGACAACATAATATACTAAAAGTTCACCTGGAAATAATAACTTTGCCATATGCATAGCAATATGCAACCATGCCTGCAACCAAGACTTATAAAAAGAAACCATCATCACCTTGTTAGAAGTGGAAAAAGCTTCTTCAACACCATCTTCATGGTGGATGTTAGTATCTACATATAATTCACGATGCATAACGATATTGCTAGATAAGTGCAACAATGTAGAACTAGATACTTGTAAACTGAAGAAAAAACAGGTAATGTAACTTTTTTAAACTCTATCATATGTATTGCAGACTCACATGAGAAAAACAACTTGTTAAAAGTATATTAATCACAAAATTCTATACCAACAGTAACTTCAAATAATCTTGATCACTCATTTTTATATTAGATATCAGATTGATGAGCCAAATCTTTAGCTGTTGTATTAGTGGTGTTCAAGTGATTATTGCAAATCAGTTTCTAATCAAGTAGCAATGATTATATATCTCTTACGTCATTGAACACTCTATGCCATCAAAGCAGAACTGATTTACTACTCGAGGTAATAGAATCTCATCAAACAATATATCCTCATGTCTTGTTATCTAAGATTGGCCTTAGCCTCTAGATTGCACCTCAAATTCTCACAAACCTGCACATTAAATCAACTAAGGGAAAAATCAGACATGAAATTGTTAACTTTTATAAACAAACAAATATATAAATTTATAGAATGTTCAGACACAAACCTTCATGGTTCTCCTTTTATTCGGTTTTCTCTCGTGCTCATTGGTGTGGTAAATAAGTTGATTCTGCAAAAAAAAAAATTCTGATCTAACATTTCTGTAAGCTTGTTTGCATCCTATACCACCTAAGATTCAAGAAATAGATACATACATTAAATCTACATAATAAAGATTCATAATCGAGAAAATTGATTTTAATTACAACTTGCATTTAATTTATTATAATAAAAATTAATAAAAACATCGAGCTTACAAACACCATTATAGAATAACTCAACTTTTGGAAAACGAAATACAATACCATCTAGCTTTTTGAAACAACCCTTATGTAGATCTGCATCCTTGGAGAAGAAGTCTTTTAGTAACTTGACTTCATTTTCATTAAAATCTAACTGTGTTGTTGTCAAAGCAAAGCAGTGCTTAAAGTTTAATTATAGGGTTTCATGAACAAATACAAAGAACATAAGATAAAGGAGACCTCATAACCGCCCAACCCGACCTGATCCCTCTCTTATGGTGAAAAATGCACATTGCAGGAGCTCATTGCTACTTGCTAGGCCATCTTTGTCTCACATCAAACCGTTACCAATCAGTTTAACAGCAAAGTAATGTTCATTGTTCATTAAAAAGTAGCCGAATTTTCTTATCATAAACCCATCAAGATCATCATCATGTAAATCAAACTAAGCTTATAATTGTTCTAAATTTGGTTCAGATCATGGTTGACATCTAAATTGACACACAATGTCCACAATTCAACAAAAAATACAATTATAAGTTGCAGAATTTTATAAAGATGATAATTAGAAAGAATTCACACATAAGGAAGGAATCAATGACAAAACCCTAGTAAAAATTAAGCAATTAATCATACAACTTTATAAGCAATTAAATATCAAGTAATTTGATGTATTGAAATCCTAAACTGGATGGACCTCGGTCTGCAAGAAAAAAGCTGATAATGATCAGCTTATAATTGTTCTAAATCTGGTTCAGATCATGGTTGACATCTAATTGACACACAATGACAACAATTCAAAGCAGAATACAATTGTAAGTTGCAGAATTTTATAAAGATGATAATTAGAAAGAAATTCACACATAAGGAATCGATGACAAAACCCTAGTACAAATTAAGCAATTAATCATACAACTTAATAAGCAATATGATTTCAAGTAATTCGATGTTTTGAAATCCTAAACTGGATGGACCTCGGTCTGCAAAAAAAAAGCTGATAATGATCAGCCTTAGCCTCTTGATCAAGTGGGTTTAACGAGTCAAAAGACAACCCACGTGTATTTAAGTTTCAACTCGCTGAAGTGTTTTCACAAAAACTTGAGTTCCATATAACTGTTTTACATGGATATCTATTTGCTGTAGCGGAAGTGAAGTTCATGAGTCTCCATGATAAGAACACAACAAATATAGATGTGAAATGCACAAATCTTTTGTTGATTGTTCATGAATCAGATATCAACAAATAAAGTTCTACTTTTGCAAGTTGTAGCACAATTTTTCAATGTGCATCAAAATCATTAATGGTTAAATGAATATAGGTGCAATTCCACACCAAAAGGAGCAACTCAGATCTAAAAAAGCCCTAGAATACACAGAAAAGGTAACGAATGGATTAAAAACCAAACCTGCATAACTGTTGGTAACATCTAGTAGTTGTCTACAATGCTAAGGAATACCAAAGGATGCACCACGTTCCACCTTCTCGAAGCTGTTGTGATTTTATCATGTCCATTGCTGTTAGTCAATATAAAAATCGCTTTAGCTGCACTATATGATCTTTATTGGAGTAATTTGAGATGATACTTTGTATTCATAAAATCGTTGTCTGCAAACCTACCAGGCTCTGTAATTATATATTAACAACATTTACAAAGGTGTTGACCATCTAATCAGATAGAAATCAATTGGCCCTTGGTGAAATCATCCTATAAAACACAATTCGTACAAAGTGGCTTCAATATCCTAAACACAATTAATCAATCAAATCGAAAATAATCATATAGATGAGAGAATAAATATGATTATCATCAACCCTAACCCGGACACCTGAATTCGAGTAACTAAACAAGTCTAATGGGTTTAAGGATTGTAATAAATAGGTTAAACGGGCTGTAAACTGGCTGGTGAATTGAAATGTTTAATTAACGAGTTAAAATGTTGACCTGTTTAATTAAACAAGTTAACCAGGGCAACCTAAACATGACCCGTTTGGGTTAGATATGACAACCCAAAACCCGATTACTTTCATGTAAATTCAGAAGTTGTAACTAAAGATGATGTACTGTCATCTACGATGCACCAGAACACATGAACAGTTCTCATATAATAAACATATACAAATAATTCAGAACATACTTGCAGAAGACAGACCCAATCATAAGTAAATCAATGACCACAAATTCAACATACAACTAAGAATAAGAGTGTGGCATTCATGATTCGAACAGAATAACACAATACCATGTGATCCGTTGTGATGAAGGGATCGTTACCAATAACAATGACACTCACTACTTCAATGTAAATTTAGTATGATGCACCAAAACACAGAGACAGGTTTCAATGATAAACATGTATTAAGAATCCAAAACATACTTGCACAAGATAGACCAAATTTTAGGTATCAAAATGAGCACAAATTCAACACACATCTAAGAAGAAGGATACGGCATTCATGATTCGAACAGAAAAACACATTACCATATAGTTAGTACTTAATGGCAACAATCTCAATTAAACGATCGATTCTTTTAAATCCTACTACACAACAAGCAGAACAGATCAATCGGAGAAGAAAATACCAAAATATGAAGTTAGGAACACATAATGTTAAAATCGTATACCGTTAATTCCGATCTTGATCTTCTTATCGGAATACAACGTGAAACTGAACGTGAATAGAATCTAATGAATTGAAAATGAAGTGAAATAGAAGAGGAATGTGAAAATGTATTGAGGATTATCAATGGCGATTGACTAGGGTTTGAAGGGTTTTAGGCGGAGGTTGAAGATGGTGAGATGAAATGGAGAACCCTTTAGGGTTTATTTATATAATCATCGGCGGATTAGCCGTTAAACCGATCCCTTCCAAAATTATAAAAAGGATTCTTTAGATACTGATATCATTATATCAACGGAATTTTTAAGACTATTTAATCTTAAATTATAAACCCAATTATAAATAAAGCATATCAAAATTATTAGTTTTATGAAAAATATTATCTTTTATATGTTGTTAATCATTGATGAAATAAAAATACAATGAATATTTAAAATTTATAACAAATAATGAAATTAGAAGTTATTACTCTATATTTAAAGATAAAATATGTCTGAAATCATATAATTTAGTATATATTAATAAATTATTAAAATAAGAATATTTATATTTTAGATTATTAATAGTTTAGTTTACTTATTTAAAACAATTATCATTCAATATGAAAAAGACAAGAAACACAAATATAGATATATTTGTTTTAACATATTTTAATAAAAAAGAAAAGTCAAATTGATTGTTTTTATAATTTTCGTATTTATTATGAAAGAGTGGAGGAAAAATAGTTTTTTTGATATGCTAGAATGATGACGCGTGTCATTTGATATGCTAGAATGATGACACGTGTCTCAAAAAAACCTTCTTTCATTATATGTTATAGATTATAGATTTTAAATGTCTCTGATAAAGATTTCAAAAGATTTGAGTAATCTAAATGTATCTTATAAGAGAATGTTTAAAATGAATAACTATCTTTCCTATATAAAAGGCAGTTGTCTATGTTTTATTGAGATTTGGTGTTTTGATCAATCGATTTTGAACGTATAAGAGCATGTCGTAATGTTAGTTTTTATGGTTGCTTTGGGTTTTTTGAGTTTAAGGTTTTTTGAGTTTAATAATATGGGCATTAGATTCTCGTGGATGTCTACACATGCTTTAGCGACTCGTTATTATATTGTCATTATACTATTATCGAACATATGAACGAATACGTTAGAATTATTCCACTTGTGTATATTATAAATAACTACATATTTCACTTAAATCATCACAACTTTAAAACTCTCTCTCAACAATTATGTGTTTTGATTTTGATATAGATACAACAATCAATTTAACTTCAATGGCGTCAGTTAGGACATATTCTAGCATTCTTATAGTTATGAGCCTTCTAAGTATCGGCTCGTGTGATACTGGGATCGGAACCATCAATGACCCTTCATACTTACGTAATCCATTGCATCTACACATATAATAATACTAGATGAATATTATCCACTAAATGTATATTGATGAACATATTTTAATAATTCTGTATTTGAATAAAATCATTTGCAGGGACTAGTTTTCCATCTAACTATGTTTCCAGCCACTTTTTTTTGTCCCCAGACACCAATCTATGAAAATCCTCCAACCAACTTCATCGATACCGTCTCGTGACTTCATGCAGACGAGACTCCCGTACAAAAACCATATAATTGCAGTTGACTATGTTGTATTTCAGTATTTGTTGCAAGTGAACAGTTTCTCAAACAAAAAAATATCATCACTCGTCTCCATCGTTGGATTCTCTTTTCTAGTCATGAATAGGTGGCCTTGACCACTATTCAACTATTGTATGTTTGTCAGAGTCCGATGATCGGTTGCATCTAGTCACGTCACTCACACGCAGGGTCGGCCCATCAATAGAAGTGATGATGCAATGGGCTTGGGGCCTCCAAAATAATAGGGCTCCCAACTTAAAAGATTTTTTTTTTTAGTTGGACTATTGTGAAAATCATATCACACACAAAAGCCTACAAAAGACCCTTTCTGAAACAAAATAGGGCATAAAAATTGCTTAGCAGCTTAGAGGAAAATTCAAACGGTCGGAAGAACGAATCGTTATGAGATTAATCGATCTAATATCTTCTCAATATATGACAATGGAATCATTTCTTGTACTCCAGATTGTAATTATGAAGTGTCAGAGATAATCGTGTATTTTAGCTTGGTCTGCTCTCTTTTGGTCTGCTATGAGTGATTTTTTGGTGCGATGCTCGATTTCTACTACAATGTGCTCTCAAAAATGGTTGAATATATTGCAATAAGCTCCAAAATGTGATTGATTTTTTTTTTTATTTTTGCAATCTTGCCTCCTTACTAAATGTAACAAGTCTCCTCAAAAGTTCTAAATTAGTTTAGATGAAATGTCTAGGAGGATAGATTTTATACACTGCAATGGAAATCCATCAACTTTATTAACTAAATGGCATGGATTTGAGTTTCTAATTGGTATTTAACTAACTTTATTGTGGTATTGTTGTACTCTGAGATAATCAATGAAGGTGGGGTTAGCAGCACCAATTTCGAATTTGGGATTTTATTTTTATTTTTGTTGTTTTTCTAGGAATTTATAAGTTCTAATCCTCAAGTTTAGACTTAGTTATCAGCAGTGCTTAAAGTTTTATGTTATATTCTTGATTTTGGGATAAATTGCAATTTGAAAATGTTTGAGTAAAACGTCATTATATTAATTCTACATGTTTATTTGAATACAGTTGTCTCCTAAGACTTTCATGATAAAGAATAAGCTTTCAAAAAAAATAACTTCAGAATAGCCCATCTCCTCTTTGAATTCCAATGAGAACTAGCAATAGGTAAGTGTTGAAGTCATTGATGATTGTTGTTGTAAGAGTTGATGACAAGAAGAAAGGGATGGTGAGTATGATATGTGAGAAGATTGAATTAAACAATTTTGAAGTTCAGTTTGATAAATTGGACATTATAGTTGTAAAAATCATATAATACAAATGGGATAGACCTAGTTTGTTAGAGAGACACATTTTTCTTTCCTTCATGACTGAATCTTCATATCTGATTAGGTCATAGCAACTAGCGCACGGGTTTCTTGGTCACACCGCGATGCATGGCTTGTATCGGTCATCCATTTGTATTCCAAGTACACGACTGCTAATGCAGTCCTTGTAATAGACCAAGGTGTTGTGAATGACGGAAGGCACCTATTGATCATAAATATGTACATCTTGCATGATTTGAACTTTGGATCTCTTAAATATAAAGGAAGACATATTACCATCATAAACTACAATAGATGACGCGCAATGTGTGTTATATTTGGGGTCGGATGACGCGCATATGCGTGTCAAGGAATGAATAGTCATAAATGAAAGATGACACGCATATGCGCGTCATATATTTATGACGGGGAAAAGATGACGCGTATTTTATGACGGTCGGTAGATGACGCACAATGCGTGTCAAGGAAGGGGTAGTTATAAATGATAAAATCACGAGCATGCGCGGTCATCTTTATGAATTTTATGACGCGTTAAACATGATATGCAATGCCCGTCATAAATTTAACTCCTTTATAAAAGATATATTTTTGATTATAAATTTACCTGCTTTTTATGAAATTATAAATCAATAATCGTCAAATAACAGCAAAACAAAATTCATTTAATTAAATACTAGCAAAAATTATAAAGTTGTTCCAGCTTTAGTTACAAATACATAAAGTTCAAAATTCATTTAATTGTCTAACAGTATAGCCCTACACATAAATAAAATTTGAAAGATAATGCGACCATTTTTCGCGAATTGCATCCAAATCAGCGTCAGTGTATTCAGCTTTACATTCTCCAACCTAGAAAAAACCAATATCATCAAATTAAACTTGTGAATTTGGACCATCCAAATTAATAAACTAACAACTTAACCTCTATTCCACAATTTCTAACAAAATCACCCAAATTTCCAAGTATTAAACAAAATTCAACTACTTAGTCACCAAATCAATCAAATTAAACAAAATACAACTACTCATAAACTCAAATTACATACTTCTAGACAGTCATATATGCATATATCAATTAAAAAGCAACAATGGTAAATATATAATAGGATGGTTTACTTATTTTGTTATTAACTAGTATTTCAAACCCTTCATCAACTACTTCTTTCATGGAGCAATCAGTTTGTGCCCCATAATCCCCAAAGGTCCAGGTTTTATTACTTTGACCACACCCTCAATCTTCGGCTCAACCTGCATGTTAAAGAAAATGAAGCTAGTTAGGATTCACAAAAAAAAGTTCACAAAAAGAAAAAAAAGTAAACCGTGTTGGAATTTTGAAGTTGGGTTTGCTACAAAAAAATCTACGTTGATCCAACTAACATTCTGGTGGTTGCATATAATAAAAATAGAATTTCATACTAAGTATTTTTTGTTTTAACTTTGTTTATTTGACCCGTTTGGCCGTTTTATATAAAAACATGCTCAAATGACTTGAAAGTGTCATATCTAGTAAAGTTTGAAACAAAAAACAATGAACTAACCAACCTGTGAACAAACTATGTATACAAAAATGTGAAATCCAAACATAGGCAATGCATAATTCAATCAAACCATTAATTGGATTTTAGTCATATAAGAACTGATGCTAAACATTTTAATGCATGATTTCTAAAATTTATTGAACTAAAGACTAATGAAAACTGATCAAATTAAATGTAAACTAATCATAGAGTCACCTAGTTTAGAAATTATGTTTAAGTAGAAGAAAAAACAGTAAAAACAACTTCAATATTTAGATTTTCTCACAAGCCTACTTATATGCTTATAGTAAGGGGTTCTTGTTACTTTAAAATGCTAAATGATGCCAAGTGGGATTTCGACTAACAAAGATTAACATATCAGGTGCCATAGTTTTGAGTTTTGTATGAATTTGACTTGATTCCATGTTATCTTGAGGTATTTTTACATCAAATCTACCAAACGATAAAAAGATATACAGATAAGTCCAAAATATTAATTAACATACCTTCCAAAGCCTTGTCAATTTTAACATCACTCCTAGCCGCATTTTTGACATTTATAGGAGGCACAAGAACAACCCTGTCCACGCAATGAATCTTCCTCAGTCCTCACTTGGAATTCCACCTGCAAATGCTGAATTGAATGTTTTCTGTCAATAATGAAGAGTTCACAATCTCATTAGCAAACATTTATATAGTTCAAAACACCATAATTATCATTTTAAGAATGTAAACTAAAAGCTAGCAGTAGCACACTATCTATTAGATAGTTGTTCATCACATAGAATGCACAATTTACCTGCTGACATGCACCTTTAATAGCCTCGTGAGGTGTTGAGGTACCATTCCAATTCCTTCAATATCAGCATATGATGCTTCGCTTATAGCTAAAACATTTGAGCATTGATATTATCAGAAGTCGTCATCAACACACCTTGAGCGGTAGCATACTTGTACATCATAGAAAGAAACACCGTTTCTCCCTACGTCACGAATTGCCAGAATCGATTCATGTATATGAAAAACCATTAACACAAACCCTAGATCTGAGAAAAGGATGATGGACGACGGCAAAACATTTTAAAGTTGGATGATTTAAATACAATTTACGTGTGCAAATTGTGTGTTTTTGTGCGTTTTAGGTGGAGAGGGGGATATATGCATTTCCCCCTTTATTTAATATATATTTTAAATAATAATATAATATAGTTTTTGGTTTTATTTTTCTTAACAATTGTTTGTTTATTATTTATTATTTTGTTTGACATATTTTCTCTAAATATACACCTGAGGGGCAAATCTAGTATTTTGAACTACACTTCCTATTATGGTGTACATGGTTTAAAACCCCGAACGGACCAATGAACGAGAAGTAGCAAAAAACCAGATCAAAGACACGACTGCTAAGAGGACGGTCCTGGTTTGGTCTACATTGACTCCAGGGCCGGTTATTGTATAATTATCGGTCATCTTAAATTCAAATAGTAGTATTATTGTTGTAATCATTTATATAACAAAATGATAAAACCTGTATTCCGATCTTAAGTCATTTTCTTTTTTTGTTATTGTATGATATAATATAAATATTCCTAGTATAGTAGTATTCTCCTCAAAATATATATTATAGTTCTAAAACGACATAAAAGTTTACATGAGATGCAATTTAGTTAAAAACGTACTTGATATTATAAACTAATTATTGGAAAAATACAAAAGGTCTTTCTAATTTTATCTAATAAGATAAACAGAAAACAAATAAGATAAAACTTTAAAAGAAAACAAGAGATGACGAGAAAGACGAGCTAAATTAATGAGCTAACACTAGCATATGACTCAACATCAACAAACATCCTAGTGCAACATACACACAACCATTTGGCGAGGAATCATATGCTAAGATTTGATGCATACTAATCATTGTTGAAACAAAAGAAATCAATGTTCTTCATTTGAAAATGACCCTATACCAATAAACTAATAAACTTAAAACTCACTTTTAATTATGATTGAATTGTTGTTTTCAGTCAAATTTGTTATTTTTATCTTTTTTTTTGCATTTAAAATGTTAACTTCATTAATTTAAAATGTTAAATATGTAAATTGATAAAAGTACCATTTAAAATACAAAACAAAAACCTACAATTACGTAACCCTAATCTCTTGGATTTGAATCATAGAAGACGACTAGAGGTGACGGACTCCATTATGCAACCACGTTTTCACAATGAGTTCCTTACATCCACCATAAACAGCACCATCCTTCTCCCCCACCAATTAAGCCGACATCTCGTGATTCAAAAGATGATAAAATGTTTGAATATGGAAATATGAAAGATCCAATGTAGGTTTCGTGAAATGGAATAATAATACATGAATGGATTTTTAACAACAATAAATTAACATAAACTAGGATTTTGTTTTTATATGCAAAATTACATAATTGCCCCCTTTTTTAAAAGTATTTAACATTATAAATTAACGGAGTTAACGTTTTTGAATGAAAACTATAATTTTTTAAAACCTAGCTTTGGGAGTCAAATGCAAAAAAATAAAAATAAAAATAACAAGTTTGATCAAACCACAGGAAGAAAAACAAAAATTCACTATTTAATTATTCATAGTCAAGTTCACATGAAAACCCTTAAACTCAAGTCGTTGGCTTGACAAAAATTATAATTGAATTTTCTTTTTATTAGCTATAACTATACGATTACATTTAAGACAACCTGAAATTTTATAAACCAAGAATCTAGTGACCGTCTTCACCCATTTTGGTTCAGCCCTTACTGGTCAACACAAAAGTCGAGAATATAGTGTTATTTCACAAGAACAAAATAAATATGTTGTTCCAAACGGAATAAAATCAAACAAATATTATCTTTTATAATAACTCTTCAATAACAAGAACTAAACAAAACATATTGTTGTTTTATCGTTTGTCTTTAATAACTACAACAAAAACGTCTCAAACCATGTAACCATTGCTTATAAAGGTTGATATAACATTTGTATAGCTAAGAAACAAGGGATCAATTGCAAACACACAAATTTGTTAAAAGGTGTAATATGGAGTTGGTTCGATGGTGGTGTGCAAAGTTGGCTTGATATGGTTCGATGGGTATGGGTGATTAGGGGTAGGGTAAAAGCTATTAAGCCAACAAGACGTACCTCAATGGGCTCACATGCCCGAACCACCTCCCCTAACTTCCATAAAAAGTCGCTTTAAACCACTTGGACCACTCTATCTTAACTTCAATTCTTCTTTTGCTCAAAATCTAATTTGTTAATATATTCTTATTTAATAAAAATATATGCTAAATTAAAGAATGAATCATATAAAATTGATATTGAGGCACAAATGTGGTTAAAAAGTGTGTTTTATACTAAATGAATCATATTCTCTTTGTTTTGTATTGGAACTCAAATTCGATTGATGCAATATGAAATAGAACTTTATGGTAAAAGCAATATGGTATGGCTATAACAGTAGAAGAGAGCCGAAATGGCACTCATACATGTTAAATCGACAGCGGATGCGTTGATATCCACAGCGGACGAACAGGAATCACTTGTTACACAGAAATGCTCTAATCGCAATACGAATTGAACATCAAAGAACCTTCAATTGCTTTTTCCAGTTATCAATTACACAAGACAAATCAAAGAGAATTAGAAAGATCTCACTCCCTTTTCTAATCTTCTTATTCTCTGAGTTATATAGGAGCTAACTAACAATTAACAACCTAATTTCAATATTAGACTAAAGTATGCACTATAGACATTTCTAGTCCCTGTCTTTCCAACTAACACACAAACATAGAAAACTTGACAACTAACAATGACTTTATTTCACTAACTATTCAACAATCTCCACCTTGAAATAGAAGTCATCCAATTCCCAGCAAATTCAAACATCTTTGAAATTTAGGACCTGGCAATGCTTTAGTCAAAACATCAGCTGTATTATCTTCAGTATCAACCTCTTGAACCTCCACCTTCTTAGAACTCACAATATCTCGGATGAAATGAAGTCTAACATTGATGTGCTTAGTCCTCTCATGAAACATAGCATTCTTAGTCAATTGCACCGCCCCTTGATTATCACAAAGCACCACAGTTTTATCAAACTTTACTCCCAATTCAGTGATAAAACCCTTGATCCACAATGCCTCTTTTACTGCCTCAGTGAGTGTAACATATTCAGCCTCAGTAGAAGATACAACTACTACATGTTGCAAGGAAGCTCTCTAACTTATCAGATTACCTAACACCATAAAAGAATATCCAGTTATATACCTCCCTCTATTCAAGTCTTTGGCATAATCTGAATCAACATAACCAAGAATACCTTGTTGAGTTCTTGTATTATAATTGAAACACAACCCAACTTCTTGAGATCCACATAGATACTTCAACAACCACTTAGAAGCCTCCCAATGCAACTTACCTGGATCAGATAGAAATCTACTAACCACACTAACACCATATCATATGTCAAGCCTTGTGCAGACCATAAGGTACATCAGACTTCCCACAGCATTAGCATAGGGTACCTTATTCATATAACTCCTTTCTTTTTCATTTTGAGGATAATCCATCTTAGATAACCTGAAGTGCACAACTAAAGTAGTTATAACAAGCTTACTAGATAACATATTAAACCTGCTTAACACCTTCTTAATGTAAGATTTCTAAGACACATGCAACTTCTTCAACTCTCTATCTCTTGTAATCTCCATACCCAATATCTTTTTAGCAGGATCGAGCTCATTCATTTCAAACTCGTCCATCAATAAAGCCTTAGTGCCTATTATCTCATCTTGATCCATGCATGCCAGGAGAATGTCATCCACATAAAGAAGTAAATACACAAATTTTTTAGTGCAATACTCCTTATAATAGACACAAGAGTCATAACTACTCCTAAGAAATCCATTTGACAACATATAATCATCAAATCTCTTAACCGTTGTTTTGGTGATTATTTTCACCCATACAATGACCTCTGCAACAAACACACCTTATCTTCCTTGCCTTGTTCCTCATATCCCTCATGTTGTCTCATATAGACTTTCTCTTCAAGATTCCTATAAAGAAAAGCAGTTTTACATCAAGCTATTCAAGTTCATAATCAAACACAGTGACTAGTGACAATATGATCCTTATAGAGGAATGCTTCATAACTGGTGAATAAATCTCAATGTAGTCTATACCATCTTTCTGTGTGAAGCCTTTAGCCACTAACCTGGCTTTATATCTAGGTCTCTCTACTCTTGGAATCCCTTTTTTGAGCTTGTAAAGCCATTTACAACTACCCACTATTTGATTACTTGGTTTGTCAACCAGAACCCAAGTGTGATTCTTTTGTAATGATGCCATTTCTTCATCCATGGCTGTCTTCCACTCCTCACCATTCATAGAGTTTACAGATTCATCAAATGCTAGTGACTCACTTTGGTCTTCTAATTCAGCAACACTAAACACAAAAGCTGTCAAATCTTCACTTGTTCTGTATCTAGCAGGTGGGACTATAGTTTTTCTAGGCCTATCCCTGGCTAAATTATAACTGGATGAAGCTAACCTAGACTCACTAGATGACCTTACTTTATCTTCTGCACATCTGTCTTTATCCACCATACTTTCCACCTCAATTTGAACCTCATCAATCATCTGACCAGAACTTGACCCATGTCCTTTTCTTGTTACATATTTGTACATCACTTATTCCCTAAAAACAACTACATCTCTGCTTATTATAACCCTAGGATTGCCTTCATCTAACCTTCACAACCTGTACCCCTTCACCCCTTCAGGATAACCAAGCACAATGCACTTTTGTGCTCTTGGTTCTAACTTCCCTTGGTTTATATGTGCAAAAGCCAATGACCTAAACACCCTTAAATTGGTGTAATCAGTTCGAGTCCCTAACAACATTTCTATTGGTGTTTTCATGTCTTTAGCTGATGAAGGAGACCTATTTACCATGTAAGCTGCTGTACTCACAACTTCTGCCCAAAAGGTCTTTGGCAGCCCAGATTCAAACAACATACACCTCACTTTATCCATAAGTGTCCTATTCATCCATTCAACTAATCCATTCTGTTGAGGGGTACCTGGTACAGTCAGATGTCTTGCTATGCCTTGTGATTTACAATACTGGATAAACTGATTATTACAAAACTTAAGGCCATTGTCAGTCCTGAGCTTTTTTACTTTTTTCCAGTTTGATTTTCCACTAACACCTTCCATTCCTTGAACTTTTCAAAGGCCTCATTCTTATGTTTTAGGAGAAATACCCATACTCTCCTTGAGTAATCATCTACTATAGACAGATAGTAGCTTGCTCCACCTAGGGACAATGTTCTAGCTGGTCCCCATAAGTCTGAATGTATATATTCAAGGACCCCTTTAGTGAGATGTATTCCTCTACCAAACTTGACTCTGTGAGCCTTTCCCATAATATAATGGTCATAAAAACCAACCCATGAACTACTCACACCATCTATCAAGTTCTACTTCTTCAACTCCATAAGGCCTCTGTCACTAATATGACATAATCTTTTGTGCCATAAGTCAGTCAACTTGGACTGCTTGTTTTCTACTACAGAGGCTACATCAGGACACATACCACCGGCCAACACATAAGTGTTATTCTGCTTCCTAATACCAGATAGAACTACTCTTGACCCCATAATAATCTTGGCTTTTCCATTTTTGAGATTCACATAATATCCTGCTTTCTCAAATAACCCTAGTGATATAAGATTCCTGGTTAATTCAGGTATATACCTTACATTTTCTAGTTTCAAATCTAACCCATTATGTAATTTCAAATTTATGACCCTATGACCTTTAACCCAACATGGTTTGTCATCTCCCAATTGCACCACACCTAGGTCTTCTATGACCAATTCACTGAAAAAGCCTTTATGAGGAGTCATATGGTAAGAACACCCAGAGTCAAGTATCCATTCATCATAGCTATCACTATTTGATACTACCAACACATTAGAACTTTCATAACCATCATTGGAAGCTTCGGGTGAGGTATTACCTTGTGTTTTTGCATTGTTAGGCTCATCCTTTCTTTTCTTCTTCTCTCGGCAATCCCTCTTTAAGTGTCTTTCAGAATTGCATATATAGCATCTTCTTTTAAACTTTGACTTAGATCTTGACCGCCCTCTATGTTTAAATGATCTTTGTTCAGACCTACCTCTTACCACCAGTCCATCACTTATTTCTTCTTTAATGTCTGATCTCTTCTTTAGTTCCTTGGAGTTGAGTGCAGCAAGCACTTCATCCATCGAGAGAGTATCTCTCCCATACATCAATGTATTAACAAAGTGTTCAAACGTTTGTGGTAATGATGTTAAAAAGATTATTGCTTGTTCTTCATCTTCCATAGTGACATCTATATTCTCAAGATCCAAAACCAACTTGTTAAATTTGTTGGTATGATCTTCAATTGACTTCCTTGCTGCCATATTAAAGGTGTACAACCTCTTCTTGAGATACAACTGATTTGCCCAGATTCCCGCAACAGTAATCTCTTTGGATACTTCTCTCAATACCTGGTCTCCCAAACTCAGGATGATCGCATTGTGTGCCTTCTCCATCACGTCTTTCTTTTCTTTATCGGTCAGAGTTGTTGGTAATCGAGCTTCACCTGCTAGGACATCGACTATACCTTGATGGACTAACAGAGCACGCAGCTTCACTCGCCATAACCCGAAATCATTCTTGCCATCAAACTTCTCCAACTCAAATCTTGCCGACACCATCTTGATTGATAATCCCTCTGATCTTTGGATTGAGCTCCTCTCGAATGTGGCTACGATACCACTTGTTAAATCGACAGCGGATGTGTTGATATCCACAACGGACGAATAGGAATCACTTGTTACACAGAAATGCTCTAATCACAATCAAGATCACAATACGAATTGAACATCAAAGAATCTTCAATTGCTTTTTCCGATTATCAATTACACATGACAAATCAAAAAGAATTAGAAACATCTCACTCCCTTTTCTAATCTTCTTATTCTCTGAGTTATATAGGAGCTAACTAACAACTCACAACCTAATTTCAATATTAGACTAAAGTATGTACTATAGACATTTCTAGTCCTTGTACTTTCCAACTAACACACAAACATAGAAAACTTGACAACTGACGATGACTTTATTTCACTAACTATTTAACAATACACAAGTGTAAATGAGTCGAACTGCTTACGCGCTACTCAAAATTAACTTGTTAAAAGCTTGCATTAAGAGATTGGTTACTCCTGCACGCCTAAAAAACCTTATGATTATATAAATATGATAAGATTTGTATAATATAACTCAAGCTTGTAATATTACTAACAAGCGAAGCTCGAGGTCCAACTTATTTTGACTAGCTTAGTATGAGTAAACCTTAAACGCTAAACCCTAATATTTAAATAAATGGTTTTTAATCAATTAGATTATGAATTTAGTAAATAATATTGATTAATGTATTTAAACCAACAAACATACATAATTATTGAAGAATAATCAAGTTTCATCATGATATTAACATAAACAACACCAAGAATCATGTACAAGTTGTTAAAACATGTTAAGTTTCATCTAATCTAAGTGATGACAAAAGTTTAGCCCATGAGACTTACAAAACCACATCCAAACTTAAGATTATGAAGGAACTCATAGTAGATCAAGAGAAATTCTAACCAAATCGAGTAGAAATGGGTTGGATGACGTTAGTTCCTCCTTGAACATGATCGATCTTGAATCTTAGCCTTGAATCTTCATAGATTTGCTCAAATTCATCTAAGAGACTTAAGAGAACTACTATTTGTTGTAAAAAGTTGAATATGGCTCAAACGGGGGTGTATTGGGTATAAAACCCGAATCTAGGTCGAACATGGCCATGTTCATAAGTAACATGGGTATGTTTAGCATCAAGTCTGTGGAAATTTTAGCTTGCTCAACATTGACATGTTGATTCTATACATGGGCATGTCGGAAAATTGTTTTTCACAAAACTTCACCAAATCTTGAGTTTTTCCACAAAAATTATCAAGCCCCCTTCGAAAACCTATAACATTCAATTTAAACATAAATAAGTGTGTAAATCGATGGACTCACAACCAAAAATACAAAAAACGGGAATGGATATTCATTATTTGCATATGTAATTATTAACGTACCAGTCTCGTATTTGATCATTAAGTAAATATAATTACTTGAAATAGTTTGATGATACTACAATCATAAATAAATTGATTAGTTACTTTTACCACTTGATGTTTCTTCTATTACAATTACAAATGAATGTTACATCGTAATTTTTAGAACATATTTTGATATATTAAGATAAGTTTAATTTTTGTACAAGTTTGCTTGAACATACCTATCATTATATGCTTTCAATCTTCAAGACACATGATTTATAATATATCCTTGCCAAAACAAAATACATAAATGTTTACATGTTTCATAGTCACATATCAATTTTGTTCTGATTTCAGTTCATGCGTAACATTTATTTCTCAACATAAACGTATGACTGTTTATATATGTGCTTGTATAAGTAATTAAATCTTTTTATAAAAGTTATCTTTTCAATATATATTTTCTTTTATATAAAAAGAGGTGTAAAGACAACTTTGTTACAACGGCTAACTCATACATTTACTAAATCATTATCATACTTTTAAAATCACACATTAATCCACTATAAAGAACCTCAACTTTATGTGCATGACACATTTTTACAAACACGTATGTACCGTTAGACAAAATACCTCTTGTGTCGAATACGGTTAGGAAGTCACCAAAATCACAAAATAAATGAAGCCGTCATTGACCCTCAAAACACATGCTAGGTTATAAAGGTTTTCATGGGAATAGACTTAACATAAGAATGGGCCTTCACCACTTTTCCTCAATTGCAATTATTTGTGTAATTAAAAATATTATTCAAAATTGGTCCAAAAGTGTTTCCAAACAGATTTGATACGAATCTAAGACGATGTATGTTTATGCTCATAAAGATACTTTTTCTCACCCATTTGCACATCTAGTTCGACTCTTTTGGCTTATGTTTTAAGCTTAAAATAAATCTCATAAAAAGATATCTTGGATACCAATTCTAGATTGTCTCAAAGATATTAAGTACGATATGATGAGAACAAATTATACCCTATTGTAAATTTAAGCACGTTCTTGTTTTTCTTTGTGAGTTCATTTGTGAATCTTGTGATTGGTTGTTTTGCTTGATCTCATTAATATATTTTCACATATTGTGTTATAGTGTAAATTCATTCCTATATTGCAAATGAACTCACTAAAATGATGTGGTTTGGAAAAATTGTTCCCTATTATTTGTTTAAAGTGTATATTCACATGTTAATTCGTTCATAAACAACTTTTCCAAACACTTTTTGAAGTTTGTTTTAACTATGTATATTCACATGTTAAGGCATAAACAATTTACACTGTAATAAATATTAAATCAACATATATGGTTTATATTTTTTATTGTTAGTTTTAGTGTTAATTTCTTTAAAATACTCTTCTTTTCAAATATTGTTCCACATTATGTGAACTTATATGTAAACAGTTTCTATTCAAAAATTTCTATATTGTATGTTTACAATATAAATTCACAACTTAAGACTTATGTATAAGTATTATAAACATTGAAAAGTAGACCATGTACATGATATGCTTATAATATGTTGCTCTTCTAATAGTGTAAATTCATATGTTATTTTATTTATAACAGTATTTTCTAACATCGTTTCGCTTTTTAGGACATTGTCATTTCACGTATGAACTATTGAACTAATATATTCAACTTATTTTGCTTGTTGAAGTGACATTCCAGAAAATAAATTATATTATACTAAAAAATTCGATTCATCTGACGATGAGACAAAAGAAGAATGATGAAAAATCAGTTGTCACTAAAGCCATGTGTCAACATACATACATATATGTTGGGAAATGATGCTTCAAAATGCAATGTTAAACACATAAAATAAGAGCAATGGAAGTGAAATGTAAACTAACGTATAGAAAATAAACAAAACGCTAACCTCCTTTTTCTACAAAAAAAATCAATTAAAAACAAAAAACAAACTCTGCAAACATATACATTCAACTTCATTAATTTTTTTTAATATACGTCTTCTGGCAGTGAAGTTTTCTTATAAAGGTGTATAAAAAACCGGTTTGAAAAAAAAAACCCGAAAAAAAAAATGAACCGGTTTGAAAAAAAACGGTTTGAGCCAAACTGGTTTTTAACCCGACCCGAACTGGCGGATTGTATACGGGTTTGTAACCCGACACCAAAAACCGGTTTGTAAACAGGTTTCAATTTTAAAAAATTGGTTAAACCGGTATAAAAACCGGTTTTTCTAAAAAAAACGGTTTTCAAACCGGTCCAAACCGATTTGAGGATTTTTGATGAAAAACCGGTTTAACATTTGTATGGCTTTTAGAGAGAGAGAGAGGGAGGGTTTCGTCGTGGCTCCGGCAAGATGTTGTTGGTGGTGATGGTTGAGGTCACATGATTCCATATTACTCTCGGGCTTATGTTTCCCGTCCCCGACGGATTTCATCGTGGTTCTGCTGCCTTTGTTGTTGCTTTCGTGATCCGAGGGCAGCGATGATGTAACGGGAGTAGTGTCGGTTGTTTTCAGCGTGGCTGTCATCTACTATTAGCAGCCGCAACTCGATTCTGAGCCCGACCATGACGGCCATGACGGAGATTTAGTTTCAAGTGTTTTAGTTCATCCATCACAGGCGCAACGCGCGTGATGGACCATACTAGTATAATTGATACTAACTTCTAACTACATGAAGATCCATATCATCATTTTTTTTTTGAAACTTTCTGGACAATCCGAACATTTTTATAACAAGTTATTTATAACTATTCTTCATGTTTGGCTTTCAAAAACATAAAATAATAAGTTATATTAGGTAAAAAAACACTTTCAATGAAATCAAAATTATTCTAGATTTGAAACTTATGTTCATACGCATTAAATATGTAAAACATTTTATTATCGTTTTAAAAATAAACAATTTTCCGATAGAAATATTTGGAAATGAAGGAAAACAATGATTAGAGTTAAAATAACCTAACCACCTCGGACATTTCACTGGTTGCACTTCAAACTTTCCCAAAACTGTTATTAATATTACGATCTCTAATCATTCTCATCAAATCACTTAATAATTTCTCAAAATGTTCGTTGGTATATTCGACCCGACCCGATACCCGGTCAACAAAAAAGTCAACCTATCCCCCACGCTACCGTACACCTTATCTTCTTAAACCTTCACCTATATATACACACCTTCTCTGCACTCTACACACCATCAATCACTCACACATTTCACTCAATCAACACCTTCTCTCTCAACCCCACCATCAAACTCCCACACACTCGCCGGAAAACCGCCTTAACCACCACCAATCGCCGCCGCAGACCTCCAGACCACCATGATCAGCACCCACGACTTCTACACCGTCATGGCGGCGATGGTGCCGCTATACGTCGCCATGATCGTCGCCTACGGCAGCGTACGGTGGTGGCACATCTTCTCCTCCGACCAATGCTCCGGCATCAACCGCTTCGTCGCCATTTTCGCCGTCCCCCTCCTCTCCTTCCACTTCATCGCCTCCAACAACCCCTACCACATGAACCTCCGATTCATCGCCGCCGACACCCTCCAGAAGAT
Organism: Flaveria sonorensis; assembly: GCA_025506505.1. Taxonomy (NCBI): domain Eukaryota; kingdom Viridiplantae; phylum Streptophyta; class Magnoliopsida; order Asterales; family Asteraceae; genus Flaveria; species Flaveria sonorensis. The sequence goes on from CM046434.1 coordinate 2,842,694, forward strand.
CATTGTCCTCATAGTGGTCGGAATTTGGTCCGCCGTCGGGAAAAACGGCAGCTTGGAGTGGGTGATTACGATCTTCTCCGTTTCGACGTTACCCAATACGTTGGTGATGGGGATCCCGTTGTTGATTGCGATGTACGGTGAGTATTCTGGTGAGCTGATGGTGCAGGTGGTGGTGTTGCAGTGTATTGTGTGGTATACGTTGTTGTTGTTCTTGTATGAGTACCGTGGGGCGAAGGTACTGATTTCCGATCAGTTTTCGCCGGAGATTGTGGGGGCGATTGTGGGGTTTACGGTGGATTCCGATGTGGTGTCGCTTGATGGTCGTGATTTGTTGGAGACTGATGCGGAGATCGGAGATGATGGAAGAATTCATGTGACAGTGAGGAGGTCAAATGCTTCACGACGGTCAACCGGAGTTGCAGGTGTCGCCGGAGTAAGTCGCGGAGTAAGTCGCCGGACGTCTGATTTGACGGGGGTGGAGATTTACAGTATGAGTTCTTCAATTAATCAGAGTCCAAGAGGGTCTAATTTCAATCAATCGGAGTTTTCCGGTGGCCGGAGTTCGAGTTTTGACGATGGTACGGCTCCGGCGACTGTTAATTCTCCGGCGAGGGCACAATTACAGCCACCGCACACGGCGCTGCAACAAAATGGTGTACGCCGAAGCTTGAATGATGATGATAATGAGCTTTGTATGTTTGTCTGGAGCTCCGGTGATGGGTCGCCGGCGACGGACGGCGGTGGCATACACGTGTACGGCGGTGGTGATGATGATGAGGGTAAGGAGTCACGGGTGGTGGTGTCGTCGGACCACCGTGAAGGTGGGGGATTCCAGCGGGGTGATTTGGGTTCCGGTGGTGGTGGAGTGGCGGAGGGCGGTGGTAAGGCGGTGGCGGACCGTGGTGCCGGAAAACAGATGCCACCAGCGACGGTGATGACACGGTTGATACTGGTGATGGTGTGGAGGAAGCTTATTAGGAATCCGAACACGTATTCGAGTCTCATTGGTGTGATATGGTCTCTTGTTTCGTTCAGGTAATTTGAATATTATTAAATAATTACAACACTTTGACTAGAATGTTTAGATGATTAAAAGAATTTTAAAACGTATGATAAAAAATTTAATACACTTTGACCTTTTTTTCGTTTGGGTTGATTGGTTATGATGTTGATTGATCGAGTCCAAGAATAGAAGTGTTAGCTGTTTGGTTGAGTATTCTTGAATCGTATTCATTTGAGCAGGTAGTTATGATTTAGTCTAGTGAATTAACGTAATGTAGTTAAAAAATTTTGAGTAATTAAAAGTTTTACAAATAAAAAAATAAAGTAGATACATAAGATGTAACATTTTGTATGTTGGAAGAGCATTTAACACGTAAAAATATTCTAGATATGTAAAATTTATTTAGAATTTAGTTGTCGTAAATGGTTGTTAAGGTATAAATACATAAAAAAACATATATATGATTTCCTTTATACGAATACTAGTTTCAAATTAAGTTGATTTATCAAAATACCTTATACATACTACAATAAGTAAATTTGTTAATTAAACGTAATAAATATGTGTTTAAGGAGTTTTATGATAACAGGTGGCATGTGTCAATGCCAAAAATAATAGAGAATTCGATTTCAATACTCTCGGATGCTGGTCTTGGAATGGCAATGTTTAGCTTGGGTGAGTTTTTTTCCTTTTTCCGTTCAATAATTAGATTAGTTTAACATTTTAATTTACCATTAGAGGTTTATTTTAGAACAAATTTTTAAAAACAAACAATATATCATTGCCTTAGGTTTACAAAAAGAAATTTTCCATGCAATTGTGAACACGGATGCAAAAGTACGCGAGTGGAACTATACGCTACGACCTAGTCTCCATATCTAACGAATGATAAACAACGTACACATAACAATCACTTTTTCTCTGTTATTTCTTTTGCATTACACATAATAAAACATGTATCAGATAATAGATAATAATAAAAGTTTATTAGGATCACTTGACTTAAGATCCCAATATATGGGTCCGCACAGTTGTTGAATAAAGTCGGTTGTGGTCTCGTGTAGAGGTACGTCTTTTTTATGTAAATATCGATATCAATCATATTCATTAGTTGTTAAAGTCGAAGGGTTGATCTTTCTTTTTTTCATTGGTCAAAAAAACTTTTCCGTGATAATTAATAACAAGTGTCTAAGTTGTGGACAAAACCATGTCCAAGTGATGACAATCTTGTCAAATCTGTCTTTGACTTTGTTAAATTCTCAATATAACGTGATATACTCAATAACTATTATCTTATATTTAATAACAGTATTTAGACTAATAATAGCATTAAACTCACGTGTTGCAATGAAACGTAAAACCGTAACAAGTAACACTAATGTCAAATCATCGTAAGCGACCATCAACACCCGAAAAAACTCAATGGAAGTTCAACCGGAGACAACACCAAAAGATATCACCGATCAGAAAACCCAAAGGGTTAACTACCGTGTCAACGGAAATCAAGACAAAACCGTACCTAAAAACCCTAAAGGGTTTACCGGAGTAAAAAGGAAATAACCTCATCGTGAGGTGAGGTGGTGCAATGGAGCAATTGAGTGCAAAAGTAGAAATAAGAGACCCTTAGGTTTTATAAACAAAGCAATGTACAACAACATGAAAATAAAGACGACAACAATGAGCAAATAACCCAAAAACACAACGTATAACCTCTAAATACACAACCAAGCCGGTAATTAAAATTTATATAATGCTCTATTTAAATTGGTCATATTCATGTGTATATTTAAGTAAGTTTTTCATTCATGTGTATATTTAAGTAAGTTTTTCATTGAAATAAGCTACTTAACTACACAAGCAAATATGAGCCGAACAAACAAGTGCAAACAACTATTTGATCGTTCCAATTCTTTTTGTGAAAATGTTTATATGCTTCGTGTTACGAAGGTCTGTTTATGGCCCTTCAACCAAAGATTATAGCTTGCGGAAATTCTGTAGCGGCATTCTCTATGGTAGTGAGATTTTTAACAGGGCCGGCAGTGATGGCGGTAGCTTCCATAATTGTAGGCCTTCGGGGTACCCTCCTGCACATCGCCATTGTTCAAGTATAGTAATCGCTTGTTCACTTGTGATTTTTTGATAATTAATCATTAATAATTATTAACTTATTAACTTTGATTTTTGTTTCTTAAATAATAGGCGGCACTTCCACAAGGAATTGTACCATTTGTTTTTGCCAAAGAATACAATGTTCATCCGGCAATCCTTAGCACCGGGTAAGTACACGAAAACACTAATTAAGCAAAATAATATAGAGCTAAAAGAACAAATTTTATAAACGGGTTGGATTATTTTTCTTTAATAATCATTCTGATTTAGATTTTATGTTATTATCTATGTGTAACAAGTTTTACCTTTATAAACACGTGAAGTTCTTTTTGCATATCTACTTTGGATGTAGGAATAGTAAAAAAAATGTTTGCAATGTATCTACTTGAATTTTTTTTAAATGTCTTTGAAGACAATACCAAAATACCAAAAATAGATCATTTTGTGATGTTCACTTTATAGTGTTATGAAAGGTGATGTTAACATGTGACAACAAGTATACTTATAAAAGTAGGAATTAGCTTGTTATTTCAAGACTTATTATATCCATGTTTCTTTATAGAATCCCTTTTTACTTGTAACTATTTTGGATTTGTGTAGGGTGATATTCGGAATGTTGATTGCATTACCGATAACTTTAGTCTACTACATTCTTCTTGGCTTGTGAGACATAGGATCAACACGTGAACCACAAAGAAGGGGAAGAACTTGCGACATTCGAATGTCTAAAGTTTAGTCATAACAAGTTCATCGACTGGGAATTTACATAACCGTAAACGCGTTGATTCCGTTGAATGAACACGAAGTCGTATGAAGACTCCAAAACACTTTTAAATGGCATTATTTACTTTTAGTGCCCCTCACCTTTATATAAGGATCGTGCTCCCCAAAAATTACAGCACACAATTTAGATACTAAACAAACCAAACAGGAGATGTAAGCCTTTTGAAGAGGCAAACAAGAAAGATGACAAATTTGATGAATTACAAATAAAAACATATGTAGTTATATTTCGGCATGTTAGTGTAATATAAACAATATTTGTTTGTTTTTTATGTAGTTTTTCTAATGTAATCCCTTTAGAATCATTATGATTGGAAGACATGTCGTATGATATGCTTAGTGGAGTATGATTGTTTTTTCTTTGATTTGTATTTGTTTTATTTATCTAACTTCAATTCTAAAGTTGTATAGTATATTCTATTATACAATACGATTTCCCAATTTTAAAAGAATTCCCACCAAGATGACGGATCCTGCCGTAGGTGCCTCTACATAATACATACCCTCCTTAACATGTACGCCTAAAATTCACATGTTGCTCAGTTTATGGGCTTGAACATGTATTACTTATTTGAGGATAAATGTTACATGCCACTAGACCTAGGCGATCAACTCATTGATAACGTATTATACAATACAATTCTATTATACCATGCAGATCGATCGACTATGGATCATTCCCTCTCTTAAAGCTTTGGAAACGAGGGTCATTAACACTCCATCTGATCGATGCACTTTCTGTGGGGACTCGACTAAAACGTCTAACAACATTCTCGCCTCTTGATCTACCTCGATGGACATGTGAAGTTCTATCGGTGATCAATACAACATTCCTTATATTAGCTTTCTCTGTCAAAGATTTGCTTGAGGGTCATAAATTCATTCTAGACAACAACTTGAAGAAAAAGATTGTTCATTGGATTAAATGGAAAATAACAAATAAGAAAGGTTTAAAAACACAAACTAAAGTATAGTAAAAAATGTAATAGATTTAGTGTTTCAATTTAAAAATCTGTTAGGAACTTCAATATGTCAAAACATTGTTTTTACTTTAAAAAAGACAAACAAATCTCGTTCTAAATTTGGAAACATTTATTGTAATAATGAGAGTTTATTAATCATATCATACCCAACATTTAGAACTTTCAATAGAAGCCAAATTCTATGTTTTTGTTTTTAAAAAAAATGTTATTAAGAAAATGCTATAATCACCTTTTCGTAACTTTAGATTTCATGTTCATGCATATGCTCAAGTGCCAAAGAATTGAATATATACTTTGTAGTAATCCTCATAAAATGATAAAAGTGAGAGGATTTAGATATCGCTTTTAAAGAACATCATCTTTACTTTGTTGGCACAAAAGCACCTTTTGTGGACTTTTCAAAGCAAGTCACTTCATTTCATAATATTATTGCTCATATTTCTATGAGACCATTATGTTATAACGTCCATCCCATAGTAACTTTTAAAAAGAACATCAAATAAAAAATTAATCAATTTTTGATTTATTAACTTTTAAAAAATCAATAAGTTAATAAGTATGTTTAAGAAACATAAAAAAAAAATTAATAAGTTGATTTTAAAGGGTTAATAAGTTGATTTTAAAAAGTTAGTAGGAGTTACTTTTAAGGGTGAGGTTATTCTACAAAGTGTATTTTTGCTACAAAGTGTAAGAAAACACAATAAGACTAAAAAAGTCAAAAAAAAATTATATCTCACAATCTAAATTGAAGTTCAAAAAAATATTTCGGAGTCTCTGTTTCTCTCGTCGTCCTCTTTCAGAAAAAAAATAAAAAATAAATAAATAAAAATTTTATTGTGTCTTTTATGATACAATGACATCATTGTCTCTTTCATAATGACAAAATGACGTCATTTTGTCTTCATAATGACACAATAACGTCATTGTGTCTTTCATAAATGGCACAATAAAAAAACGTTAAATTTTTTTATTTTTTATTTTTCGTTTATTTTTTTTCTTAGTGAGGACGGCTAGCGGAACAAAAGCTCGGAATTACTTTTTCGAAATTCGATTTAGATTATGAGATATAATTTTTTTATGATTTTTTTGACTCATTGTGTCTTCTCACACTTTGTAGCAAAAATACACTTTGTATTTGAACCTCTTTCTACTTTTAAAAAGTTACTTTTGGAGAAAATAAGTAATCCCAAACACCCCCTTGTACATTAATAATAATGAATTACAATCAACTTTATCAATTTGAAATAGAAAGATAATACAAGGTCATAAAAGTTTGATGGACCATCATGACGTAAAATTTGATACATATTTGTAGTGCATTTTTTAAAACTTTCGTATCAAATGGTCTATCAAACTTTTGTTCTATTGTGAACAAATACAACAAAAAAAATATTAGACCATTTAAGCTCAGAAGAAGGAGAAATGTCAATATTTTTCTAGAAAGTGTGACATCGGTGATAGCTAGTTTTCTAAAACCGAAATATTCCTTACATTTTAAGACTAATAGTGGTCCGCACCTTATCACTAAACCCATGCTATGATCATATGGTGTTCATTTACATCATAGTTTATCATAGGTCTAAGAGAGGGTCACATAGAAGAAGTTATGTGTTTAGCTTGTCTCTACACAAATTAAACTTGTAAGACATCCTCAGTCTTCACTAAACCACAACACACTCATCTCATTTTTTTCCGTTACAAGATTTAGGCTGCTCCTCGCCATTGCGTTTCAAGAGCTTAAGAATCCTAGCTAGTAATCTAGTATAATTGGCTCGACTCCATTGTATCAACAAAGCATATTTGCTATTAAGGTTACGGTTCAAATGTGGTACATACCCTGTATATTTGATACTGCACTCTAGTATTGTCATGTGAAGATAAAATAAAGAAAAAGAACATAAATGTGTAGGCAATAAACTCATATTTGAAGTTTTAGAGTGAAGTCACTTTCCATGTAGGGTTAACGACGGACATGGTGGCATGACTGGTGGGCGGAGGGACCATTGTGGTGGTGGTGGTGGTGGTTGACATATATTGACGCCTACTAAGAACAAAACACTTGTCAATGTGGGGTTAGCTCACTTGGTAGAGGCTTTGCCTCTTAGAGGAGAGGTCTTGCGTTCAAACCCAAGCAATGATGTAATTTGGTGTAGTGTAGAAGTAGAATAGATTTGCCGCTAAAAAAAAGAACAAAACACTTCATGCTTTATTTTTTTTACTTTTAGTTAAAGTAAATAATCACATTTGTATCTAATATTACACATGTGTGAAAGTTAATACTAATTTAATCTATTTTATTATTTTATTGTTTTAATATTTGCGTCCCGTTTTTATTACTGTCATTTTCAGTCGCAAAAGCTATTTGCAACCAAAATAGCAGTCGCAATCAGGCTGTTTTCTTGTGGTGTTAATAGTTGTGGTGGTGGTTGTGATTTTCGATATCCACTACAAGAAAAGGAAAAATTGACATCCCGCATCTCATATCACATATATTGTTCGTTTTGTCTCCTAAGAGGTTATGAATTTGATTTTGATTGTTTGACTAAAAATTTTCGAGAAGGCCAACCATTCTGTGATTGTTACCACCCAAATATAGTTAACTGTGAATTGATTATATCATGATAATGATATTAGAGGCATTACATTACTTATGAACTTAATATCTCTTTTATCCACGATCGATGTGAGATTTACCTACGATGTCGCAACCCTCCTCCCTCCTCTGGACTAATCGTTCTCAATGAGCCTGGGGACTCATAATCCTGGATTAGGTTTGCCCTAACATCTCGAACAACACAAAGACGTGCTCTTATACCATTAGTAACATCCGACTTTTTATACCATTAATATTATCCACTTTACCTCCTACGAGCTCATAGATTTACTTTGGATTGTCTGAATGAAAACTTCTCAGGATGTCATCAAATCCCGTGATTACTACCACTCGAGCATATTAACTGTAAATTTATCCTTTCATTTAAAGCCAATATATACAAAACACGTTAGTAATATCAAAGACATGACATTAACAATTGTCATGTGTTACAAAAAAGTTGTTAGAAATTCCTATACGTTCAGGACGAAATAACGACACCACAGAAAATACCTAAATTAACGATAACATACAAAAAATGATTACATGTCATAATTTGGGTCGATCAATGTTGTTAATTAATATGTGATTTGCTCATTATCCACATCATTTTCAACATAATCAATTCTTATTATGTCAGTCATACGAAGATTTACTTGCTATATATAGAAACCCTAGATAACATCCACAAAAAGATCTCAAATTTTGCACAACCACCATTACTCTTGCAAGAAAATTCATTTCCAACCACAATCATGTTCCAGACACCTTCTTTATTCTCAATCTCCGAATAACAAGTGATCGCGAGCTTCGCGACATCTCAAAACTCTAATAACACGAAAAATGCCATCTAAAGATCATATCCGTGATCTTGAAGAAAGCAAGTCGGCTAAAAGCCAATCATCACCAAGAAGAAACCATGGTTCGATCCTTTGCACTTCGCCCGAGGTTGTCGCCATTATCCAAAAAGTGTTTGCGGAAACCGTTGGGACATATTTCTTGATGTTTGTAGGTTGTGGTACGTTTGTCGTGGACAAAAAATATGGCTCGATAACGTTTCCGGGAATGTGTGTGGCGTGGGGTTTGATTATTATGGTTATGGTGTATGCGGTCGGGCATATATCCGGGGCGCATCTTAATCCTGCGGTCACCATTACGTTCGCCATCTTTCGACAATTCCCTTATACACAGGTGTGATTGGTTATGAGTAATGTATAGATGTGTTCATAGGGAATTATATTCAATAGTATAAAACTAACCATTTGCTATCGAAAAATGGTCGCAAAACAGTCACTGGATTTAGTTTTTCTTTTTAGATCGGTGTCGATGATCGCTTAAACCCTGATCGAAACTTGTGTTTACGGCCACAATAGTTTTGTGATCAAATTTAGCGACTGGAATTTTTGTCACAAAATTGGTGACCGAATTTGTGACCATAGACAGTAGCAATTTTCTGACTTAAACTTTTTTGCCACTGTTATCTAAATTGAATTAAACTTCAAGTTTTCTAATTGTTCCGGCCAATTTGCACCAGTTTTATTTTTATTTACTTTCAGTTCTATTTAAAATCGTTTACTGACTGTTTTTGTGACCGGATTGTCTTTTAACACTTTTCACATTTATAAACAAGCCATTTTATGATCGTTTTACGACCACATTATTACTTTTTTTGTATTTATAAATTGGCAAATTGGATTTTCATAATACAAACTATTACTCGTTAACCGATAATAATTCATATTATTAATTTAGCCTGTAACAATTTTAATTTTTATTTTTGTTACTAACAACAGTTCCAATAGCATAAATATCATGCATTCACACTTGATTTGTAGTTATTTAGTCTCGATTTAACTTGTATGTTTTTATTTCATTCATAATCATTATTGTAAACGAAATCGAGTGCAGATCAAGAGTAAATTTTTATTAATTATGTTACTGAAATTGTTATTGGTAATAAAAAATAAAAGTTGCGATTGCTATCAGACAAATCAATACTATAAATTATTATCGACCAATGAGTAGTAATTTGGATTATTGAAATTCAATTTGCATTTTAACTTTTAATAACATCTTGAGGTGTATTGTTATTTTTAATCTTATGATTATTTTATGACTGGAATATAGTCTATTTTATTTTTCTTAAATTTGGGACCGGCCTATTTTCTTTATACAAAATTAGTGACTGTTTTAGCGTCCGGTTTGCTTTTGGTAGCTAATTTGCGACCAATCTGATTTGGTCGCCAACTTCACTCCAATAGGATTTCGTCACTAAGCTGGTTGCTAATTTACGTTTTTTTTAATATCCTTACAAATTCCGGTCTTGATACTTTTATTTTCATTCTTTTTGCAACAATATAGGTACCGTCATATATAGCAGCCCAACTGCTAGGATCCATTCTCGCAAGTGCCACATTATGCTTGTTGTTTGAAGTCGAACGTGAATACTTTTTCGGGACATTACCAAATGGTTCACATGTTCGTTCGCTTGTTCTCGAGATCATAATATCATTCCTGTTGATGTTCGTTATATCCGGTGTCGCTACAGATAACCGATCAGTTAAGTAACTCATACTTCCAACACTCCTTAATTAAAAATAATTTGTGCTGATTTTTCATCTTATTAACCTAATTTCACCGTTTTTGTGTGTGTTTAGACAGGAGAATTGGCGGGAATCGCCATTGGAATGACGATACTTATAAATGTGCTAATGGCAGGGTATTCTCTATCTCTATTCTCTCTCTATATAAAGGTTACATAGAAGATGACATGATATGTATGCACGCAATTGGGTATTTGCGACTAAAAGAAACGGTCGCAAGTTTTAGTGACACTTTTTGCGACAAAAAAGATAATGGTCTAAAACAGGGACTACACTCGTTTCGGTCATAAAACTGTCGCAAAGTTTGTAATTGATGAGTTAGGAGTAGTTTCGGTTGCAAAACTGTCAAGGAACGTGAAAGTAAAATACATTAAAATAAAAAATAAGTACAGGTCATGAAACGGTTGAAAAAATTAAAATAAATAAATGTAAAATTTAGTTTTTCCGGTAGAAACTAAAATTAAAGTTACATTGAAAGTTAAAATATTTTAAATCGCAGAACAGCCATAAGAAAAAAAAGTTAGCATTCGGTCGCAAAATTTCTGTAAAAACATAACAAATAGCGAAATAAACTATAATGTGTGAGTGTGCTTCTTATATTATAAAGAATAGTTATGAGTGGTCGTGAGTGGAGCAGTGAGAAAAATTAGTGTGCATTTGTATATTTAAAAAAACATTGTTCAACGTTTATATTTTTTTATATTTTGAAAGTGATTGCAAGTAAAAAAGAGAGAAAAAGGTAACGATAAAGATATAAAAAATATTATTTAATTAAAAGAGATAGATAAAAAATTAGTTATTATTTTTAGTGTAATTATATGTATAGAGATAAGAAATTCACTATGAATGGTCTAATTAGTCGCAAAAATTTATAAAAAAGTTAGTCAAATATAAAAATAACACTCGGTTGCAAAACAATTGTAGATACAAAAACCAATTTTTTTGCGCTAAAACCAGTCATAATACCACTTACATCGCAAAAACAACTGCTACACGAACTAGCGACAACGGCTTTTTGCTACAATTGATTTCAAATGCAAGTCTAGCTATAATATTCAGTTTTCTAGCAGTGATATAAATTTTGCATTCGACATATGTCAAACTTTTTTGTATAATGCACTTCATGATAGATGTTATATATCATTGCAGGCAGGTATCAGGTGCGTCAATGAACCCAGCAAGGAGCCTTGGCCCGGCAATAGTAATGCATGAGTACAAGGGAATATGGATTTATATAATTGGCCCGTTGGTGGGAACAATTGCGGGCGGTTTTGCTTACAATTTAATTAGATTTACCGATAAACCTCTCAACGAGATAACAAAATCGTCTACACTTTTAAGAAGTTTAACGGGACATCGGTGATGTGCGACTGATTGTTTCATTTATAGTTGTGTGTAGACCATTCTCCATGTATCTCGATTGTGTTGTTGGGTTAATCATTAGAATCTCATCTAAATATTCGGTTTGAAAATATTTCATGAAAGTACGAGAGGTTCAATTGTTTAATATATAGCCAAGAACATGAGTGAGATTTTTTTGGCATCGTGTATTTTCTTTTATTTTTTAGTATTATTTAAACCGGTCACCTTGAAGTTTCCGATGTTAGAAAATCTAAACTAGGTTAATTATCACTAGGCTTTCGTCTATATAATTTTATCTAACTGTTTAATTAAACGTATCATCTCACATACTCTTATCACTAGGCTTTCGTCTATATAATTTTATCTAACTATTTAATTAAACGTATCATCTCACATACTCTTATCACTAGGCTTTCGTCTATATAATTTTATCTAACTATTTAATTAAACGTATCATCACACATACTCCCTATTAAGTAAAATAGATAAATAATACGATAAATAAAAGAATATGCTATATTAAGTAAAATAATATCTGACACAACCATCAAGAGCACTCACATTCCTTTGTGTTTTTATCTTTATAATTATATTAAAAACTATTATTTTTTCTCTTTCATTTTAATTAAATAATATATTTTTATACATTTATCATAACATTTTCTCTCACCTTCACTCATAACCAATTTCAAAAATATTAAAAAAATTAAAAGGATTGAATAGTGAATATTTTTTTAACTACTGTTAGGGATAGAACTCATGTATAGGTTTAGATGATAAGATCACTCTTGTAATCATGAATGTAATTATTGTTCTTGATGATATAATATGAATATATTTGATTATAATTGTGTTTATGAATTAAATAACATTTATTTTGCACTTCATTTAATATATTCATCTATTATATAATACATTTCAGAATGTATGTGTAAATGTGCAGGAAACATTAAACTATGTCAATTTGGAAAATTGACCAAGTGTTGGAACAACTGCGGATGAATAAAGTGTTCTTCCATAGATGTTCTTAGGAACATAACTGAAGTGTACATCCGTGGATCTCCTGCGGAAGAACAACTTCAGCTGAACAAGAAAAGAACAAGCTACTGCTGGAGGGATTGCTGCGGAAGACAAGAACTCCTGCGGAAGCACAAGAACAAGTACAGTACAACAGTTGCTGCGGAAGACAGACTACCCGCGGAAGAGTAAATTCCTGCGAAAGACCAATTAACAGAAGTCAACATCAAGTCAACAAGTCAACGTGGCAGAACAACAACAACATTAATAACGATGGAAGACATATTATTCAAGCGGATATTTCACGTCACATCAACAACTTTATCCATAGCAACAAGAAAGCATTACGATCAACATTATTGAGTTCTCTCGGTTTGATTATTCTTATTTTATTTGTTTGATTGGTTGATTTTAGTATTATTAATAGATTAAACACCAAGTATTGATAATTCCGCGATCAATACTTGTTCAAATCAATTCTGATAATTCCTGACCGATCCTTGGATTCACAGGTGGTATCAGAGCATGGTGCTCATTGATTCATATCAATTGATCTATCAGCTTTGATTAGTTTAATCGAATTCTGTTTTAAAACAAAACCTCTGCTCTTCAAAATTAAATAACATGAGTAACTCTGTTGTTGGTGCTTATCAACCTCCTAAACTGGAAAACAAATCTGATTTTAAAACCTGGAAAATCCGGTTCAGGAATCATGTTAATTACACAAATTCTGACTTATGGGCTTCGATTACCGAAGGACCTTATATCCCACCTGCCTTAGGAGCGGATTATAAGGATTATAATCAACCCATCCGTTTAAAGAATCTATCACCTGATGATGCCAAAAGAGTCAAGATTGACATCAAAGCTTATAGTATGCTTACTATGGCTTTGCCTGAAGAACTCTTGATCAGGTGTGAATCATACAAAACAGCTAACTCGTTATGGAAAATCCTGCACACTCTGTGTGAAGGTAGTGACGAGATTAGAAGCATAAAGAAGGATACTCTCCGTGCACAATATGAAACATTCCATCATATTCTGGATGAGTCAGTCCCTCAACAATTGCATAGATTCATGCAACTTGTTACAGAGATAAACATCCTTGAACTTAAGTACAACAATGAAGAATTGAATAAAAAGATGCTTCATTCTTTGCCTGAAAACTAGACACAGACTGTGTCCATGTTTAAAAATACTATTGATCTAAAAACAATAGGTCTAGACACTCTAGTGGCAAAAGTAAAAGCATTAGAGCTGGATGAAAAGACAAGAAACAAAAGTGTGAAAGCACCTATAGCACCTTATCAATTCAAAGAACTGAAGAATACTGGCAATGCATTCATCTGCAATGAAGATGAAGACAACTCCAGTGATGAAGGTGAACAGGAAGGAAAAACAAGTTTCTACGCAGCAAAGCCTTCAAAATCAAGAACTCAAAGCAATCAGCACAAACAGACAAAAGGAAAGGCTGATGAATCCAAAAGCAAGAAGAATAACAATCAAACAGAACCCATTACTGTGGTTCTGGAGACTGAAGAACAGAAAGTTGCCTTTGCAGCTTTCAGCTCAAGCTTTCAGGCTTATCTAGGAAGCACCTTGACTCCTGCTCACTTTTGTCAACAAGATGTAGAAGAACTTCATCCTGATAAAGTGGAAGAGATGGATCTGCAATGGCAAATGGCAATGAATGCCTATAGAGCCAAGATGTACATGAAAAGAAACAAAGGATTGTCTGTTGGAGGAAGAACAACAAAAATTGGTGTAGATAAGTCCAAAGTGAGATGCTTTAAGAGCAATCTGTTTGGACACTTCTCAAGGGAGTGCAATAACAGCCAACAGCAGTCAACTGACTCAAGACAGCCTAGTCAAAGGAGTTTCACACAACCACTATTAACCAATGCATCCCCACCAAACAATACAACAGGCATCTCTAACACTAAAGAAACTAGTTTAATTATTTTACAGGATGGTACTTATGATTGGAGCATGTATGAGAAGGAAGTACTTGCTGAAAACCAAGCTTTGATGGCCAATATGGAAAACAAAGTCCCTCCAATGGCCACTGAGGTAAGAGAAAGGTTGTGTTTCCCTTCTTGCATAGATGAAGTAGAAAGATATAGAACACATGCTCAGCAATTGGCTGATAAAGTAAAAGAAACCTTACTCTTAAATGAATCTCATGTTAGAGAACACAAACTTTATCAAGTCAAAATTAATTCTTTACAAAAGGATTTAGATAAACTTGTATCTGAAAATTACAATCTAAAAGCACAAGTTGAGCATCTGACTACATCTTTAACCAAATCTATGTCAGAACATGCATCTACTGAGGTGAAACTGCAAAAATTTCAATTATCATCACAACAGTATGAGAAACTGTTAAACTCTCATATTGAGTCTAACAAGTCAGGATTGGGATTTCGTGCAGTTGCACCACCAGTTACCAATAATTATATTCCTTTACCTAAGTCAATGACCAACAGTTTATCTAATCACTTCATACCTGAGTCATCAGATAAACTTAATAATATTAAGTCATTTAAATCTAGATCATCAGACTCCGAGCTGTCAGAATTTGATTATGACAACTGTGATGACTTAGATGAAGAGGCTGAGACTAATAATGCTAGGTTGGGTAAGGATAAAACTGTGTTAAAAGAATACTCAATTCCAAAGGTACTAAATCAACTTAAACTACCCTATCCACCAAAACAAAGAAATCTGCTAAAGACAATCCACACAAGGATTGAGCAATTAAATGAAGGCATACATGCATTCAATAAACTAAATAAATAAAAGTCAGCAAAAAGAGGATCAGGAGAAAAGAACATAACTTCCGTAGATCATCTGCGGAACAAATCAGAACAGACTAAGAAAAAGGACACAAAAGATACAACACAAGAACCTTTTGATATCATGTCTGGAAGAGGAAAAGACTCATCAGCAGCTAAATTTGAAAAGGAATTAAAGAAGCAAAAACTGATGAGCAAGAAGAAGGCAAAGAAAAGGAATGCATCTGACAGTGATGATGAAGTTTACTGTAAATGGTGTGACATGCACAACCACAGCACACAAGAATACTACTTCAGCAGCTATTGCTCAATATGTAACATGAACAATCACATGACTTCAGATTGCTACTTCAACAAATATTGTGCAATATGCAACAAAAACAACCATACTACAAAGGAATGCTACTTCAACAAGAAGAACAAAACAAAGATTGTCAAGATAAAGAAAGTAGTGCAGGACCGTTAAAGGGTACTTAAGCTTGCAGTTAGTTAACACACTTAGGAGGAATCTTAGATCACTTAACAATTCAAATAGGGAACTGGTAACTTAAAACAGATGATACTAAGAACACAGGTAAATTAAAGAGACAGAACTAAGAACAACACAAGAACACAAGATTGGTTTTCAAGGATGTTGTATATTGATCTCAAGTTCTTTTAAAAGTGTTACAAAGCATAAAGAAATTACAAGGACCTGAGACACTTTTATACTACAACCTACAACCGTCACTTACATGTAAAAACAGTTGGACTTGACTAATCTAGACAACAAGATCAATCTAAAGTCAAAAAGGTAGATTGCCTTTTTGACTAGTAACTATGACATGTCATAGCTCACTGACTTTCCTATTACAAAAAGCCAAAAAGGAACAAAAACAAAAACTTGCAGACAAAGACCTTATCTACTTTATCATAAAGCATGGAAGTTTCACCAAATGATGATAGTTGGTGAACCACCAGAGCATGCAGCGGATAGTAAGTTGCTTTATGATAAAGTTGATGGAAAATGTATCTTTTCTCTCTCTTCAGAAGAAAATTAGTCTTGTCTTTAAACTGCTTCGGAAGACTTTGTCTTGAGAGCTTCGGAAGACTTCATCTTTTACCTTCGGAAGAGTTGAGTCTTTGGCTTCGAAAGACTTTACACTTAGAGTATTTTCTAAGTTAAGTGTAAAGCTTCCGCAGCAGTTTCTTCTGAACTTTGGCTTCGGAAGATTTTACACTTAGCATTTCTCTTGAGTGTGTAAAACTTCCAAAGCTAGTTCTTCTTTGTTCCAAAGTGCATGTTGGAAGACTTTGTTGTTTTGGTATCCTTTGGTTGCATTAGCCTCTTAACTTCAGAGGTTCCTACAAGTAGATACCTCTGAGTCAGACTCACAATCTTCTGAAGATGATAGAGATTCAACCCAAAAGAAACAACAACAATAACAGAAAGTTACTAAGAAAAACAACAAAGTTTTTGAGGTGCAATTAAATAATAAGAAGGAGAAATCACAAGTGCAAAAGAATGCACCACACAAAAAGGTAGCACTTGATGAAGAAGCTCATCATCTCTGCCTATCTGCAGACTTTTTTTTATTTTTCTGGATGATGGCTCTTGATTTTGCAACTTCTTCCCTTTGCCTCTTCCTTACAGCTTGCCTTTCTTTTTTGGCTTGCTCTTCCAGCTGCTTATTATATTCAAATAATATATAATCATAAGGCAAGGGAAGGAGTGCAGGTGCCTGATAGAGACCTGTGGCACTCAGGTAGTTGATCATTTTTAATCTTTCTTCTTCATCAACTACCTGAGATTGTTCAGCAGCCACAGTCTCTGACTCAGGACTTTCTTGAACTGGGAGAGGACAGGAATGTTCATGTAAAGCCTTTTTCTCCTCATTTCTTCCTTATGTTTGAGGGTCAAGGTTGCATCCTCTGCTTCCTTCCTTTCCTTTGACAATTCAATGTCAGCCAATTCATTTAACTCCTCTAAGGGGAGAGAGATGAGTTCATCTATGTTGTAGTTCCTGGTCCCCAAATAGTTGAGCCTGGGTGTCCTTAATTAATCTTCTTGATATAAGGGCAGCCAGAATTGCAGCTTGCATGAATCTTGGGGAACCACTTGAACTCTCTCCCCTCAGCTTCCTTTTCTTCTCTCTCTTTTCTTCTTCAACCTCTTCAGGAGTCATCTTCCTTTTGCCTTTGTCAATTGCAGATCTTGATGACTCAGCCTGAAAAGAGCTTTAGCCTTCATTGCTTGATTCAACAGTCAAGCTCTGGCCAGAGAGAGGTTGTGAAGCACCATCACCAGCTAGTGCCTCACTGAGGGTATGGGGTGCCCGAGGAGATCTTGTCTCAAGGTTCACAGTCTCAGCCTCTAGGCCTTCAATCAAGGCTTTCTCTTCGAAGCTAATCTTAGGGTCTACCTTAATATCCAGTTGACCAAAGGCTTCAACTGCTAGCCTCTGTCTATATGATGCTATTCTCCTTTTGAATTCTGCCAGCACCCAGTTTTGAATTTGATTGGCTAATCTGACAGCTTGTCTGTTATTTCTTAGGTTGACAAGTGCCAGATCTACCAAGTTTATACTCTTATAAAAACTCAGGGTGGAGATGTTGAGAATTTCTTGTTGACCCTGAGCTCTAGAGATCACAAGAGCTTTCCTATCACTGTCATACCCCCAACCCCAGATTGGGTTCTCAGATGGGGCAGACATTGCTCTTGGTACTCCCTCCTCAAATAGTTGTTGAATGAGCAGTTCCAGATCACTGTTTAGAGGAGGTTGCTGAGTATGGACAACTGTAAGATAGGATGGTGAGTCCTGTATGCCCATACTTGAGAAAGAACTCCCAGGTTCTGTGGCTGCTGGATTTCCCCTGCCCAATGACAGTGTCAAGAGGCTGGGTTGTCGTGGTTAACTGGCAACAGTTAGAGCCTCTTCCATATGGATCTCCTGGACAATCACAGGAAGATCCACCTCAGTTTGGGGTCTCTGATGTGGGCTAGACAGGGGTGAAGCAGGAGTACTCATCTTCCCTTAAGTGTGGGTAGAGAGGGGAGAGTCATGATACTCACTGAAACCCAAATCTTCATCAGAGTAGAAGTCAAGGCTGGGTATAGGGCGGTTGAGATCAAGAGGTTGGGGATGGTAGCTTTCCCCTGAAGGTTGGTCACTAGAGTGTTGAGACTCAGAGTGATGGCTAAAGGCTGTTTGTGGAGTTGTGAGCTCATCAGGCTGAGCATGAGGAACCTCAGCACTGATTGTTTGAAAGATGGGAGTGGTCTGCTCCTCAGGGGAAGTGGGAGATCAAGATTCCACTTCCTCGTGTATGGGTTGTGATATAGGGGCCTGCACATGCTCAGTAGCAAGTGCAGGGGTTCACTTGGATTTTATTTGGTAGGTGATTTTGATGGTAGGTTGTATTTGAGGTGGGTGAGAAGTAGAGGGTGTTGGTTTATCACTAGCTGGGGCTGCTAGGATGTCACCCTGAGCAATGAGCTCAAACATTTTCAGGACAAGGGCTGTTTCTACCCCTGAGAACCCAACAGTTGGCTTTTTCAATATCTTGAAAATTTCGGGCCTCATTGCAAGTTTAAGAACATTACCTGTTCCCCTCAACTATGGTCCCAATTCACAGTTAAGAATGTGTTGAACATACCGGGGGAACATGTAATATTCTAAGGAATCCAAATTCGCAAGTAAATTTGTAAATACAAACTAAGAGTACCTGAATTTGACCCCTTGAACCATCCCATGAACAATGAGGGAGAGGTCTTCTGGAATCTGGTCCCATCCTCCATGTTTGTTGGATAAGCTATGTATGACTACATGGAGGAGGTATTTCCATTGGAATGAGACCTTCCCCTTCCTTAAGGTCTTGACCGAAAAGTCACCTTCGTAGCCCATCTACGCAAAGGATTGGTTGACAGCAGCTTTTGGAAAGGACAACTCACCTGCTTCATCATCCAGCTGCAAATGGGTGTTTATAATGGCTGGAGTGATGAAATCCGTCCTCCCCTGCACTGTGGCAGACAGTGCCTTCTCCCCGTTCATGGTGACCTCTTGACAGGTCCGCCAGAACTCAAGCAACTGGTCCTCATAGAAAGGATGATCGATTGAAAGGGAGGTGAAGTAATGAGACAAAGAAAGATACCTGCACACGTCTGAGAAGCTTGGATCCTTCTCAGGGTTTAACAGTGCAACTTGATTGTGTTGCTTGTGTAGGTGCATGGTGAAATCAGGGTCGTTACGACGATTAAGATTGGCCATTTGAGGAAGCTTTGTAGTGAAGAAAGGAAGAAGAAAATGAAATTTGGAGGTAATTTTAGGTTAAGGAACAATGAGAGAAGTGAGATGAAATAGAACTGTTTGGAAAGATATAGTCTGGATTTGAGACAAAGTTAATGCAAAAGATAAACTTTGAAATCCGTAAGTGGGTCCTACTTCTGAAAAAGGCGCCCAAAAAGTTAGTTTTCTTGGAGGTCGAAAAACTTCCGAAGGCAATTTAAGTTTCGGAAGCTTCGCAATCAAAGCTTCCGAAGGCAATTAAGCTTCGGAAGATATTTCAAAGAGTTTTGAGAATTTTGGCTTCGGAAGAAATAAATGAGTCTTCCGAGACTAAATTGCTTTCGGAAGAGATTTGTTCTTAAAATGCATTTAAGTACTTATACTAAAATTTAAGCTTCGGAAGATACTTCAAGAATTTCTTCCGAAGGTAAATCTCAGATAAGCTGTTTAAGTGATTTAAAGACTTAAACTTCTTTCGAAGGCAACTTTTGCTTCTTCCGAAGGTAAATTTTCATCATTCTAAGAGATATCATTTTAAAAGTTTGCTTTCTTCCAAAGAAAAACTGGGCTTATGAAGTGATCTAATAGACAACCTAGGACACAGTTTTAAGAAATAATGTTGATTAAGTTATTAAGAAAAATCTATTCAAAGTTAATCATCCCAATAGCTGATACAAGATATTTAAATCTCTGTTCATCAAAAGCTTTTGTGAACAGATCAGCATATTATTCATTTGTGTTAACTTTGATTAGTTTTATCAAACCCTTTTCAAAATTATCACTAATCAGATGATATCTGATATTGATGTGTTTGGTCCTTGAGTGCTGCACAGGATTCTTTGTAATAGAGATGGCACTATTATTGTCTATGTGGATGGGATTCTCTTTGAAATTGAACCCATAGTCTAGCATCTGATTCTGAATCCAAAGCACTTGAGCACAGCAGCTGGCAGCAGCAATGTATTCAGCTTTAGCAGTTGATGCAGACACACAGGATTGCTTCTTGCATTGCCAAAAGACTATCCTTCCACCCAGGAACTGACACCCCCCAGATGTGGACTTTGCAGTCATGTTGCAGCCACCATAATCACTATCTGTATAAGCATACAGATTAAAGTCTGAATTCTTTAGATACCAAAGGCCTAGATTTGGAGCACCTTTGAGATATCTAAGAATCCTTTTGACAGTTATTAGGTGTGACATCTTGGGGTTGGCTTGATATCTTACACATATGCATGTGGCAAACATGATATCAGGCCTGCTAGCAGTAAGATACATAAATGACCCAATCATAGCCCTGTAGAGATGTTCATCAACACACTCCCCCTCAAGATCAGGACTAAGGGAGTGGTTTCTGGCTATGGGTGTCTTTGCAACCTTACAGTCAGTCATCTTGAATCTTGTAAGTATGTCCTGTACATACTTTGACTGACTGATGAAGATGCCATCTTCAACCTGCTTCACTTGAATTTATAGAAAGAAATTGAGTTCCCCCATGGCACTCATTTCAAATCTATTCGTCATCAACATCTCAAAGTTTATAGAGCTTTGGATTAGTTGAACTAAAGATGATGTCATCTACATATATCAAAACTAGCAATGTGTCATTCCCTGTCTCTTTGATGAAGAGAGTCCCGTCAATAGTATCTCTTTTGTATTCATGTTGACAGAGGTATGTTGATAGTGTCTCATACCACTTTCTTGGAGCTTGATGCAGTCCATAAAGGGCTTTATCAAGCTTGCAGACATAATCAGGATGATCTGAGTCTGGAAAGCCAGGTGGTTGTTTAATATAAACTTCTTCATCAATCACCCATAGAGAAAGGCACACTTCACATCAAGCTGGTAGACCTTGAAATCTTTGGATGCAGCATAAGCCAGAAATATTCTTACAGCTTCAAGTCTTGCAACTAGAGCAAAGACATCAGTGTAATCAATCCTTCTTCTTGAGTGTATCCTTGGACAACCAGTCTAGCCTTGTTCTTGATGATGATCCCTCTATCATCTTTCTTGTTCCTGAATACCCATTTGGTTCCTATGACACTCTTCCCTTAAAGAAGAGGACATAAGTTCCAAACCTTATGTCTTTTGATTTTAAGCAGCTCATCTTGCATAGCTTCAATCCAGCTTCCATCCTTCAAAGCCTCATCAACCTTCTTCGACTCTATCTGGGATAAGAAACAAGAATGTAGACAAACATGGTTGTCATGAGTTTGTCCTCTGAGTCAACATTTCCAATGATGTTTGTGGTGGGATGTGACTTGTGGATCCAAAGTTGAGGGATCATAGCCAGTTGGTTAGACAGATCTAAATTTAAGAAATTCTAATCTGGCAATAAGGTGTCTCCCACCACATCAGCACACTTATCAAGAGAAACTTGATCTAATAAGTGTGTGACATCATTCATGTTGTCTTCAATGGAGTGGTTATCAGCATCAAGAAATTCTTGATCACTATCACCACCTCCAGTTCCTCCTGCATTTGAAGTTCCTTCACCTGGATTTGGAGCCTCTAAGCTGGAATTAGAAGGCACCTCAGATGAATCAGTAGTATTTGTCATGCTTGTGCTGACAGGAGCTTCACTTGCAGGGTAAGTTACCATTAGAGCTGAAGTAGTCTTCTTGGTAGGTCTTCTCAGCTCAAATCTTGGATTAGGATCTTCTGTTGACCTGTTATCTATAGATCCTGAAACATTCTCACAAGATTTATTAAAACAGTTGGTAACTAATTCAAGATCAAACAGCCAATCCGGACCATAACCTTTTACACAGGGTATGTGTTCATTGAAAGTCACATTGGTTGACTCCTCAATGATTCTAGTTTTGAGATTGTATACTCTATAAGCCTTAGCTTGAGAAGAGTACCCAATAAAGTGTCCATCATCTGATTTCTCAGCAAACTTGGCTATTTGATCTTTGGTATTCAAGATGGTGGAAGGACATCCAAATGTTCTGAGAAAACCAATGAATGGTCTCCTTTTGTGCCACAGTTCATAAGGAGTCTTACCATATGTCTTAACTACCAAAACTCTATTCTGCACATAGCAGGCTGTGTTGACAGCCTCTGCCCAGAAGGTGATGGGCAGTTTACAGTCAGACAACATGGTTCTTATAGCTTTAATAAGTGTCATGTTTCTCCTCTCAGTAACACCATTTTGCTGAGGAGTCCTGGGAGCATGTATTGTCTTGAAATACCTTTTCATCACAAAATGTATCAAGGATTTGGTTTTTGAATTCGGTTCCTTGATCACATCTTATGATTTTGACCTTGTGATCAGATTGATTCTTAATTTTCAGAATGAAATTCTTTAAGATTTCAGGAGTTTCATCCTTAGTTCTAAGGAAAAACACCCAATGAATCTTGTGAAATCATCTGTGATCACCAAACAGTATGAGGTCCTTCCTAAACTCATTACACTGGTGGGGCCAAACAGATCCATATGTAACAAGTGTAGGGGAGTAGTGATAGAGTTCATTTCCTTGGCTTGTGAGACACTTTGTGTTGCTTCCCCTTCAGGCATGCAACACAGTGGTCATCACTTGTAAACTCTTTCTTTGGCATTCCAGTTACCAAATCATTCTTAATCAGTTTATTCATGTTTTAAAGTTTACATGGCACATTCTTTTATGCCAAAGGAAAGACTCATCACTATTTGCTTTAGATAGAAAGCAAGAAATCTCTCCAGAGGGAGATGTTTCCTGCAATCCATCTTGTACATGTTCTCTTTCCTGGGGGCTCTGAGCAAAATATGCTCTTGAGGAATGTCAACCCCAGGCTTGAGAACAATGCTCATGCTCAGTAAAGAGCATGTGATGTTTTTGGTCACAAAATTGGGACACACTCAAAATTGTATCCAAGCTCCTTGACAAAATTTACCTTCTCAATGCTGAGCTTACCATTTAAGACCTTGCCCCTACCAGTAATGTAACCTCCTGCATCTCCTCCAAAAGCAACTGGCCCTCCATCAAATCTTTCAAAGTTTAAAGTAAGGACTCATTGCCAGTCATGTGCCTGGAGCAGCCACTATCAATGATCCACACATTTCTGTTTGCCTTTGGCTGTCCCTGTACAAAAGAGATGATTTAGTTACATTTGGAAACCCAAGCCTTATTGGTCTTGGGCTTATAAAATTCAGATGAAGGCAATGAAATAGTAAGTGATCCTATGTTCAGGCTTTAAGGATCATTTGTTGTTGCTGAAAAGGAGCTTTCAGTCTCAATGTCTTCCTTCGTCTTCCACACCACCTTTGGAAGATTGGGCTTGACCTTCAATACTTTGGAAGCTTTTGTAGCTTTGGAAGCTTTGGAGACAGATCCTTCGGAAGATCTTGCTTTCACTGTAGCAAGCTTTAGTACTTCGGAAGCATTCCTTTCTTTCGAGACCAAATTTTCTTCTGAAGGCAATTTCTTACTTGCCTTCTTCTTCATTTTGGAGCTTCCGAAGGGAACAGATTTTCCTTCCGAAGCTGTTTGTTTCTTCTTCTTCTCAGAAGTTTTCTTCTTGATCATGTGGATAGTACTCTTGGGATTGTATTGACAATCCTTAGCCAGATGTGAAGTACTACCACACATAACACAATCCAAATCTTTCCTTCTGAGAGCTTCTTTCCCAAAGAAGACTGAGCTTGAACACTTTCCTTTTCCTTCTCACCTTTTCAGATGATGCAGCAGGCTTCTTAGGGTGAAGCTTGCTCTTTGAAATGGATGGTTCAGGCTGTGTAGCAGTGACACAGCTGATCAGTCTTCTTGTTGTTGCTGGAGTGAGTTGAAGCTGAAGTAGAACTCTTGGTACTAGAATTCTTGGCAGAATCTTCAGCTTTCACCACCTCAAACCCTGTAGAGATAAATACTTGTTTCTGTTGGGGTCAAAGGTGGTCTTGATCTCTGAGCTTTTCTGGATCTTCTCTTTGCTCTTCTGATCAAGTTCTTTCTCTTGGTTTTGCTCAAACCAGCTTCTTTTTCCTCCTTAGGAGCATGGTGACCCTTTTTGGATTGACTCTCTTCACTCACCTCAGAGTCATCCCTCACCTTCTCCTCTTCATCCTCTTTATCACTGGGGTCTATGGATGGCAGCTCATCTTCCAGTTCCACACCTAGGAGATCTGACTAATAGTAGAGTGTGTGGAGGAGCTATCTCACTAGATCCTAATCCCTACTTATTCTGATAACACACTTTGGCATGCAGAGATGAGGATATCATGTTCTTGAAGGTCTCTTCTTCAAGAACACATTTTTCTGCCCTGGCTTTGCTGATCACAAGCTCAGCCTGGAAATCAGTCAACTTGGTAATAGGATCCTTAATTTGAGTCCTGTAGTTTGTTTGCTCATGTTTAAGAGTTGAAACTGTTTTCTCTAGATCTTCTATCTTAAGTTTATAGTCATTTTCAGCTCTTTTAAAATCAGCTTTTAAAATATTTAAAGACACAATGTCAGATCTCATTTCCAAGTTGTAGGACCTGTATCTATTAACTTTAGCAATACATTCAGGAGAGCAAAGATGTTCAAGTATGTTGGCTTCATCATGATCAGCCATGAGTGCTTGGTTTGGAGATGCATCTTCAGCTTGAAAGCTCCAGTCAAAGCCTCCTTCTTCAACAGCAACTGCAGCTTGCTGTCTTGGCTTCTTATTCTGGTGCCCTCCTTCAGTGTAGTTTGGCCTGGATGAGGCTTGGCCACCATTTGACTTAGGTTCCTTGTCACTGGCAGCATTGTAACACTTGACTTTGCTCTTATCCAGCCCAAACTTGTCACTGGCAGCATTGCTAGAAAACCTTCTCCCAGTTCTCTTGTAGAACTTCTGGGCTCTGTGAGTGAGAAGTGCCATTTGCTGGACTATCTCCATGTACTCCAGATTATCTGGATGGATACAGTCCAAGTCTTCAAGAGTGAAAAGAAAGTTTCCTGAACTTTCATCAGTGAAGACAAAAGCTTGAGAAGAACTTGTCTCTTGGAAGGGACTTCCTTGGATGTAGCTCTCTCTGGGTGTCTCTGGAAGGTGATGAAAGGACCCTTTTATGAAGTTTCAGGGTAGCAGATGAGATGATGCTGTGGTTCTCTGCTATTCCTTTCAACCACATGAAGGGCTGAACTCTGGTGAGTGTTGGAGTTACCAGATGAATTTTGCATGTTCATCTCCATCTGGTATCCACTGAGTATCCCATACAACTCAGTAAGAGTAAGGGTCTTGAGGTTTTCAGTCCTCTTAATGACCATATAGTACTGTGTCCATTGTCTGGAAAGAGAGGACATGAACTTCCTTACAATATCCCTGTTCTCAATAGTTACCCAACATCAGCCAGAGTATCCACAATCTCAACATACCTGAAGTATTGTTGAGTCATGGTTTCACCTGTCTTGAAGGTGAAGTTTTCAAACTGCTGCTTCAGGAGATCCTTCTTGTTCTCCTTGGCTTCATTTGAACCCTCATACATCAGTTTCAGTGCATCCCATAGCTGTTTAGCGGTCTTGCACTTCTTGAAACCTCTGTAGATGGAGTTTGGAAGAGCAGTTTGGAGGGCTGTCATGGCTTTCTGATCAATGTCAATTCTTTTCCAGTCTTCATCAAAAAGTCAGCCCTCTCCTTTGGTATCATGCCCCACCAGCAGCAGCTGAAGAGGTGCATGGTATATGAGGTCCATTGACAACAGACTCCCACATCTGGAATCTTGAGACTTGATAAAGCCTTCCATTCTTTGACACCAAGTGTCAAAATCCTCAAGAGTGATCAGTGGGGACTTTGTCATAGTTCCAGTTCCATATTAGCTTGGAGATAGCTGCCATTTGAAGAGTTAAGTGATGTGTGTAACTAAGAGGATTTGAAGATGGTGAGATCTTACAATCAAGAGCCTGGAATGCTCTGATACCAAATGCAGGACCGTTAAAGGGTACTTAAGCTTGCACTTAGTTAACACACTTAGGAGGATCTTAGATCACTTAACAATTCAAATAGGGAACTGGTAACTTAAAACAGATGATACTAAGAACACAGGTAAATAAAGAGACAGAACTAAGAACAACAAAAAAAAAACACAAGATTGGTTTTCAAGGATGTTGTATATTGATCTCAAGTTCTTTTACAAGTGTTACAAAGCATAAAGAAATTACAAGGACTGAGACACTTTTATACTACAACCTACAACCGTCACTACATGTAAAGACAGTTGGACTTGACTAATCTAGACAACAAGATCAATCTAAAGTCAAAAAGGCAGATTGCTTTTTGACTAGTGACTATGACATGTCATAGCTCACTGACTTTCCTATTACAAAAAGCCAAAAAGGAACAAAAACAGAAACTTGCAGACAAAGACCTTATTACTTTATCATAAAGCATGGATGTTTCACCAAATGATGATAGTTGGTGAACCACCAGAGCATGCAGCGTATAGTAAGTTGCTTATGATAAAGTTAATGGAAAATGTATCTTTCTCTCTATTTAGAAGAAATCAGTCTTGTCTTTAAACAGCTCGGAAGACTTTGTCTTGAGAGCTTCGGAGACTTCATCTTTACCTTCGGAAGAGTTGAGTCTTTGGCTTCGGAAGACTTTACACTTAGAGTATTTTCTAAGTTAAGTGTAAAGCTTCCGCAGCAGTTTTCTAAAATTTGGCTTCGGAAGATTTTACATTAGCATTTCTCTGAGTGTGTAAAACTTCCAAAGCTGGTTCTTCTTTGTTCCAAAGTGCATGTTAGAAGACTTGGTTGTTTTGGTATCCTTTGGTTGCATAGCCTCTAACTTTAGAGGTTCCTACAAGTAGATACCTCTGAGTCAGACTCACAATCTTCTGAAGATGATAGAGATTCAACCCAAAAGAAACAACAACAATAACAGAAAGTTACTAAGAAAAACAACAAAGTTGTTGAGGTGCAATTAAATAATAAGAAGGAGAAATCACAAGTGCAAAAGAATGCACCACACAAAAAGGTAGCACTTGAGGAAGAAGACACTTCTTTGATCACTTGACAAAGGCAATGTTGTGCCTAAGTCCAAAGCAAAGGATGCAGAAAACATTTTCTGGCAATTCCTTATCATCCACATCAAAGAAGAAGTCTCAAACAAAAATGACTAACCAAGTCAGTATGAATCAAGAAGACATCACCTCAACTTCATCAACCATTACATCCTCACCCCAAACTAAACATAATGAATTAACAGACTGTACAGCTAATCTAGAAACTTCAAGTCTTATTCATGAGAAAGTTGATACATTAGATAACAATGTCAAGCCCAAGACCAGCAAGGCTTGGGCTCCTAAGTCTAACTAAGTTCATTTTTGTTTACAGAAACATCCAAGGAGGGCTGACAACAAGTGGTATATTGACAGTGGCTGTTCCAGACATATGACAGGAGACTGCACCCTCTTGCAGGACTTCAAACATAAGAATGCTTCATATGTAGCATTTTGTGGGGATAAGAAGGGAGGAAAAATTACTGGTGAAGGAATGGTAACAAATGGAGTTTTAAATTTTGAAAAAGTTAACTTTTGTGAAAACTTACGTTTAACTTACTAAGTGTATAACAAATCTGTGACCAACACTATACTACTTTCTTTGATAACTCTGATTGCTACATTCTTAAGCCAGGTTTCAAAATTCCAGAAGACTGGATCCTTCTTAAAGCACCAAGAAAAGGTAACACCTATGTGTTGGATATGAACAACACAGCACTAACAAGCAAAGAAACATGCCTGATCTCTAAATCATCAGAAGATGAAGCACAACTCTGGCACAGAAGGATGGCTCATTCCAACATGAAGAACATGAATAAATTGGTGAAAAATGACTTAGTCATTGGTGTTCCAAAGAAAGAATTACTGTTCTAATCACTGTTTATCATGCTATAAAGGCAAACAACATAAAGTATCACATAAGTCCAAAACAATTAACACAAAACAACACCATTAAAGTTACTGCACATGGATCTTTTTGGTCCACCAATGTGTTAAGCATTGGCAAAAGGCAGTATGTTTGGTGATGTTGATGATTTCACTAGATTACTTGGGTATTTTTCTTAAAACATAAAAGTGAAACATCAAAATTTTAATGGAGTCATCACTAAGATAGAAAATTAACTTGATCTAAGAATCAAGATACTGAGAAGTGATAATGAACTGAATTGTTAATTATGTCTTAGACACATTTTGCAGGGATAAAGGCATAGCTAGGCAATTTAGTGCTCCAAGAACTCCTCAACAGAATGGAGTTGCTGAGAGGAGAAACAAGAACTCTAATTGAAGCAGCAAGAACAATGCTAGCTGACTCACATCTGCCCAATAACATTTGGG
This sequence comes from Flaveria sonorensis, assembly GCA_025506505.1. Taxonomy (NCBI): domain Eukaryota; kingdom Viridiplantae; phylum Streptophyta; class Magnoliopsida; order Asterales; family Asteraceae; genus Flaveria; species Flaveria sonorensis. The sequence continues at coordinate 2,871,487 of CM046434.1, forward strand.
CAGAAGCTGTGAACACAGCTGCACTGTTCAAAATAGAACTTTGATTGTCAAAGAATATAATAAAACACCCTATGAACTTTGTTTTAAAAGAAAACCTTTTATAGGATATCTTAAAGCTTTTGGGTGTCACGTATCTGTATTAAACACAAAAGAACAGCTAGGAAAATTTGTTGAAAAAGCCTATGATGGTTTCTTGGTTGGTTACTCATCAACATTTAAATCATATAGAGTCTATATTCCACATGATAACATAGTGGAAGAAACTCCTAATGTATCCTTTGATGAATCCTTATTTCCACAGTCAGTGAAAGGATCATCTTGGCTGTTTGATATAGATGCATTAACTAACTCATTTAACTCTGGTTATCTTAAGACAGGTGATGCTGATACATGTTACCCTTATGTTCCTCCAAATATGGGTGTACCATTGACAGCGGACCCACCTAGAGTCACTCCCTGGAGAACCAAAGTAACACTGATCCTGATGCATCAACACAAACTAGTAAATATGTTCTGATGACCTCAACCATGCACATCAGAGAAGTACCATCTACTTTGTAGAGTTCCTACTCTGCAGATGATGGATGAGATCCCCTAGAATCAAAACACATCAGAAAACCATTCAACACCATTGTCACACCCAGAAATATCTTGCTCTGAAACTACAGCTGATCAAGTCCCTGTGCGGAAGACATGTCCACTACCCCGGAAGGCATACATGTTTATGCGGAAACTCAGACAGTTGCACCATAAAATGAGATGAACTACTTTGTTGACTCTCCATCACAAATACCTCATCTCCAACAACCAACATCACAAACCTGGTATTCATCCATCTAAGTTAATGATGTACCAACAGTTAGAGAGCACATAAGTATCACCCAATTGATAACATGATAGGTGACATCCACAACAGAACTACCAAAGACAAGGGGGAGCTATAAACAATTGTCTATTCTCTGCTTTCTATCACAAGTAGTTCCTCCCAACATAACAGAAGCCTTGAAAGACAACAGCTGGATTGAAGCAATGCAAGAAGAACTTCAGCAATTCAGGAAACAGAAGGTGTGGAATCTAGTTGATCTCCATGAAGGCCAATATCCCATTGGCACAAGGTGGTTATTTAAAAATAAGCTAGATGATAGGGGAATAATAATCAGAAACAAAGCAAGGCTAATTGCTCAAGGCTACACACAAGAGGAAGGCATAGACTATGATGAAGTCTTTGCACCAGTTGCAAGGATTGAGGCAAATAAGAGTGTTTTGGCATATGTATCATATAAGAAGTTCACAGTTTACCAAATGGATGTATAGTGTGCCTTCTTATATGGTAAAATTAATGAAGAGGTCTATGTTCTCAACCACCAGGATTTGAAGATCCTGATTACCCTCACAGGGTGTACAAGCTTGATAAAGCTTTATATGGACTTCATCAAGCACCAAGAAAATGGTATGAAACAATGTCCAAGTTTCTCCTAAGACATGGATACAAGATGGGAACAATTGACCAGACACTCTTCCTCAAACATGAACATCAAGATCTCTTAGTTGTTCAAATATATTTGATGACATCATATTTGGATCAACAAACAAGAGACTCTGTGAAAAGTTTGAAGCCTTAATGCAATCTGAGTTTCAGATGAGTTCAATGGGAGAATTAACTTTCTTCTTAGATTACAAGTCATCAGAAAACAAATGGCATCTTCATCAATCAAGAAAAGTAATCCTTCAAACACTGAAGAAATACAAACTTGCAGACTGTGCATCATGCAAAACACCAGCATCTACTATAGATAAAATTGTACCAGATCCAACAGGGAAGTCTATTAATCAAAGATTATATAGATCTATGATAGGATCATTAATGTACTTAACTGCTAGTAGACCTGACATAATGTTTGCTGTGTGTGTGTGTGCTAGGTATCAAGCAGATCCAAAGGAGTTCACTTGAATGCAGTAAAGAGAATATTCAGATACCTCAAAGGGAAACCATCACTTGGACTTTGGTATCCCAAAGAAGGAGACTTCAAGCTTACTCCTATTCAGACAGTGACTACGGAGGATGCAACAACAATAGAAAATCAACAACTGGAGGATGTCAATTCATAGGACCAAGACTTGTGTCTTGGCAGTGCAAAAAGCAGACAAATGTTTCAGTATCCACAGCCGAGGCTGAATACATAGCTGCTTCAGTAGGCTGCTCCCAGGTTCTATGGTTACAAAATCAATTTCTTGATTATGGTTACAATTTTCTCCTGACACCAATATATATAGACAATTCAGTTGCTATGTTTATCACTGCTAATCCAGTCCAACATAGTAAAACTAAGCATATAGAAATCAGATACCATTTTCTAAGAGACTACTCAGAAAAGGGACTAATTAAGTTTATCAAAGTGGACATAACAAATCAGCTTGCTGATTTATTCACTAAGGCCTTTGATTCAGTAAGATTTAAGTTCTTAATTGAATCATTAGGCATGATCAACTTAGGATAAGTTCAAAACATTAACAACAGGTATATAGGCTGATTAACTGTGCTCATATGAGGATACAACATAAACTCATGTGTAAGGCTTTTGATAATCTATGGATATGAAAGTATGCTATAAACATGACATATATCCTGCCTACACCCAACCAACTAACTACTGATCAGATGTGTTGAATATGTGAATAGGTTCATCCTAAGTGGAAAATAAGCTATGTCATGCTCAACATAAAGCCAAGATGACTTAGTATGGACAAGTCATTGTGGGGAGTTAACAAGTAAGTCTCATCAGAATGTACACAACTCATCACTTATGCACACTTACTATGTTGTAACACCTTATAATCTCTATCTTTGCGCATCATGACCCTCTGTTTTGCGTAAGCAAAGACCTGGGTCAAAGGGCACCTCTGTTTTACGTAAGTAAAGACCTGGTGACCTGATGCTGATCATTAAAAGTTTCCAAAAAGAACTGCTCCTAAAAGAATCCTAAAGGATCAACTACATAGTATTCAAAGAGCATTCATAAATGGCATAAATAATATTTCAAAAAAATCTTAAGATAGAGCTTATAATCTACGGAACATGGTACGTGTGATAAAGTGATGACTTGATCACAATCTGGGAGATAGACTTTCATACACCTTGCATGATGCATTCATCCTTGTTTATCTTTAATTCTTACCAAAACATGATAACTAGCCGGACATGCCCAACATACACTCTAGGTTGAACTTCTGCGGATCACCATATTTGCAATTTTCACTAGATCCAGTAGGCTTTCTACTTAACCAAAATAAGCAAGAATGTGTCTGATTCATAGTATGATCCTTAGTTTCTCAACCAATTGCCTGCCACAGAACACTATACTCGTGATTTTCAGTTACACTTTCACTAATCATGCGATCTTCGTATAAATTATTAATAAACTCATCCGTAGATGATTAATCACAAATTTAGGGGGAGTAGTACCTCGTGAATCTGAGTATAACTGATCAATTAATTCCCTTAATCTGAGTAGTATAACTAATCAATTAATTCCCTTCGGAACCGCAGGTGTACTACGGAAGACATGAGCTATCTTCCGTAGATACAGTGAAATCTGTTCATCCGCAGATGTTTCTGCAGAAGACAGAATGGGTCCACTTCCGTAGATAAAGTACGGAAGAAACAGAAAACTATGATTTCCGTGGATATTATACTTTGCTTAATTATGTGATCATTAATTGCTATTATTTATTTATTAGGCATAGTTAATAACCTCGGAGGGGTAAAAATTGTAAATGGGTGTCTGAAAAGGTATAAAAAGGTACTTCAACCGTTGGCCTTTCTATTCATTTTCAAAACACTCTGACCTAAAAACCCCTTCATCCAAAACCCCCTTCTTCATCGTCTACATCGAACACTAGGCTAACACCACTGTCACCATGGCTAATTGGTTCGTAAAAGACCACAATGTGTGTGCATTTCTGAATCCAGATGTGGAGGATGAATGTAGAGACATTATAAGATACCTGAGAAGAACACGACTCTTCTACGCGCTGACTGCTGATTCAGTCAACTATCTATCCCACATGATAGATTTCTGGAATACAGCTGCAATAGTCGAAGGAGATGAAGGAACCATGATCACTGCGACCATTGGGAACTTACCCCTTTGGGTAAACGAAGGAATAATCCGCAGTGCCCTAGAACTGGGAGAGACTGAACAAGGTCATCCGGATGTATTTGACCCTGAATACATCCAGAAGGTATTCAATCTGATGGGATACGATGGTGACTATGAACACGGAGAAGTCAAGAAGGGTAGGCTATGCAAGCCTTACCGGTTCCTCTGCCATACTTACCTCAAGTGCATCTCCAACTGGAAGTCAGGTTAGATAGATTCTCACGCCACATCTCATCTGGGATCATAGGAATCTTTGAAGGAAGAACCTATAATTATGCCAAATACATCATGAACTGCCTTTGCGATCATGTGCAAGTGCAAAAGGAGAACAAGATGTTCATGTTCCTCGGTTCCTCCAATTGATAATCAATGAACAAATCCCCGAAGTGGAGAGAGAAGTGATATAGGTGTACAGAGCCACTTAAGCAAATCCCTTCTCAACAAATTGAAAGGGCAGTATGAAGGAGGCGGTGTGGAGATGTTTGCTCATGTACTAGATGAGAATGAGGACATTCCTCAAGAGCTGCTGTGGGTTGAGGAACCACAAACTGAAAGCTCATCAGCCCCATCTGCCACACACTCCCAGCCTGAAAAACCACAACATACTTCACCCAAATCACCCTAACAAGAATCACAGCCACCACCATCACCCATCCACTTGACATCTTCAAGTGAGAATACTGAACCCATCTCTCCTGGCCAATCACCAACATCAATCAACACTCCTTCTACTGAAGTAGTTGGTCAGGATGGGACTCAACCTTCACTCCCACACTCACCAATCTCCATAACATCAATTGATAATGGTGCCACAGAGCCCATATCTCCTCTACCACCAACTGAACCAACCATCTCACCCACTCCTACTGAACCCATTGACAGCCCAACACCAACAGAAGAACTCCACCTTGATGAGGATGTTGATAAGGCTATTAATGATAAAGATACAGAAGAAGTCTGTATTTATGTAGAAGAGAAAGATAAAGAAGAGGAAGTTGAGCAAGAAGAGATTGCTTACATTGATGTCATTGCTTACAATAAGAATGACCTGAATGAAGAAGAAATCAATGTAAGCAAAAGCTATTTGGTGGCAGAATACAACAACCTTGTCCTGAAAGGAAACAAAAAGCTAGAAAAGATAAGAAGGTTAAAGAAGGAGGTGAAGGAGAAAGATGAATTAATAAAGAAGCTGGAGAGTAGATTAAAGAGTTTGAGGGAAGATGCAGTGATGAATAATGAAGTAGTTGATGCTTTGAATGATTTGGTTGATGTACAAGCTGAAAGACTGAAACTGAAAGATGATGAGATTGAAAGGTTGAAGAAGAAATTGACTGAAGCTGAAAAGAACAAAAGTGATTCAGCACTGATCACTTACACCAGAAAAAGAAAGTATCTAGGGTAGATAACTGATGTTGCTGGAGAATCATTAAAAAAGACAAAATCAGATTCTCCAGAGCAGCAAACCCAAGTGATACAGCTTCAAGAAGACAGTGATGAAAACTGGGAAGAACTAACTAAATCCAAACAAGAACAGTTACTAACTACTAATGACATAGTAGAAGAACGACCACAGTCCTCCATGTTCATGCAATTAATCAATCATGGATTTCCATATGACTTGGTCGAGAAGATGAATATGGGAGAAATGATTAAAGCTTTAAAAGAATTTGATGCTGCAAGACTGATGCTTCCAGTCTGCACTTATGAAACATTCTCCAAGTACAAAGCTATGGAGAAGACCAAGAAGGAATTAGGCCACCGTGAAACAAGCAAGCTCACTAAGTATAATATGACATGCTGGCTGCAAAGCCATAATTACCTGCCCTATAAGCTAAAGGGAAGAACAGTTGGTGAGCTCAGAGCTATGATGGATCATGTTATGAAAGTAGAGCTAGACACTGGTGTAAAATTCAGATTCAGAGCTCCCAACCCTGCCTATCAACAACAACCAATTCAAACCCTGCTGAACCCACCATGGTCAAAGCCAAAGATATGAATAAGGGAAAGGAGAAAATAATCAAAGAGCCAAGGATTTAGTCCCACACAAGATCTGGCCTCTGGGCACTGCTGTGAGAGAGATCACTAAGCAAAAATGTACATTAATACAATTCTTTGATCTCATCACAAGGCCTGAAGAAGCAAAGGATCATCAAATAATAGCTTGGAAATATGATGGTGAGTGGGACTGTGCACTGATTAAAAGGGCATCTGGCATGGTGCAATACTTCCCACTAGTAGAATTCCTACTAGCCCTGCCAGATGTAGACCTGCATACATTACAAACCATTCCCATCACCAATTACCCCATAAGTCCAAGAGGAAGAGACTTCTCCGGACTTGTGACCAAACTGAGTCACAAGTCAAGGGAGATGTTCTCAGGGAAGCAAGACTGGTTGATGCAGAGCACATGAAGAGAAAACTCAGGAAGTCTCAGCCCAAATCTCTATTGGTTGATGAAGAATTTTGAAGAGAGTTGGTACTGAAGACAAAGCTTGTGCATTAATGAAAAAAATAGAAGGCAATCAGTTTACATTCCCCATTACTGACTGGGGATATGTAGAAAAGAATAAGGAACTGGTTCTGCTGAGGAATGATACTCAAAAGAAAGCAGCCAGTATAAGAATTTTTGACCCAATAGAAATAAAGTTGCTGCACCCAAGCTATACCTCCTATCTGTACGACAAATATTTTCCAAGGCTGCAAGATCAACAATCTCATAATGACTTGTGCTTATATGTACATCTTATCCAAGTCATAGACAAATTGCATGCCAAGGCCCATAAGAGGAGAAAGTACGAAGCTGGTCAGCTTATTGGGACTGAAATAAAACCAATAATAGAGTTGAGGATTTCAAAACAGGACGAATTGGAGGTGGTGTCAAATAATAATGTTGTTACAACACTCACCACTGAAGAGGATGTCCTGGGTATGGAATTCAAGACATTGAAGAGGATGAGCAGAAGGCAGATTAAATGCAAGTATGGAGATCAACAAGCTGCTGCAGACTACTTCAAATCAAAGATTTTGGCAAGAGTGAATGAGCTTAGAGTGCTAAACCAATGATTACTAGAGTCTAAACCTAAGGGGGAGTACTGTTAGGGATAGAACTCATGTATAGGTTTAGATGATAAGATCACTCTTGTAATCATGATTGTAATTATTGTTCTTGATGATATAATATGAATATATTTTATTATAATTGTGTTTATGAATTAAATAACATTTATTTTACACTTCATTTAATATATTCATCTATGATATAATATATTTCAGAATGTATATGTGAATGTGCAGGAAACATTAAACTGTGTCAATTTGGAAAATTGACCAAGTGTTGGAACAACTGCGGATGAATAAAGTGTTCTTCCATAGATGTTCTTAGGAACATAACTGAAGTGTACATCCGTGGATCTCCTGCGGAAGAACAACTTCAGCTGAACAAGAAAAGAACAAGCTACTGCTGGAGGGATTGCTGCGGAAGACAAGAACTCCTGCGTAAGCACAAGAACAAGTACAGTACAACAGTTGCTGCGGAAGACAGACTACCCGCGGAAGAGTAAATTCCTGCGAAAGACCAATTAACAGAAGTCAACATCAAGTCAACAAGTCAACGTGGCAGAACAACAACAACATTAATGACGATGGAAGACATATTATTCAAGCGGATATTTCACGTCACATCAACAACTTTATCCATATTAGATTCGTTGTAAATCTCATATTCCTAAGCTGGCGAGGATTTGGATAAGTTTAATTAGCTTAATTATAGCAACAAAATAGCTAGCGATAGAACAGAATTAGATCTCTCTATATATATACGAGATCAACAACATAGATCACATATACAGAACAACAGTTGAGAATCATTAGAATCATCAGTAATCATTATCTGAATCATTGTATTCAAGATCAGCAACATCAATAGCAACAAGAAAGCATTACGATCAACATTATTGAGTTCTCTCGGTTTGATTATTCTTATTTTATTTGTTTGATTGGTTGATTTTAGTATTATTAATAGATTAAACACCAAGTATTAATAATTCCGCGATCAATACTTGTTCAAATCAATTCTGATAATTCCTGACCGATCCTTGGATTCTCAACGACAAATGTACGACCCTGCTTCGGAAAACAGGTGTTATCTTAATCGAGCCCACCTATTCGTTTCCCGGCCGGAACCGCACCTCAACCCCCTCAGGAGGAACTCATTACTGAGAAAAACCCCTGCTCAAGTCTGAACAGTGAATACTTAAATTTAGAGATAAACAGTAACATTTTCTTTTTTCTTCACTAACAATCACTCAAAACCATTCCATATATATTATGTAAAGACTTTCACTCACATATTTTTAAGTAATGGACTGTAAATGCTCTAATCTCTCTAACATTATCTTCTTTGTATATGTATGTACACGCGTGTGTGTATTGGTGCTGCGATTATATTTAGTCTGATAAAGTATGTACAAAATATAAATTTATAAATACAACGCTTCTCACATATCATACGATTACACTAGTAAGAAACATCGATACGTTAAAAGCACAATCGTTAAAATAACTATAACAACGTAATGATGTATATTCATTAAACTTCATATGTTCAACCGCTCACTACTTCCAAAACTTCATGACAATTCAGAAACTGCAAGAGAACACATTCAAAACCACTTGAATTTACACCATGTACATCACTTGTGCTCTCTCATCACATCATCATCTCCATCAATCGTGGTTGTTTTTGTTCAGCAGATTTGTGTTAAACCTGATTAACAGCAACCAACCACGTTTAAGGATCGAGTTCATACTGCGGCTTCAGGGTTGCTATACACACTTGGTCTCTCGCATACCCATCCCTGACAACGGGTTCGTGTTGGCTCGTGCGCGTTTTGAACTTCTTGGATCATCATTCAAGGTGAACATTTCTTGTGACCAAAGACCGTTGTTATCGAAACAAGAAGAGGCTGAATAGTTGAAGCTTTTTGCCATTTCCCAAAACATGTTTCGTATTTCACCCAAACCGTAAATTTTCTCCTGTGAAACACAAAATTTTTAGACATTTTAATGTAAAATTTACATTGATGTTCAAGATTCATGACGAATATTATATTGGTTTAAAACTAAACCTATGATTAGTTTTTATATTTCCATAACCTCATTCACGGTTATTAAAAAGATTGAACGCAAGTGGATTCAATCTCGTTTCAATTAATAAATTAAAGAAGTTTGATTCGGTTTTGCCCTCTAAACTTTGAGAAAAATAATCAGTTATAACTTAAATTTAAAATAATAAAACTTTCGTATTGAAAATAAAACAAATGATAAACTTAAACTTTTTGCATTAAAGTTGATATTTTTAAACTTTCAGAGAAAATGATTAATTTTATCAAACCTCAAGTAGCAAATCTAAAATTAATTCGAAATTAAATTATATCTTAATTAAGTTGAACAATTTAACAGTAATCCAGAAAGAAATAAACGACAAATAGTATGTTATCTAGAAAATTATTCAAAGTATAGTAATCTTTCTACTTCATAACAAATACCAAAACACAACTACTATGTGTAACTCCCCCCAATTCATAGGCAAAATGAATAAAACTTGTCACGCATAAACATATTCTATAATTATAAGAAGTGAAATTATAACAGATCATTAAAATATAGTTTGAAATCACGGTTAATAGTTTACTTATGTACTTATTAACAAACATGTAATCATAAACCAAATCATAAAAGTCGATTGTTAAAAAACGATAACTTAACCATCACTATCACACACTTAGGTTATTTCAGTTTATGTTGCAGATTTTTCGGTTATGATTTGATTATCCGGAAGGAGAGTTGTTTAATCATACCTCTTTCTTGACATTCTTCATCAAGGATGACATCTCTTGCATAAAATCAGCAAAACCCTGATCACAAACACAACAATTCAACACACAATCAGCATAAAACTCAAAAGAATATGTTAATCATCAATCACTTACTAACTAATCATCAAAACCCTAATCAAGATTCACTAACACATGAACACAACAAATTCATAACCAAATCAACAACATATAACATTACCTCATCTACTTCTTCCCGAGGATCATACATCCCAACATCGTAAATCGACCTCTTTTTCCGATCAGACAACACTGTTTCATCAAACCAACATCAGAAATTCAGTCACACATTTCATCAAACACTTGGTGTGCATTACATAACATAACATAACATAACATAACAACGAACAAAACCGATGATCATTACCTGAATACGCTTCTTGAATCTGCTGAAACTTCCGTTTAGCTTCCCCTAAATCCGATGGATTCTTCGTCCACTTATCTGGATGCCATTGCTACACCACACGAATCAAACCCACATCACAATTCATTCACCATTGATCAATCAAATCAAAAACCCAAATGAACCAGAAGCTTACCATCGCAAGCTTACGATACGCTCGTCGGATCTCTTCATCAGAAGAATCAATCGACACCCCAAGAATGCTGTAATACGATCGATCATTCAACTCCATCGATTCCGATCAGAACGACAATTGAACAACTTTGATCTTTTCTTTGATCTTCTATTGTTCTTTATCCCCAAATCTTTGCGTTTCTTGATGACACATTTGATGGTGAACGGTGGTGATGGGGTGAACGGTGGGTTATATAGAACTCAACCATGATCGGAAGTCGGTTTGATGGAAGTGGGTCCATGCGAATTTGATAAGTTTCGATCAATATCTAAAGAAAATATCTTTCTTTAGATTTTTTTGCATGGTGTTCTTGAAGTTGGGTTAAAGATGTGTAGAAGGTTCTTGAAATTTGAGATTTTTCATAAGGGCGCTAGAAGTTTCCATTGTTGTTTGGAGTCTTCTTTCCTGTAACACTATGATTCAGTTGGTGGGAAATAATATAATATTATTTGGATTATAAAAAGTTATCGTCTTTTAAAACAAACTTTAATATTCTTCAATTAAACAATATGTGGACTATGGAGTGCCGTTAGAAATTCTATATATTAATATATTAATAATTACCGACTCCTTTGTGTATAATAAGTTTATATTTTATGCATAAAGGTTTTTTTATAAAAAAAAAAATTGATTTTTCATTTTTAACATAAAGTTTTTCATTTTTTACAATTAAACTTTTTAAATTTGACTTTGTTTACTTTTAACCCAAAACTCTTCATATATTGCAATTTAATCTCACAATATTTATATTTTCAACTTTATTTCTATATACTTTTCATATTTCGTAAATCATCGTTTACTTTTCGTTCTAAGTTTTGCAAGTTAACACGACACAACATGCATGTGTGATTCAACGTCTTTACATTTCGTTCTAAATTTGGTAAGTTAACACAACACAATGTGTGTGCGTGGTTCAACATTTTTACGTTTATTTTCTCCTTTTGAAGAGTTCGTCACAACACACAAATCTTAGATCGACTTAGTTATATTTTTCTATGTTTTACGTTTTGGTCTAAAGTCTTCGTATCAACACACCGCAACTTCAGTGTTGGTGGTCGTTAGCAGTGGTGTGACATTGGTGTTATTTGGCATGGTTTTACGCCTCCGCCGTAACGCGGGGATTTTAATTCTACTAGAAGCTGAACATCAAACACTCTTTAGTAGTGGTATTTGTTGCTTGCTCACAACCAAGAGATAAAATTTTCTAAGAAAAGTATGGTTGTTGGAAACCTGTTAGTTTCCCCTTATATCTTTTAGAGTAATGTTTTCAAAGTTTTATTCAAAATCTAGTCGTAAGGCACGACATTACCTACCGGTTTACAATATTATGTAAATTAATATCACTAGTAAACATATAGAAATTAAAAAAACATACATATAGCATGAATAATTCGGGTTTGATTGAGGATTCATGTTAAACACATAGTTCTAATAAATCAAAATCTACATTTATTTATATTTGTCTCGTACACGAAGCACAACTTGATAAACTCTTATCGCCATTTTACGGTTCTTTTAGTAGTGTCACAATAGCTTTACCTCATCAAGAGTGTCAATGGTTGGACCAATGGTGTGGCTTATGATTAAACCGCCCTTTACTCGGAGAGTTTCCCAATCGCGATGATCATACGTGCAGAGGAATTTAGCATACGATGCATACTGGAAATAAGGTCAAAGGGCGAGATCACAGTGATGCGGTTTAGGTGTATGTTGGTTTGATTTGGTGATTTTGTCTACTATTGATTAGAGTTGTTCAAATAGCTCAACGCTCGAAACTCGTTCGAAAAAAGCTCAAAAAGTTGCTCATTCGATTTTGGCTCGGTTGTAAACGAGCCGAGCCGCTCGGTTCGATTTGTAAACGAATCGAGCACGAGCAAAGGTAAGCTCGCTCGGTTTCGCTCGAATTATTTTTAAATATAACTTTTATTTATTATAAATGTATAACATGTTAGTTTATTTATTTAGAGTTTAGGATATTACCATTTTAATTATTTACTATTTTACCATTGCTCCCTTTTAACTTTTTTAAACATTATTTTTTGGATTTTTGTATACTTGTTTAAACATTGTATCAAAGCGGGTATAGTGCGCATGAAAATTGCCACAATGGAGGTAGTGGACGTGGGTTTTACCGTCTTTTATTAAAGCTCGAGTTAAAACATAAACTTATTTTGTATGTTTTCTTTTGTTATATTGTTGAGTTTGAATTGAAACTTGAAACTTTTGAATGCATTATTAGTTTTGTACTGGATTGCAATATAAAACCGAGCTAAACCGAGCAAAACCGAGCGCTCGGTTATAAATCGAACCGAGTTCGAGCGAGCATTTTTCCCTCGATTTCTTAAATTCGAACCGAACGAAACTGCTCGGTTTGTAAACGAACCGAGTTTGAGCGAGCCTTCATTCAGTTCGGTTTGGTTCGTGAACAGCCTTACTATTGATCTGGAGTGTTAAATGAGTACCCATTTGGATATATTTATTAAAAAGTAACTTAATAATTACTAATTTACTTTTATTATTACTAAAAGTATAAATTACGAATTTACTCATTTCTTACTATTTTTATTTTTTACCAACTTTCGAGTTTTGATTATTTGTTTACGTTTTGATAGTGATGTTTCTTACCTTCCTTTTGTTTCTTTAACTATGTTTACATTTTAATACTAACATTCACCGGTTCGTTTACGAGACACTTTCAATCTTATCATGTAAGATGACCCGAACACCTAATTTTTCTTTTGGGTATTTATGTAATTAACTAAGCTTAAAAAGAGATATATGTAATAATAATTTTAAATTATATATATATATATATATATATATATATATATATATATATATATATATATATATAATTGATGAAGTTTATAAAAAAAAATATGTAATTCTCCGTAAAAAAATTGAACCGAATTAGTCAAATGGTGCAGTGACGGGTAAGGTTTGACTATGAAACTCCGTGGTACAAAAAAAAACAAGCAGAAAAACTACATGAAGAATAATTATGAGGATCTTTCAAAAACAACAGCCAAGTCGACTGTAAAAAGTTAAAGTAAAAAAGTCAAACTAGTCAAATAGATAACCTACAGGATAGCATGGGGATGAGTTAGCCAATTCGCAACCCATTAAAATAATATTAAATCTAAACAATTTGTATATGACTTAAACCGTTAACTATTTGAGAGTGATACCATTCCATCACGTTGATATGATTAGGATTTGTGCTACCATTATGTTCCTGAGATATTTAAAAAGGAAAAATAATAGAATTGTTAGAAAAAAAAAAATTAAAGTTTTTTAATAAAAAAAAGTAAGAAAAATAAAATATGTGCCCTTGGGATCAATCATTTTAAATTAAAAGAAAATAAAGAAAGAGAAAAGAAAAAAGGAGGAAGAAGAAAAAGAAAAGAATTTGTATTTTTTCTTTTCTTAAATAAACTCCGGAACAAAACGTATATGCCCTTCTGATCCTAATGTAAATGAGAGTTGCTGTCTCACTAATCTATACATTATGCTTCTAAACATAAGTGGTTATGGAAACAATAGGTGATTAAGGTAGTTATAGAAAAAGATACAACATAGGTACGATAGAGACCAGGTTTAAAAAAGACACAGAAGCGGGTGGGGTCAAAAGAGTCAAGTATCGACTTCAGTCAAAAAGTCAATGTTGATTTTAACCATAAGGTCAATGAAATCAAGCAAGCTCTACTGAGTTTCTTTTTTTTTTTCCCGAAGAACCAAGATTTAATTGCTGTTTTGCATGAAAGCACTTGTATTTTCAATTTTCATGTGTACAGTTGTAAGGATCGGACCGGCCGGTCCAACCGGTCCGACCGGGAATCGGATATGTGGTTGAACCGGTTCGCACCAATTCGTTTTGGAGGGGTTCGACCTCCCTGTTTGTCCCGAATTGGTGGTCGGACCAGGAACCGGACCGGGAGTTGAACCGGATTTTGAATTTTTTTTTATTTTAATTGGTAAAAACGAGGTGTTTGAATAATAAATTAGTGTGTTGAATATAATAATATAATTAAGTTTTATATATAACTATAAAATACATATATAAATTACTTATATTGAATTATATGTATAACTATATATATATAATATACTATATATATAATTATGACGGTCATCCGGTTCTTAAATCCGGTCCGACCGGTCAAACCACCAAACCAGTAAGGCGTCCAGTTCTACGTCCGATCCAATTCTTAACACATTGGTTTTAAGTTGTAACTTGTAAAAGTATTGATTTGGAGTAGACTTGGGCATAAAAACCGGGTTCGGACCCGACCCGGTGGACCCGACCCGAAACCGGGTACGGGTACGACCCGGTATATGCATACCCGGGTTGGACCCGAAAAAAACCCGTAGGGTTGGAACCGGGTATGATTTTCTAGAATTTCTTAGAACCCGACCCGAACCCGACCCGACCCGGAACCGGTTGAACCCGGGTTGGACCCGGTTTCGACCGTTTTTTTTTTTTTTAAAGTGGCCGTTTTTTAACGGCTATATAGCCGTTACCTTCGATTTGTGACCGTTTTTTTGGTCACTTTTGCCCTATAAGTTAGTATAAATAGGTGTGGGTTGATATGGTTTAGTACCCAAGTCTCAAACTCAAAAATATACGCAAAAAACGCAAAAAATACTCTCGTTTACTCTCGTTTTACACGTTCACTCTCTCGTTTTACACTTTCACTCTCTTCAATCTTGATATGGCTCACTCACAATCTTCCGTTGGTCAAGGTTCGTCCAACGCTCCAACCGTCGTTCGTGTTCTTGCACACAATCGTAACATGTATGTTTGGTGCAATTGGGATATGGTTGAGTTGAGTGACGGGTCTGTAAAGGCTCGTTGCAAGTTTTGTGGAGCTTTGCTTGCTAAAGATTCTAACACGACTTTAAACAAACACATTAGCAAGAAGTTTTGTAAGTCGTTGAAAAGTAATCCGGATTCGCAACAAACACAATTGGGTGGAGACGGTGGAATCTTTAATTACGATGTTAATACGGTTCGAGATCGAATGGCGAAGTTCGTGATTCAAGAAGCTTTGTCTTTTAGTCACTTCGACAATCCTCGGTTGACCAACTTAATTCGAGAGACGCTTCAACCTTGTTACACTCACGTAAGTCGTACTACACTTAGACGTTATTGTTTAAAATTATGGAAACAAGCAAAAAATGATTTAATTGTATTATTTGAAAATTTAAATACCGGTGTAAACTTAACTAGTGACGTTTGGTCGGCTCCACACGGTTTACCCGAATCGTACCTTTGCGTCACCGCTCATTGGGTGGATCCCAATTCATGGCAATTGATGAAATGTACGATTGCATTTGATCTTTTTCCACATCCACACACCGGACAATTTTTGTTTTACTTTTTAGATAATGTAATAAGTACTTTTAAATTAGAAAATAAACTTTTTTCAATTGCATTTGATAACGCATCTAACAACACAACCGCGGTTGAAAAATTAAAATTAAAATATCTTCCGATTGCAAACGGTGATTTTTTCCATACTAGTGTTGCACATATTATTAATTTAGTAGTGCAAGACGGACTATCCGGGCAATATGTTAATAACTTTATTACATCTTTTCGATTTATGTTACATGACGTTTTTAAAAAAAGTAGAAGAAGATATCAAGATTATAACAACTTTGTAAGGATACGCACTCTAGATTTTTAGGTCCTAATTGGGATGTACCTACTCGGTGGAATTCGACTTGTCACATGTTTGAATGTGCTTTAAAACAAAAGGGCACTTTGAAAGCTTTTCATAATAGTCTTTCGGATAATGGTGAAGCCGACCCATTTCCGGATGCGGGTTGGGAGAATCTTCAACGTCTATCCGAGTTTCTTGAGGTTTTCAAAAACTCAACAACAAAATTATCGGGAGTTTATTATTCCACTAGTTATTCGGTGCTTCAAGAACTATATTTTATGTCTTTGAATTTTAAAAATTTTCAAAATAAAAATAATATGTTTAATCAAATGATAGAACCAATGAAAGAAAAGTTTAAAAAATATTTTAAGGACTTACCACCTGTTTTTACGTGTGCCGCCGCTTTAAATCCGTTTCTAAATGTTGCGGGGGTTGAATGTTTGATAGATGAGATTAATGACAATTTGGATATGCATGACGAAAACCCTGATTTTTCAAACGAGGCAAAAGAAAATTTTAATCATAGTTTGAAAACAATTTATAATTTTTATTTAAATAGATATAGGCCTAACATAAACATAACCATGCCAAGCGGATCAACCTCAAGTGCTAGTACCTCGCTTAAAGACCCTGTTTTGACTATGTTGAATGTTGTTCGGGATGTGACGGCTAAACGTCAAAGGGGTAACACCCCAACAAGTGAGCTCGGTAGATATAGTGGAACGGATTTTATTTCCACTATGACTACAGAAGATTATCGTGCATTCGATATTTTGGCTTGGTGGAAAGGAAAAGAATCTCAATTTCCGATTCTTTCTGCTATGGCCCGTGATTTACTAAGCGTCCAAGCTTCTACGGTAGCTTCGGAATCTGCTTTTTCTCTTACCTGCCAATATCATTACGAAGAACAAGACTAACTCCGGAAGCAGTGGAGATGTGCATTTGTTTAAAGGATCACTTAGACGCAACGGATCGTATACAAGACCAAACAAGGCTCGAAGACGAGATTACACTCTAAGCTAAAGTACATGATGAAGAGGTAGAAGACGGAGTATCTTCTGGCATATCCGATGAAGAATTAGCATTTGATCAAGCATCTCGTAGTAGATAAAATTAGACGATATTGTTATTTTTAAGTTGTTTTAATATTATATGTCTTTCATGTTCTTTTTAAATTTCTTTGTCATTCAAATGTTTTATATAAAAAGTATTTAATATTGTATATTATAAGTGTAACATTTTCTGCTCAAGATTTGTATATATTTATATATTAAGTTGTTTAAATTTTTGTCATTCAAGTGAACCCGGTTAGGAAAAGAAAAATAAAAAGAAAAAAAAGGAAAGAAAATATAAGAAAAAAAAACATACGACCCGGTGTTCGACACACACACAAGAAAAGAAAAAAAGAAAAAAAAAAAAGGCAAAAACCCGGTTGAACCCGGGTTTCATACCCGAACCGAACCCGACCCGACCCTACCCGGGTATACCGGGTAGGGTTTGTATCTCGCTGAACCCGACCCGGGTTCGTACCCGGGTTCACCAATACCCGGGTACAAAAAACCCGGTTGGGCCCAAACCCGGTTTGTACCCGGGCCCGGGTCCGGCCCAAACCCGTTTTTTGCAACTCTAATTTGGAGTATAGCATTAGTTTTAAATGGGCTTATCATGGGCCTATTTTGAGGTAGGGTTACTCGGGTATATGTTAGATTTTCTTTGTAGGCCGATTATGGTCTAGAGAGAATTCAGGTCTCGGGCCGGATAATAGATCCAATTTAAGGTACAACATAGATGATAATGGATCCAATTGGTGTAAGTTACGATATAGATAGTATTGGGTTGGTCTTTATAGCCCTAATATTTGGCCCACTAGCTAGATCGTAGCTCGGGTTCTAGCCTTGTCTCGGTCCTATAGGTACTGGTTACAAGTCAAAACTTGTTTGCGTTAAAACAGTCCGGTTCGAGTTTTTGATAGACTTTTTGACCTGTTGGAGCGGCTTTTGGCCAGTTCGATTCCTGCTTAATCGGTTCAGTTGTAGTTTCAAACAGCTATAAAAATAAGGAATACAACAGCTTATGAACCTAAGGTTTTTATTGGTTCCAAACTGGTTCTTATATGTATTAGTTCAAACTGGTTCGGAATGATTCTTCCGGTTCTGAAACCGGTTAGATACCTAAAATTTTGTACTTTTTTAATCATTCTTTAACAAATGTTTGTAAGGAATCCATACCTTTTTCAAAAAAAAAAAAGGGGGGATAGTTGCGTTATGATATTCGTTAATAACTGAGTATACTGTTTGATAACCGAAATAACAAGAAAAAAAAAACCAAACCACCTCTTAGAAATCCATTTCAAAAACTTTCTATTATCGTACCGAATTGACACATGCTCACCCATAGACAGGACCAGTAAACCGTTTAGAAAAACATATGGACTACACTCGCATTAATATAAAAATATTTTTTTATCAAAAAGTATTATGGCTGCTAAGTCGGCTATGTAAAATGATATACTAAATCTATTAACAAATCTTGTTTTATTATCAACAATCACTTTCTACCTTATCACACTAGTTACCTTTTTAACATAACATATTATTAGTTTCTAGCGAGGTGTGATGGAGAGGGTACATTATAACTTTTAATAACAAGATCGTTTCAAATGTAACTTGCGTTTTACAGATAGTCTATCAAAGATCTCGAAAAAGATAAAGCAGTTAAATGGGTTGGAGGGACCAAACGCTTACCACTGTGAAGTTGAACATTATCGTTAACCAGTGCAAGATACCATTCGCGATTTATAAAACTATCAATGCATCTACTAACAACAATACGCGAACAATGAACAATATTATCCAGTATTTACAAATTGATAGAAAAGAAGACAAAATCTAAAAAAAAAATCAATGAGATTACTATATCAAAAAGAATTAAAATAAAAAAAAAGCTAAAAAAAAAAGATTCAACACCTTGAGTAAGCACACACAACCATGTTCATGGGCATATGATATCATCTTGTGGTGGTGGAGGAGGATCAAAGGGGAAAGGAAACTGAGGGGAAAACGGTGGCGGAAACGGAGGCACGAATGACGACGCGAAAGGTGGAACAAGTGGCAGCATGAATGGCGGCACCAGCGGTGGAGCCGAGTGAGTTCGCTTCCTATCAAGTATGTTGTGGCACGGTGACGGACCCGAAGGCGGCACTATTCCTCTTGGTAGCATACTTGACAACCCTTTATGACCATCATATCCTTCTTTATGTAACTCGCGAACCCGTCTAGCATCAACTCGCGCCATAAGCGAGCCCGTTAACAACAACAATATCAGAAAAACAGCATAACGGGCTCGCCTTAATAGCATTTTCACTATCTTCTTTCTTCTTCTTCCTTTCTAGCTTTTTTTTATGAAGAATTTTGTAGATGAGTAATGGGTTATATTTGAATATATGATCAACTTTTTTCTTTGTTTATGGGCCATATTTTATTTGACTCTGAGATCATGGTCAAAGTTGGATTTTGGGCATATAAACATCCAAATATACAAAGTTTTAATTTTGAGAGTTATATAGTTTATCTATTTATGTTTGTGTATATAGTGGGGTTAGTATTATAGTTAACCATATGATTGTTGAGTTTGTTTATTGACCTCGTGATACAAAATAAATATGTCACGTGTATACAAATTTAAAACTGTGATAGAGTATTCTTTCTATTTTATTTTTACAACTACCTACCAAACATCACTTATTTTAACTTGTCAATTGTGTCGGTCGATGTGTTGACGAGGTGAAAATAAAAACTTGAATACAAACTATATATATTTATTTATGTCATTGATATATTATCATAATTCAGAGACACTTGAAACCATGACTCGAGCCAATATATTCGGGTGTAAAAAGGTTTGTTAAATTAAATTATATTAATGTACAAATATAATTCATCAAATATAATAAAACAAAATTCATATTTCTAAGTTCTGCTTTTATGGCACTATAAATTAAACAAGAATTCAAAAAAGTTTCAGTGATTAGAGTGCGCAATTTTATCTTTACAGTCTACACTAACGAAAAACATTTGTCAATGTTGTTGCAAAAGGGAAAAGCTAATGTTAGCTTTAAAGAAAATGAAACATATTTTTACAATAACTCTAGTAAGATCGGCAATATCGCTCAAGTTAGTAGATTCTTGTTTTTTTTTTTTCACAAGCTATCAATGTAAAAATTAAGTTGATGTACAAGAATAATTTTCTCTAGACGAACAAAACCAGAAGCATAGAACGGGCGCAATACTTTTTTGTATATCTCTTTTTTTTATCAGAGTGACAAACCAGAATCTTTACCTATAAATAGGATCCGAAATATAATATTTTTGGCTTGGAGACCTTTCCACAATACCTAGTAGACACAAATATACAATTCAATCAAGTTCTGTAATTGACTTCTTATCAACCAAAACGCAAAATAGAGAAATAACAACTAACAAGTAACAAAGTACTTAAACAACTTCAAGTATTAAACATGCTGCTGGTAACGTATTGCTTTTTTTAACAAGCCACAAATATTGACAAAAACATATAACCAATCACCTATATCAAATTTGAGAAGATACCAACAAGTAGCACAAGCCTAGGGTACCTTAAAATAATCTTAATTAGGTGCATTAAACATTTTAAGCAATTATAATCATG
Organism: Flaveria sonorensis; assembly: GCA_025506505.1. NCBI lineage: Eukaryota > Viridiplantae > Streptophyta > Magnoliopsida > Asterales > Asteraceae > Flaveria > Flaveria sonorensis. The sequence continues at coordinate 2,892,471 of CM046434.1, forward strand.
CTCCTTTAAACAATGCATGCTCATGACACTGACAAATTTAAATTGTGTAATTAAAACATGACTAGTGTAACTTGATGATCTATAGATCTGAAATAGTTAGTAGTCTAAAAAGTTGACGAGTTATAAATCGATTAAGCTAGTTGATGAGCTAAGCTATGTCTGTGAGTTTGTATTTATGTATGTAAGGGGTTTGCCAGTTTAATTTAAATATATGCATAAACAATTTGTTTATTATAAGAGAGATATAATAATTTAAAAACGACATATATATTAAACTTGTTAGAATCATTAACTTATAACATAATTATTTTCATCTCATGTCTAGAATTATCAACCTTTAATAATATGACAAACGATTACTTTAAAACATCTATCGTTAGTTCTAAGCAAAAGAGTTATTGCTAGCTTAAACCATGTTTATTTTCATATCATGTCTAGAATTATCAATCTTTTATAAATATCACATAAACAATTTACTTTTAAACATCTACCGTGGGTTCTAAGCAAAATAGTTATTGTTCCTCTTAGCATGGAAAAGGACCCTAGGTTTGAGACGGATTCGATTAAGAAAATTATATAAGAGTTCATATGTACTATGTAGTGTTTGGCAAATATAATGAGAGCAAGAAAAATAAAAGATAGTAAATGGTCATATAACCATCTTGTTATAACTTTTAAAACAAAGATGACACATGTTTATTATACGATTCTTGTGGATTTTTGTTTAAATTTAGTTATATATTTTAACGACCATGTATGGACTACGTATCTTATGTACTCAACGCTTTAATGTTTTAACATATATGTAATAACAATTAACAAGCTTGTGAGATAAATGCATATTCAATAGTTGAATTAACTAATTTGAAATTTCCACTAACTTTTTAAACAATGGATACTTATAGCACGAGATTCATAGTTGAATTAACTAATTAATTTTTTCTTAAACAAAATACAAAAAGAATTTAAAAAAATAGGTAAATGACAAAACAAGTTTCTAAACATAACTAAAAAGAACTTTGTACATTAATTTATTACATACCCTCAACTGTTGTATCCAATCATACTCCTTGGTCAAAACTAGATCACAACTAGATCACCGATGTCGATTTGATATCAAAATAAAATTATTTTAGATTTTCATACAACTCATAATCTTGAGTAATAAACTCAAGTAATCAAATCCTAACTAAATTAAGTAATAAAATTGTATCAAACAAATACATGATGGTCAGGTTAAGCAATTTCTAGTTTTGGCTATGATTTGTATCATGATATGCTTTGCTTTTGTTCGAATGCTTGATTTTGATTTTTTATTGATGTAAGAATAAAAAAACTTAATTAATAGTAAAGTTAAAAAATCCTAGGCCATATATGTATTTAATTTGTTAAAATCTTGTATTTCAACACTCAAATCAAACCTAACTCAAGAAATACAAACCGAAAAAAATGATGCCTAGTGTTTCATACCCAAAGCATTTCTACATTTAACCTATAACTAAATACTAAAATCGAGATTATCTAAACCAATAGGTTATGCATTTTCTATAACTAAAACTTTCACTTATAGTTCTGTTATGATGTAAAATCAAACTAACCAGAATCGGTTTATTTAAAACTCTATATTGATATAATAATAGAGCTTATGGGTAATCTTAATCTTCATCTTCATCTTCATCTTCATACTATAATATAAGAGTATCTTGAGATGACACGTGGCAGCATCACAGTCATCCTCACTAAAATTTTCTTGCATCTCTCTCATATTAAATAATTACCTTAATTATTAATAATAATATTTAATACTTTTTTAGATTTAATAAATTAAGAAAGAAATCTATTAACTAATGTTATTTCTAAATAAATAATTTTTTTATAAAATAATAATTTTTTCTAAATCATAAACCTTTTTTAAAAATACAGAATATTTTAAAATTGGTAATTTTAAAAAGTCAATTTTTTAAAAACTAAAAATAATCAAATTTGGGAGTTATAATAAGAAAATTTTTAAAAATGACATTTTTATAAGGTTTTTTTTAGAACAAAATATTTATTTTTTAGAAAAAAATTTAAAAATAAATTTTTAAAAAGTTGATATCACTATTTTATTATTTATAATCATTTCTCATATGTAATTTCAGTCATATCAAATCTTAAAAACATCATTTTATTTATTCAACCCGTGTAATACATAGGTTTACTAAAACTAGTTATATATATATATCTAAACCTATTAACCAAACAACCATGATGGGTATGATTTTTCATTCCTTGTGTCTTTAGGTTATTAATCAAACGCAACTCTAATCTAGTGACCAATGTATCAGTGATAAAATACTTTTAAGGAGATATGGTTAAAAGTACAATATTTACATTTTACTCTTCTTGTTCTTTTTAAATTATTATAAAAGGTAAAAATCTATTTACCTCGCTTTTTGTTGCATCATTATTTTCTATATGTAGACAAACTGTTGCTGATGCTTTCAGTGTCGCTAAAAGACATTTATAAAGTAAAACATGTGATATGATCATATGAAGTGAGGGGAGAAAAGTTAGTTATTTTATTCTTTAATTTAAAATAATTAAAACTAAAAAAAAAAATCATGGTTAAAATCAAAGATGTCATGGTAACAAATTTTACATCAATACCACCTATGTCAAATTGGCAAAAATTATCAAAAGAATGTTGATAAAATTTATTTGATGGTTATAACATAAAATTATAAAACCCTTTAATGATTAATATTTTTATTAAAAACAAAAAACTCTTGAGTAAATAATATATCCTTTTATGGACTTCTAGAAGCTAACTGCAGTCTAGTAGTATGACAGCAAGAAATAATTATTTGCATTGTTTTAAATTTGTTTGTTTCTTGTCATTGTTGTTACATTTAGTCCTTTTAACACAGTGCATAAAACAACATTCTGGTTGTGGGTCAAGAGAGCGAAAATCTTTTAAGACATTGAGTGTAATATACAGGACATGGAAAAAAGAAAACAAATAACCCGAATAACCGAAATAAATCTAAATAATAAAAGAAACTTAACATAATAACTAAATCAATCAAACAAATCGATGGTTAGTTTATGTTTTCTTATAAAAGATATTTATAATACAATATTACTTAATCCTGATAGTATAACTACGTATAACTTACATACTTGTAAATTACAAGTTCGTTCATTGTTATCTTTTTGAACTTCAAAAGAGACATTTAATATATCAATCATTTTTCATATAAAACATAAAATAAATATTATATATCAACCAATTTTCATAAAGCGTGTTACTGTTACTTTTTTTAATTTGAAAAATTGGATTTTAATAATCTAAAATTTTGATTGTTGGTCAATACTAATCCAACTAACAATTTGACAAGTATTGATCCTAACTTTCGATTTGTTACTAATAATAGTTACAGTCTAACTATTCCTTAACTCCGTTAGTTTTTTTCATAACGTATCACGTGACGTGGTTCGTGACGTGACATATAACATAGTTATAATTAAAAATAGAGTAAATTGTCATTTTCGTCCATGAGGTTTGGTGCATTATACCATTTTCATCCAAAAACAATTTTTTCTCCAGTGCGTCCCTGACATTTAAAAAACTTGCAATTTTCATTCATTTTCATTAACCCCCTGCTATTTACTTGTTAAGTAGTCATCACGTGCACATCATGTGAGGGCCATTAGGTATTTTTGCACCTCACGAGGAAAAAAAAACTAAATAAACATTGTTTAATTTCCCCGAACATTCAAACACTATTAGATTGTTTTTATTATTCAAAGTTGATGTACACTTAACGGCTAAACAAACGGAGTTAACGAAAGTGGATGAAAATGGTAAGTTTTTAGAATGTCAGCGACTCGGATGGAAAAAATAAAGTTTTTGGATGAAAAAAGCAAAAAACATCAAACCTTAGGGACGAAAATGACAATTAACTCTTAAAAATATAAATATATTACTCCACTTCTTTTGTATAAAGGATCATTTTCTGAAATTATGTAAAGTAACGTTTTAGTAACTGGTTGAGCAGTTTGAGACGAAAAGACATAATAATTGAGTTATATATTTATATTTTTTATTTTAATTGTAATATGTCATGTAACATTCCACTTCACGAGTAACGTCACATGCCACGTCATAAAAAACTAACACAAGTTAACTAACAGTTAGACTGAGAGATTGTTATTAATAACAAAATCAAAAATTAAAATTAATGCTAGTCAAATTATCAGTTAGCTTGATATTAAACAATAGTTAATAGTTAGGATTATTAAAATATAATTTTTCTTTAAATTTTAATACGTACCCTTTTTATTCAATTCCGTCATGCTTGAATTGAGTTTTGTATGATATTAAGAATAAATAATTAAATTAGTTAAATTTCTCATTAATTTAATTGTCGATTCACTTTGTGTGTTTTTCATGTTTAACATGCATCCGCACTTTATTACTTCTATTTATCCCTAAAGTAATAACAATAAAATTGGTATTCATCCCCTTAAAACTAAACAACCAACTAACTGGTAGTTTATTATAATGACAACTTTAATACTAGCCTTTAGTATTTTAATATAGTCATTCATAAACTACTATAAGAGTTCTTTAAGCATCTTTTCTGTTTTATCATTAAATTCTCGTTGAACACATTCATCATCTATAGCTTACGGATATTCAAGAAAAAGGAAGTCTATTTTGTAAATATATGTTCGTAAGAGATTATGACCTGAGTGAAAAAATATTTACAAAGGGACTAGGGCACAAACAATAAAATTGTAAACTTTTGATGATTAATGTTTCTTAAAATAAAGGTAGGGTAATGTCTCCTTTGAAAGACTTCTAGAAGTAAATAGCATTCTAGTCTAGTAGGACCGGAACAAGAAAAATAACAAATTAGATTTTAATAATTCAAATTATTATTCAAAGGTAGATATGATTTAGCTGTTAATAATTTTAGCTTTTATTTTTATTATCAACAACAATCCAGTAATATAATGGTCATACACTCACACTCGATTTATACTTATTTTAGTCTCGATTTAACTTGTATGTTTTTACATTTCATTTGTATTCATTATTGTGAACGAAATCGAGTAATTATGTTACTGGGATTGTTCTTGGTAATAAAAATAAAAGTTGAGATTGTTACTGGCTAAATCAATAGTATAGATTATTTTCGACCAATGAGTACTAGTTGAATCATTAAAATCCAATTTGCCATTTTTTATTGTTTTTAACTTCTAAGTAATTAGTTTCTCCTCTATGTTGTTACATGTTTAGTTATTTCAAAAGAGGGAACATAAAACGGAATTTAGGATGTTGGTCAAAAAAATTACTAAGGTATTAGTATGTGGGAGTCTCGGAGCTGAAGGAGATAAGAGATATACAAATCTATTTTAATAAAACAAAATAACTATAAGCCACATGGTTATTTTTTAACATGTTTACGTCGTCTCTATCTAAGCTCCACCTAAAATTGTCCACGTGTCACCAACACAACAAATTTACGATTTTGGTAGAAATATTGACTTCAAAAATATTTTCTTAATAACTCTTATTTAATACTATAATAATCAAAATTTCTTTCTAGAAATAAATAATATTTTGTTAAGATATTTTAATAAGACTTAATTTTGTTAGAATATAGTTTAATTTGTAGTTAATCATTGTTAAAACTAAAATATTTTAAAAAGATATATAAAAAGATTTTTGTATATTTATGAATAATAAAATCTTTTTTTCTTTTTATACTATTGTTTATATCTTAAATATATTTGTTATATATAATAATTTTAATGATATGTTATTTATAACATATATTAGATTATACATATGTATAATTTATCATATAATTTTTTATTTTAACTCGTGTAACACACGGTTATCTAACCTAGTAACAAATATGTTAACATAAGAGGAGCAAATGGGATTACGAAACCCTTTTAACCTCCGACCGGCTACATTTTTAAGAGAAAATTGAATAAATGGTCCCCAAGGTTTGATCATATTGCAATTTTGGTCCGCAGGTTTTAAAAATTACAAATTTAACCTAGACATTTGTTAAATAGTTGCAAATTTAGTCCCCATCGTTAGTATCAGTTAGTTTTTAACGAGATAGAGACTAAACTTGCAATATGATCAAACCACAGGGACCGTTTGTGGTGTGTTTATCCTAAAAAAATCTTGGAATTGTTAGAAAAAGTAACCTAGGAGACTACGACTAATTAATCTTATTTTATCTTATCTTATTACTCTAATAAAATATTATCGCAAAAAGACACGTTGCATAATTCTAGAGCACCAAAATTTTTATTTTCCCGCCCAAACTACTTTCAACCGTTTTATAGCAATTATAATTAAGACAGTAATTTATTCATAACTTTATGACTATCATTTTAATTTTTATTTATTCAAATAAACAATTTAATGTTTTATAATTCACTTCTTATTTGTAAATTGAAAGATACCTTTTGGAACTTCATGATTCAATCCGGTTTGGGCTCGCATATCGATTTCATTTATTGATAATGATAATTATAGTTATAATGATAATGATAATAATAGCATTATGTCATTATGATTATGGTTAGAGGTGGGCATAAAAACCGGGTTCGGACCGACCCGGACCCGGGTAGTACCCGATGGAAGGTGTACTCGAGTTGGACCCGTTTAAACCTATAGGGTTGGAACCGGTTTTAGATTTTGAGTTTTTAAGCGAACCCGACCCGAACCGGACCCTGCCTGGTTGAACCCGGTTTGAACCCGATATTGGACCCGGCATTGAACCCGGCGTTCGACACACATACAAGAAAAGAAAAGAAGAAAAAAACTAAACCCGGTATTGGACCTAGTTTCGGACCCGACCCGACCCGGGTATACCAGGTAGGGTTTTGACGATGGAGAACCCGACCCGGGTTCGTACCCGCGTTCACCAATACCCGGGTACAAAAAAGCCCGATTGGGCCCAACCCGGTTTGTACCCTGGTTTCGGGTACGGCCCAATACCCGGTTGGTGCCCCTCTAATTATGGTCCTTCTCAAAATGGTGTGCTTTACTGCTTTACATCTTTATATTTTAAGTTCATTTTTGGGCTTGATCTGAAAAAAAATTATGGGCCAACGTATATCGATTGACGATTAGTTTACTTACTGGGCTGTTTGATCAGCCTTTTTATCTAGTCAGAATACCTTTAGATCAAGAACCGGCCATTTATTTACAAGTCCAGTATATGGACCCCACGGCAAATGGTGTACAACTGTATCTAGAGGCGTACAACGGTTCATTTTCCAAACTGGTTTGGTTTTTAAATCGGATTGTTTGCTTTTTAATATGTATAAACCGGTTTTTTTAGTTGAAAGGGGTTTACAACCGGTTTTTGGTGCCGAGTTGCAAACCCGTACACCAACCGCCAGTTTGGATCGGACTGGAAACCGGTTTGAGCTCAAACCAGTCCGGTGTTTTTTTTTTTTTGCAAACCGGATTTTTTATGCACCTCTAAGTTCTAACCATCTTGGACCTTCTAGTTGAATTGGTTTTCAGGTCCTATAGATTATAACTTACTCATTAAGGGCCAATACTATTTTGCAAAGTGGTAATATGTGAATTTGTTATGGTGTTCCCAACCTTATTAGTTATTACGTCTAAAACATATGGGTTGATGGGTCAACTTTTTTATATGTTTTCTCTTTTATTCTTTATAAACGATGAATAATTAAGTATGATTAAGAAAAGAAGTTTCTAAAAATGATTTTATTTTTTATTACAATGATTTAAGTTTTATAATTAAAGTGATTTAAGATTTGTAATTGTCTGATACATATTGGTATAATCGTGCTTGTCCGACCTCCTTGGCCTTTTCCATACAGGGAATTTTTCACATCTACTTATTTAACGATTTAAAGATAGAATATGATGTAACAGACGTTCTTTTTGTCAAAATTGTCAACTTTGGCCATAGTTAGAGATGAATTAAAGAGTTTAGTGATCATAGTCATATGAGTTTTTTATTAGTGTAATAGTAAAATTATTTTTGCTTAATTTTATAGCAAGATCCTAAATAAATTTTACTACTTAATTACTACCCACATGAAAATGTTGGGTTAGGGATGTATATTAAATCTATTTTGACTCTGTGTATTTTTTTTTTTTTTTTGAAAAACAAAACTCCATTGAAGACCATACTAGCAAGTAGCTAGAAGGCATAAGGTACATACGCGTTAAACAATAAACCAGCGCAACAAATAAATTCTTAAGCTGTTAAGTGAACATTAAAATCTAAATTTCATCCATCTATCCCAATCTAATTCAGCAAGCTTGGTCCGACTTTTGATCCAAAAAAACCCATTTGCTTTCACATCTTCAATAAGTCTTTCCAACGATGGAGTTTGATCCAAAGAAACCCATTTGGTTAGTAGCTTAACTTGTTTATACCAGTGTTTATATGAGCCTCGTCTCTTACATAACTGATAACTGACTCTAGAGAGGGGACTATTCAACTTGGCCAAATTTATATCAATATACTAGACAAAGCCGATATATTTCTGTTAATTTATTATATAAGTTTCAGTTTTATAAATATAACTAACCAAATTTAAAACACACAAAGTTACAAAAATAACCGAAGAAATTTCAAATGATTCCACAAAGATATTTTTAAGTTAGTTTTTGGGTTTCATCCGTATTAATTATTTATTATGTATATTGCTCTTTAAGTTCTATCTAATCTAATACATATGTACTCCGTTCCTATAAGAATTATGATAAATAAGTTGATATCCAAATAAACAGAAACATACCTAAATACCATTTGAATGAAAGCGGTTGGTGTGTACTTGCCTATTTTTATGTTTGAGTTTTTACCGTGTGACTTTATCCTTTTTATGTATATGTCCTTTCAAGTTAGGCTCCTTTTCAAATATTACTTTCGAATTAGGTCATTTGGCCTAATTTTTTTCACTCTATTTTAACTGTGTTTACCTAATTCACAAATCTTTTAAATAAACGTATATTATTGATTTTAATTGATACATAACTTATGTTTATATATTCTTAAAGTTTTTATCTTTATTTACTAACTTAACGATAACGGTATCGACAAAAATTATGAATTTAGTTCATCTGTGACATGATCATCATCCCTAGTGATCTTATTCATGACAAAACACAAAGTAGTGGGGATTGATGAGAGTTTTTCCAAAACGTATAAAAGTTAAATTGACCTAATTTGGTGAAGTGGGTATGAGGCCATTATCATTGTATCAAGAAATGTTGAAACTTCTCAAATGGTCATAATTGGAAAGAGGTGAAAAAGTGGGTGAAATTTGACTCTACTCAAAAGCTTTTCATGATCCAATGCCCCATTCCACACTCACCATTCCCATTGGGGTCTTCATTCCCAAGCCAAGCATAGTGCTTCAAAATTCACTCAAAAACATATGGAGGCCATCATCTCATATGGGGTGTTGATATTCTTGCATTAAAGTTGGTGCCTTCACATTCTTTTGCTATAATTATTTTTTTTCCTAAAAGTAACATTATTAAAAAGCTCACTTTGGTTTGTATCAATAGTTAAAGTTACATTGATATAAAATGTTTAATAGTTAAACATTTTATGTAAAACTAGTTTTATTATCCGTATTACACAATGAGATTCACAATTGTATACATTAAAATATTGATACAATGAGAGTGTAAAAAGCAAAAAATAAGAATAACAAAATGAGAGAAAATAATTTGAAAACCTCCTCCTCACACCCCGGATCAAATCCGGGTGGACGGAGAAGGAGTGCATGTTAAAAGACAAAAAAATTGGCTTGACAGAAAATAAAAAACAAAAAAAAAGGAGGCTCAATCAAATCATGAAACTTGACAAGTTGTTTGTCACTGTTTATCAAAGTTTATAAATCATATAGATGTAATGTTATTAAAAAAAATTATATACAAACCTTCGTCTAATATTAATTTTAAAACTACATCACTATTTGCGATAAGACTCGAGCTTTTAACCTGATGAGATGGGATACCACTATGCACACCACTAAATACCATTGGGCTAAAAAGCCATGCGAAACATATGTTAAACTCTACTAATAGTATCAATTATCGTAACAATTACGTAGTGATCATTGGTTGGTGATTAGAACTACGGTTTCTAGAATTGCTTTGATCTTCAACGACCTTGTTTCTTCAAATATTCAAGTGTTTAAATGTTTACATTAAAATAATGGATTAATGGTGCATATAAACTAATTTATAAATCACTCAAGCATGTATCTAATTTATACATGGGTGAGGTTATTCTACAAAGTGTATTTTTGCTACAAAGTGTGAGAAGACACAATGAGACTAAAAAAGTCACAAAAAAATTATATCTCACAATCTAAATCGAATTTCAAAAAAGTATTTTGGAGTTTGTTCCTCTCGTCGTTCTCTTTCAGAAATAAATAAATAAAAATTTCATTGTGTCTTTTATGACACAATGACGTCATTATGTTTTTCATAATGACACAATGACGTCATTGTGTCTTTCATAATGGCACAATGACGTCATTGTGTCTTTCATAAATGACACAATAAAAAAACGTTAATTTTTTTATTTTTTTTTTTGTTTATTTTTTTACTTAGTGAGGACGGCTAGGGGAACAAAAACTCAGAATTATTTTTTTGAAATTCGATTTAGATTGTGAGATATAATTTTTTTTGTGATTTTTTTTACTCATCGTGTATTCTCACACTTTGTAGTAAAAATACATTTTGTATTTGAACCTCTTTATATATATATATATATATATATATATATATATATATATATATATATATATATATATATATATATATTAATATTAATTATGGTTAGAAACATGTGGGATATCGAATCATTCCAGCTAAAACGTCATGCAATTTATATGTTTTAGAGCTAATACTTTCACGACCTTACCAACTCTGAAAGCACATAAGCACATTATTCACATTTGTTAATCATTAAATATTTTTTTATCAAAATTAAAGACATACTAAAATTCTTTTTTAGATTAAATTTAACATAGAGGCGAACTTAATATGAGAATTCAAATGTCTAAATATCTAAGTGACCTAGTTCTAAAAATAAAAATACAGATTACAAATATCTCGATATAAAAGGCTATTAGTCAATTAATTAGCATTATAAATTTGGATAAGGAGACAAAAGTCCACCAAAACTATTGTGGATTTGTGGTTTTCAAGGTTTTCTAAAAACTAATATGATTTTCTAGGTTTTCTAGAATGATTTTCTTGAACTCGTGAAACCATGCCAAACTTTTTATTAAATTAAACTGTAAATTGCATTAAATAATAACCATTGTTGGTGAATCTAATTATATTTTTCTTGAAGTGATGATTGTATTTTTATTTTCAGGGCTAGTTTAATTATTACTAATGGTTGAAATTGGCAAAACTATTAACTTGACAAAAGTTCTATCCTTATTAATAGGTTAGATGTTGTTTAATAGTTAACTTTTTTTTAATGGCAGAGAATTTTCTTTTATTAATTCTCTAACAACTCTAACATGACACTAGAATCTAGAATTTACAATATTCAAAACAAACAAAATACATCTCAAATACCATTAAAAACACACACACTACTCCAATTCTTTAAAAATACTTAACTGTATTAACATTTTTTTTTTGTATTGTTTCTTATGATTTAGTAAGAGTTATGATTTTTGGTTTTGATTTAAATAACAAATACATACTAATCAGACTATTAAACTTTTTAAAATCAAAATTTAGGTTTCGATTATTTTTTTATGGAAATTTTGGTGTCATTTGTGAATATAACTTTTATATATTTATCTAGTTTTTCAGCATGTTCAAAATTGTTTACTTTTAAAACCGGTTTATCAATTTTGTTACCATTACTTGAATTTAATTTACTGAATCAATGTGTTAACAAATTATAACTTTTAGGAACTTAACCACTTCGAAACTCATATTAAAAAACCCATATTAGTGTAGATCATGTACTTAAACAAAAAATGTAGTCATAAAGCCATTGTTACCCTGATTAAGTGGTCTAGTGATATAATATTTGTCTTTATTTTTATATGGTGTGGGTTCAAATCGTTACAAGCGTAAGATTAGATGGAATTACATTTTTAGATTTAACTACATGAAAGGTCCCTGTGGTTAGACTTATTTTCACTTTCGGTCCCCAAGTTTGAAAAACTACAAGGTCGGTCCAAACGTTTGATAAAACGTAACACAAATGGTCTCCGTCATGGATGGCCGTTATCTTTTTTCGTTAAATTTTCTAAAATAACCAAAATACCCTTCTTTTAACAAACTAATTGAATATATTTAGGTGGGACCCACCACTACCAATTAAATTACAAATTCAAAACCCATGACAGTCATCACCTTCCATTCACTGATCACCCACCACCACTACCATCGTCGAACCACCCGATCCGCACCTAACTGCTAGAGTTCTTCATCTCCAACTCGCCACCCATGCCTCCAGCTATAAACTCTTCTTCATCACCAACTTGCCATTGTCGCTGGTTCTTCCAAGAACTCCGGGAATCTCCGACACCTAGATCGTAATCATCGATCAACCCCAAATTCATCCTGATTACAGATCTGCAAATTAACCCCTATTATGTAGTGTGGCATTCATGGTAGTGGAGTCGGTGGTGGATGTTGAATCGACTATGGAAGTTGAGATCGATGGTTCAGATATGCAAATCAACGATGTTGTTGGTAATATGGAGAAGACTTTGTTCCTGGTTCGTTTGTCTAGTTTCATTTGCAACTTTCATTTACAACAAACTTAAATAAAGAAGAAGGGGGTTGTGGTGGCTGGCGAGGGCGGGCCGGCTGAAGGTGATGGCTGATCCATAAAAATTGTTGTTAAAATATAAAAGCAATTGTTGAATCCAATTAAAACCTACATTTCGACTTTAATAAAAACTCATATTTATAACTTGTTGATAACACAAAACATAAAAATAGTTATTATTGGTATATAGTCGCTTCAACTGATCCATAAATACAAAACTATATACCAAACCTAAGTATAATTTAAATTCTTAACAAAATAATTAATATAACTACTAAAGCATACCAACTAACAAGCAATTTTATACTTGTTATGTCTACAGTTTGCAAAAAAAAAAAGTTACTGTGTTATTTTAATTCATAAATACTTTTAATAATTTGTTTTTAGAGTTAATTTCTGTTTTGCTCCTTGTGGTTTGATCATTTTAACAGTTTTACCCTAATAGTTTATAAATAGCCAAAACCCTTCCTGAAGTCACTATTTTTTCTCCAAAATGCTCCCCGCCCCTAACTCCATTTAATTCTCACGTTAAATAGGACCTACGTGCCCCTCACATGAGGGGCAATTATGTTTTTTGTTGTGGGTTCTTTTAACATGAAAATTAAACGGAGTTAGGAGCAGGGAGCAATTTAAAGAAAAAGTAGTGATTTCAGAGAGGATTTTGGCCATTGCTAAACTATTGGGGTAAAACTGTTAAAATGGTCAAACCACAAGAAGCAAAATAGAAATTAACTCTTATTTTTATTGATAGATATTTAGATTAAAGTAAATTACTATTTTCGTCCCTGGGGTTTGACGAAAATCACGGTTTCAATCCAATAGTTCATTTAATACACTGACTGTCCAATAGTTTCAAGTTTTGTTTCAGTTTCACCCAAATCATTAACTCTGTTAGTGTAATTTTGTTAAGTTAATGTGAATTGACTATATTACCCTTAGTAAATAAAAATAAAAAATAAAACCCTTATCATCATCTACCATTATCATTTAACCCTAACCCAAATCTCTCTGTTGCTATTCCTCCATAACCTCCTCCACCACCACCACCACCACCACCACCATCCCTCACCGCCACCCACCACCACCATCATGCTTCCATCAACATCTTCTCATCGTAGTTCATCTTCATCTCCCTTTCTCCTTTTGATTTCAATAGATCTATAAAGATCTACAAGTTGTAAGAGGTGGTGGGTGATTGTGGTGGTGGTGAGGGACGATGGTTCTGCCCTGTCTGTCTTCGATTTCAACTTATAGATCTACAGGCGGTGAGCGACGGTGGTTCTATTGTGCGATGGTGGCAGAGGTGAGCGATGGGGGTTTTGGTTCACCATGGTGCGGTGGTGGCGGTGGTTGTGCCGGTAGATTGGGGTTTGGGGGGAGTCTTGGGTGAAGAGATATAGATAGAGGAAAAGAAAGAGAGAGAAAGAGAGAGAGAGAGAGAGAGAGAGAGAGAGCGAGAGAAAGAGGGGGTGGAGGCCGAAGTGGTGGCATGAGGTGGTTGTCAGAGTGGTTTGGAGGTGGAGGTGGCGATGGTGGTCGGAGGTGGAGGTAGTGATGGTGGTCTGAGGTGGCCTACGGGTAAAGGTGACGAGCGGTGGTTTTGATTTTTAGATGAGAGAGAGAAAGAGAGAGATGGGTTGGGGTTGGGGTTGGGGTTGGGGGTGGGGGTCTTGAACCCTAATGGTAGTGGGTGGTGGTGGTGGGTGGTGGTGGTGATGGTGGGTGGTGGTGGGGGTGGTGGGTGGTGGGGGAGTGGTGGGTGGTGGGTGGTGGTGGGTGGTGGGTGGTGGTAGTGGTGGGTGGTGGTGGGGGTGGTGGGTGGTGGTGGTGGTGGTGGTGGTGGTGGGTGGTGGTGGTGGTGGTGGTGGTGGTGGGTTTGTGGTGGTGGTGGGTTGTGGTGGGGGTGGTGGGGGTGGTGGTGGGTGGTGGGGTGGTGGTGGTGGGTGGGGGTGGTGGTGGGGGTGGTGGGGGTGGTGGGGGTGGTGGTGTGTGGGGGGGTGGTGGTGGGTGGTGGTGGTGGGTGGTGGGGGTGGTGGGGGTGGTGGGTGGTGGGTGGTGGTGGTGGTGGTGGTGTGGGGGGTAGTGGTGGTGGTGGGTGGTAGGTGGTGGGTGGTGATGGTGGTGGTGGGTGGTGGGGTGGTGGTGGGTGGTGGTGGTGTGTAGTGGTGGTGTGGGTGGTGGTGATGGGTGGTGGTGGACTTGTTGGGAATGATAATGGTGGTGGTGGTGGTGGATGGGATATGGTGTAGATATTACATGATGATGGCAAGATGATGATGATAGTTATTTGATAAAGATTTTTTTTATTATTTTATACATAAAGGTAATATTGTAAATTCACATTAAGTTAACGGAAATATTTTAACGGTGTTGGTGACTTCAGTGAAATTGAAACAAAATTTGAAACTATTGAATCGTCAATGTAATAAATGAACTATTGGATTGAAATAGTGATTTTCGTCAAACCTCAGATACGAAAATAATAATTTACTCTTTAAATTATTTTCTACTAGCATTATAATTTGTATGGTATGTTAAACAAACATAATAAATCAATAATAAATCTAAGAAATCATCTTTGGAAAAGCATTTTCTTTCCGACTTAAAGAAGAAACAATTAGCGCATGTGCCCCCACACACTCTTGTTTAGCTTTCTACCTATGAAAGTTTTTTCTTTAAATAATATATACTTTTCTACAGCCAAGTTCCACAAAAGGGTACATAGAATTTGATATTTTGTTTTTTATCTAATTTCAACCTGCCAAATTCGACCGTGTCTGAAGACTATAGGGGCAGTTTGGTCACTTCACTTTGAAGGTAAGTTTCTCAAATTTTATTTTAATACAAATACAAATCATATGAATACTTTTAAGAAAACTAGTTTTAGTTACCCGTGTATTACACGTAAGTGTAAAAAATTAATTATTAAATAACATAAAAATAAAAATAAATTAAGTGTTTTAAATATTAAATAAGACATAACAACTTTTGATTATAAGATCATAAATGAGCAAAAACATCCTTGTAAACTACATTTGTAGTAACATTAGTAGGTTTACACTCATTATCTAAAGCTAAAAGCTTCAATCCATCTTTATTCTTAACTTGTGACAAGATGTCACAAAGCTGATCATACGTAAAAATATGTTATTTCAAGTATAAACTGACACTTGACAGAGATTAACCTTAACTTTTGTTTATTGTCATAGCGAAATATACAGTCAAGGAAAACTGTCTTCTTTTAGACTTAAAAGGAATACTTTTGACGGGTCAAATCGTGAGCTAGATATTAAGTGGATGTGAGGATAATAGTATGAAGAAATTAAGATTTGAATAATATACACTGAAAAGTTATGTGCATTAATTAAATCAATTTCGAATTATTTTGACCCTGTAATTAAATATAGAGATAGAGTATTGAATTGGGTTGGATCGGCTATAAATGTTTATAATATCTCTGATTAGTTGTTGATTATTATTTATTTAATACTAACTTTAGTAAACCCGTGTATTATACAGGTTGAAAAAATAAAATATTAAATATAATAAATTTTATAAAATATAAAATGATAATCTAAAATAAGATATGATTAAAATTACATATGAGTAATAACTATAAGTAATAAAATAACGATATCAGTTTTTTAACTTTTGTTTTTAAATTTTCTTTCCAAAAAAAGTTAAAAAATTTTTTTCAAAATAAACCGTATTAAAAATGTTATTTTTTAAAATTTTTTATTATAACTCCTAATTTTAATTATTTTTAGTTTATAAAAAATTTTACTTTTTAAAAATATGAATTTTAAAATATTTTATATTTTAAAAAAAGTTAGATGTTTTAGAAAAAAATTTAATTGTATAAAAAATTGTTTTCTAGAAATAACATTAATAAAAAGACATCTTTCTTAATTTATTAAAAAATTTAATCTAAAAAATAATTATAATTATTTAATACTTTTTAATTTAAGTAATTATTTAATATGAGAGAGAGACAGAAAAAATAAATTTAGAGGGCCTAAAAATATACCAGGTGTCCCTCTAAGTTACTCTTTTAGTATTATACTAGATTTAGTAAACCCGTGTATTAAACGGGTTAAATAAATAAAATATTCATATAATAAAAATTAATAATTATAAAATGATATTTAGAGATATGATATGACTAATATGAGAAATGACTACAAATAATAAAACAGTGATATCAACTTTTTAAAATTTTGTTTTAAAATTTTTTTTCCAAAAAAATAAACATTTTGTTCTAAACCAAACCGTATAAAAATATCGTTTTTAAAAATTTTCTTATTATAACTCCTAAATTTGATTATTTTTGTTTTTTTAAAAATTTACTTTTTAAAAGTACCAATTTTAAAATATTTCATATTTTTAAAAAAACTTTATGCTTTAGAAAAAATTATTATTTTATAAAAATTTATTTATTTAGAAATAACTTTAATAAATAGATTTCTTTCTTAATTTATTAAATCTAAAAAAGTATTAAATAATATTATTAATAATTAAGGTAATTATTTAATATGAGAGAGAGACGGAAAAATTTTGGTGAGGATAATTGTGGTGCTGCCACGTGTCATCTCAAGTTAGTCTTATGTAAGTATATAAAGATAAAGATATAGATATATGATATGATTTCTGTATAATTTTATTCGGATAATCAAAAAATATTAAAGAAATAGTGTTAAATAGCTGTTTATTTATTTTAAATTTATTATATAATTATCTTTATAGACATAAATACTTTCATTAAACAAGTACGTGCACTAAATTTAACTGTATTAAAGACTCCTTCTAAGCTAACCCCAATTTAAGAAACAACTAAAAAAAATATATATAAGTCAAACTAATATAATACTTATCCTTATTCCAAGGTCGTATATTTAAAGAAAAAAAAATAGAAAAAGAAGAAGGTGACATTAAATTGTGACAACATTCAACTTTAGCATCCTCCAATTTCCACATTCATCTCACACACATGTTAGTAAAACTGAGTTAAATTTTGTAAAATAGCAGTTTATTAACTTAGCACATTTCATTGTATTGGATAATTAGTTAACTTTTTGATCTTGTAATTGGGTTTGTTAATCTTGAACTTACATTTACAAGTTTTTTGCAAGTTACATATATGTAATAGGGTGAAAGTTTACTTAAATACATTTTAAACAATTAACCAGATAAATAATTTATAAATTAATGTGATTGTCTAAAGATTGTTTTCATGGTTTTCCCATAAGTTTGCAGTTTTACTTAAGCCCTCCACTATATATGTATATATATTATGATGAGAATTCGTGAACAATCAAAGTGATTTGTTTATATTTTCTTTGAAATTCTATGATTGTGAGTACAGTTATATAATTTTCTTTTATAATTAATCTTTTAAAGAATGTAGTAGAAACAAATAATTTATTTTTTTCTATAGTTCACACAATAATTTGTATTATGGTTGGATATATGAGTACGTGTGCGCTGATTCATTAAAAAAATTAAAAAAAAATTTGTATCATCATCTTTTGGTTTTCGGGTGTTTACGCAACTTTTTATCGATTGGGTTCGCCAATACTAACCAAAATTGTAACAATAATATACAATTTATGATTTATGATCAATAATATACTATGATGATTTGACAAACACTTCATGGTTCAACAAAATTCTTAAAATTCTTCCCATGTCATTGTTCTAAAATATACATTTTAATCATCTGAAGTTATATTTTTATTCGAATACAAATATTATCATAGATTAAAAATTACAAACGCCACTTGATCGATACCGCTTTGCAATACTACATATATGTGTGTGTATATAATAACAAAAAATAGTTAGTGGAATCTTAAAAAGGAACTAGGCAACCAAAGGTAACATTCCAACATGATAGAATTAGCTTTTAGAACAATCATATACCATACCATGCTTCTATACTTGACACATAAGGCATTAATGTTCTAGCGGTTGTTGCCATTGAATTCAATTCTTTTCATGACAAAACAAAATAAAAACAAAAAAAAACAAAAAAAAAACAAAAAAAACATTCTTTTTAATCTAATACATGGTTAAAAAGGTATGATTAAATAACACACCCAATACAACTATTAATAAGAAAGCATTGAGTTGATTTAATTAATCTTTACATCTTTTGATATTAAAAGAAGAAATTTACCATATAAGTATTCTATTTTAGTATTACTAAAAACAGAGAGAACCGTCTACATCATATACATCTATTAAAAAAGTAATAAATTTAGTTGCAAAACAAAATGGTATTTTTTTAGTGATATTGAGATAATGTTGTTTGTCGTTTGTAATCGAGAAATAATTGGGGCCAATCGTTTAAAAATTGTATAGATAAATACGTTGTATTTAATTTGATAGATAAATAAATATATATTTTTTATAAAAAAACTAAAGTAGATACCTTTATAACATAAAACAAGTATAAAAGTCAATAATTAAAAAAAAACTTGAAGATTAATCACCTATACAAGTTGTGAATTAGGCAGTTTTAAGTTTGATAATATGAATATAAAATCGATATCATATGATATACGATTATACGTGCACCGTCATCATCTCCTTCGTTGCTTTTATTTTTTTTACAGTAACTTTTAAATCGATATCATATGAGCATAATGCTTCTTTTTCAAAGCAACTTTAAAAAAATACATTTGCTAACAAAAAGATTGCATTTTGCTAACAAAAATGTTACATTATCCAATAAAAAATTGTTTTATTATAAGAGCTCTATTAGTTTTAATGTGGTGGATGAATATCAGATCTCTGTGAGCATTCATAGTGGAATTCTTAAAAATATATAAATGTGTTTCTTATATTATATATAATGGTTTTGAGTGGTTGTGAGTAAAGCAGAGGGAGAATGTTAGTGTTTATCGGTTTATTTGGGGAATAACTATTCAATCCTTATAATTTTTTTAATATTTTTTAAAGTGGTTGTGAGTAAAAAAGAAAAAAAAATAATGATAAGGGTATAAAAATATTATTTAATTAAAAAATTAAGAAAAAAAATAATGACTTTTAGTATAATTATATGAATAAAATCATAAATATGAATTCACCGTAAATGTTATAATAGAATTACTAACCTCATGTTTGTGTCTAAGAAGTAGATAGGTTCATTGCTAATAATGGCTAAGCATTAACATCCCATTTTGTATACCACATCTTATCTTTAAATTTTAAGAAAAATATAAGATTTTGGATTAAAATGAACTACATCTCATTCTTTAAACTCAAACCCTATCCATATAAATATATGGTATTCTACAGTGAATTGGTAAATATACCAATCAACTATTCAACCCTTATAATAACCACCATCACTTTCACCCACCTTCTTCTTCCTCCCTCCCCCTGACTCCTACCGTTGCCACCATTACCAGGTAACAACACTAACATTTGCTCATATTTGCACTTCCCTTTTGCCATCCTCTCTTGATCGTCGTTCTTTTGATCATCGTTCTTTTACATATATACATACATACATATATATATATATATATATATATATATATATATATATATATATATATATATATATATATATATATATATATACGCACACGCTAAATTACATCACTGAACAATAATACTTTCATCATCACCACCACTGCCGCCGACCATCACCACCGGCCAACACCACCCTCACACCACCTTCATCCATCTCCATCTTCGGTTCCCTCATCATCATCACCATCGGCCACACCACCGCCGTCGTGTTTCCCCTGTTAACTTCCCCCTTTGCTTTACCCTGATAACTTCCAAATCAAATGAATCAAAGCTCTAACTGCATCCAAGTTCACCCCCACCATCATTCACTCATCAATTTCCTGGTGGTGATGGTGGCTGATGGTAGCGACTAGATTATGAATGATGGTTTACCCTTTTAACAATTTTAGGGATTTTTGTGGTGTTTTGTTGTGATTAATAGATGGATAAGCCGATAGTGATGATTGGAGGTGATGGTGGCCGATGGGGCGGTAGCATGATGGTGAAATTTTGTCAAGGGCGGTGGTGTGGTGGCGGTGGAAATATGGTTTAAGGTTGGGGAAGAACATGAGATCATGATGTGTATGTAGTTTGAGCTGATTACATATATGGTTCTTGAGTTTAAATATAGTTAGTTACTGGCCCCTTTGGTTAATTAAGGTTGGTATTAATACCCAAACTTGTTTCTAGGGTTTTGTTTAGGATAAACTTGAGGAGTTTGGGATGAAGTTAAGGGGTTTTCTTTAGGATGAAATTGAGGGGTTTTCTTTATGCATGTAGTACTATGATTGTAACTTATGAGTTAAATTGTTAGTTGGGCTTTAGCACATTATCCATTTAGTATTATAGAAGATGTATTCTCATGTTATTTGATCTTCCCATTGCAATAGGTAGTGAGATATGTTATCCACCAAATGCTTAAAATTATGTTGTTTTGCTTCCATCAAACGCTTAAAGTTATGTTGTTTTGCTGCTGTTTTTTATGTTATTTTACTGTTGTTTTCGTGCTGTATTGCTGTATTTTTTAATGCTATGTTGCTGTTGTGTTTTGCTGCTGCATCATGCTGTTTTGTTGCTGTCTTTATGCTGTTTTGCTGCAGTTTTCAATGCTATTTTGCTGCTGTTTTTATACTGTTTTGCTGCAGTTTTAAATGCTATTTTGCTGCTGTTATGCTACTTTAGTATGCTACTTTTTCATGATCATTTCAAGCTCCCATCAGTAGTTGCATTTCATCTAGTGTGTTCAATGGAATACAATTGGAATGTTAAAGCAATAAGCTTTTTTATGGTGTTTGGGAGTGATCTAGCAATCCAAAAGCAACTAGACGGACCCGTTTTGACCCAATAGATGCAGATCAAAATTGGTTACTACATGAACCTTTGGTATGATAGTTAATCAATAGCTTCTCTACTATTATGAATTGTTTTTAATATAAGCAATATTATTAATAAGAAATGATTTGTCCTAGATTGAAAGTTCAATCAAATTGCATTTCAGAACTACAATTATAAGACTACAATTTCAAGTTCTTTCTACCAAATGTCATATTGATAATATATGTTATATTTACAGAAGGTTAAGGCTTTCACTTCATATATCAAATGGCTCGTACCTTCTTTTGAAAAATGATGACATATGTGTCCTCTGATGATGATGATAGTGATGTTGCTCTCAATGAAGATGATGATGTTCCTCAACGTCGTAAGTTTATTCAACGTGATCGTATTGAGGGGCACAACCGTCTATTTCATGATTACTTTGCAGAAAAACCAATGTATCCCTCAGACCTATTTCGAAGGAGATTTCGGATGAGTCGTCCGCTATTTCTCCGTATCGTAAATGAGGTCGAGTCTAACGAGCCATACTTTATCCAAAAAAGAGATAATGCAGGTAGACTCGGTTTATCTTCTTTGCAAAAGATAACAGCATCACTTAGAATGATGGCGTACGGGGTTACCTGAGATTTTATGGATGAATATATACGTATAGGTGAAAGCACAGCAATGGCAAGCCTGAAAAAATTCACCAAAACAATAGTAAGTATTTTTTTCAGATGAATATCTGCGATCTCCAACTGCCAATGATATTACACGATTGCTTGCTGTTGCGGAACGAGGATTTCCTGGAATGCTTGGAAGCATTGACTGTATGCATTGGAAGTGGAAAAATTGTCCCTTGGCTTGGAAAGGTATGTACTCTGGGCATATTCGTGAACCTACTATTATTTTGGAGGCGGTTGCATCATATGATCTTTGGATATGGCATGCATTTTTTGGCATGCCCGGTTCACATAATGACATTAATGTGCTAGAGAGGTCTTTGATTTTCATGGAACTTGCATAATGGCGTGCTCCTCCAGTTAATTTCACAGTGAATGGTCATGACTATACTATGGGATATTACCTTGCTGATGGTATTTATCCTAAGTGGCAAACTTTTGTGAAGACGATCCCATCACCAAAAGGAAATAAGAATAAGAATTTTGCCAAAGCACAAGAATCGAAAAGAAAAGATGTTGAGCGAGCATTTGGTGTCCTCCAACAACGATTTGCAATCATTAGCGGACCTTCTCGAATGTTTCAGGTGAAGGAACTAACAAATATAATGAAAGCATGTGTTATTCTGCATAATATGATCATTGAAGATGAACGTGATGACAATGACAATCTTAACTTTGAGTATGATCAACTTAATGATGATCTCATTGAATTGTCACGCGATCATACAACTCAATTTATGGACTTCATCCAACGTCATAAACAAATTAGAGATAGTTTAGCACATCATCAACTTCAAGAAGATCTAATTGAACATCAATGACTACTCTTTTCCCAACAATAAATAAGACCGCATTATATGGAGCTAACGTTTGTTTGTAATGTCTTACGTTGAAATTTCATTGTCTATTAAAACTTAGTTTTGTCTAGCTATTATATGAAACTTATGTAGTGTTATTTTTTTATTTTAAACTTTTAACTTGAAACCCAAAAATAATAACTATATAATAAAACTTCTATAAAAATTAAATAAAAATCTTTTTTAGAAGAAATAAGATAATAAGACAAAATAGTTGTTAGTTGATATTGTAAAGGAAAGAAAGAGAAAGAAATAATAAAAAAAAATATAAAGATAAAGATAAAGAATGAGATGTAAGAATATTTTAGAAATTGATATATAAATTTAAGGGTTTGTGTTTTTTGATTAAATTATAAGAAAGAAGATAAAGACTCCGCTGTGAATTCTTTTACTAGATAATGTTCTTCAGGTCATCATAATCAAGTTCTTTTTATGTCATATCATCAACCATTCCAAAGACACTTGGGTTTATCACTAGTTTGATAATCAATATATTCATAATTAGATAAAGATAACAAATATGAAATATGTCGTTCGTAAATGTAACATCATGCATAATTTCCAACACTAATCCAACGTTCTTTACCAATGAGTCTCAGATAAATTGGTTTAAGAGGAGGCACCCTATGATTTTTTTAAAGTAGAGGTCATGGGTTCGAGTCTCACTTGGTGCTATATGCTTCAAGTGCGTCAGGGGTTTTACCACTGTGTGCCTTTGGGTGATGGGTTTTCCCTCGAATGGTGGGCGTGCCGGGTCACCAGCACTGTCTGTGTTTGCGTGCATGGGTGACCTTTCGCCATTGGGTTTACCTGGGTGACCGGGCTTAAAAGTATTCGTTGGCCTTCAAGCATATTGCCATAAGTGAGACTCGAACCAATGACCTTCAATTTAAAAAGTCATAGGATGCTTCCAGTTGATATAAAACTCATTAAAACTACTAATTAAAGGATATAATCAAGTGAGCCTCCCAAATGATTTTTTTTATAACTAGATTTTTCTCTCAACGAGTTCAAAGATCATATAATCAAGTTAATACAACCGCCTACACATTAAGACTACTAATAAAAGGATACGTATCATATAAAAATCTTAGAGCAGCTTTGAAATTATCATCAATACTAAGTGAACAACATTACTAGTACCAACTATTTCAACAATTTACCTCAAGTTGAAGTAATTTACAACATTAATCTCAATATTTGACAACATTTGTAATGATGGTATCATCCTTTTTGAACAATAAACCATTAAAATTAATTAGATAACTATTCTTATTCTTTCGTCATCCATCTCGTAATAATGCAACATAGGAAGTTATATATCGACGATCCATATAACTATTTTGCTCATTCCAATTGAAAAGGAGATAATTAAAGTCGTTAATAATAATAAACGTGTTGCAAAACTATAAACAATAGTAAAAATTGTATCATACAGTCTTTCTTTATTTTGTTATAATGCTAGCTAGTTATATAAAAAGAATATAGAAGGATAAGGTACACCTCAGCTCACTTAAAGAATAATTGCAAATTCTTCCACTTCATCTTCACTCAAATCATAAACTTCAATTTACAATTATGTTTTTCCTTTTCCCTTTATACTTTCTTCCAAAGCATTTTGTATGAGAAAATTGAAATTGATGAAAAGTGAAAACCTTTAATCATGATTAACATTACGTTTTGTTTTATCAAGGTGTTAGCTTATATTTTAAGAGTAAATTACTTTTTTCATGCATGCGGTTTGTTAAAAGTAACTGTTTTCATTCGAAAGATTTAAAAATAATCATTTTAGTCACACAATTTTCATCATGTAACAATTTTCATGCACTCTGTTAAACTCATCTATGAATTTCGTTAAAAGCCATCATGTGCCTCTCACGTGAGAGATATTTTTGTCAATTTAAATTAAAAAAAAAACATTTTCTATGTGAATGATTGTTATTGTCATTTTAACTCACAAAACCAAATACAGTCAAATAACTTTATTCTAACTGCATTTGGTTAAAAAAATGCATTTGTTTACTTGTTTTTTTAATGCGATTGTATTTGGTTTTATGGGTTAAAATGACAACAACAAACATCTCACATAAAAAATATTTTTTCTTCAAGTTAAATTGGTTAAAATGCCTCTCATGTGAGGGTCATATGAAAGGTTTTAATAGAATCCATAGATGGGTTAACATAGTGTATAAAAATTGTTATTTAATGAAAATTATGCGACTAAAATGATTATTTTTTATCTTTTAGATGAAAATAGTTACTTTTAACAAATCACAAAGATGAAAGTAGTAATCTACTCTTCTTTTAATTTTCTCACAACAAAATTACATTATGATAGTTGTTGATTCTTGGTTTTTGATTTTTAGATTTTAATACTTATTGTTTAAGACGAGTTCTCTTTTTCCTTAAATCGATTTCGCGCCTTGTCTAACGTGAGTTGGTTCTTGGCGAGATGTCTCGAAAGATACAATGAAACGACGTATGTAGATGCATTAATCGACTCTTGCACAAGCTACGGGGTGGTAACCCGGATGAGTTAGTGAGATATCAAGGACTTTTTATTTACAAAAATTTGTTTCCATAGCAACACAGATTATGTAATTTTGGTAAATAGGAATAAAGGTTTTAGAGAGGATTTGTGTGTGCTTTGATGGTAAAAAACTGAATGAGTGATGGAGAAAATCAAAATGAAAGGGGTGTATTTATAGGCATGAGACACAACTGCACGAACTATCATATCTATTCATTTTTAAAAAGTTTCACATGTGAAACAACGTGACTTTAGTGAGCCATGGTACCTTTCAGTGAACCAACATACTTTTTCATATATTTCACATGTGAACTACGAACCAACATGAATTTTTTAGCCTTTTGAAGAACAACCGTATAAATACATTGCACCGATTCATAAATGGTTACCCATATGCAATTCATCACATTGCCTTGTGTCTCTTTTGTTCTGAACCATCACACATATTTGTTACATGACCCGCGATGGTTAGTTGCATGAATCCAATTCACCGCCGTGAATATGATCGCTGACAAGTGTTATTCTAGTAGGAATATCGTTCGTAATAACATATAACGACACTTTATAATAAAGTTACAATATGAATGGAAAATTGAAATACAATGTTGGTTACGGCTAGAACAAAAATGAAACAACAAGAATGATGAAGACAAAGTTGGCTGAGGATTCATTTCAATAGAAGTCTCTTGAACTAAATTTTGTGTCCTTAAGAAGACGTATCTCTTTTCCGCTTC
Organism: Flaveria sonorensis; assembly: GCA_025506505.1. Taxonomy (NCBI): domain Eukaryota; kingdom Viridiplantae; phylum Streptophyta; class Magnoliopsida; order Asterales; family Asteraceae; genus Flaveria; species Flaveria sonorensis. Next base: position 2,918,937 of record CM046434.1, read on the forward strand.
ACGCAAGAGCATGTTCCTTAGCAAACTTCGGCGCTAGTACCTCTTGAATTAGTCGAGCAGCTTCTTTCCGACAAAGATTACCAATCCTTACGCTCCTTAATTTCTACTATTTATACTATTAGAAAGCGAGAGCTTTTACCTTCAAGGAAATTTTAGTCCCATTTGGTACGACTTTAAGTGAGATAGAAATGGAATTAACATGCCGTCGTAGACGAGCCTTACGAGTCGCCAACGAGGTTTGTCACCTACCCCCTCATAGGGTACAACAACTAATGCATCGTATACTGCTAGTAAATACAGTAGGCCAGAAACACAAATGAATTAAGTAGGAGGAAAGAACTCTTGATTACTGGAAATTGATGTATGTATCTTGCTTAGGTACTCATGACATGTAAATATTAAAAGGTCATGAGTTCAAGTATCACTTTTAGCAAAATGTTCTTTCCTCCTACTATGAACATGTCATGAGCTGAACCCGGTTTCAAACCGGTTTTTTTGAGCCAGTTTGGAACCGGGTTCGTAAACCGGGTTGGGTAAAAACCGGTTCAGAAATCTTTGACCTGAATCCGGTTCCAAACCGGTTTTTTTGGACCGGTTCGTAAACCGGGTTGGGTAAAAACCGGTCTCAAACCGCCGGTTTTTTCCAGGTTGGAACCGGTTTGGCCTACCACCGGTTCCAAACCGGTTCGGTTCCGGTTCGGGTTACCGGTTCGGATCGGAGAACCGGTTCCTTTGTGCACCTCTAATCTATTGTACTTCTTAAACACAAAAAACTTATGATTTCATTCACGCAAGTGGAAATTTTTCGATATATCATCCATGTTAAAGTTTCTTCATTCAAACACTTTTAATTATAATTTATTACATAATATTATATACGCACACTCATACATACACAAATTTAATATAGTTATCCCTACACCTATTAAATAAAAGAAGAATATTAAATTCTTGGCCTTAACAGATTGGTTAAGAACGAACTTTTTTTAGGTCCAAGCAGCACATATTGTAATTGCATGTTTCAGTCGTGTTATTCATTTGCTTTATCAATTACATGGATACACGTATGACAAAACCTCGATTAATTGACAAATTTAGGCATGTATAAAATTCAATATATTGCTGCAATATATGTCATTTAATATATTGCTACAATATATGTTGTTTAATTATTATATTGCTATAATGCAGGTCATTAATTGCTTTTGATTAAAGATATGGTTTTTTCATGGGTAACTTTATAAAATGGTAATCAACTTTCAATAGTGTTACAATTAGGTAACTTAAGTTTTAAAAGTTTTTCAGTTAGGGCACTCAGTTTTTATATTTTATATAAATTAAAAGTTTTAACATACTTTTTAGCATGTTATACTTTTTGTTTCAATTAGAAAATATTTTTTTCTATCTTTTGATTCAGATATGGAACGTTAACGTAAATTTTAGGAAATTTTTTTTATTTTTTTCATAATTATCATGTTTTTTTGATTTTTTAATATAATTGTATATATTGAAAATTCTGACCCTCATGTGTTCTCCACCGTTACTTTGTTGACATAAAAAAATTTTAATGATGACTCGATTTGATCATTTAGTGGTCCAATTTAAGAAAAATATGCATGAGTGACTAAATTAGAACACTTTTGAAATTTGGTTATTATTCTGTGACATTTTTCCTTTTCTGATTTGTGAAAGTTAATGATAGTTTAATAAGATGTTGATTATATGTTTATGTTTGATGTTTCGATGGAACAAGGGTTATACATAGTTAATTTCAGAAACAAAACTTAAGAATCATAATAAGCAGTATTACATAATACAATCACATATAATAAAAGAGAAAGATGCATTTGAAAACTCATCATGTGTATTATGTACAGTATGTAAAGAAAACGATATAAGCGTTTACGCGATTCAGTTGTAATATACGTTTTATTGAAATTGATTATGACTTCTAACATCTAACATACTCTATTTATATGTTAATTTTCACTTATATAATATTAATCATCATATAATATCTATTTTGACACCCATTAACTTCTACTCTAAATGACTATTCCTATTATCAATGTCAAAGCATATATTCTAAAAAAATGAATCTATTATCCAACAGTAAACTCTTTGTTATCACCGTCATGAAAGGGTATAGACTATAGACGTTATATAGTTTACAATATAAGTAATATAAGTTACATGGCACCAAAGCTTGAGATACTTAATACCCTCTAAGTTTCATTATAAATTATTTCACGTGAGGTTGTAAGATCTAAATCAATGAATTAACACAAATTAACTGTGTAAAAATTAATTCTCGATGTATATTATGTAGACATAAAATTATTAAAGAAAATAATATATGATTTGTTGTATTTGTATGAGAATTACGGTTATAGTTAAAGGGTCATATACTAAATATATACATACAGAAACTATTCTTTACATAATTAATACCAATTACATTTATGATCTAATATTCCCCGTAAGTCAAGGGCGGGGAGCAACCTGTATCTTGGACCGTACGAAGATAAATCTTTGAGTCGACAACGGCTTTGTGAAGATATCTGCAATCTGATCATGAGTTGATATAAACTGGACATTGCGTTTTTCTTGAGCCACTTTTACATGAACAAAGTGAAAGTGTATTTGGATATGTTTTGTTTGAGCAAGGTAAGTGCACCTAGGTTATTACACCAGAGAGAGGGAGCAGATTTTATGTTTAACCCGAATTCGTGAAAAAGAATCTCTAGCCAGTTTAACTTGCAGATTTTATGTTTAACTCGAATTCGTGAAGAAAAATCTCTAGCCAGTTTAACTTTGTTACTGTGTCTACTAGAGCTTTCTCTTCAGACTCCATAGACGACCTTGAAACAACTTTCTGTTTGCATGCGATTCAAAAATGTGAGGTTAGATCACAAGTAGTTAGCAAATCCCTCCATGGATTGACAGTCATCCATGCATCCGACCCAATCAGTATCAGAAAAAGCTTGAACAAATAATTTCCCAGTCACCAAAAGCTTAAAGATGGGTACCAAAGTTGTGATGAATTAGCAAATCATTTGACAGCAAATCAATGATTACCAAAAGGCGCATGCATGTATTGGTAGATTTTATTAGGTATAAAGACGATTAGATTAACATAATAATTATGCAAATGTTCATATTTTTTATGTAATCATGCTACTCACTGACTACAAATTTTTTAAATGAAACTTTTATATATATTTTTATTTTGCTAAAAAAATCATACCAAAAATCTTGTTTTTTCGTATTTAATTTAAGTATAGTATTCCTATATTTAAAATATATATAAAAAACGCTAATATATTGAAACATATCACAATGCGTAAGATATATTTAACACGGTGCATCTAACTAAAGTGTCTACCAAGACAACACTACGTCAGGACGTTATACATGTTACATGCACTTTAGCCTGGTTTGTGTTTTTTGCAAATGTTTTATGTTCTTGGTCATACGTAAATTGTTTCAATCCTTTATGCCCATGTCATTTATTTTCTCTGAGGCTTTTTTTTATTAATTATATCCTCGCCATCTATGGGTGTGCATAAGTTATAAAAATACCTAAGTGGTTTGGTATGGCCTTTCGATACAATTGATATGTACTTGTATAAAATATTAGAAACCCTTTTAAAACCATCATTATGTATTTTGGTGACTTTGATTTAGATAAGGATAAGTCCTGTCTGTTTTCTGATTGTCACCTTTTTGTTAGTTGTTGGCATGGTTCATACAATATTTTTCTACATAAAACATTATTAATTGTATTAAATCAATTGAGAGATGGAGGTGACTTTCATGCACTAGTTATTATTTTATGTAATACAATAAGATTGCAAATAATAATAAAAGATGATGTCAAGCTTACAAGGATAATCAAATAATTTATAGCTTTCGGTATTAGATTCTTGTATAATTTATCAAAATCATAATTTTGATATTGACCCATTCATGTTTCTTGGATTTATCTCCCCATTTTCAAACAAGAAGAATATATTCAATAGTGATTCTAATTATTTTTACCCTTTTTCATTATAGATCCATTTTTTAATTGAAATAATAAAAGAATCAAGTTTATTTCTTATATTATGCAGCATAATGTAGATGGCTTTATGGTCTTATATGGTTGTGAACGGCTAACCAGTCGTTGACAAAAAATAACAGACTGATGAAACAAAACTAAAAAAAAGCTAATCTTTTAATGTCTCTGGGTGCTTCTTTGGTCATCATGGACATATCATTGTGAGAGCACATAACTTATCTAAAAATAAAAAAAGAATACTTTTTAGGTAGTGATATTTTGGAAATTACCAACGGGCGTATACAAGAAGTAAAAGAAAACTAATAGTTTCAAGTCATCTGATAGGGCGGACCCAAGTAGAAGGTTGAGGGGCAACCATCACTCTGGAATTTTTTTAACGTTATATGCATGTGAAAATCCAAGCACCACACCTTAAGTTATGTAATGACCTCACTTTTGCCCTCATGAAATTTTTTTCTGATACCGCCACTACTAACGGATAAAAACAAATTGGTTCATTTGAGAAAGTCATCTGATTTGTAGTGTTAGGTGTCCATAATCTGATAATTATATTTGTGTTTTGATTGTTTTTACACAAATATAATACGTTATATATAAAATAGAACTAATGTAAAATGTGTAAATAATTTGTGCATTCAAGCCAATTTCGTAAATCTATATAGAATGTTAACTGGAACGGAGGAACATGAATACAAATACAAACTATATGTTCTATGCAAGTAGATGAGAATATATTAATTATTATTATTAGTTTTTATCATTAATTTGTATCATTGATTTTAGTAGTAGATAAACGAGAAAGTAACATTAATTTGTTAAAAAATGACTATATGCAATGTCACTATTTAATTTGTTATGCAATAAAAATAAGGAAATACACTTAGGACAATAGGAAAAGATGTTTTTATTATGTAAAGCAAAATTAAATTATATTTTCGTATTATAACTCGTTATTTTTTAATCTTGCAAATATTATTCTAAATCTATTATAAATACAGAAAAGGTCATCCATGTGCATTTCACGTGGGTTTTCTTCACAATTTAATCTTCTTTGTATATCAAAATATTATAACATGATTAAATTCTAATGATGATTTTTATTTTATTTTATTACGTATTAAATGTAATTTAATGTAATTAAATATTGTAGAAAATGCAAGCATGTCTTGATATAGTTATAAACTCTTATGTATACATTGAAGATGGTTATAAGCATTTATTATTAGTTACAAAATCAAAATTATGTACATTTCATTGAATACAATTTAAAACCAAAATTTAGATTTTCTCCTTCTGCCATTTAGAAAACTCATTTGGTTTGTATATATTAATTTAGATCCTTCTTTCTCTTTTTTATTTAAAGAACAATTTGTAATAGTTTATAATATTCTATAAAAATCAAAATATATTATTACAATTTGTTTATTTTTATCTATATTTTAATATAACTTTAATCACAAACTAAGTTCCTTTTAATTCTATTTTATCTATTTTGAATAGGACACAATTGGTGATAAAAATTTAATCAAGACGTAGAGGAAACTAAATAGAGGTAACTTTACATAATATTAACTAAGTTCTTAAGTGTTCCATTAAATTCAAAAAACTATTATTACTCCTATAAAATTACCCAACTTTGTTAAGTGATACAATCTTAAAATTTTTGAATACCTATAACATAATTTAACAACATTAGAACACATAATAAAAACTAAATAACTTTAAATAAAAAAAAGACTTTAAGTGATTTAACAGTACACTTGAATATTTTAGTTACTTTCAAAAGTTATACCTGAAAAAATATATACTCTAAATATGAAATATAAAAATTAACTAAAAAGTAAAATATCATATCAAATGAGGTGTCATTAGTATTTTAAGAGTGACAACCACTTCACTCCTTTTTATCTTAGGTATTAAAAAATAATTGTTTATTTATATTCATGTTAATAAACATCTAATAGTGTAGTTCACAAAAAATAAAATAAAATAAAATAAAATAAAATAATCTGAAAAAAATAAATTAATTGCAGCTTCAAAACCAATGAGGGGGCAATCAAAATCAAACCAGAATTCTGCTGCCTCATGCTGACTAGACAAACATATTACTTTTAATTCTCTGCAGAGTAATGGCACAATACCAAACAAGTGTGTCCAATTGTACTTTTACAAACAAGGGCCTCAAGTGATCCTAATTTACACTAAGCTCCCTACAGAAAAATTGAATGATAGTTGACTAATTAGGAAACTACAAAGTGATGCAGATTCAACCCATTTATGTTTTATGGAATTCATTTTGGGACTCCTAAGATATCTAAGTGGTTTTTTTTAGTAGATTTTGTGTTAGTTTATGCATACAGACATCTAATCACTCAATAAAATGCTAATAATCTGTATGATACATTTGATAAGAGACATGTAATAGTTATTGTGACTTATGAATGTGTACAAAATACTGAACTCGTTAACATGGAGCTATATTGTATAATTGATTATGCACTTGATTTATCATAAACAAAGTTGTTCGGTGGGATGAAGTGCAACCTACAAGGTTGCGGTGAGAACCTGACCCTAGGTGGGAAGAACACCCCTCCGATTCCAGTGACCAAATATAACCCCCGACCCAAGGAACATTCACCGGCATGCACCGGTTGAATTGGTGCGTATGCTACTTGTATTGTACTACATATAGTGTAAAATGAAGAAAACGAAATGACAACATTCAAACAAAGTAAACGAAGTAAAACGAAAGAAAACTAAAGAAAATAAAAGAAAAACTAAAGTGGCGTTGATATATTATTCGGTGAAAACCAAATGACACAAAAGTCCCTCTCCCCTTATAACTTGAGCATCATCTTTATCTCATTGTTAAATGTTGTGTTCAGAAGAAGTGATAGATACACAACCTGCTTCTATGCTATAATGACTACATGTTTTTCTTAAACTCAATTAATTAGATTTAATAGATGGCTACACTCATGTATGTAACAAACATTTTTTAAAGAATCAACAGATAATATGTTATATATTTTAAAAGAGAACAATTTATTATTAATTTCTATACCTACTTTATTTAGAAAAACTTTTGCATGCTTTCGCTAAAAAGATAAGTAGAACATATACACACACAAATGCACTTTAACTCCTAGCCTAGGAGCTATATTCAAAAAGGTAGAAAACACAACATATTAGACTAGATTGGTGGTCAAAGCTTGGTATAAAAACTATTTTTCAAGAAAATAAAACTCATGTAATGCAATTTACCAGACAATACAAACAAAACTCCAAGTCAGCATTGTTATAATACAAAACACGTCACACACATATCATTAGACTACATCAAAATTACTTGATCATCGAATAGATGATATAAAAAGTTTAGTCTAAAGTAAACATGTCAAGTGTATCAATCAGATAAAACTTTCGAACTAATACAATTTCATAAGTTATTTTTTCTCAAGATCATATGTTATTATTGTAACCACAACCGTTACCCTAAACATTATACCCTTATGTATTTCTACTGGTTTTTGGAAGATAAATTCATCAAAAGATAGATGGTGAGACAAATAATATTCTAAAGACATGAGGGGGGTAAAGCAAAAAATTCAAAAAGGGAAAGTGATGGTTTTCCAATGGGGGGTCATTACAAAACCCTGATAATAATAAAGATTCTATGAAGATTGAGACAGTCTAAAAGAGAGAAAAATTAGGGTTTGAAACACAAAAGACGATCGATTACATTACATTACATCAATATATTACATTACAATAATCATGGGGATTCATTCAACTACATGTATGCGTGTGTATTCGCATATTTTAATGGTAGTTGAGTAGAGAAAATGAAAGCATTGCCGCAAAATTCGGGAAAGCAAGAAGAAAAAGTGTTGAAACTACACCAAATCATTCAATTTCACATGGAGATTCGAGCTCTCGATTCATCATCATCTTCTTCTTCGTCTTCCATTAGAAAGGGAACGAACTCCGTACTCTACCTCTTCCTGCTTTTCATCATCGTGCTCTGTGTGCTTTAAACGCGTGTTGTAATCGCGTTAATCGTTTGATTTCATGCTTTAGTTTGGGTGAAATTGAGGTTTGGTTTATTGAGTTGATCAAGGGTTTTGAGCTTTTGATTGCTGTTTGGGGATTGAGTTCTGGATCTCGTGTGTTTGATGTTCCAGTTGGTTTTGGGGACTTCTGATGTTGATGAATCTGGAATTGGTTAGTTAGGGTTGGTGTTTGTGGTGTTTTATAAACAAGCTTTTATGAAAGAAGTGAAGAAATATATACTATAGTTACAGCATCTGTGTAAATACATTTCTAAGGTGAGGTGTTATCTGATTTCAAGGAGACCTTTTAGTTCCTTTCTTGAAGATTTTCATTTACAAAATACAAAAAAAAACACATATACCTTCATAGGCTTGAGAATACCCAAGTTGTTTTTTCAGTTTTTGGGTTCTATAGTTTTTGGTTTGTTAGTTTCTTGACATACGATATAACTAGAATTGGGGATTTTGATATGAGTTTCAAGGAGGTGATTTGATATTTGATGGGAGTGCCTGCTAATTCACTACTAGATTTGATTGAGAAGGTTAGATCTTGGGTTTATTGGGGAAGAAGTGATATGAATTTGATGTCTGGTGAAGTCAAAATGGCTGATGGTGGTCGAACCATGTGTTGTGAATGCGAATTGAGAGTTTCGGAGTCTTGTATTGGTTATCCCTGTCAACGGTGCGGTCGTCTGTTTTGTGCGAGCTGTGTGCAAAGATATGCTTCTTTTGACGTTAGATCAAGAACACAAGCTGGGATTGATATCCGATCTTGCAAATTCTGTGCCAATTTTGAAATTAAACAAAAGTTTGGGGGAAAGTATAGTCATAAAATTCATCCTTGTGATTCACCCCGACAAAGCCCTGAACCAGCATCACCAAATTATTCTGGTGAGAGATTTGACGGGTCATCTCTTAAATCAGTATCCATTTTGCTCCCGGGAAGGTACAATTTTTGTATATTTAATTGAATTTTTTTTTTAAGAAAATCTTGTTGATTTTGATATGGTATCATCTGGGTAGTTAGTTTATAATTTGATCACGGCTGCTATCTTTGGACAATTTGATAATATTATGGAAATTTTGTCATGAACGCTATCAACATAAGTCATAATTCCTTGAAAATATTTCTATTCCTTGAACAATAGCTTATGGAATTTGTTGGATGTGTTTTTAAACTGAATATTGCAATTTGATATCACAATAATTAGTTTTCAGATTTTTTATTTATTAGTAGTTTAATTGTATTATGTAACCTTCTGTTATGAATAATATCAAAATATGTTACAATTGGTTTAAATATTGTATTTTTAATTTTTGTCATGATTTTTTGTAATAAGCTGGTTTGAGTGTATCAGTAACTGATTATGATTATGATCTTTTAATAATTTAGGATATAGATAATCAGATTTGGATAAATATGTAAGAAGTTGCTGTAAAAAATTGTTTATCGATATTAATGTAAAATCGCCTCGTAATTTCTTTCTTTAAACAACTCTCTGATTATAAAGCATATCGATTATCTGATTAACTTTAAACAAAAAATAATTATTTGATTATCTTATTCTGGTTGATGGCAGGAGTGACGAAGAAGAAGGAGAATATTCTTCAAAAAACATCATCAGCCCATATAGTATTGACTCCTCAGATGCAGATTCAAGTAGTGGCAACACCCGGCATGAATTTTATAATTTCATGTCTGTTGGTTCGAGTCCATCAGACAGCCCTTGTAGGACCCACTTTACTTCCACTAGATTTAGCCATCCTGTACATCCTGATGACCAGGAAACACCTAGGTCTCTAATCGATGGTTCCTTTGACCATGAACCGTTGGTGGATGTTTTAAAAAGCCATCAAAATGGGTCTGGAGAACCTGCTAATTCTACCACTAATGATGATTTGTCTATATGTAGGGACCAATATGAGCCGTTAGATCTTGAAAACAATGGTCTTATTTGGTTTCCTCTTCCGTTACATGATGAAGAAATTGGTTTCTTCTCGTATGCTGATGATGACGATGAAATGGGCCCAGCGGGTGATGTTTTTTCGTCTAGTGATACACTTATGAGCATTCTTTCTGAAAATGGCAAAAATATTGAGCACAAGAAACCGTTGGAAAATGTTGTTCAGGGCCATTTTAGGGCTCTTGTATCACAACTATTGCAATCTGCGTATGTGGCAACCGATGATTGGCTTGATATTATAACATCCTTAGCATGGCAAGCTGCTAATTTTGTGAAACCAGATACTAGCAGAGGTGGCAGTATGGATCCCGGGGATTATGTAAAGATTAAATGTATAGCTTCTGGAAGTCCTTATGAAAGGTAACTAAAAAGATTCTTGAAATCTGGATTTTTTCCTTAAGTAGAACATTACGTGGTGTTTAAACTTTTTTTCCCTGTGCAGCATGTTCGTTAAAGGAGTAGTTTGTACAAAAAATATAAAGCACAAACGTATGACTTCACAGTACAAGAACCCCAGGTTGCTTATTTTAGGTGGGGCTCTCGAGTACCAACGTGCTCACAATCAGCTATCTTCTATTGAGACGCTCCTGCAGCAGGTTCGTTACTATTGTAGGTGACAAAATAGGCGGGTCAGGCTAGCTGGGTAAATGATCAAAACAGGTTTGGGCCTAAAGGGTTAACTTTTGTATGGGTCAAAATGGGCGGGGTGGGTTTTGATCAAGATTTTTGTCTTATAAAAAATTAGTGTGTCAAGCATGAATACAAGTTACATTATTCCCATAATAATTTTAATTTTTGAATAAAATGATTTAAGAGGTATTATGGTTAACAGATACACTGGTGTATTCCAACCCTTTCAATCTGTATCATTTTTAGCTATTTATAATTTTGACCCATTGGCTTGTTAGAAAAAGAACACAATAGAATCAACCGTTTCAATTAAATCTTTTGGGGGTTATTACTTTATATCCTCTTGGCTATTAAAAATCTTCTGAGAGACCAAAGAAACTAACATTGGTTAAGGAACTTTGACATAAAAACAGGAAATTGATCATTTGAAGATGATTGTTTCAAGAATAGAGGCCCGTCGTCCAAACGTGCTGCTGGTAGAGAAGAGTGTATCATCATATGCACAAGAATACCTTTTAGCCAATGAAATCTCATTGGTTTCAAATATTAAACGGCCTTTGCTAGAACGTATAGCCAAGTGTACTGGTGCTTCTATAACTTCATCTGTAGATAAGATCACCACCACACGATTGGGCCAATGTGAGCTTTTCCGATTAGAAAAATTCATTGAACACCATGAAGCTGCTGGTCAGTTTACCAAGAAACCATCCAAGACATTCATGTTTTTTGATGGTTGCCCTAGGCGGTTGGGTTGCACGGTAATAATTCCAACTCTCATTTTGGTATACGCCAATTGGGCCGGGCTGGGTTGACATAAAACAAGTTTGCCTTGTTTTTTATATATAATTAGCATGACAAGTATGTTTTTAACAATCTGAATTTTTTGAATAAAGTAACTTAGGAAATTTTACGTGTCACACTTTAGGCTGCTTTTGACACGTTTGACCTGTTCAATTCATTCAATCAATTAGATATTAAAGTTAGCCCAAAATCAACCATACAAAAGTAAAATCTAAGTTTCTATTTAAATAGTTCAGGAAATCGTACGCGTTACACTTCGGCTGCGTTTGACCACGTTTACCCTGTTCGACTTGTTAGATATTGAAGTTATCCCAAAGCGACTTATTAAAAATTAAATGGTTTAGAAAATGCCACATCCACTTTGTATTTTTGAAGTTGCTTGATTTTTTATATATATTCTTAATGTTTTTTCTAGGTCTTGCTAAAAGGAGCTAGTCGGGAAGAACTAAAGAAAGTCAAACATGTTGTTCAGTATGCTGTCTTTGCTGCTTATCATCTATCACTAGAAACTTCTTTCCTGGCTGATGAGGGTGCTACTCTACCTAAAATGGCTATCAAGCTCTCAGATGTTGCCAACTCCCCCAAATCTGATGAACAAGATGTAGCTATTGACAATCATTTGATGATGAATAGCGATGTCGTATCCAGCCCCCCTGCTGTGGAAGAAATAATATCATGTGAATCCACTGAAAGAATTGAAGTAACTGATGACCCAAGTGAATATTATTCAGCAACAGACAATAATCAGAGCATATTAGTATCGTTTTCTAGCCGATGTGTGTTAAATGGTAATGTATGTGAACGATCAAGACTCTTGCGTATAAAATTCTATGGCTGCTTTGATAAACCACTCGGGAGGTACCTCCAAGATGATCTTTTTGATCAGGTAAAACTTCAAGATAAGTTCTTTATTTATACGGCATTTGTTAATTGTTAATGAAAAATCATCAGATATATACCCTTTAATTGATCTTTTTATAAGTAAAGTTAATTAAATTTAATGTCTTGATGTTGGTGCATGTGGGAATAAAAAATGATCTTTTTGATCAGGTGAAAATGGAAAATTTTAATTTCTTAAGTTAAAATTTGGTGTATACTCTTTCAGATGATCTTTTTAATCAGCTAAACTTAACCAAAAGAATTTATTTTCTCAAAGATTAGCTATTATTATCCTTCAAAGATGCAACAAAAAACAATTCTTTATCTTCCGTGCATTTGTTGATAAAAAAGGTGTATAGTTTAACGGTTGGTTGTAATTCTGGATTTTTCATTCAGACATCATCGTGTCGATCTTGCAACAAACCAGCCGAAGCCCATGTGATATGCTACACTCACCCACAGGGGAATTTGACAATTAACGTTAAACGACTTCCATCTTTGAACCTTCCTGGGGAGAAAGATGGAAAGATATGGATGTGGCACAGGTGTCTCAGGTGTTCCCCTGTCAACGGGGTCCCACCCGCAACCCGTAGGGTGGTTATGTCTGATGCTGCGTGGGGTCTTTCCTTTGGGAAATTCTTGGAACTTAGTTTCTCAAATCACTCAACTGCTAACCGTATTGCGGGATGTGGTCATTCTTTGCAAAGAGACTGCCTTCGTTTCTATGGGTAAATCTTTTTTTTCTAACATTATATATGTATATACATGTTTGTATGTAGACGTGATTAATAATTTAGCTTGTATTTTGTCTACAGCTTGGGGAGTATGGTGGTGTTTTTCCGCTACTCTCCAATCGATATTCTTTCTGTTCGTTTGCCGCCATCTGTACTACAGTTTAGTGGCCATGCTCAGCAGGGTTGGTTAAAGAAAGAAGTAGCTGAGGTCAGCAGATGTAAATCTGAATTTACCATTTACTATAATTATATAGGTGGTAAAATGGCTGGATTAGCCAGGTCAAGTAACAGGTCAAATTGTGTAGCTTTGGTGCGGGGTGAAGCGGGTCCGGTCTGGTCGCGTTGACCTGAAACCTTTTCTTTCTAACAACTTTTAAATTTTTATATAACTTATTAGTGTGTTAAAGATGATTACAACATTTCTATCTTTCAGCATTAAATATATATTTATTAAATAATTTAGAATGTTGCAAAAGCACACATTGGATCATTTGACTCAGATGAGCTGATTTCTTTTAAGTATTTTTTAAATCTACCTGCCTGACCGTGATAAAACATAATCGAATTAAATGTGCCAAAATTGCCACCACTGATTAATCAGGATGTTTGACCCATTTTTTTTGTTTTGTGGAGATCAGCTTTTGAACAAGACAAGAGCATTGTATGCTGAGATATCTGATGTATTACATGAGACCGAACAGAAGAGTATTTCCAGTGGTGGTGGACAATGGGTTTCGGATACAAACGAGTTAAGTAAACAAATTGAGGAATTGAATAAAGATTTGATCAAAGAGAGAAATGTATACATAGTAAGTAAGCTTTCTTGAATAATTCTAGATTGGAGTTTTGTCCTATGGTTATTTATTATATATTGTTTCATGAAATAGGGTTTGCTTCAACCGGCTGGTGAAAGTCTGGCTGAAATCGATGTTCTTGAACTTAACCGTTTGAGACATTCCCTCATGGTTGATTTACATGTCTGGGATCAAAGGCTTGAGTCCTTGAATTCCATCTTTAAAAGGAATTCTAATGTAGAAGTCAAACACCGAAGATGTTATTCAACACTTGAAGATGTTGTTGACCATAGTCATGCATCCCTCGACCCTGAATCCAATCAAATGGACCCGAAGGAAGAGACTGATGAATCCAATCAAATCGACATGAAATCGATCTCTTCTGATCAGTTCAGTGAAGGTAATGCATCGTTTCTATCTGACAAGATTGACTCTGCATGGACTGGCCCTTTGACCCGATCAGAGAACCCGCATATTAGAAGGTTGATTTCCACGCCTGCTCGGGTTTATTCATTTGATTCTGCCATCACCCTACAAGAAAGAATGAAGTATCAAGACTCAAGGAATTATACCAACATGGTCAAAGTCAAAGATAACTTACAAAGGAGTTACTCACAAGTCTTTCCTAGTGAAGAGCAGAAGTTGGAAATCTTGTGGGGGAGAAAGCCATTATTCATTTCCCGAACGTCTTTTCTCCCTGATGGGGCCCGTTTGATTCGTGGTCAACACGTGGTGATTGCTGTCTATGAAAACGAGCCAACAAGTATAATATCATACGCCCTTGCTTCTAAAGAATATGGAGATTGGTTTGCTGATAAACCATATTTAAATAAACATCATTCTGTGACTTCAAAGCTTTCACCTTGGCAGTCTTTTGGCTCTAATAATGATTTAGACTACATGCAGTACAGCAATTATGGGTCAGAAGAAACATCAACAACAATCGGGTCGTTATTTTCTGAGCCCAAAAGCTCTCATCACTTGACAGTTCAGTTTGAGGATGAATCTGGACCTGGTGGAAAAGTCAAGTTCTCAGTGACCTGTTATTTTGCTAAGCAATTTGATTCCCTTAGAAAGAAATGTTGCCCTAGTGAAAACGATTACATGCGTTCTTTGAGCCGATGCAAGAAGTGGATCGCACAAGGAGGTAAAAGTGGTGCTGAGTTTGCAAAATCATTAGATGAGCGGTTTTTAATAAAGGGTGTCACTAAAACCGAGCTAGATTCTTTTGAGGAGTTCGCCCCACAATATTTTAAGTACCTGACTGATTCACTAAACTCCGGGAGTCCAACTTGTCTTGCTAAAATCGTCGGCATATATCAGGTTAACTTATGCCTTTGCCTTTTCTTTTCAAGTCAAATTTGGTAATGACTTTTTTGTTTGTTTGTTTGTAAGTAATCTTGATGATGTTATTGAAATAATGATAGGTTAATGTGAAGCATATGAGAGGTGGGAAAGAATCAAAAGCAATTGTGATGGTGATGGAGAATTTGTTTTTCAAGAAAAATATTTCTAGGGTTTATGATTTGAAGGGGTCTGCAAGATCCCGTTATAACCCTGATACCACAGGAACAATGCTAGACATGAACTTATTGGAAGCCTTGCGTACGAATCCACTCTTTCTTGGAAGCAAAGCTAAGAGAAATCTTGAAAGGGCTGTTTGGAATGATACATCCTTCTTAGCGGTATCTTTTTGCCCTAATAAATCTAAAAAACAGCGTGTAAATAAGTTAATTTTAGTTTTCACATCAAATTTATCCGTATGTATGAAACTGATCCTTTGACCCTGTATAAAAAAGATAATCTTTAGTTGTGTACAAATAGAATTCTAGTCTAGTTTCTGGTCCTTAACCCCGTAGAGGCCAATTGCCCAGCATATGCTGCATTTTATCTAGTCCTATTGGTTGGCAGGGTATTGGTGGGACCCATTTAATTTTCAGTTGACGGGTCTCACGGTTTTATAAAAGAAATATTGCAAGTCTAGTCTCTTCACAAGATTATATTAATCACTTTAAGAAACACTGTAAATTGAAAAAATTCTGGTCTTTTTGATGGCCGATATGTAAAAAGGTCCATGCTTTAGTAGTTGTATTGTGCTCATTAAAAATTCTACATTTTATGCAGTCGATTGACGTCATGGATTACTCTCTGTTGGTCGGAGTGGATGAAGGGAGTAAAGAACTGGTTCTTGGGATCATCGATTTCATGAGACAATATACATGGGACAAACAGCTCGAAACATGGGTAAAAGCATCCGGGATTCTAGGAGGACCCAAGAACGCGTCACCAACTATAATTTCTCCGAAACAGTACAAAAGAAGGTTCCGGAAAGCCATGACGAGTTACTTTCTTACCGTACCGGATCAGTGGTCGTTATGAAATTGAAATGCAGGTGTTCTTTGTTTAGTGTTGGGGAGCAAATTTTTATGAATAAAGGACATTAGGTTTCAAGATTAGAATTGATTTGGTCAAACTGGGGTAGAATTTACCCTTTGATATGTTATATTGCACAAATCTAGCAGATCTTGATTATTTTTTTCTTGGGAAAAGCTTGTACATGTGAGGCTTCTGCATGGAAATTTCCTTGCACATGTATTATTCCTGTAGACCTCTCTGAATTAGATGAAAAATTGCTAGTCAAGAATTTATGCTTGTGAGCTTCCTTTTGAATTACACGAGGCTAACATGAAATTTGCTAGTTTGATTTTAGTATAAATTTTGGTTTAACTTGTAAACATGTTTAGTTAAACAGGTCAACTTAACATTAACAAGTTTAGCTATACGGGTCAACTTAACAAGCTTGTGGTTTGACCTGCTTAACTTGTTTACTTTTAGTTAAAATGTATTTTATGTTAAAAAAATTATATTGTTGGGTGGTTCATGGTTGGGTATTTTATTTATGTTGATTTAAATGTTAAAAAGAAAGATTGATGCAATGATTTTAAGATTTTAATGTCATTGTTATGTGTATATATTTTATATTGTAAATGTAAAGGTTTAATAAGCCGTGCTTGTGTCAAGGGATTGGGTTATAAGTGACTAGATTTTTGGGTTTGTTTTGTGTTAGGGTACGAGTTATGTTTTAGAGTTTGTGTGTAAGGTTAGACGTGACAACTTTAAACATGACTTGTTTGGCACTCTAAGCAAGATTCGGGTACGCTATATAGCTTGTGGTTGCCATTAAAAAAGTAGCTTGCAGTTCACATAGACTCGAAATCATTTTCCAGATTTCTTTTCAATGTGCAAGAATTAATGCACAAGATACGCGTGTATTGGACAGCTATTATAAATTAGATGAAGAGGTGTTGTACAAATGTTTAAGTACAGTATGTACGAGTAGTTAATAACCCTCACGCGAAAGACTTATTATTGTGTAATTTACACATTATTGCACGAAAACGTTAAATGAGATGTACACTACTTGTACTTGTTTGCTTAATGTACAAGTCAACGTGAAAGTCATATTTTTGTGTAACTTACAAGTTATGATTGCACGAGAACGTTGAAGCAGTTACTTGTTTGCTTAATGTAAGGATTAAGTTATGAAAGGCTTTATCCTTGAAATTTCCTTGCATGTGGTCAAATTTCAAGGCTCCTCATCAAATGGAAATGAAAAATATGGGTTCAGTAATATTATTTGATGATGATTAAGCGTTACATTTTGAGCAGTGGGCCAATGCGTATAAGCATAGGAGGCGCTAATATGGCTTGTTTGACGACTCAATACATGGATGTCACATCACGAGTCTGTTGGAAAAAAATATAAAATATGTTCCACATAAGCTAGTTGTATAAAGTTTGTATATTCGTACATGAGCTTAGGTGACTCTTTTTTAAAAAATTTATGACTTTATTATGAAAGCTTCAAATAACAAGTTAATAACTATATTAAATTGTACAAGTGTTAAGTAATAGGGTATTTAACTACCAATATACAAGAAGTATAGCTAAAGTATGCATACCTACCATACGAGCAGGAGCAGCTCACTCGAGGAGTGAAGTATCTTTAGCTCGAACTCGATCTGGACATTTATACAAGGAAATGAAGGCTCGGGCCAAAATCAACTTTAGTTTTTAAGGAGTTGAATTATACGATCTGACAAGCATATCACTAGTCATTTGAAGATCAATATCAAACCATATTCTATAGAATGCTAGGGTCGAATCTTAAATTTTGAAATAGATTAAACAAACATGAATTTTATCAACCAAATAAACATGTGAACTAATGAAATTCACTTGGTTTACAATACAAGGCGGAATCAAATAAACGCTAGAAAGTTGAGGGAATATCTTCATAGTAAAAACTGTAGGCTTATTTGCCAAGAAATTTAGACATTCATCCAAATCTTATGGCCCGCAACTCCAAACAAATCAAACGTTGAGCACGTTTTAAGTTGGATCGCTTTCTAGGCCTTATGCCTTCTTTTAATTAATTGGTTAGCATACGAATCTGCTAATTCTTGGATCAGCTACTTACAATAAATCATTTGTGTAAAGCAAGTCATATATCATATGCTATTTCTATGTTTACCGGAGTTGATCAAGAAGATGATCTAGAAACTGAAGCTACAACACCATTAGCAGAAATTAAGGAATTGGTACTAATGTTCTTGATTTTGTCCCTTCTGAGTGAATCAGGGTCTACCCCAGCTTTATGAGCAGCAACTACTCCTATAGCCTCCCAATAGTTTGAAACCTTTACCTGCAAAAATTTGAATTTATCTGATGCATAAAACACAATTTTGAAATCTGCTTTGTGAAATCATTATGTTTCAACATACCGCATCGATCCCGAGTTTATCAGGTGTATCGTTCAAGACCGTATCATTCTCTTGCACACAAATAATGACCGGCTGCAACATAATCAAGTCATATTACATGACATTATATCATTTTATTTCCTTTGGAGGTTATTTGCTTAGAACAAGTTATGTGTTTGTCATAATTTATTGGTGAAAAAATGAAAGCAAAACGGAAGTAAGTTATTAACATGAGAAAATCACCAAGGTAGCCATTTTTCTGAGGGTGCTAATGTGATTTAGCCATGTCAGAAACAAATCACTCATTTAACCTCAGTCATGTATCTACTTTTACTTGCATATCAGACTTTTTCCCGTCAATAATTGATTACACTAATGTGATATACGACACCCATATCATGCATAGATTCGCGTATTGATAGTTATTCACATATAAAACGAAAACTTTTAGGATTAGGCAAGTTAAAGTAGATACACGACCAAAGATGTGGATATCTCACAGCTACACATGTGGAATTGTTCTGACATGAAAGAAAATTACCTTGGTTTTTTTATTTGCAAATGCAAGAACAGCATCTCCTCCACACGCATCTGCTGGGAGAATGATACTATCAACATCCCTAGCCGTTATGCAATCAATTTCTTGAAAATCGGACTTGTTAGTCAAGTATTGTGGTGCATTAGCCAATCCCGCAAGCACACATGGCAAGAATGTATATCCCAACTGTTCATAAGAATTTTTTTAAAAAAGACACCTTTTAGATGTATGATGCACAAACTTATACCTATATAGGTAGAGCAAGGACATAAAAGTAATTTACCTCTTCGGCAGCAGATTTTGGACATAAAGATTGGGTGAGTGGAGGAGGTAATAGAGCAGGAGCGTGTGCACATGGTATTCTGAAATTCTTCACCACAAAATGGCTTATAATGGCTTCTACTCCTGCAAGTAAATCAATTCCCTGTAGATCAATCAGTTATATACATATTAGATGTAATATAGATACGAAATATAACTCATCCTGATGGTTATAGATACGAAATATAACTCATCCTGATGGTTATGTAACCCTAACTCGTACAAATTGAAGAAATGCTAAAGCAAAAGTATGTTGTATACTGGTAGTGGTACCCAATCGTTTATATGTTAAGGAGGTGGTTGGATTCATGTTGGAATTGATTATCAGTTATTATGATCAAATTCTGCTTCTATTTATTTGCTAATTTAAGCGTCAAATAATCAGTTATGGATAATCGGTTTCATACTAAAAGCAACAAAACTGATTATTAAAGGGTCAAATAATCAGATTTGGATAACAGGTTTCATATCAAAACATTGTATTATTACAGTCTCTTCATTATTTGATTCTGATTATCACAATCAAATAACCCCTAATATTACCTTTCCTTGTCTATACTCATCCACATCTTCAGTATCATCATCTGGAAAACGGGCCACAACAGCAACTGCATTTACCATAGACCGAGCACACAATGACTGTACTGCCCTTAGTAGGGAATCAGGATGCTTTATCCTCCCTGTTGCCTGCCCGTTCTTTGGGTCGACCCATTTTTCCACCTGCAAGTTTCTAAATTTGAGATATGTTTCGATATTTGATTCCTGTTTTATTTAAAAAAATTACACTTATGGCATGATGACCTCTAAAGGTGTGTCAGTGACAATATATTCAAGAATTGGCAAACCAACAGAAGCCCTTGTTGCATCAACTACTTGTAAATGGCGGATTCTTAGCTCCTCTTCAATTCCTGCATCAAGAACCAATCCCACCTGTTTACATGACATAATACTGAATGAACACAGAACATGCTCAAAATAAATATAAAAAAAATACGAAGAATGTATCAATAAGTCATGCCATCTAAGTAGGGGTGGCAATTGTGACCGATTGAATCAATAAGCCCAAACACGACCCATATGTCTATTTGTATCAATGACATCAACCTTACCCCGCACACAATTAATATCTTGTATCGCGAACAGGATATATATATTCATGTCAAATACATCAACGCTAACCCACACACACTTATAAATCATGTACCCCGAACACGACCCATGTAACACATTTATCTAGACGAGTCAAACAAGTTGTCAGGTGGTAAGTGGATTGTAATCAATTAATAAACACGTCATAAACAAGTTGCAATAAATGGATTAAACAGGCTGGTGGAACAAAATATATTTGTTATTTTCTTCATTCTTGCTTAAACAGACTCATTGGATGACATGTTCAATTAAACAGGCTAAGCTTGTCAACTCAAACACGGCCCCTTTAATTGAACAAGTTAAACGTTTAAT
This sequence comes from Flaveria sonorensis, assembly GCA_025506505.1. Classification (NCBI taxonomy): domain Eukaryota; kingdom Viridiplantae; phylum Streptophyta; class Magnoliopsida; order Asterales; family Asteraceae; genus Flaveria; species Flaveria sonorensis. Next base: position 2,939,934 of record CM046434.1, read on the forward strand.
AAACAGGCTTCAAATGACAATTATTTCCAATGTATGTGTTCATGTGATGTTAAACATTACCCCCCCTAAAATGTTAAGAAATAAATCAATAGTTTGCATAGGAAAACAAAAACCTTGTTCTGGTGAACTGGTTGCAGTGCCCATAGGTTTTCAGCAAATCTATCAAGAGCATAACCTTCCACATACAAAACATTTGGCATTGGCCAGTAAAGCATTGCTGCATTAAGAACCTGTAATATTTCTTTCAACTGTTACTTCAATTCTTCAAAAATTCACAAAATGTTAAAAGAAATTATCATAACTACACGAAGCATTCAAGTTCTATGGTTTGAAAGTAATTCAATAACCCTAAATTCCAGCTACAATTAACTGTATTTGACCGATACATCACACAATCACAAATTGAGAAATAAGAACGAAGAACAAACAAACAAATAAACAAACAGACGTACGTTTGGATGAGAGATGACGCAATCGGCGACGGAAGCTAGGGTTCGAGCAACAGGCAAAGCGTCACCGGCGTAACCTCCGATAGAAGCACCGACTCCCGTCGGCACAATCAAAACGCTAGTGTACGGTCTCTTCCACTGCACCAATATCAAATCTTCATCAATCACACAACATAATCCATATATGAATATATAATATTGATAGTGTATGTTTGGAAGATTAAACTGACCTTATTCGATAAATGAGAATGAGAATGAGAATTTGAGCATGAGACTCGAAATTGTGTGTGTTTTGCTCCGTTGACTGCGTTGAACCGGAAGGGAATATTCCGGCCGGCGGCCGTGGAGATTGTGGTGGTGGTTAGAAGTGACATTGTCGCCGGCGACCGCCGTGAGAAGATTCCGACGACGGAGAGGATAACAGGGGATGTAGTTACGTCTTTAGGTTGAAGAAAGTTTAGGATTAGGGTAGGTTGCAGTTTGAGCCCTCGTACTTTGAATTGAGAACATAGCAACCCCTACTAACTATTGTTAGTTAATTATTATGGATTAACACTTGATCTCTGTAAATGTTTGTTTCTAATATTATAGAGAATGATGTTAAATAAAAAATATATAAAATATTACTATTTATTTATATGAAAAAATATTATTTTATTTTTATAATTTTTTAATATTTTTAAAAATGATTATAAGTAGATATGAGATAATACTTAAAGCAAAAAACCATTAAAACAAAGTAGAAAACCATAAATATGTACAAGAAGATGTTACGTCCATCACAAAAGCGCCCCGTGACATGGCATAAGGAACATGCCTAATCTCTATCGGTCACGCAAAACCTAGTGCCTAGTAAGTGAGGCTAAAACTTAAAAGAACGCATCAAAACAATATGATCAAAGTTAGAGCATAACTTGACGGATGTTTTTTTATGTGACACAGAATGAGCTAAAATATATCCTAAGATGGGAGAATGTGCTAATGTGCAAAGGATTAAACATAGACTCCTAGACATAATTGCGAGTTGCTATAGTGTGTAGCATAAATGTAGCACGATATCATAAAATTATTTTAACCCAACCTATAAATCAAGGATCATGATCCTAAAGATTTTCTATAAATTATCAAATATCCTTTCTTCTTTGCTTATAAAAATATCCTAAATACAATTGAACACTGCCTCCATAATTTTCAACATCTATTCTAGACCATCTCTGTCTCCTTACAAGATCATTTCTGTCTCCTTACAAGTTGACTTCTTTGAATCATATCCTAAGGAAACCCACTTGTTATATGTCATGTGATTGTAGTTTTATGCCCAAACATAAACCAAGTCAAACTTCACATTCACATTTGATTGTGTCAATATAATAATTAACATCACTTAATACTCAATAGATATCACTCTCAAATCAACTAATGAATCATGGATAAAATCTAACTTCTTTACTTCTTTTGTCATTTCAAACAGAACTAAGGATCAACCATTATTAACCTAGTCATTTCAACATGGTTAACAAAAGATCCATCAAGAACATCCTCAACTACATCAAATCAAACTTCTTTTACAACACAAAAGATCTAAACTTTTTCCACTTTTACCCCTCACATGATTGAACAACTGCTTGTGTCTTCATCACTCATCATGTAGTCACCACAACCACCACCACCAACATTGCTACCAGTGTAGTAGTAGCCATGAGGGGGCTCATTGTAAGAATAAGGGTAAGGGGCAGGATTGTAATTGTAGTAGTAGCCAGTGGTTGGTGGCATCATAGGAGGCCTGTGATACATTGCTTGCCTGTTCTGCAGGTTCATCATCAATGATGCAGCAGCTGCAGCTGACTGGTGGTTGTACCCTTGCTGCTGTTGGTGGTTGTACCCTTGCTGCTGCTGCTGCTGCTGGTTGTACCCTTGCTGCTGCTGATGGTTGTACCTTAACCCATTCATGTTCATCATCATCTGTTGACCACCACTAGTCATTTCAAACTCTCCAAGATTACCACCACCAGGTCCACCACCACCACCACCACCACCAAGATTATGCATTTTGGAGGTTAAGTCATTTACACTTTTGCCCTCATTCAAATCCCCAAAATTACCCTTTTGCCCTCCCACATTCTGACCTTTCTTCCCATTTCCATTGTTGGGTTGACTTTTATTTTTGAATTTGTTGGATTTGATTTCCCTCTGAGAAACCTCAAATCCTCATCTTCTTCAAAAGAACCATCATTTCCACCAGAAGCCAAAGTTTGAATCTTTTGCTGGTTTTTCAAAGATTCAAGGCCTTTGTTTTTCTTGTCATCTTTCATACAAAAACCCTTCTGATTTTGACTTTGACTTTGGTCGTTGTTTGACTTGTTTGACCAAATTTCAGCATGTTTACCAGCTTTCACAAGTTTCTTTATCAAAGTTGCAGAGTCTACACTCCCTGAAACTGTCACCTTCTGCTGCTCTGCATCTATGCTCACTTGATACACACCTATATAATTTATAATTAGTGCTATAGTAACTTGTACTCTTTGCATCAAAACTAGTACATCACCAAAGCAATGAAAATTCACATCTGATTTGTTGCACATCAAAAGTTCATTTCCTTCAAGTCAGTTCCACAAATGTGACTTGGACATCATGCATTGAGATATGTGCATTTCAAAGCTTGACCAAGCATCACATCACAACTCACAAGAACACCACATTTTTGCATAAATATTCAAACTTTATTAAAATCCCATTTCACTTTCTACAATGAAAATATTAGCAAAAACTAATTTTCCCAGAACTGGAGTTCTCAAATACAAAGCAAATATGTTACCATGATTTGTACATAATGCACAGAGAGTTGTACAATTCTTGATTTGCAAATTTGAGCTCTGAAAAAGAGTTTAACCATGCATCATTTCACAAGAAAGACAACATTTGCTATATTCATCACTGCAAAACACAAATTTAAGAAAAAGAAAGTAGAAAAATCACCTTCAATTCTTTGAAGGATCTTCTTGACTTTGTGCTTGCAACCATCACAGTGCAGATTCACCCTCAGAGTACATGTCTATGTATAACAAGATAAAAGGAAATAATAAAAGTTAAAAAAGAAATAAAATTGTGTGTGTGTGCGAGGTGGGGGTGGGGGAGGAACCTGGATCTTGAGAAGCTTAAAGTCTTCATCTTTAGCCATTTCTTGAGTCTTGTTTGGACTTCCAGAATGGCAAAAAGAAGGATACAAGAAAGCTAAATGCACTGCAGGTCTGTAACACTGAGTTTCTGACTGCAGAGGGGTAAAAGTGGTAATTAACAAAAATGTTTTTTTATTTATTTATTTTGACTAGTTTCAAGATTTATGGAAAAACAGATTTAAAGTTTGTTTCTTGAAAGTGGGAAAAGAACAGAATTAATTATATATTATTTTTAATTTAAAGAAGAGTCATGCCCTGTTTGTTTGGGTCTTAATGACACTGATCAAATGTTTATATCTGACTCGGTCAGATCTTTGCGTTTGGTTGGATATCACTGAATGAAAAATGACTTTTATTCCCCCTCTTATTAGGTCAGAGATTCCCACTTGTCTGACCCAAAACACTCCCACCCATCGACCTCCCCTTCCCTTCCACTGAGCTCCCTCGGTCAGACCAGCGCAACACCTTGAACTCGCCGGCCCTTCAGCTCGAACTCGCCTGCCCCTTCAACTCGGACTCGCGGCCGACCCCTTCAGCTCGAACTCGCGGCCGCCCCTGCAGCTCGAACTCGTGGCCGCCCCTTCAAGGTACTTACTTGACTATCTTAGTTCCGGATGTTTGTGTGGTTTGTTTTTGTATGTTTTGAGGCGTTAATTGTGGTTGAAACATGCGATTGTTTGTGTGGTTCGACTATCTCAGGTTTATTGTGCTGCTGTTCGTTGTTAATTTGGGTTTTCTTGTTGAATTTAAATGTGATTTATTCTAGGGTTTCTTTCATTAGTTTCAGCAACCCTTTTGCATTACTTTGTGTAAATTGAGTAGGGTTTCTTTCGTTAGTTCTAGTTATTTCTTCTAATGTTACTTTAGTTTTTGTAAACTAATGCGAAAATATGAGTGCTGGTTTATGGGTAGAAGCCTTTTACAAATTATAGAATGCAAAAGGAGGAAAGTGACGGCCAGTCTGTTCACTACATGAAATGGGGCTCACAAGGCATTAAGCATATGACTACTTTGTATGACGAGATAGCAACTCAATTAATGTCAAATGCTTAAAACCAAAATTGTTCGCAAATTATTAATTTCTACTTGGATTTAGTATGTTTTCAAAAAGGATTTATGTGTAATTTGATTAGTATGTTTTCAAGAAGGATTTATATGTAATTTGATTAGTATGTTTTCAGAGGGGTAACATAGTCATTTTATACAATTATTCAGATATCCAACCAAACAAACTTAAACTGGTTCAGCACTTATTGGTTCAAGCCTCTTACTGGTTCAGACTTATTATTAGTTCAGCACTTATTCATTCAGAAGTTGTCAAACAGCACCTTACTTCCTCTGCTTCTTGGGCTATGAAACCACTCACAGTACTTTATAAAGATGAAAATAAAAGCATTTATGGTCTTTTATAATTTATAACTAAATAATTATTTCAACCAATCATCTTTAATCAAGTGGTTAAAGTGAGTTACTTGATAATTATAAATATAAGTAGATCTTGAGTTTAAGTGTTATTTTCAGATGATATTTTTTCATTTGTGGTTTTATTCTTAAGGGGGTTGGAAGTGAGGCTTCAGCTAGGGTTCTTTAGTTTAGATGAAACATGTGATTTGTTTATATCTTCTTATATATTTGTAGTCTATAGGATATAAACTTTTTTTTACTTTTACAGTAATAAAGATTTATAAAATAACTTCACTTCAGACTATTACTTTTATGTATCTACTTTATTTTCTTAAAATCATAGTCATGATACAAAAAACATTTTTTTACGGTGAACAAAAAGCGAATTGAATACACAAATTTTGTTTGTGTATATCATAAGTATAGAGGTAAAGACAGTATAGTCCCTTTGACGCTCGTGTAAGTATATTAAAAAATAATAATTTTCTCTAGAGGACCCCGTAATGCTCAAATAAATATTTGAAATAAAACACCAACCACTCAAATCCAATGCATAAGACTATCCCATTCACAACCTAACCAACCTAATTTTTTAATAAAAAATTAATTTTTTTCTTTTCAACCTATACAACCCAACAAACATAATTTTTCATTCCCATTAATAACCTAATCTTCACTATTTTTTTTTAATAAATATAATTTGAAATTTTTGATATTTTACTTAAACTCAGTAGAAATATAAAAATAATTATTTTATTTCAAAAAGAAATATATTATTTAATTTAAAAATAATTTTAAAAAAACTATTTTATATTAAAATACATAAACGAACTCCATTTTTAATAAAATTTATATCAGCATGTTCATTAAAAAAAATTAAAGACTGTTTTTAGATTTTTTGTAAAAGCTTAAAAGTTATAAGTTATTAGACAAAATATATATTATATCAAAAACTAGTTAGTATGAAAACTAATTGAAAAAAAATTGAGCCAATCATCTCTTGACATGTGACAATGAAAAGAATCTTTGGGGTTGCAACCTTGAGTTGTCATCGTGATCGGGTTGTTCATTTTTTTCTTTTTTTTTTAAATAGTATCATCATCCAACCTCATTTTAACCAATGGGGATAGTCTAATAAAAGCATGAAAAACAACTATCAAGTTTTTGAGAAATCCTTTGGAGAGTCACAACCAACGCCCTTACATTTGTAGCAATAACCACCTCTAACTAGTGACTGTGATGGTTGCATATATGAAAAATAATTATATTTATTGTGACAGCAAACTAGAAATGCCTTTTACAAGTTTTGTCATCCATTCTAAATCTAAAAAAGTTCTTTAAGAAACCTAAGAAGACATTGTTTAAATAAAATATTTGTTGAATAGTCTATAGTTAAAAAAAAATACCGTCGATGGTCATGTTTGAGAACAAGAACAAATAGAATCGCGTCTTGTCAATTTTGTTGGGTTAGATTTCATAGGCATGAACCAAGAATTCGTGAGGACTAGGTCATATATATTAAGTTTAAAACAACCTATTCACATCCATTAATGACTTGAACTATGAATATCTAACATCCCCACATCACATATTTACTAGATACGCCTCAGGCAAACAGAGGCACCATATACTTTTTTGTTGTGCTGAAGAGAAAAAAAACCGAAAAAAGTTCCCCACATTGGGAGAGAAAAGAAAAGACTGCGGTCCTTGTGATTCTTAGGGTACACAAATCAAATTCAGGTAGGGTTTGGCCCCGTCGGCCTAGATCAGGAACAAACCCCCTTCCCGTTGGCCCCGATCTCACCACTCACTAATACAATGTTGATTCACTGAAGGTTTCACCGGTTTGTACACTCACGTTGCATTGAGAAAATTACCACTTGAGGAGTTCAGGGAATGTATTCCCATCAATTCAAGGAGTTTGAAGAGAAAATGATGTGACATTAATATAAAAGAACGAAAAGCATCCGGAGAGTTTGGGGAAAATTAGGCGCATTCTATGTTATCCCTAAGCCTAGATCATGTTTATCCTAATTGCATTATTTAAGCTTCTATTATTCATGTTCAATAGAATTAGAAATGGACTGCTAAAACAAAGCAAAGCAAAGCAAAGAAACAGGGTGTCAAAATGATCAGTGACCGTTTATAAACATCTTTTAAATAAAACAACTTAAAAGCATTCATTATAACAATTTTCAAACCTTCCAACAAGTTGAACATATTATCACATAAAACAGTAGCAAAAACAGAACAAAAAAACAAACAAAAAAGTAACCATAATTGGTTATTACTGACTTGTAAAAACCAACCAACTTACAACTTATCAGACATAAGTGTCAATCAATGACTTCCTCATCTCATCAACAATGGCGCTGGGTTGGGCTTCTCTCAGCTTGAAAACACTTTCAATCACAGACAACTCTGTTGCGGTAGTATCAGACCCACAAAATGCGGTCCAGTCGTTAACCGTTAGACCCGCAGCTATAACTTCACTACCACGATTAACTGTTCCCGCAACCAAAGGAACCTGAAGCAGGGTTGACAGCTCATCCAAGTCTTCAATGGAGGTATGAGGGTGCACCTGCAAACGGGTCGATTTGTGTCATTGTTTAATGTTTGTTTATAACAGGCCACTAGGTTCAGGTTATGAATCTTAAAATACAGGAACATGCAATGATATTGTTCTTACATATGGGCTCCAATTAGGTTGAAGATATCTCTAGAAAGTTAAAATATGGTAAATATTGATGAAAAAATTAATTACAAATCATAATAACAATTGTAAATAATGGTTTCAAAAATAAACATACTCGAGAATTATAACTATTAAAGCATTTTTAAAAATTATACTACAAATGAACCCCAGAATTCAACTAGCTGTAAAAAAACTTTACTGCTAACATGCGACCTTATAATAATATTCGTAAAATGACCATGTCATTAATTTAACCAGTGTAAAATCACCAAATTAGCTGATAATATTTGTTACCTATTTTTATAAAATATGCACGCCTATTTAACACACATAATCTACAAAAGTGAACAAAATTTGGATTATAAATTGTGTTAAATCAACACGTATTAAAATAAATAATAAGATCATCTTAATATTCTTACCAGGCCACCTCTATTTGAAAATGCACAGTAGCTGCCCACAAGAATATTACCAGCAATTGTCTGTCTGAAAACTTCTACACCAAGAACATCTGCTATCATTTCCTCAGTTTCCTAATTAAAAATGATAAGCATGTTGAGCATCATGCACAAACGATAATATTATTAACTAAAAAGGAAACAAACAAACCAAAACTGAAGGTTTGCATTAAGATTCACAAAATTGATGTTTACCCTGTCAAGATCAGTATGGGTAAGGGCAACATGGTCATTGCATGCTATGCAATTTCCAAGGGCAGATAGTCTCTCATCAATTCGCTGAACCACAACTGCATCAGGCAGACTATTCCTCAAGTGTTGCAGCTCTGAAATTACACGCAAATTGTAAATAATCTAGTTCCGTTGAATAAATTGCTAAATTTCATTCTTTTTTTTGTTAACAAGTAGCAATGATGGTATGTAAGATGTCTATCTTTCTTCTACCTCTCATTTCCTATTAATTTAGACTTCTAATTACCATTTAAATATTGATGTTGGATACAACCAAACAAGTTTAAATGCTTTTAGTGATTTAGTCCCTTTTTTTGCAGCAGTTATATATACCTTAACCTTTTTTTGACTAGTTAAGAATGTCATTTTGATGTGTTGAACAAATTGCATGCTTACATTGATTTGAAAGAGTTCGTGTATGAGTTAATGTTGAAACCAACAAAATTTCAACATTTTAGAGGTTTAACTTTTTCCAACTTTTACAATTACATTTCATTATTAGCACATGCAGTCTACGTAAGCATTTAACCTGTTAAACAAGTAAAAATGACATTACAACCATTCAAAAAATAGAAAGGAGCATAACCAATGCAAAAAATAAGGTCAAAATTCAAAAAGTATTGAAAGTTGATTGGTTTTATCCAACATTAACCCTAGCATTAAAGATGTGGTCACCTGACAAGAAAACATGTTTAAGTAACACATTTCTTAAAAAACAATACCTAAAAGCTACAAAAAACAGACTAGATGGAAAACATGAGAAGATAGTTCAGGGCTTCACCTTGGTCAGTAGTGGTATGAGGCAAAAGTAGCCCATTTTTGTTACCTACACAAGATAATACACACTCAGTGATCAAACCAAATAATGTAGATTGTAAAAGCTTCTAGAATTTTTACCAATGCAAAGTCGTCCAATTATTCGTGTACCACCAATGGAGGTCTTAACCACAGGAATAACATCTGCCAGCTCAGCCTCAAATGTACTGCAAAACAAAAAATTTCAACAGCTTGTAACATGTTCTCCAATCACATAAAATACATTATATATCATGAATCACAAGAATAAACCTGTAGAAATTTTCAGAACCACCAATTGCTACCAAACAGTAAGCGTTCGTCAGCTTTGAGAACACCCCAATTTCACATGAATTCTCAAACTGAAGTCCTGTGAATATCAGAAACCCAATTAACGAAAAATGAAAACTTCATAGAGCAGAATTATAGTGTCTAAATCTGAAATTTAGTTGTAATGATTTGAAAATAAAAGAGGTTCCTCAACAAGCTGGATTACTGGAAAAAACGCTAGATATGTTGTGAGCATCAGTATTAAACTGATAAGTTGAGAAAACTGATGATGGAGACGGGTTAAACTTTAATGACAGCTACATTTCTCTCAAGAGAATAAGATGGCGTGTTTCTGTAAAAATTGCTGGATTACCTCAACACATATGGCCAAAGCAAAACCAAAACACAATAAGCAAATGAAAAGGTTTAATAAGCAATCTCACCCCCGAAGTTACAAGTAATCTGATTGACATAATAGAAAAGAGGCATAAACGTATAGAAAAAGACTAAAGAGTCCCAAAGAAAGTACAAGTTAACTTACGTGTGGCCATCAGAAAAGCAGCAGATGAAGATTTGTTTGGAGAGTGAAGGTATCTGTCAAACACATGTATCATTCACATAATAACATGTTAAGGAACTAATTGAACAACCAGCAAAGATAAACAGAAGCAAAAAAACAAAAGCGAAAACTAAAACATAATACAACTACTGTATCATTCACATAATAACGTGTTAAGGAACTAATTGAACAACCAGCAAAGATAAACAGAAGCAAAAAAACAAAAGCGAAAACTAAAACATAATACAACTACTGTATTGCAACCCAGAGACATGGTATTACAAATCAATGGTGGTTAGTTCAATATATTAAAAACAGTGATCTCGACCTTCAACTTCCTAATGTGATGACCGATGCAAAACGGTAAAAACAACTTATTGGTGGTGCATTTGACCCCTAATAACATATATGACAAAACAAAAGTACAATACCATGTCATTTCTCTTTCGAATTACATCCATTTCACCAAAAAAAATCTATATGAACATCCAGCTTTGATATGTAAGTAACAACTGGTGAAACCTGAAACCTCTAAACCTGAATTCAAACACCTAAAATATGCAATCCCACAGCTCCTATCCAACACAAATTCCAATAGAAACACAGTAATAACTATAAAAGCAATCAACCAAACCCCTATTTCAGATCAAAATACAGAATCGCATATCATGAATATATTAATTAAACTAAGCAGTTTTATACGGTTGTGCATCGATTCTTCGTAAACTAAAACAGACTGTAATCGTTTATTTAGTGGTTTAACATGTGTTCATACCTTTATGAAGGAGGTAGACGGTGAAACGTTGAGCTTCAATTGAAATTTGAGGTTTCGATGAATATTTAGGGTTTTGAAATGTCGGACGACTGCTTCTTCTTCCCCAAGGGTTTTGCAATTTAGGGTTTTGAGTCCAAGCAAATAAGATATTTTTGTTAGGTTTATATAATATATAACCTCTTGTTGTTGGATTATCAGATTTTTATCTTTGTAATTACATTAAATATCATTATTATTTTTTCTTTAATTAAATATATTTTTTTATATCTTTATCAATACATTTTTTTATCATCCATTCACAACCATTTTAAAAAATATATAATAATTTATAGGAGTTGTACTGTGTTTCTTCAAATATGGGGAAATACGGTATAATTTTCATAAATTTTCTAACTCTTTCACTCACAACCATCTTCCATAATATAGGCACTCACTCACATATATATAAGAAACGGGTTGTGAATGCTCTTACATGCTTGCACGTGTGAATTACTAAGCTACTTGATATTAACTTGTTACGAAATCAAGCTAAAACGAGTTTGAGTGAATGTTATAGTGTAACTAGATTAGGTTGCGAGTCTAAACAAGTTTATTATTACTATCATCGTACCTAAGAGTTTACTTATATAATATATATAACGATTTAAACATACATCATATTTGTGGGAACAATCACCAATATCATTAGGTTACAACTCAATAAAGAAAATTAAAAGGAAAAAAAAAAAGATTCTCATAAGGCTCTATAAGCTCAAAATTAATGCTTTCAAGTCAAACCGATTTGTTCCGAATAATAACCACTCAGTAAACGGTTCATTTGAAACTTTTGAACCATCTGTATTTGAACATATCGGTTGTGATGTTGGACGCTTGAATCGATAAATCATATCGAAGGCTGGATTGGATTTTCGTATGAAGATATATTTGTTTCTTTTAAAATCTCATATTTACCTCAATAATTTGTTTATTACAGTCTCAATAATTTGATAACATTATAAACTTATATCAAACATAAAACAATTCATGTTTTGTTTTATGTAACCAGCTATAAAAAATGATATATAGTCATTTACAATATAGAAATTCAAATTTTAGTATCTTCTATATTTTATATATAATAAAACACATTTAAATATGTTACTAAAATATTAACTTTTTAACCCGTATAACACACGTATAGTTAGAATAGCGTCGTATATATTACTTTTAAATTATTAATGACGTCATATGGTTTTTATAAAACTAATGTTATACCCGTTTCATTTTCAGTATAGTCTTTTTTTTTAACAGAAACACGTAGGGGTCGTTTGATTTACAGAATATTATATGATGAAATTAGAATTTGAATTGGAGTTGGAATTGAAATGGAATATTTTGAAAATAAGAGGTGTGTTTGGTTGGTAAAATTTGAAAGATGAATTGAAATATTTACAATATTAAATTACCAGGTTACCCTTTATTAAACCCTTCCCTTTTTAATTTGCGTTTCCTGTTTCATTTATTCTCCATCAACATCGGAACCTTTCGTCCCCGCCTCAACAACACTTCAAGTTTGGAACGGGTAACAAAAGCACTCCGATGCTGGCCTATAGTCCAAAGCGAGCCATGGCGGAGCTCCGCCACTCAAGCTCCATTGGCAACAGAACAACATCGTCCCCAGGGAAACGCAACGACATCACCCTCGAGATCGAGATCGTCACTCAAGATCCACCATCGGCGACAGAGCAACATCCACCTCACAACGTCGACGGCGGTGGTTGAAATCGCCACCCTCAAGACCAATTCCATTCACTTCTCTCAAATCATTTTCAGTTATTAGATGACAGTGGTTTATTTGTATTTGGGGAAGAAGGAGAAGGTGTATATTAGTAATCATTCTTGAAACGCTTAAAATTCAATCTTATGAATTCCACCAACCAAACATTCCCATAGAGTTTTTGTAAGAGCATTCACAGTGAAATTCTTAAAAATATGTAAGTGTATTTGGTGTATTATATGGAATGGTTTTGAGTGGTTGTAAGTAAAGTAGAGAGAAAATGTTATTGTTGATTGGTATATTTAAAGAATCACTGTTTAATCCCTATAAATTTTTTAATATTTTTGAAAGTGGTTATGAGTGAAGGAGAGAAAAAAAAATAATAATAAGAGTATAAAAAATATTATTTAATTAAAAAAATATAATAATTTTTAATATAATTATACAAATAAAGACGAAAAACTAAAAAAAAAAGTTTTTAGACAACATAGTAGACGCCAATATATTGTGCTTGAGTTGAAAATTTGATATCATTGTCTCCCTCCCAAAAATGTCATTCTCCCAAATCATCAAGCGTGCAACAAGAACACTCAAGATTCTCCACTCATCATCATCATCATCATCATCCCCATCAATCTCTACCCTAATTAGCTTCAGCGAAACAATCAATTCACAAGCTTCAATCGACATTAAACCCCCCACCCACAATCTTCATCCCAGAAGCTTCTGCAACAAACCCATCAAAAATCCAGAAGCTATCAACCCCCAAATCATCAAAGAAGCCGAAAACCTCTGTAAAATCATCTCAAATCACCATGATCGATCAAAGCTAGAATCTTTATTAACCTCCACTCAAATTGAACTCTCACCAGCTCTAGTTACCGAGGTTTTGAAGAAACTAACCAATGCCGGAGTTTTCGCGCTTTCTTTCTTCCGATGGGCGGAGAAACAAAAGGGATTCAAGCATACTTCTGATACTTACAATGCCTTAATCGAAGCTTTGGGTAAGATCAAGCAGTTCAAGATGATATGGACATTGGTTAATGAGATGAAGGTTAAAGGGGTGCTGGATAAGACCACATTTGCTTTGATCTCGAGGCGATACGCGAGGGCGAAGAAGGTGAAAGAAGCGATTGAGGCGTTCGAGAGGATGGAGAAGTTCAGGTTCAAGATTGAGCTTTGTGATCTTAATAGGTTTCTTGATACTCTTTGTAAGTCGAGGCAAGTTGAGAGTGCACACCAGGTGTTTGATAAAATGACTAAGAGAAAGTTCGTACCCGATATAAAGTCGTATACCATACTTTTAGAAGGTTGGGGTCAAGAGATGAATCTATTGAAGTTGGATGAGGTTTATAGAGAAATGAAAGCAAAAGGATTTGAACCGGATGTTATTGCTTATGGGATCATCATAAACGCGTATTGTAAAGCTAAAAAGTATGATCACGCAATCAAGAAGTTTGATGAGATGAAAGTGAATGATATAGAACCAACACCTCATATATATTGTAGTTTGATTAATGGGTTAGGGTCCGAGAATAGGTTATGTGAAGCTTTAGAGTTCTTTGAGTTATCAAAGTCTTGTGGGTGTGCTATTGAGGCTCCAACTTATAACGCGGTTGTGGGGGCTTATTGTTGGTCTATGCGGATGGATGATGCTTTTAGGGTAGTTGAAGAGATGAGAAGAAGTGGGGTCGGGCCAAATACACGAACTTTTGACATAATTCTTCATCACTTGGTTAGAGGGCGGAGAACAGAAGAGGCGCATAGTAGTTTCAGACGAATGAAAAGTGATTTTGAGTGTGATCCGAGTGTCAGTACTTATGAGATCATGGTTAGGATGTTTTGTAACGAGGGTAAGATGGATATAGCGATGAGTGTTTGGGAAGAGATGAAGGGTGAAGGAATTCTACCTGGAATGCATATGTTTGCTACTTTGATTAACGCGTTGTGTCGCACAAAGAAGTTGCAAGATGCTTGTAAATATTCTGAAGAAATGTTGAATATGGGTATTAGGCCTCCTACCCATATGTTCAATAAGCTAAAACAAGCTCTTGTTGATGAGGGGAAGGAAGATATTGTGATGACATTGACTCATAGGCTTGAGAAACTGAAAATACTTTTGGTGGTTAGTTGAGAAAGGGTTTCATTCATGAGTTTTTTTTGTTCGAAAGATTGATAATGAATACTAAAAATGTTATTGAATTTGCTTTGGTGCCTTGAAAGCATGTTATACAATTTTGCTACTGTGTATTTTTGTACCATTTATAGTTTCATACAAGAAAGAGCTTAACCGTGATGATGAAGAGGTTTATTCACGCATGAGTTTTGTAAAAAAATCATATTTTGAGCATATACATTGCAACCCAATGTTAGATTTACCTCTATAGTTTTGAAATACATCAACAAATTTCACTTGTTTGCTTTATGTTTACATATCATTCATACCACTACTGATAAAACAAAGTTTGATACGTGAAAATAAAGCACATGCGTGAAAAGCCTCACTACATGAAAAATGTAAATTCTAAAAAATTTATAGAAAAGATAAAAAAAATTAGACAAGGTTTATACATTTCAAGAACATTCTTAATGATACAAAAAGTAGGGGTGTTCAAAAATATCCGAATCTGAAATCGAATCCGAAATATCCAAAATTCGGATATCCAAAATTTCGGATTCGGATAGTGATTTTAAGAATTTTCGGATATCCGAAATATTTTTATAAAAATTTAAAAATATTAAATATTAATTAAATATTTCAGATATTTTTGGATATTTCAAATATTTTTTTTAATTCGGATATCCCAACAGATATCCTAATCCGAAATTTCTGGGATATCCGAAATTTCGGATTCAGATAGTGAAATCCACTATTTGGAAATTTTCGGATATCCGAATTTGAACACCCCGTGATTTATTCTTGTGATTTTCCTTTATTTTGTAGCTAAGTTAGCTTAGTTTGCATTTTGTGTTTTCTTTTGTATTTAGGTAGATTCGTTCTTATATTCATAAAAGGTTTAGACTTCAAACATTTATCACTTTAAAAAAAACAAACCCTAAAATGAATTAATAATGCTTTTGATATTACAAAAGAGACCATAAAACAAAGGAGAGACCATAAGAGCATTACAACATTACAAACATGTTTTACAGAGTAAGAGGATTCCTCTTGTTCTTTTACTTTAATTTTACCTTCATCCCTTTACAAACAAAACTTATAATAAACCCAAAATGAGAATGAAAATGAAAATGAAAAGAGCCCCCCACCAAATGAAAAGAATCTTTGTAAACATCAAACAACGCATCTTCATCTTCAACCCATAATCAAGCTCCAATCTTTACTTTCATTTGCATTGATCTAACTCTAATCTTGACTCATCTACCATATTCTTTAAAGATTCTTCAATCTTCTTCACTTGATTTCCTGGTCTCAAAACATTGACATCATCCCATTCTGAACACGGGTCAACGAACCAGCTTCTTCTGGCGGTGCACCATGCACCCAGGGTGGGGCGGTTACTGCTACGCTTCAAGATATTGCTATCAATCATGTCTAGCACTGGGTCATTTTTGGCAAACTGTCTTGCAAAAGCAGCACCACTTTGAACCATTTGGTCATAGTTTGACTTGTTGAGGAAAAGTGGCTCCATTTTAGGGGGGTTGTCCCAAACCATGAACCTTAAGTCTGCATTAATGGTTGTGTTTTTGAACTCAGGTGAGTTGCAAATGACGGTGTGGAAGTAAACTTCTTGAGCCAAAACCACATTGTTAACATACATTAAGAGAGTCCGAGGGAGGTTATCCCATGCGAAGACACAGTACTCAAGGAATGAACGACTCAAAATCACCCATGGAGATCCTGAAAATATCAAGAAAAGACTTGCAAGGTATTACATTTCCATAATTGCACACGAGAAAAGCCAAAAAAGATCGGTGAGTCAACGTGAAACTGTGTTAAGGTAAAACTGGTCGTTTTTGCCTTATTGGTACTACAGGCTGCTTGGGTTGACCAGTACACCTTTTGTCTGTTGTTTCGAATATAATTAAAAAATATACTATTTCAACAACAATGTAATTTTTTGCATAAAATGATTTAATAGGCTTATGCATTAAGATAACATCTTGGACAACTTTTGAACCGTTTGACCCATCGGACCTATTTCATCTTAGACCATTTTTCTACTTTGCTTGCTTGAACAGATGGAGAGAAAACATTAGATCCTTCAAACTGGATTAAGGTCAACCATGTAATTTTTGTTGCTACGAGCTAGCTTAGGTTGACCCAAAAAGGTGAGTATCAACTATCAAATTTGATTAGAAAATTATATTGTTTCAACTTTCAATGCTAATCTAATTTTTCGAGTAAAGTGCCTTGACAGGTTGTATGCACTAAAAATAAACTTCAGATGATTATCGAGTGGTTTGACCCATTTGATCTCTATTATTATGCACGTAAGAAACCCAAAATGGGTGGGTCAATTAACTACTCAAATTGGGTCCAGGTCAAATGGGTAACTATGGTACTACGGGCTAGTTGTGGTTAACCCGGAACACTTTTTGTCCTTAGATATGATTAGAAAATTTATATAATTTCAACAATAATACGGTTTTTTTATAGAATGATTTAACATGTTTTATGCATTAAAATTACATTTTCAGCCACTTTCAAGTGGGATGACCCATTTGACCGTTCCAATTGGGGCAAAGTTCTTTATCTTACAGGTTTGATCTGTAAGAGAAAAAATATAACCCGTATAAACACAATTCATAAGTAGAAGAAAAGGCAAGAGAACTTTGCCTGTGAAAACTTTAAAAGCGTTAGGCAAAGGCCGTTTTTCAGTGGCCCGGAAGATTTGGGTTCGCCTTGCTAAGTAGAGCCCTGGATCAACTACAATTGGCAGGATTCTTTGACCCCTAAAATGATAAACTAGAGATCGGTCCAAGTGCTTGAATAAACGAAACAGAGAAGCATGGAGTTTAGTAGAAGTATGCTTACTCTTTCCATCCAAGATCACTGGTATGATCGATGAAATTGGAATCTCTACTAATGGAGGAGAATGCATGAGACAAGTCTGATTCAGAATATACAAACAAGAATCACATGTAAGATTTAATGTAAATTGATGTAAAGTTTCCTTATGAATGCAAAGTAAATTTATATATGTGTTATTCTTTAAAGTTGCAGGTCTTCAAATTTGTTGTTTACTGTTCATGTATGTATGCGTGTGGATGTGTATGTACGCGTGTGTGTATGCATGTAGCTATATGTATGTGTGTGGGATGTGGTGTGTACACATTACCATGTAACAGGGTAAGTCCAATACAAGGAAATTCTATTGTTTAACATAAAATATATTTTCACAGGTTCTCTCGATCACATAACTAATAACTGAAATCTGACCTTTCAATGTAATATGCATTAAGTTACTATTTTTATTTCAACTTCATATATACATGACTTTCCAAACTGGTAGATTAATTTCAACAACTGCAAATTATTCATAATGAGATCAATTTCAAGAGAAACCATCTCCTTTGTGCACATTTTATTGCTCAAAACCATCACACTTATTTGTTACCAGTTCCAAATGATTTCATAATCCCTAGCATGAAAAGTCAACAACAACCGTGTAAAAATTCAATGGCTCTTGTGCCCCTCAACAATTAAACTTGTTTCCCATAAACTAATGATTAACTTAACCTAAGATGTTACTAAACCCAAACAAATATAGTTGCAAATAGTTACCAATAACTTAAAAGTAGCGCAATAGCTTACATTCGAGACGTAAGCTTCTATCTCAATGATGCTCAATTCAATACTCTATAAATGCAATCAAACTTAGCATGCTAAATATCTCCTAATGGCTCACTCACAAAGCTAATCTATATATAAGTAATCGGGCATAACACAATTACTATTTATCGCAAATTCGCAATACCATTGCATAATATTTAGTGACTGACGTTGGCCTTTATGTTGTTGACATATATGTTGCAATCGTCATTGTTAGACCCACGCATGATTCACGTAATCACAAAATAGAGGACAACAACAATCACAAAATGTGGCAACAACACATATGGCAACAATCACAAAATGTATGGCAAGTCCAATACAAGGAAAATTTATTATTTAACATAGAAATATATTTTCATGGGTTCTCTCGATCTCATAACTAATAACTGATATCTGCCATTTTTATTTGTTATGCATTAGCTGTTGGATTTGTGAAGGCTTTGGGCTTGGGCCCATGTTTAGTTTTCTTGTTCATTAAGTTGTTAACCCTAATTAGTCTCTATATATACCCTGTCATGTATTTGTAATCTTTGTACTGAGCAAATAAAGAAAACCCTAGTTGCAGCCCTTGGACGTAGGTCACACCGACCAAACCACGTTAAATCCTTGTGTCGTTTATTTTCTGTCCGCGTGATAATCGTTTGTGTTCGTGTGTTGGTTCCGCTGCGCCGCTTGAGTCCTAACATTAGCTTCATATATACAGGACTTTACAAACTAGTAGCTTAAGTTCAAACACTACAAATTATTCATAATGAGATCAATTTCAAGAGAAACCTTCTCTTTTGTGCACGTTTTATTGCTCAAAATCATCACACTTATTTGTTACCGGTTCCAAATGATATCATAATCCCTATCACGAAAGTCAACTACAACCGTGGGTAAAAAGTCCATGGCTCTTGCATTCCCTTAGCATTCAAACACATTTCCCATAAACTAATGATTAACTTAACCTAAGATGTTACTAAACCCAAACATATATAGTTGCAAATAGTTATCAATAACTTAAAGTAGCAAAATAGCTTAAATTCGAGAGGTAAACTTCTCTCTCAATGATGCCCAATTCAACACTCTATAGATGCTATCAAATTAAGCTTGCTAAATATCTCCTAATCCCTCATTTACAAAGCTAATCTATATATGGGTATGATACAATTACTATTTATTGCAATACTATTGCCTAATATTTGTGACTGTTGTTGGCATTTATGTTGTAATCATCATTGTTAGACCCACACACGGTGCATGTAATCACATAACGTACGACAACAACACAAATGGCAACAATCTAACTTAGCAACCATATTAACAATAAAGGATTACAAGATATTATTTAGCATGATAAATTTGACGGTACACATAAAGGATCAGCTTAAGCATCATTGTGAGAGAAGCTTACCTCTAGAAAGTAAGCTATTATGTCACTTTGATCATATTTTTCGTTAATATTAGCATTTAGGTACTATCCAGGCACCCTAAACTAGGAGACTAAACAATCACACTACTCAAGGCAAGATCAACTCCAAACATTACCAATAAATTAGGAATTCAGGTTTCTTAAATTTCTTTTGTGGAGCTACTTGACTCTGAAGTAGGGGGTGGGGGGTTCTGTTGGATACGAGGTCTTTTTTACCGGTGCTAAATGGGTTGTGTTCACGGGCTATTTAAGGACTGCTTAGAAGAAAGAAGAAAAGGG
The DNA here is from genome assembly GCA_025506505.1 of Flaveria sonorensis. Taxonomy (NCBI): domain Eukaryota; kingdom Viridiplantae; phylum Streptophyta; class Magnoliopsida; order Asterales; family Asteraceae; genus Flaveria; species Flaveria sonorensis. The sequence continues at coordinate 2,959,992 of CM046434.1, forward strand.
TAGCCTGACCACTGACGCCAGGCACATACGTCACACCTAGAGGAAGGAGACCGCCTTGCTTACGTAGTTACGTTTAAAGCACCTAAACCTCACCTCACGTCATCGCCTAACACACCTGGAGAAACATAAATCTAGCCTAATCATCATCAGAAACTTCAAGAACCAATCAGCATTAACAAATGTATTGCTAATTCCCAGATAAACAGAACTACCACCCACCAGTAACAGGCTGTTTACCTGTACACGTTCAAATCAATTATTGCAACTTCAAGAATCATACTCATAATCAGATAACTAGCTGTTCAAATCTATGATTATGATTCTTAATCAGAAAACTTCACATTCATCTTAATCTTACCTACTCATCCAAATCTGCTAATTTACGCCTAAACACTAACAATTAACCATTGCACAAAAAGATATAACAATCAAGAATTTGCAAATTGCATAAACAAATACCATCTTGTGTGAGCAAAGGATAATCCATAGCACTAAGAGTAACAAACCAATCCCAACCACCATCAACCTTCAAGAAAATCGCAGCAGCACGCAAAATCGCAGCAATATTACTCGCACCCATATACGTCGTCGCATCAGGCTTCCCAATCACATCAACATTCCCAAAAGCCCTAATCGCCGCCACCGACTTCACCATCGCACTCAACCTCCTCCGTTCATCCTCCGAACCCTCAGTCCCAATGTGCAACAAATACCTGTTCCTCGGATGGTACACCGCCAACAACAACCGAAAGATCCTGTCGGCGTCGCCACGTGTGCCGGAGATGTAGTACGCGAACGCCGGCGGGTAGCCGCGTCCCCGGCGGACGGCGGCGAAGGGTTTGGGGGAAGTGAAGGTGTATGAAGAACTGAAGCCGCAGATCGAGGAGATGAAGATTAACAGCGAGATGAATGCGGCGATGAAGAGGGTGAACAACCATTTCTTCTCAGCTCCCATTGATGTTCGTAAACTGAATCGGATTTTGATCTTGTGAATTGTGATCTGTGGGGCATGTGAATGAAATTGCTGAAAAGGGGGGGAAATTGAGGGTTTCAGAGTTTGAATTCTGATGAAAAAGTGAGAAATTGACAGGTAATGTTCAATTGTTCAATCGGTTCATGGGTTTTGAGAACGATGGTGGTGATGAATTAGGGTTTGTGTTGAATTGATTGAAGAAGATTGTTGTTGGGTAGGTGTGAATTTGCACAAGAATTTGGTTTTGACATTAATGCTGATGAAATGTGGATCTGATCTATGTTGATTTTGTTGGAGAACATAAAATATACAATTGTTCTAGTAGACTATGAGTCCATGATTAGAGTACATTATTATTTGTATCATAAGAATATTAGTGTGATATGATAGGTTTAATATTGTTGCTTTGTACCATGATATTTCAAATTTATATTTAGTTAAGTCTAGTTTGCTATTTGATTTTTCTATTAGCTGGACTTGTAACAGCATTTATAGTTTATTTTTTTTATATATCCGTAAGTGCGTTTTTTATATTATATAAAATGATTATTAGTAGTTGTAAGTGGATGATAAAAAACATGATACTGTTCAATTTATATTTGATAAACACTGTTTATCTCTATTAATATTTTAGTATTTGTTAAAAATGATTATGAGTAGTTTAAATATAAAATGTAATGATAAATGTACAATAAGTATTAGTTAATTGAACGGATAAAAAAATAATAATAATTTTTAATGTAATTGTAGATATGAAGATAAAAAGTAGGCTGCGAATGCTCTAAATGAAATAATCAAAATGTTATTCTCATTGTTTTATTTTATAATATAAATTAAACCAACCATCTTATAATATAGATTAAACCAACCATCCCATCCTTTCGGCTTAAGGGTCAATGGATTTTAAATTAATGTGACAAACATTTAAGATGATAACACCTTAAGATACAAATAGTAATTAATTAATTCCAGCGATAATGAAATATATTGAAATATTATTGTGGGGATCAATGGATCATCACCACCCTTCAACATTTTAAGACTCCGTTAAAAAGAGTTGCTGGTAGTCGATACATAAAAAGTCCTAGAATTAGCTATCTATATAATAAAAAATTCTTAGTTACAATGGAATTTAAGAGTTTTATAATTATGCCACAAAGCTTTTCATCATTTACCATTTAAACCCTTAAAGTTTTTTTTTCTTGAGCGCATTACTTACAATATAATTTGGTGGTAGATCCCATACAAAATATCTACTACCACAACTTAATAACAATGTAAAACTTCTAATTCATGTTATACAAAATCTCATACCGTATATGTTTTTATTGTACCACTCATCAATGCATCATGATATGTATTTTATATACATATAACTTAACTTTTAAGTTATTTTTTTCTTATTCTGTTACACGACTTTATCATGCTTTTATTTTTTCACAAGTCATGAAATATGATAATAATAGTATTTTGTTTTTTCATCAGGTTTGCTTTGTATTCATTGACATTTATTCTGACGTGCTTATTTTTATATATGTTTATATATACGGTTTATCTTTAATCATGCATTGATTTTCTTAATCTATTATTTTTTATATATGTACAATTGGTTTTGTTTGGATTATTAACCTAACAGGGTGGTTGAGACTTATGCTTTGCATAGATGTGCCTCTGGTTCTTCCTCTCCCACTCCCAACCCGTCTGGTTATTTTTTTCATTTTTTTTTTGCAATTTTTAATATTGTTTTTCCTGACTTACTTATACGCCACTTGATGATTATACACGTACCGTTCGAGTGTCAGTTTTTTTTACTTGCAGTTTTTCTTAAAGATACCGATCAACAATCCCCCCCTCCCCCCCCCCCCCCTCCCCGCTCCACTCTGGCACAACGTGCCTGTGAACAATCCTAGTTATTCCAAAATTTGATAATAAAACTTATCATTTACACAGTTTCATTATATTTCACACGTTGATTATGAGTTAACCGACCTAAATGGTACGTGTTTCAGCTAAGGAGAATCAGACTTCGAACTTAAGTGAAGTTTAACTAATGATTAAGATGTTGGTATCAACGAAAAATATCAGTTAAACAATAAACAATTATTTTAAAATGCTATAAGGGCTTTATAATCTCATCAATATATGATTTCGATAAATAGATTACGAAGGTATCACATACGCAAAATTATGATAACAATGTTAGGAATTCTATTTTTGTCGATATAAAAGACAAAACATTTCTATAATTATACACGAGAATCGCTAGAAATCAATACTTTTTACAAATAAATACGTTCATACCTCTCTAGGTAAATATTAATTTTCTTCAACAAAGAATATGCAATTTCTAAACCAAAATACTAGAACAGCTACGAGTGGGGTTTCAGATTTTCCTTTTTTCTAGTGAAATGTTTATATAAAAAGATTAGAATTTAAAAAAAAAAGAACAAAGAACCAAAAAAGTACGGTGAATCAAAAGTGAGATCAAAATATGAAACTTAAACTTATTAAAACACCATCCCTGTGTATATTACTCTTTATTAAGATGTATAAAAACATAAACAAAAGATGACATAGAATATCAATTATTCTATTGTCATTTAATATACATCACTAATTATTAGGATATCAATTAATTAGGGGTGTATGTGGAACAACCGACCTTAGCTCAGTTGGTAGAGCGGAGGACTGTAGTGTGTTCATTGTCATCCTTAGGTCGCTGGTTCGAATCCGGCAGGTCGGATTTTTGTTATGATATTTTTACTTTTAATTGTGTTCAAAAACTAGTCTTTTTTACACCGCGTGTTGCGGCGGCGTTGTACACGACATGATAGAAGTGTAGGTTACAATCAACCTGACTCGTTTTCGAAGTAATTTATGTCAAAACGTAAAGTAACTCGAATTTATATCATTAAATGAAGAGGTATTATATTTTACACGACTTTTTTCCAAAAAAAATTTATATCGAAACATAGGCTTGCAATCGTCTCGACTTATTTCTAAACTAAATTTACATTGAAAGGTAGATTAAATGAAAACATATTGTGTTTGACTCGACGTATTTCCAAACAAAATATACGTCAAACAATTTAAACAATTCTATAATCAAATATTATAAATGAAGATTTGTAAATTCATAAAAATGAAATGAAAAAAAGATATGGTAAATTCCTTTATAATCGGGGTGGAAATAGAAGTAGCTAGGACAAAAAGAAGGATAATTTGGTTATTTCAAAAAAGGCCTGAGAAAAAAAATATATATAAAAACATAAAGTTTGGCATGTATGTTTCGAACTACATACTATGTTTTTAGAAAAAGGGACGCTTACGTTTTGATCTAGACTAAAACTTCAGGTATCTTGTCAAACTATTTATATTATATACTAAACTGAAATCATATGTCCCATTCCCTAAAATTGAATGTTCTTAAACTCACTTTTTTATTATTGTTTGCACTTTCTTATATAAGACTACTCAGTATGGGTCGTGAGTATCACCTCAGTTTACACTTATTTACACACCACTCATCTCATCAATAAATGATAAAAGATAGTCTTATGTGTGAGTATACTCATAAGCGTGAGTTGAAACACTACTTAAACCCAAATTCATTAGGAAAACCACTACCCTATCCGCAAGTGATGGTACATGACTCACACTCACATGACTATATCAGGTAGCCTAAGAATAATGTATGTAAAGAAAACTCTAATATGACAATGGTGTTCAACGAGAGGGTTTCGTCTTGTGTTTCGATTAGCTGACTCGTGTTAAAAAATTTTGATTAATTAGTTTGTTTTTAACTTATCTATGTATAGTAACATAAAACATATGTATAATGTAAATATCACAACCCTATTTAGTAATATTCATAACGATCTCAACATGCTAATATAGGTTTATGCAATTGAGAATAGAAAATAACGTGTAAAGCTTGAATTACCGCATTTGGTTCAACTTGAAGATCCATGTCATATTACTAGGCCATGTAGTATTATGCTATTTTATGTTCAATAAGCTGTGTTTATATGTTGGCAGAGAATTTCTATATAAAATTTTGATATATAAAATAAAATTTTAACAAAGAAAATAACCAACAAGTTTATAAAAATAACCGAGTCAACTTATGAATCTGTCATGCCTGACTCGTGACTGAACTAATTAGTTACCGTGACAGCTAAACATCTCTTTCGTAAAATATAATATTTATACAAATTATACCAACTTTTCTCTCACAAATTTTTCTAATTTAAATATCCAAAATCTAAACCTAATTAAAATTTCCTTAATCCAATAAACACTAAAAAAAACACTACCATACCAATTTACCATTCTACCCTTGCATAAAACCATATCATCTTACACAAACCGGCTCCTCCGTAATAGTATCCAACACCGGTTTTCTTGACCTACAAACCGCCACCCGAAAACCGAACTCCGGCACCTCCGCCACCACTCTCCGCCGCTCCCCCACCGTCACACCACCACCACCATCACCACCACCACTTTCCGTCGTCTGACTCATCTCCGGCGATATCCTGCCGGAGATCCGTTTCCCGGCGCTATTTCCGGCCATCCAAAACACCGCCATATCGGCCGGAGTAACCATCGAGTTCACCCTCCTCATCGGAAACATGATGTAAACATTCCCCGGCTCCAAATCCTCATCCGCAGACAGCGGCGAGAATCGCCGCTGGATGGTCAACGCCCGGGCGTTGACCAGGAAGAAGCTCGGGCTCTCGATCATGATCTCTGCCGCGTTGACCGGTTCCCGATACTGTCGGACCTCTCCCGAGGGGAATATGACTCGAGCTGACTTGTTGCTTTTCATCGCCGGAGTGATCATGATATTGCATGCGGATGCATAGTTTCCCATACTATTATTATTATTATTATCCGCCTGTTTTATTTTAAAAATAAAACGTACCTGATGTTTAACTTAACTTATGATTGTGAAAATGAACTCTTGGTGTGTTTGATGGTGGTATGATTGGTGGAGATATAAATACGCGTTGGTGTGGAGGCGTGAAGGAAGGGGGGTGGAAGCTGACGTGGATATTATTTTGGCATGAGGAAGTTATGGTGTGAAAGTTTGCTGCCAATTGGTGCGTGTGTGGGGATAAGATTGAAATGAATTGATATTTGAATGTAGATTAAAATATTAAATAGTCAAAGTTTATTTAGGGAAAGTGAAAGGGGGACGTGTGTGTTTATGAAATGGTCAATGTAATGTTGTTAATGGGTTACAAAAAAAGGTTGATGTGTCTTAAGATAGTGTATAAGATAGTGTGTGTGTCTATTTTAGTATTAAAATAAGATGTAAAGTTTGAGTTTACATGTTAATATGAGGTTTACTTACCGTATGATAGTATGTATGTTTGACGACTTGATGTAGAAGTGACGTTCAATAATAATATAGTTATTATATCCTTCGTACCGTTTACCTCTAACAATCATATTGATTATAGTATATTAGTATTCATGTAAACTTCGATTACTTTTTACTGTTTGAGTTAGACATATTTTTTATAGCGCTGTAGTTGCATAAGCAGTCAAGTTCAGGGGACGGAGTTCAAGGTGAGTAGTCACGCTTTTTTAATGATCTTTTTTATGGTTATGCCAGTAATGATAGGTGGATCTGGTAATTGATCTGGTGAACTATGAATATTTGTTTTGAAGCTTGTGGATGTATATTCCTTGATTCCAGCTTCACACATAAGCACGTGACCGCACGGAACCATACTACCGGAATCAAAAATAATAGCAGCGTATTATATGTATCATGATCACATTTGATCCATTCTTGAACCAGATTAACGACTATGTTAACTCTTAGGTAGCGTTTGGTATCAAGGAATGAAATATAGAATGGAATTTAACGATTGAGTGTGAATGAATATAACATGTTTGGTTGCCAAAGGAAATAGAATTAATCATTACACAAGTAATCTCATTTCCTCTAATCACATCAAATCCATTCCATTCACCACCATTCTTTTTATTCATTCCATCCTATTTTATCCTTAGTCACCACCCACTCACCATCACCAACCATCACTAGCTACCGACCACCACCGGCCACAACTACCAACCACCATCGCCACTACCACCGTCACCATCGACCACCAAGATCGAGAGCCACCATCAACGCCACCAATCACCACTGCCCACCACCACATTAACACCGGGCACCACCATCGACCATCACAATCACCACCGTCGGCCGCCATCACCGATCACCTTAGCCTCCACCGCCGGTCGCCATCACCGATAACCACACCCACCACCGCCGGCCACCACCGCCGTCATCACCACTACTGATCACCACAACCACCATCGCCGGCCTCCACCACTAACCATCACATCCACCACCACCGACCACCATGCACCACCTCCATCGGCCGCCATCGCCACCGGGAACCACCAACGCCCACCAGCGATCACCACCATAACCAGTTTTATATTTCATTCATTCGTATTTTTCTATTTAACAAATAACAAAAAGTAATGATTGATTTTATTTTTAAAGTGTAACTGACAATAAAATGTAATGATTCATTTTATTCTCTCAGTCATCACATTCCATTCTTTCATTTATTTACTTATTTAATACATACAATCATCTTATACCAACCAGAATCTTAATTAAGTTGTAATGGAAAGCTAAGATAGATTTGAAAGTTGGTATATTATCTAGCAATTGAATGAGTACAATTCTCTCATATTAAAAAAAAATCGATAAAACTAAAAATTATATTTTATGTACTTATGTTTATTTATTTCATCCTACTATTTCATTTCCGCTTAAGCTTCCCTGATTTAGAAGAATTGATTGGATACTGAACCATAATCTTTCCTAGGGAGAGGATTATATTTACTTTTTACTTTTCAAGGGAATGATTTTAGAGGACTAACAATTTTAAAATTTAAAAAGTTAAAAGCACATCGAGCTGATATAAAATAATAAAATTGTCATGATATAACTCTGTCTAGTTCGAAAAAGATGCTCAAAATATTCCATATGGTTATACAAAATCGTGAAATGAGACTGTCTTGAAAGCAAACTATTGACTTAGAGTTCGATGTCTTCGGTTTTTGTTTGGTTGCTTATGTTTCTTTCAATTTAATAAATATTTTTGGCAAGCAATTTTAACAAAGTCTTGATTTGGTAACATGGTTTCACACATAAGAATGTTGAAGGTATATGACCAATTCAACAACAAATTAACTAAGGTTATTTTCTTAGATATTTGATCATTTGAGTAAATAATTGGCTTTTTAGTATAAAGATCTGAAGATGATTGACACTAAAAAGTGACTGTATTGTCCTTTAAATCACACGTCTTGTGGTTCGTCCTTATTAAACCTACTCGGACTTAACTTCCTGAAACCAAGACTTGCACTTTTATATAATACTTGCTCTAATCATTAATTTGTTTTTTCTTTTCATTTTTTGTTAGTTTTTTTTTGTCTAAATAATAACTAGGGAAACCAAAAATCTATTTCTCCATAGAGCATAGTGTTGTTATTATGTTGATCAAATAGACCGACTCAATAATCATATAAAAAAGATTAATATTCGACTCCCGTTTTCTTGCAAGAGTGCTAGCACGCATTCTTACGTTTTCTTTGCTTGCTCTGCAGTACGAGCCTCAGGTTGAGAACTACTTGAGATTTCCGGATAATAATTGTTGATGCACTCAAACCTCACATGTTTAAATACTAACCTACTATAAAACCCTAATAGCAATCTTGTCGATAACCAATTTCACTGTTCATGACTCAAGAGTTAGAAAAAAAAATCAAAAAGTCATTATCATTGTCGAGAGGCAAGATTGGTTGTCAATCTTGGTTAACTTGTGACCAAAATTAGAAGCATGAATCTTGTCATGTCTAAATTGACAAGTTAATTAAACTTAAGGCTGTTCAAAATGTTCGCGGCTCAAAGTTCGTTCGAAGTTCGCTCGAAAAAAGCTGGGTCCGAAAAAGCTCGTGCCTAAACGAGCCGAGCCGAGCCGGCTCGATTTCTAAATGAGCCGAACCCGAGCTAGGGGTGGCTCGGCTCGTGGCTATATATATTATTATTTATTATTATTATTATTTATAATAATATTACTGTGGCAGCAAAAAAAAAACACCCATATCCTTAGTCCTGTAATCCAAATTCAAAACAACCCAAACCCTAAAATTCTAAAAAACCCTAGTTTAGTCTTCTTCATTTCTCAAACTTCAAACCCTAGTTTAGTCTTCTTCTCAAACATAAAAGTGTTGCAGCCGCACACCCACCGCGACCACAGCCACCGGCCATCGTGACGGGTACCCCAACTGGGACCAGCCCCCCGCGTACCACAACCCCCTGTGACCAGCCCTCGCGACCGCAGCCCCCTGCGACCACAGCCATCGCGACCACAGCCATCGCGACCACAGCCACCGCGACCAGCCCCCCGCAACCATAGCCCACCGGGACCACAACAACCGGCCTTTGTGACTCCAACTGCAACAAGTAAGTTCTCTTGTATTCTAACCAAATGATATATTAACAGTAGAACCAGGTTTTGTGAGTAATTTCTCTTGTTTTTTAGCAGAAGTTGTTGATTTGTGGAATGTTGCTGTTGATTTGTATTTTAACAGAATGATGTTGTTGATTTGTATTTTATCATAATGATGTTGTTGATTTGAATATACTAGAACTTGGTTGTATGTTTTTTTATTGTTAACAACCTATAACGTTGTTTGATTACCTTTAATATCAGTTTTTTTATTTTTATTTATATTTAAATGTGAAAAAAATACATTTTTTAAAAACAATCGAGTTGGCTCGACGAGCCACGAGCTGGCTCGAGCTTTTCACGAGCCGAACCCGAGCTCGTGTTTTCAGCTCGCTTACATTTTCTAGCTAAGCCGAGCTGGCTCGTTAGGCCTTCGAGCTCGAGCCCGAACCCATCTTGGCTCGGCTCGGCTCGGTTCGGCTCGTTTACAGCCCTAATTAAACTAGCAATTAACATATGTGTTAATTTGTGGCCGAAATAAGTTTTTCACTTTTATAGTAGTTATACATATCTTGAGATATACTAACATCATTTTTCTTTGTTTTTACTTTTCGTAAATTTAACATTCATGTGTTCACTTCACCCTCCTAAAAGCTAGTAAGGATTATGTATTCTAGTATACACTGAGAGCATGGAGTGAAACCAGAGAAGGGACGGTGAAATCCACCCCCGCGCGAGAACACCACCCCTCGAGGGAAAACAATAAACCCTCGAACCGGGGAATAATCACGCCGGATGTTTTGTGTTTTGCCTATTGTACCGTATCGCGCATACGCACACTCAACACCTAGGGAAAATGTGGGAAAAACATGAAAAATGAGACGACACCCTACAAAACGGGAAAAAGTTGGGGAATTAAAAAAAATCAAATGTGACAACTAACAACTCGAGAAAACTGGAGAACCTAGGACGACTCTTGCTTCCCTTATAATATATAAACATAAAAAACATCACTTTTATTCTATCAGAATTTTATAAATATACATATAAGATTCTGGTACTCTTGTATATAAGTTATCGTGGTCGGCTTTAGTAGATGGTGGTCTTTGACTATACTAGTCAACCTAGTCAAATCATTTTTAACCACATCTTTAGCCACTTCAAGTGCATTAGTTTTCACAAGACGTGTGCTTGTTCTAGAACACCAAGCACTTCACGTCGGCTAGGTGTTGAAAAAATAATCTTATTTGTATTAATTCAAACTCAATTACTCGTCTAAAATCCGGACTTGATATGAATATAATAACCATAATTCCAACAATTTAATCACTTTAAGTAGTTTTGAGTATCTAGTCATTCAAAATACCTATTTATTATATTTCTATTTATATTATATGACATATTAACATATTCAACTTTAATCTAAGTGAGTGATTTTAGCTAATCAAATAGATATCTGATATCATCTCCTTTAAAACCATAAAAATTTCAAAACTCGAATGTTTAATGTTTTTCATAGGTTCAAGTCCTTCGCCACCGATTGAGATGATACAACTACAGGTCTACACTCTTGCGACCCTAGCCTCCCATCTCATCAAAAAGCAAGACCAATATCATTTTGATAACCGTACGATCACAACACTAAAAAAACTCACGCTACCTGCCAAAAATCCACATACGAACTCTGAAGGGTTAAAAACCAAAATCCAATAAAAACTAGATTCACATGTAAGCCCTCCAAACGCTTTATGTCATCCCTTGAAGATAAACGGGTACTCATGAATACTTTTGTATTAGGGTAACAACAAAACAACCAAATATAATACAGATCCAACAAAATTTATAACTGATAACCCGTTTGTTATTTTTTAAACCCTGAGATTTAACACAAAAGAATCACTTAACATAACCAGACACATGAAACCAACCGGACACAACATAACCACATAACCATGTGAAGAAATAATACGCAGACACAAATATAACATACGAAACTGGCAAGCATGAAACCAGGTGAAATCCCAGATGCCGCCATGTAGTTCTCTTCAAAATACCTATGTACACGCGCTCAATGGTTTATGCATTATGCAACTTGTTTACAAACGACTTGACAAAAAATTGACAGACACAAAATGTAACAATATTGTTAAACGGAGACCATGACCATATTATGGGGAAATAAAATCATTATTTATTATAGTAACCACTCTGGTTGGGAGGATAAGAAGGAACTGTATATGGAGGTCTGGGAAAAGATCCGGGTTGCTGACCCTGGACCTGCTGTGCGTTATAGTATGAGCCTTGCCAACCAGGATAAGCAGGCTGACCATACTCATAGCCGCCAGCGGGTGGCGGCTGTTGGGCCTGTTGAGGTGGGAATGGAGACGGAGACCCGCCATGGTAAGGTGGTGGTGGTCGGGGAAAGGAATAGGGTGGGTGCTGTGAATATCCTGATGTGGCAGCAGGCGGAGGAGGGTGTTGTGAATATCCTGATGTGGCAGCAGGCGGAGGAGGGTGTTGTGAATATCCAGATGTGGCAGAAGGTGGAGGAGGGTGTTGTGAATATCCTGATGTGGCAGCAGGCGGAGGAGGGTGTTGTGAATATCCTGGTGTGGCAGCAGCAGGTGGAGGGTGTTGCTGAGCATATGCTGGTGGTGGTGGCTGCTGGTGGTGGTAAGGTGCTTGAGAGCGGGGTTGGTTGGTGGGTGGTTCTTGTGGAGAAGATGTTCTTTGAGGCGGTGCGGTTGAAGAGTAATTGTAGGTGTTTGAATTTTTACTGTCTTGAAAACTTAGACCCGACATTTGTCTTTGTACATCTTCAATCATTTCTCGACATTGTATGTTTCGTGTCATGACGAAGTCACTGCATTGTTGCTTTACGCTTGTAATTGCTTCCTGTTTAACAAAACAACTAAATTAAATTAAACTAATTAAATTAATTTCAAAACAATGACTAAATCAGGCAACAAAGAGATTAAGACTGGCAAATGGGCCAGGTTGGGTAATAGGTCATACAGGTTTAGGTTTTAACAGGTTCTGACCAAAGATTCATACCTGAAGAGTAACATAAAACTTGAGTCCTTCATTGATATTTTCTTTGATTTCTCGATACTTGGCGATGGCAGCCTCAATCTGCTTATAGCATTTTTCACAAGCCGCTGCAGACAAGGGAATATACAACTACTTAAGATCTTTATTCAGAACACACTTACATAAATGATCATACAAATAACTGTAAAGGCAGAGTAGAAGCGAGCCAAGCCGCTCATGAGCCACTAAAGATCAACTCGTTAAAAGCTCAAATTAAGCCTAGCTTAACTGAGCTACAACCCGAGCTTCATGTACCAAGCTTGATTAGCCTAACAAGCTTATTATTTATTATTAAGATAAAAAAGCATATTTGTAATTTCGAACTTTATATACGTAACAAAGGGATGCATTCAATACATAACTAATTTTAACTAGAGAACTATAGGAACCAAATAAACACTTGTATTCCATTAATATACAAAACCAATATGCACATAAAAGATAATCTAAGAACACTTTAAAAGGAGAGCAAAAGCTTAAAAACTGAATACACATCCAAATGTTTAATGAAAGAAAAAGCTACCTCTATAATCCTCAATATTAAAAGTGGCAGCAAATTCACGATTTTGAGCCTACAAACAAGAGAACCGGTTAGAATTCGGGAGAGTTGACTGCATGGATTGATGCAAGATCAGAATATTAGTTAGACTATCCATCTAGAACCCATGCTTTATTTACTACAAAATTGATTTCAGGACGTAGATAGAGATTTAAGAAGAAAAGACCTGAATATGTAGCAATAATTGTTCCTGAGCCTGAAGGTTTTGAGATATTTCTTCGCATATATGATTATATTTTGCTATTTCTTTTCTGAAAAGATCCTCATGTGAGCCTGCTGATGTCATCAACTTCGAGAGTATATCATCCTATAGGTAAAAAACTTTACTGTTAAAAAGAATTATATGATTCAAGGTTGTGAACAACAAATAACATAATGTGTTGGGATCATTGATTGTGTGGATGATACACCTTTCTCTTCATATCTTTCAGCATGTCTTCCAGGCCCGCTCTTTGAGCACCCAGCGTCTCTAATTGCCTCTGCAGAACAAGCCAATGTAGAAATTTTATAAAAGTGATACATAAAACTTGAATAAACCTGATGACAAAATTTCTGTGCGCAAGAAAAACACACACACATATATATACATATATGTGGAAATCGAGTAATGTAAAGCCTTATATAATATAAGTAACGTTACCAAGCTCTGCTTCAGGGCCCCCACTATAGCATCTTCATTGGCATCCAAAGACATGATTGGCTTAGCCAAGGTTGGTAGGGCAGATTCAATCTGGAAACAAAATGACGCATGAATTAATTTAACACAAAAAAAGTAAAATAATACAACTTCTTTGTTGGCGAACTCCACACGATGTTTCAAACAAAATATCTTACACACATCTCAAACGAGGTACAATGACCTAAGCAAAAACATATATAAGGACCTATAAACTAAGTCGGTTGGAAAAATACTGAACTAGTGCATACAGCTAAATTCTCACAACACATATGAACAAGAGTAAGGGGCTGTTTGGTTGGGTCTGATCGACCCCGGTCAGACGTGCACGTCTGACTCGGTCAGACGTGCCTTGTTTGGTTGCTTGTATCTTACCGGAGAATAGATCTGACCGAACCCCTTATTCGGTCATATCTAAACCCACATCTGACCCGAATCAGACGTGGAGTAGGGGTTCACGGTGGTGGTTCGTGACGGCGGGGTACTGGTCGTGCTCCCAAGTGACGGCGGTGGTCGACGACGGCGGATCTGCGACGGTTGGGTAGAGGTTCACGGTGGTGGTTCGTGACGGCGGGGTACTGGTCGTGCTCACAAGCGACGGCGGTGGTCGGCGACGGCGGATCTGCGACGGTTGGGTAGGGGTTCATGGTGGTGGTTCGCGACGGCGGGGTACTGGTCATGCTCACAAGCGACGGCGGATCTGCGACGGTTGGGTAGGGGTTCACGGCGGTGGTTCGCGACGACGGGGTAGGGTGGAGATGACGGGTGGTGGTTAGGGTTTTCCGGTGACAACTTGATTATGGAAGGGGCGGTGGTGGGAGGGGGGTATGGAGTTGGTGCTGGTGGTTGAGAAGACGATGGTTGCCGGAGAAGTCGGGATTGCTTCTGCCATGAAGGTGTGTGTGTGTGTTGGATGTGGGAAGTTGTTATCTTGTGAGATGGGTGGTAGGGTGGAGTGTGTGGATTTTAATTTTTCTTTTTACAACCAAACACACTTATTGATTCAGACCTCTTATTGGTTCAGACCTCTTACTGGTTCAGACCTCTTAATCATTCAGCACTTATTCAATCAGATGTTGCCAAACAACCCCTAACTTAAACCATATTATTGTGTATTTTTATGTATAATAATGCAATTGTATTTACAACAGCACTAACAGGTTATCGGTTAGGTTTATCAGAAAAACAAATAAATAGTTCAAAAAATCAAGTAATGAGTAAGACTTAAGAAGCAATCAAAACTTTTCAAAGTTTCTAACATGTATTATCAAATCTGATCAGAAATATAAGTGCCAATTTCGTTCCATTTATCTAAGAAATTGATTCAGTTATCTTTATTCTCCAACGAGTCAAACAAATCAAAAAATAAAACTAGCTTGAAGAAAATGGATCACACAACTACACAAGTCAACAGTCGCCCTAATTATGTCTTTAATACATGAAAGTATAAAACTTCCCAAATCCTCTTATCTGAATAATTATATTAGAACTAAAATACTATAAACTTTGTAAGCATATTAAAAAAAAAGGACAAAAAGAGTTTCTAGTAAACCCAGGTTGCCCCATACCAAAAAGTTATCCACTTTGATCTGTTACCCACCTCTACTCAGCAAGAAGCAAAAGAGAAAAGAAAAACTTCAAAGTATCAAACAACACTTTTCATAACTAACTCCAAATTTGTCAAATTTGATTAAAAGAAAGAAAAATAAGCAACAAGATATTCAAAAGACAAATAGTGTTTCTAGTAAACCCAGTCCAAATTTATTCGTTTTAAGCAGTTACCCATCTCTAATCAGCAAGAAGCCAAAAAGAAAGAGAAACATCAAACAACACTTTTCATAACTAACTCCATATTTGTCAAACTTATTAAAAGAAACAAAACAATATACAACATATTCAAGAGATTCCAAGAAAAAACTTACGGGACGACGATCTAGAATTGACATGAGCATCATGTTCTCTCTTACTGAACGTTCGATCTTTGCATCACTCTCTGCAGCTTGCTTCAGATTTGCTGCAAATCTATTTAAACGATCCTGCAAGTTTTTAGTAAGAGTACTAGACTGAGGCCTTGTCCACCGGGTCCCAAATTGACTTCTAAATTGTGCATCTTCTGCAGCTTCTTTTTGAATAAGCTCCTCGGTCTGAACTAACAATTCATGGTTAACCCTACTCAAATCACGAAGCTGTTGAAGCTCCCCTTCCAAGCCAGCTGGACCGCCACTAATTTGAACTGCTTCCACATCTTCCCACAATGCTGTTGGCAAGACAGCATGTCCTTCCAATGCAAGAATCGAACCAGGCAAGTCCATTTCCTTGAGACTCACTCGAGCCAGCTCACTCCCTTGCTGCAATTTCTCAGCTTGAGTTCTGATGATGTCATCAACCATCTCAGTGTACCTTGAAAGAGCCTTAGCACTGCTGTCAGGAACAAGACTTGCAAACATCTTCTCTCTGCTTGCATCCAATAGCTCATTCATGTTCAAAGGTTTTACCATTGCAAATGCAGGAAGAGGTTGTAACGAGCTAGCTGGAGGAACCCTCATAAGGTACACCCTGTCATTTTCTTTCATAGCCCTATCTAAATTAGTTTTAAGATTAGTCTCTAATTTATTGATCGCATCAAGAATCTGCTGTGCAGCCCCTTTTGGGGATGATTTTTTGGTGTCAGTCAAAGCACCAATACCACTCTTTAACCGTGCAATCTCTTCTGCTATCTCTTCTTTCTCATGAAGCTCTAAACTGTATCTATAACAAGCCTCTGCATAAAACAATGCCGCCTTTAGTTGAACATGAGACAACCACGTCTTGTCAAAGTGGTTAGAGAGAGGTGCAACATTTAGTGCAGCCAGGGCTTCTTCGTAATAGAGACCCACCTACATGTGAAAAAAATGTGCTGTGTAAGACTGACCAGATTTAAGATTGCATTAACATTTTTCCTTGCAGTATCATATAGCAACTTAAATTCATATCATATCCAGGGGTGTCAACATGCAGGGTTTTGAAAGTTCAAGTTGTAAACATGAAAAAGATGCTACTTAAATATTCATATCAGCTAGAACTTGCATCTCTAATGAAGTATGTCACAATGCTGAAAGATCATCACAGCTGTATAGAAATTAACTAAACAACAAATCAACTGCAAAATCAACCAACACTAACCTGTCTAGAAATCTTCGAACAAACCCCGGGAGTACTCCCTTTCGCAATCGTATTCTCAAACACACACTCCTGCGCCTGAGCCAACATCAACCTCTCCAACATCCCCGCACACTCCACCGAAACATCCACCGTCGTCGAGTTCCCAACCGACGCCTTCGTCGACTCATTATCCCTCAAATACGCAAACGCACCAGCAGCAGCGATAAACGAGTGCGACGCCTGTCGCCTCCCCTCCACAGTCATCCGATCGAAAGTCAACCCGATCTGACTATGCACCGCCCCCAAATTGAACAAAACCGCAGCCTTCTCCAAATGAATGTTCTGTTGCGACGCTTTTTGCTTACTTTTGAACGCATCGTGCCATACGAACGTCACCGTGTTGATGTGGTCCTTATCGGAGGAGATCGGAAACCTCGATTCGACGGCGGTTAGGGCTTTGAAGTAGTTTTGGAGGAGATCACGACGGGCGGGGAGGGAGTCGGTTGCGGAGGATCGTTCGACGGTGTTGCGCATCTGTTTTAGGGTTTCGAGATCGTCGTCGAGGTTTTGAGCTTCGCGTTCGGAGTAGTTGAAGACTATGTAGTTGCGTAGAGGACGGTAGAGGTCGACGGTGACGGTCTTCTTCTCGTAGATTGCGAGCATGATGTTCGTCGCCGACGACGATGAGGACGCCGGAGTTGACATGATTACGGTGGTTGATCGGAGGAAGAAGATGATGATTACAAGGTCAATTTGGATGGTTGTTTTAGCAGAGATTACCACAAGTGTGTGTGTGTGTGGGTTCTTTATCGAGTTTTCTTATGTGTCAAGTCAAGAAATGTATAGTTTGTTTACTCTTCCTAACCCACAACCATACATATACCTTCTAGGAATGTTACTTTTAACATCCCGAATATTATCATCGTTGTGTCTTGGAGACGACAATGGATGTATTTGTTTTTATGTTGCTTGTTATTAGATAGTCTTTAAGTTGTCGGTCACTCCATTGTGTTGTGTTTAGGGAATGCGAGTGGTGTTTTAGGTGTGAAGTGGTTATGATGGTAAATGAATTGAACACGTTTGTTAAGAAACTTGTAAATGGCATGAAATGTGAAGTTCAGTTTTAAATGTAGCTTAGAACTCATCATTTCAAGTTGTTAACGTGTGTTCTAAGGATATGTGAAATCGTTAGGCATGGATTAGACTAGGTGGAGTTTTAGCATAGGATTAGTGTGGGTATTTGTAGACTTTTATTCATATATGGGTCATTACTTTGGTTAGACAAATTGTATTTCAGTTTATTACAACTTTTTATGAGTCATTACTTTGGTTAGACAAATTGTATTTCAGTTTATTACAACTTTTGTGTGGCTTATGTTTAAACTATGATTTATAGTGTTTTAAAGTGTGGTTATTGAGTTGTATAAAATAAGTCATATGCCCTGTTTTTTTGGGTCAGTGTAGCAAGTTGATGTTAGAGCTTGAGTTCAAAAGAATTATATGCTACTTTCTTGTGTTTAGCTCAAACTAGATTACTCAGGAACCAATAGATATGTCACGAGCATGTCAAGGTCGATGTTAATAATAGTGAGAGTTGGTAAGTGATTCAAGTTAGTAAACCAAGTTGTCGACTTGGGATAGAAAGTTTAGTAGGTAACTTAAGTAAATAGATCAGTGTGGAGTGATGACTCGTAGCATGTCACATGATGGGAGGTAGCTAGAATATTGACTTGCACGTATACATTGTTTTGGATTATCACGATTTTTACGAATATTGATGTATTATGTCCTAAGTATGTGAATTAAAAGAGTATTTCTATGAAAATAGGAATGGAATGTGACGGCTCTTCGTATAACAGGTACATTGCTTCATGGCTTGGGACAAGACAATGTACCAAAGGGAGAAAGGTAATCGAGGAAAAAATTTGATCGATGAATGCAATTAAGGGTGGGAAGGTAGTGACGATTGCATTGGGTGAGTTGAAAGGTGCTGGGCAACTGCAAAAACCCTATATTTAGTAAAGTGGCAAGTCCAATAACAAAGGAACTAAGAGGTCTGGTAAAAAGCCTTTAGCACTTGGTAGGTAGTTGCCAAGGTGTGGGGGTAAGAAGACCGAGGTTGTTACAAGTCAAGAAGAAGGGATGTTGTTATGAGCCAGTTGACCTGTGCAAGAATCATGTGTTTATGAAGAATATGAAGTGAAAGCCGCTCTAAAATAAATAAAGAGAAGGAAAAAAGTTATATGTATTAGCAATTGTACTGATAGTTAAAAGCAAGGTACACAGTTCACTCCTTTAAGCCTAAGGTGTTATTTTGGTGGGATATTATCATGTCGTAGATGTGCGCATGGGTCGATTTGGTTTTGTCCAAGTTTTTAGGTTTTTAAGACGGTTCGATTTCTTCTTGTTTTTTCGATTTTACATCTAGACCTTAAATCGTTTGGGCTACAATAATGATCCATGATGAATACAGGTTGAAAACTTGAACTTACGTCATTTTATTAATTTTTTAAAACTTAAAAATAATCTATATATTCATAAAATTTGCTTGAAATTTATATAGAATACACTCCATAATTCCAATAACAAATGGTTAAATAAAATATAATTTTAATTATTATCATATTATATATCTATACAATTCAAATTGATGTTAATGGTAAATTACAACCTGTTAGGCGTAAGATACAACCATCTTATATTTATTTGATTTTCCTATGTGTATATAAAATGTTCATTTATATAAACACCATAATTTTCCTCCGGTTATTCATATAATCCTAACAAGTAATAAACTAATAACCAGATGTCAGGATCTTTGAGGTGATCGATTGCAAACTTTTTTTTCTATCTCGATTGCCTATTTGATTCCCATTCATTTCCTCTTTCGATATCTTTTAAGTGATCTAATTAGAGTTAAGGTTTGTGCTTGCTCAAACTATTAAAAATCCTTGTGTTACTGAATGATGGCTTCGAAGCAAGTCTTGAGAGAGCTCAAGGATATTTCGAAAGATCATCCTGCATGTCGTGCCTCCACAAATGCTTAGATGATGAAATGCTCATGCGTCTCTAAATCACATAGAGGAAAAAAAGAAGTTGATCTATATCGAAGAACTCGTAGACATACTTATAGAAAAGAAGAAACAGTTAATGAACAAAATCACCAAACAAGTAAAGGTGTAATGAAAACATAGGAATGGATCTAAAGCCACTTACGAGTCAAAGGACGGTATGATGACGTACTACCCCCGTTTGTTCAATAGAAAGCATGCAATGGAAAATGTTAAATAAAAAGCAGTCTACATGAAGTGCCAATCGAAAACGGCCATCAAAACGATGACCATCAAAACTCTAGGTTTGATCGGAAGAGCTTTTGATTGACAATGTTCGTTAGGTGTATGCTCTAACGAGTGTCTAGTTAGTTTAGGTGAAAATTAATTGGTAGGTTTCATGGTTATTTTAAATACGTATAACTTTCAATGCGTAAATCGATTTCGATACATATGATTGGATACTATGTGTTTAACTTTTTATCTTATAAAAACATGATTCTACTAGATAATTTGAAATATCAATTGTCAAACAGAAACAATGATTTAAAAAAATGAATTGGCCTTATTGGCATTACATCTTGATATAGTTTTATCCGTAACTTTGAACCCCACAACGTTGTGAGGTGACGAAAGAAACACAACACAACACCATGGCAAAGGAACATAGCATGTCATGGGTTTTATGAAATTCATGTAGAATTTTGAGGTGGTGAAGGAACACATCACAAACTGTTAGGTCTAGATCCATTGTATAGGTTTAGATGATTAGTCATCTCTTGTAATGAATCTTTGTAAACCTCTTTCTTATATAATGCAAGTTATATATATGTTAACCCAAATATTATTTATGTTGATTTTATATGTAATTACAGGAAAATCAACATTCTTGGTCAAATTGAAAAATTGACCAAGTAGCAGAACTCCTACGGATGAACAAGTTTGTTCTTCCGTAGATTTTATGCGGAGCTTAAATGAACAAGTAAGGAATATGCATCCGTGGATCTCCTGCGGAAGCACGGTAACATCTATTGAAGAACAAGTCCAGAGATCAAGTTGATGCTGCTGCTGCGAAAGAGCATGCTCCTGAGGATGAAGTTCACGATGATCAAAGAACCAACTCCTACGGAAGGCCTACTCCTACGGAAGAACAAAATACTTTCATGATCTCCAATCATCAAGTACTCCACAAGAAGTCAACAAGTCAAAACGTCTGAAGTGATGTCATCAAGTAAACATTTACGGAAGACTTCACTTTTGTCAAAATCGAATATTTCATGTCACATCATGAATTTTTCTTTTATCCATGTAAAAAGTAAATCCCTCTGCCTATAAATAGAAGGCATGTGTGCACTCATTTAAACAAAAACAACAAACAGAACAAATATACAGAATATAGATCAATATCAATAAAATCAACAAAATAACAAAATAGCAATAGTAAAAACACCAAGAACACCTAGCAATTTTCTGATCATCAAAAATCAAAATCAATTGTAATCGTTTGAGTATCAATGGAAATCAATTGAATCAAACTTGTTCATCGCATTACTTTATCTTGTTTTCCATTTATATCATTGGTTGTTCGTAATTTGTGTTACACTTACAATTTCTCAAACAATTAATTAAACAACAAGTTATGATAATTCCGCGATCATTATTTGTACAATCAAATTGATAATTCCTATTTCGATCCTTGAATTCACACAAACCATGACGAAGGAACATGACATGTTATAAGTGATGGTTTGGTTTGATTGGTGCTTGGCTTATATGTTAAGCTATTATGGATTCATAATTTAAGTAAATGTGTTTATGTTTACTATTTACGAGTAACGAAATGATTACGTGATTACATGTAATTTTCAAAGTCTTAACAATTGAATAAAATTAAAGTAGAACCCATTCAATGTTATTGATTTTTAGTATTGATAAAAGACTAATTTCAAGTATAAACTAAAGTTAGGAATGACTATGAAGATACTGACATAACAATAAAACCTACTAGCATTTTAAAGACTAATATCGTATTTCAAAAAAGTTTTATCTTTTAAAGATTTATTTGAAGTTTATCTGCAAACATGATTCAAACAATACTTTTAAAAATTTATTTGTAAACATACTAGAAACACAGTTTACTCTACGTGTAACTATTAATGAAATTAACATGTGAAAATGAAAATTTTGACAAAATGTATGACAAAGAACTAAAGAAGATTTTAACGCAACTGTTACCACCATAAATCTAGGCATTGTTCGTACGAATCTAAAACATCGTAAAAAAACTTAACAAAACCCCCAAATTCAACTTCATTTCATATATCAGTCTCTTTCGAGACGAAATCTATCCACACATTTCAAACCCTAAATCACTCATCTCTCCGATGTCTTCCCGGCGGCTCATCGCCACCCTCCTCCGCTCCTCCCTCCGCCACCGCCACCACTCCACCACCGCATCTCCGCTCACCTCCGCCGCCCGATCCGCCACCCGCACCCGCTCCCACCCTTCCCCGGCCGGCTACTTCCTCCACCGTGCCACCACTTACGCCACCTCCGCCTCCGCCGCTCCGTCGCAGCCACCGGCAACCACTCCTTCTTCCGGATCTCATGATGGTAAGATTACTGATGAGTTCACCGGCGCCGGTGCGATCGGACAGGTGTGTCAGGTGATTGGTGCGGTTGTTGATGTGAGGTTCAGTGAGGGACTGCCGCCGATCCTTACGGCGTTGGAGGTGTTGGATAACTCGATTAGGTTGGTGTTGGAAGTGGCGCAGCATTTGGGGGAGAATATGGTGAGGACTATTGCTATGGATGGGACTGAAGGGCTTGTTAGAGGTCAAAGGGTTCTCAACACTGGTTCTCCTATTACTGTAAGTGTTTTTCTAGTTGGTAATGCTATGTCTTTTGATGATGATTTGAGGTTTTAAAATCTATCTGTATGTGAATAGAATGTGTGTTCTTTCAGTTTGATGGTTAAGAATTAAGATCTGTATGTTAAGTTAAATCTGCTGGAAATGAAAATGAACATTTTGGTATCTATTTGAGATCGATGTACATTTACGCGTTTATATGTCTGTAATCATGGTTCGAGCAGAATTATATGCCAATGTGGGTTAAGATGTAGGTGAATTTTGTGATGTATTTGCTTAAGAATGAGTAATTTATTATCTTAACGATTTAACGTAGGACGTATGATGTACTAACATTCATATGAAGAGTGTTTGTTTTCTATAATACACGCATTTTCCTTAATATGCATTGTTACTGTACTAATTTGCGTTTGTTATTATCATGATGGTAGGTGCCTGTTGGCAGGGCTACTCTTGGTCGTATCATTAATGTTATTGGAGAGCCCATCGATCATAGAGGCGAAATCAGTAAGTTTTTTTGTTTCTTATTGGTTAGCATCACTTCCATCTTTTATTCAAGATAAAGTATCTCATCTTTCTTTAACTCGTTTTAATTTTCAATAGAAACCGACCACTATTTGCCTATTCATAGAGAAGCCCCAGCTTTTGTTGAACAAGCAACCGAACAACAGATTCTTGTAACTGGTATCAAGGTAAATCATGAATGGATAAGTACACTGCCGTTTATAAATTTAGATATTATTGCACCATTATGAATTACAATAATGTTTTCTGATCTTCTAGGTGGTGGATCTTCTTGCACCATATCAAAGAGGAGGAAAGATTGGTCTGTTTGGTGGTGCTGGTGTTGGAAAAACTGTTCTTATCATGGAGCTTATTAACAATGTCGCCAAGGCTCATGGTAAGTAGAAAATTTTAATACATTTCAGCACCTTAATCCGCTTGACATTTGTTATAGGCCCATGGTAAGTAGAATTTTTGTTTTACCAGGTGGTTTCTCCGTATTTGCTGGAGTTGGAGAAAGAACCCGTGAGGGTAATGATTTGTACAGAGAAATGATGGAAAGTGGTGTCATTAAGCTAGGTGACAAGCAGGTATATGCGTTAGAGACATGTTATTTGTAATATGTTGGACTTTTTTGGAATATGGTATTTGAATACTTTCTTGTTCATGTTTTAGGGTGAGAGCAAGTGTGCTCTTGTGTACGGTCAAATGAATGAACCACCAGGTGCTCGTGCTCGTGTTGGGCTGACTGGGTTGACCGTGGCTGAACACTTTAGAGATGCTGAAGGACAAGACGTGCTTCTTTTTATTGACAACATTTTCCGTTTTACTCAGGTAACATTGTGCTTAACAACTGTCTTGTATTTATGAAAGTGCCATCGAGTAATTCATGTCTTTATATCCTGCAGGCTAACTCTGAGGTGTCTGCTTTATTGGGTCGTATTCCATCTGCTGTTGGTTATCAACCAACTTTGGCTACAGATCTTGGAGGCCTTCAAGAACGTATTACAACAACTAAAAAGGGTTCTATTACATCTGTGCAAGCCATTTATGTGCCTGCTGATGATTTAACAGATCCAGCTCCTGCAACTACTTTCGCTCACTTGGATGCTACTACTGTGCTATCACGACAGGTGTGCTTCATTCCAAGTGATACACAATTGCTCTTTTGACTTCTCATTTCTTGATATTTAATATTAGTTACAGTAAAAGTATGACTAAAAAACTATATTATTACGATGCCAACTGATTTTGAAATTCAATGACTATCACAAATTGGGTAATAGGACAAAATGGGTAGCTTTGAGAGTCATAATTGGTCACGTACTCACGTTGGACTGACCTGAACCACTTTTTTGTTTGTTTGTTTGTTTCTTAATTTTACAAAAAAAAGATCATGCTAAGTACTTTAATTAAGCAACGTTATTACAATGACAGTCTATTTTTTGAAACAAAATGATCCGAGTTGGGTTACAATTCAAATCAGGTTATTTTAAGGACGAGTAGAAACGATCCTGGTTTGGCCCACCTGCAAAGCTGCAATGACTCTTGTTTTTTTAATTATTATTAGTACTTTTCTTGAAATTTGCAGTAATCAATGTTTTATGTATAATTAAGAAAATTATATAATTACAATGACAACTAAAATAGTAAAATAAAATGAAGTAGTAGGTGTTATGCATTCCGTTTACATTCTTAGTGACTTTCTGCCCTTTTTACCTGCTCCCCAGCTCAACCCATCTCAGTTTTAACACATTCTTAAATTTGTAACTGTTTTGATCCCTGGAGGCTAAGTATAGCCAGATAAAGGGGTTTAAACGGCTACCTCTGATATTGTGCATTGGTCTATATAAGTTATTGCAATTAAAGATTATATTATTTCACAGATCTCCGAGCTTGGTATTTACCCTGCTGTGGATCCCCTTGATTCTACATCTCGTATGCTTTCACCCCATATTTTGGGAGAGGATCATTACAACACAGCTCGTGGTGTACAAAAAGTTCTTCAGAATTACAAGAATCTTCAAGATATTATTGCAATTCTTGGAATGGATGAGCTTAGTGAAGATGATAAGTTGACAGTTGCTCGTGCTCGTAAGATTCAAAGGTTTTTGAGTCAGCCCTTCCATGTTGCTGAAGTTTTCACTGGTGCCCCTGGTAAATATGTGGAGTTGAAGGAAAGCATTGGTAGTTTCCAGGTCAGTTTATTTTGTTCTTAAATTTTAAATTAATTGCTCATCTAATAGCATGAAACCTTGCATCTTTGTTGGGTTAATTGCATGAAAAACTGATCGACATCAATCTATTTTTTATTTTTTTACATAACCAAATAGAAAAACGAAACAAAAGAAAAACAGGGGTTTTTTAAAGTTACCAACAGATTTGATCTTGTTTCTTGGGCAAACAAAGTTGGTTACCAAGACCAGAAAATGGACCAAAATGTTTCTATATGCCGAGTTGAAGAGTTAAATAGAAAAATATAGCATTTTTCACTTCAAATACAAAATTTAAAGGATTAGACTCTTTTCTTGGGCAAAAAAGTTGGTTACTCAAAATAAGGTTCGGGTTGGTGTCTTAGTATCACTTAAACCAAACAAGACCGGTTTAATTAATCATGTTGAAAGACCAACCCATTCCTGAGATGCGCAACCCATGTAGCCTAGACACAACCTGTGTACGCTGTTTATCTAAACAAGTCAAACAAGTTGTCTAGATAAACAACTTGTAACCACGCTGTAACGGGGTTAATGGGTTGAGCTTAAAAATTACAGTATGCATTTTTTCAATTCTACTTCTAAACATGTTGGCGGGTCAACTTGTTTATCTACAACCCAACCTGAACACACCTCGATGAATAAACTGGTTGGATGGGTTGGCCTGTTTACAACCTGAACCTGCCTACACCCAACTCTAACTCTAACCCTTATAATTTTTTGTCATGAATTGGTTTTTCCAGGGAGTGTTGGATGGAAAGTATGATGACTTACCAGAACAATCATTCTACATGGTTGGTGGTATTGATGAAGTGATCGCCAAGGCTGAAAAGATCGCCAAGGACAATGCCTAGATGGCAACACACTGTTTTCCCCTTTTTCTTGTTACCCTTTGGAAACGTTTGAATAATTTGTCGATTTTGGTGGCGGTTCTGTTTCCAGAAAACTCGTATGCATCGGGATTTTTATTCCGTGAGCTGATTGTTGTGTTGGTTTTGTTTTGTGATAGAGAAGCTGAGACAATGATCAATCCCTCTATTTGTTTTATTGTCAGATAATAATGGGGGACAATTGTTGGAATTGTATATCTTTTTTGCTTTATGGCATTCTCAATTTCTCACCATTTTCAATGTCTTGTTCTAAAGTTCATTGTGATGGGGCATAGTTTAACTGTATTATACCATATCAATTTTACTCCCTTATTTTCAAAATATAAAGAAATCTGAACCTACAGGAAAACCATGAGTTGAAACATTCGGGGGTATGTATTGTCGTGTTATTACAAAAAGACTTGATCAACGATTCATATTTTGTTACTGAAATGAAAATAGCTATGTGGTATATATTGACGGGTCATCGACAAAAACTTAGGTCAAGATGACTAGAGTTGTATCCCAACTTATCTATGATTTGACACAAGGAGTCCTTTTAAGCGACTTTCAACTAGGGTTAGCAAAAGATGTTTTATCGTGTATCAAACATGAAAATGATCTGTTTAATTATTTATGTATCATGTATATGATTTCTTAAAAATGTTTTTACGAATTAAGAATGAGAAATAATAAAGTCCAACCTTTTAATTTTAATATTTTTAATATTGTAAGAAATTAAAACATAATTTTTTTATTAAACAAGTTTAACCATGTCAAACAGGTCAGAAATTACCAGCTTACTTTCAACCCGTTTTATAGCTATTTCTCACATATTGCCGAGTCCAATAATTCATAAGTAAACAAGCCTAATATACAACCTCTAATTTATATGATACACACTTTTATATTGTACATGACCAAAATGTTTCTAGTAACATATGCTATGTTTTCCAGCACTAATTTCAAATGAACTTGGAGCACGAAACCTACAAGTTGTCACACACGCTTGATCTATTTTTTTTTTCCGTTATTTTTATTGCCAACGCTAAGTATCTGCTACTAAAAATAAATTTCATAGGATCTGTAAATACCTTGTTAACTAGTAGAATAATCAAATTGTAGCTTGCACTAGGAAGGATTTTCAAGAGGTTACAACTTGCAGTGTTTTAGTTAGAGATTGAACTAGTCAAAACATTTGACTTTTTGGTAGGGGTCAAAATAATGTTTGATTTTATTAATTTCTTTAAGTAATTAGCATGTATTATAATTACAAAAAGATCGTATAATTTCAATGACCATATAACTTTGAGGAAAATATTTAGAAGGTTATATGCATTAAAAATACGATGTTTGATCCGGTTTCCTTTTAGCCAGCTTTTCGACTTACCCGTATAACATGTTAAAGATTAAACATAACATAATTGACGCATAAGGAATGGATCAAATGAAAACTATGTTTATAATTAAAAACCGTGAAAACAACCACTACCCAATCAAACAATTTATATTGATTTAACTTTCTGATTGTTTAAAGTATATTTGAGTAAACTTTAACATTATTTTTCAAGGTTATTATATATTTTTTCATATAAACTCCAAGGAACGTCGATGATAACGAACCGACTTACATATACGTAATTTGTATGAACTACATGTACGTAACTAGTGGTAGCCAAAAAAACCGGTTCGGGAACCGGTTTGGCCAAAAAAAACCGAAACCGGTTTATGGCCCAAACCGGTCCGAACCGCCGGTTCCTCCATAGGTTTGAGGTTTCATATGTTGAAACCAGTTTCAAACCGGTCCGATCCCAAACCGGTTCACCAAACCGGTTTTCAAAACTAGCCGTTATATAACGGCAATATAGCCTTTTTTTGACCGTTTTTGACCTTTTTTTTGTGTTTTTTTACCATTATACCCCCATTAAGCTAGTATAAACATGTATTGAATGTTTTGGTTGAACCACAACAATTTAAAACGCTCTCTACTCTCAAAAAACGCTCTCTATTCTCAAATACGCTCAATACTTTCGTTCAATTAAAAAAAAACTCTCAATACTCTCGTTCATTTCAAAATGGCTTCATCAAGTGCTCAATCATCCGTTGGTTGTGATGCGTCTTCAAGCAACGTGGTGGTAGCAATCCTTCCTACGAATAGGAACCCCGAAATATGGTGCAATTATGATTTATGTCAAATGGCTAGTGGTCTAAACAAAGCTAGTTGCAAGTATTGTCATAAGTTTTTCAAAAAAGATGCAAATACAACTTTGAAAAACCACATTACGAATAAATATTGTAAGGCTTTGAAAGGTGAACCGTCTCAAGGTCAAGCTTCGATGACAAGCGAAGGGAATGTTTGGGCTTATGACGTTGATGCGGTTCGTGAGCAAATGACGCATTTTGTAATTCAAGAAAGCTTGTCATTCAAACGTTTCGACAATGAACGTTTGACTCGGCTAATTCAACGAACTCTCTAACCACGATACACACATGTAAGTCGTGCTACACTTAGAAGAGATTGTTTAAAAATGTGGAAAAAAGCTAAAATTGAATTAATATCTTATTTTGAAAATTTATAAACCGGTGTCAACTTAATTAGTGACGTTTGGTCGACTCCGCACGGTTCACCGGACTCGTACATTTGTGTCACCTCCCATTGGGTTGAACCCGATTCGTGGCAAATGATGAAACGTACGATTGTGTTTGAATTATTTGATTATCCCCACACCGGTCAAAATATTTTTTTATCTTATTGACAAAGTTATTAGAACATATAAACTGGAAAACAAAATCTTGTCAATATCTTTTGATAACGCGGCAAATACGCTTGCGATAGAACATCTAAAATTAAAATATAAACCAATTTGTGACAGTATGTTTTTTCATAGTCGATGTGTTGCGCACATCATAAACTTAGCCGTTCAAGATGGTTTAAAAACTATTGAAAACAGTAAAAAATAGTTTTAAAAGAATGTTACGTGACATTTTTAGCAGTAACCAAGGATATAGTAGGTATCGCAAATTTTGTAAAGACGCAAATTCCAAGTGTTTAGGTCCGAATTGGGACGTACCTACAAGATGTAATTCGACTTGTAACATGTTTGAAAAGGCTATTGACCAAAAAGAAAGTTTAATAGCCTTTCATAATACTTTGGTGAGTCGTGGAAAGGCTTCGACTTACCATCCATCGGGTTGGGCTATTATTGAAGAAATAACCAAAATGCTTAATGTTTTTAAAACCGCAACTACTTGTCTTTCTGGAGTTTATTATCCAACGAGTCCATTAGTACTTCACCAAATTTACTTAATGACTTCAAAATTAAATGAGTTGTCGTTCAGAGGTAGACCTTATTCGGATATGATACCACCAATGAAAGAAAAACTTAAAAAATATTTTAAAGAAATGCCTGCGGTTATTACATGTGCCGTTGCCTTAAACATTTAAATACGTCGGGGGTTGAAAATTTACTTGATAAAATTACTTTTAATTTGGATTTAGAAGAAGAAAACCCATATTATGCTCAAAGTGCAAAAAATAATTTTAACACACATTTAGGCCAAATGTTTGATGTTTATTTAGCAAAATATGGTGAAACATCAAACATACAGGAGTCTATGCGGCATGCGGCACATGACGAAGGTTCAAGTGTCCAATATTTGCTTTGTATAATACTTTAAGAGATGAATGTAGTAAATGTTAACGTGATAACACTTCGAGTAGTGAAATCGGGAGGTATAGTGGAACAAACTTTTTATCCACTATGACTCCACAAGATTTTAAAAATTTTGACTTGTTGGTTTGATAGAAAGATAAGGAAGATCGATTTCCAATCCTATCCACCATGGCCTGAGATTTACTAACAGTTCAATCTTCCACGGTAGCTTGGGAATCTGCTTTTTCTGTTAGTGGCAGGATTATATCAATACGAAGAACCCGACTCACTCCCGAAGCAGTTGAAATGTGTATTTGCTTGAAGGATTATTTGGATGCAGCTGAATGAATACAAAACAAATGCTCACTTGAAGGAGAATTAGAATATGAAACCGAAATATATGAAGACGAAGTAGACAGTGGATTCACCCTCGAAATGACCGATGATGAAGCGGCATATGATGAGTACATTCGTAATAGCTCGGATTCTGGTGGCGAAGAATAAAGTACCCAAATATGCAACGGACGAACGAAAAACGACTTTAGTTTTTAAATGTTTACGTCATTTGAATTGTCTATATGTTTTGAATAATATCTTTATTTTACATTTTATGTAATCTTTGATAAAAATAAATAATCATATTTATATTTTTATTTAAATTTTACATTTTATGTAATCTTTGATTTTTAAGCCTTTTGTAATTTTTTATGTTTTAATATTTATAAATAATTTATATAAATGTGTTTTATGATAAAAATAAATAATCATAAATAAATTTTCATGTATCATAAATCATAATTATATTTTATTTAAATTTTACATTTTATGTAATCTTTGATTTTTAAGCCTTTTGTAATGTTTTATGTTTTAATATTTATAAATAATGTATATAAATATGTTTTATGGTAAAAATAAATAATCATAAAGTCTAGGCGTTTTACAACTATTTAGGCGTTTGGAGACTGTGAGGGAGTTTTGAAATAAAAAATTCTAGGCGTTTTTTCACTGTTTGGGCGTTTGGAGACTGTTTGGGTGTTTGGAGACTGTGGGCGTTTGAACTGTTTGGGCGTTTGAAAACTGTTTGGGCGTTTGAAATTTAAATTAAAAAAAAAAAAAAAAAAACCCGAACCGGTTTTCAAACCGGCCCGGACCGGTTCGATAGGTTTGGATTTACTAGCCCTAAAACCAGTTTAGGAATCGAACCGGTTTGGGGTTCAAACCGTTTGAAAATAAACCGGTTCAAACCAGACCGGTTTGAAACCGAACCGGTTTGGCCCCAAAAACCGGTTTGTACACCTCTATACGTAACTGTTAGTTGTACACTTAGTAACACGTACTTACATATGCATAATCCATACATGCACATAATTCTTAGTTGTACACTTTGTAACACGTACTTACATATATGTAACCTCTGGTTTTTATGGTTTTCATTTATAATATGATTTTCAAAGGATCCCTCCCCTTGACCCATATAACCGAAAAATTATAATTTATGTTTTATTGGAAAACAAAATGATTACCTATGCTTGTAAGTAACCAATATCTTCAACATTACAACAAAATGGCTGTCTTTTGACTAACATGTTAATTTAGCATCTGGAACCTTAACCTGGTTAACCGTCTACAAGTGAGTTCACAGTCAATGCATCACCAGGACCGGTTACCGGTCCATCAACTTAACGGTCCATGCACCACCAAAGTAAAGACCCAAAAGCGGGCCCGCCAACAGCAACTGAGTAAGCGGGTCAGTTGAAGGGGTGACAATAGCAGCAGCAATAACCGCACCGACCACAACATATCTCCATATCGACAACATTTGATCCCCAGACACCAAACCAACTTGCCCCAACAGCAGCTGTATCACCGGAACCTGTCAATTTCAAAATAAAATATGAAGTTGTTTTACTTTGCAGAAATCAACAATATAAACTATTTAAGGGGTTAAATGGGTCATGAAAGGTTGGTGGACACAGCACGGATCCAAACATGATACAGACCTGAAAATCATGGACACCGCACGAGTTTTTGTAGGTTGACGCGAACACGACCCATTTAATCAAAAATTAATTTTATTTCTTTTTTTATACATCATTCATCTAAAATTACAAATTAACAACAAAAGATAAAAATCTATATAAAATAATTATATAAACCATAAAATTTGATATTCATTTCTCTTTTTTTCTTTTAAATTGATCTACTAAGTTATGACATAAAACACCTTTTGGAAAAGAGTAAAAAATTAAACCGTCATCCGTCAATCCGCTAGCTAGGCAGAACATGACCCGTTTAGCTAATGTGTCCATATAGACTACACTCAAACCCATGAATTTCGTGTTAGATTCATGTCGTGCCAGAAATTCACACTCCTCTATATTTAAGTACCTGAAAAGACAACCCTGTGCTGAGCATAAGCACGAGCACGAACTCAAAATATTGATCAATTGACCACAAAGATTCAACGACACCTTCTGCGTAAGTAACAAAGAAATTCAAGGCGGCTGGAGTGAGAACCGAGTATGAAAATGCAATTCCGGTGTAAAAAAGTATTGATGATCCAAGAACTATCGGTGCCAAGAATTTTTTTTCGGATTTTGTTAATCCTGGAAGAATAAATGCTATGATCTCATACAGAATCACAGGGCTTCCTAATAGAATGCCACAGTACCCAGATACCTGCAAACACAAATCCAACATTCTTAATGGTTAAAGAGCTAATTATGAGATGATTTCACAAAGTTTAGCGCAGAATTTTGACTAAAAGTTAAACTTTTTAACAACGGATACCGGTATAACAAGATTGATATACATTTGATTATGAGAAGTCACAGTTTGACACTTGACAGTATCATATTTATGACCAGAAGGAATAATGAGAATATGTAGTTAAGACTTACAAAATGTGAACTTTGACTTTTAGGGTGGAACAAACTAATTCTACGACAACTTTATAAACTTCTTGATTGTGTATTTATAAGAAAAGACGATTCTATAGCTAGAGGTGGTGATTTCAATCCATATGTTTATGAATGGGCCAATTTGGATTATGTTTTATCTGACAGGTCGAATTATAAAAGTTAGCTTAAATGGAAAAAGATTGAAAGTCATCCAAAGTATAGTTTTATAGAAAGAACCTCCAAACAGATTTCTTAAAAAAGTAGATTATTAAGAAAATAATATGGATTTCATCGTCATTTTTGTACACACTAATTATTTATTTAAAACAATACCGAAAAGTGTTTCAGGTCAAGCCAACCCGCCCAACTTGTTTCAGGTTAAAACCTGTACCAAAAAACAACAGTTCTGACCCGAATTCTTGGAGACCGGTTACCCAGCATGCCCATTTTGCCACCTCTATTGATAGCAATTGCTACAAATAGAGGAGAGAGGGTATATTCTAGTTTGACAGGAAAGGTCAAAGGGTATACAGGGCGACACTAACCTTTAAGGTTGTAAAGAAAAACTCTCCAGGAGCTAACTGCAAGAATCTAACGCCTTGACTACTAACAGGAGCTTCTAAAAGCATTATGAGTTCCTTTGAGTATACAAAACACCCCATGATTGCAGCTCCAACTGCCAAAACCGACACAAAAAGTCGCTCTCGCAATTCTTCTAGATGATCGAAAACACTCATTTCTTTATCTTCTGGTAAAAGCTCTTTATCCGGATAAAGAAAATTATAAAGTGCACCCTTCACTTGTGTATCTTGTTTTATCTCATCAACCACCTCTAATAATCATAATCACAGAAAAAGGCGATTAAGTCATTGAAAGAAACATAAAAATAGAGCAAAAGGATGTGGAGAAATAAAGATGCGATCATGATACAACACCAAATAGCAGGTTTAGATAGTATACCGATCTCTAGATAAAGTTTATGCCATGATTTTTAACCATCACCTAGATCATATATATTTGTTCATTAAAATTTACAACCCGCATGTCTACATATTTGTGAGAGCACATTAACCCGTTATGGAAGGTCGTTCAATATAGAACCAATTTTAAGCAGAGAACTAAGAGAACTGCATAAGCACTTGTACCTACTGCTTTTACTATGATAGACAATTATTATCCCACACCGTCACTCTTTTTCTCTCCCACTACATATAGTCAACACTATGTATAGATGCTTATACAATTCTTGTTATTCTCTGTTTAGAATTGGTTGTGTATTGAACACGCCTTTATGGAAGTCAAAGATAATTTATAGTCACACATCAGCTTATAATTCCTTGCAAAAACTACGCAAAGGGTATTCGATAAGTCCCAATTTCCATAAGAATTCTAGTGGTTTCATATATGATCTATGAAATTTAAAGCATTTGATAACCATTCAATTCAGTATCTAAACATATGAAGATTTATAAGGAAGAAATTAACTACTCAAAAACATGAAGTCAACATAAAGAAAGACCAAAAACATGCCCATATCAATCACTTTACTAAAGAAAGATGAACTTTTTCAAACCATCAATCACACTTTTAATCAAGTATCAAATTCACAAATGATTCATCCAACAAAGTGTTCAATATGTTTCAATAAACATAATCAATCAAATTACTAACAAAGTACCCATCAAACAACCTTCAACTATGTAAATTATAAACCAAAAAAACCCTAATTTAAAACTTAGGTTTTCCACTTACTAGTTTGATCTTCAACAACTGGTCCTCCACCTCCAATACCAAGCTTTCTTTGCATCTCCTTCACTTCATCAGGAGGATATCGAGCATAACACATGATTCGATTACCCTTGTTTCGCCTCTTGTTTATGATGCATAAATGGGTCTTCTTTTGATTGATCTGCAACGAATTTGAGTGATTTGTTCTTGAAATAACACATTTGATGCAATTGCTTGTGTTGAGCTCAAGATTGACGATGGCATTTGAACCCATCATTGTTGTTGATGTATTCTGGTGAAATTTTAGCTTTAATTTTCTGGGGTTTACTACTGAAAGTCGATTATGTGTTCATCATTAGTACTTGTTTAGTTATTTTATAGTTTATACACACGTTGATGTTTACTGAAGGTGTGGCGCATGTTAGCAAAACTACACAAAGTGCTCTAATCTTGCGCTCGTTGTTCTTTTTTCAAGAAATGCAGATCACCCCCTTTTGTTTTTGAAGATGTGAAAAATACCCCCTTCAAGTATTTTGTATATTCATAGAGGGAGACAAAGTAAAAAAGACAAACTTCTAAGGGACACAATCTACCAATTACATTTTGTGAGTCTCATTATATGTATATGAAAAAAAAAACATGCTAAAAGAGCAATTTAGATAATATTATGTTGTTTTAATAATAAAAATGTGTATACTTTAGTTCTTTTATTATTTTAAATTGATTCATTTTTACATTTACCCGCCGAAGCGAATCCTTCGAAATAGCCAAGCCAGTAAGTAGAAGGGCAAGGTGACCACAGGGAAAGGCATTAGCAGAAGGAAAGTAGTCCAACTCAATGTCTTAAGCATCAGTGGCATTTGAGTGACACATCAACAAATGCCTTAGAATCACATTGAACCTCAACAGAAAACTTGGATTTTTTCTTTTCACTTCTTTTCTATCACTTTATGCCTTTTCTTTACTTTAGTGTGAAACCTGCATAAGGAAAGAAACTTGAGGTAAGAACATAGATAAGAAAGATTCTGAAGCAGATCGAGAAAGTTGATCACGTCTTTTTACTTTCAATTATTTAAGCACATTATAGAAGAGATAGCGTAGCTAGTGGGTAGCAAAACCTTGCCCACCAACTAAAAAGAGCGATTGAGAGTGGATTTCAAGTTCGATAGTGTCGAGAAGGTATTAGCCACCGGTGATGCAATTGATATCATGGAACTAAGAAAAACAAGTGTTAAGTTACCTTTATATCGATTGTGGTAAGTAAAAAACGGGTCACGTCATTTATCTATTCGTTGCAAGTTACATGCATCAAATAGTAATGAAATAAAGATTTGATATAAAATGTTACATCAAGCTTTATTCTTTTTATAGAGATTTACAAGTAAATAATACATTTATATATTTATAAAAATAACATTTATAAGCAGTTATAATCTATAATCATTGTAAAACATGACACTCTAACTGAAAATAATGTATATCATAATAAACTAAGTAAATTTTCTTATTACAAAAAAGATACCGATACATATAATGCACACAAATTAATCACCCCTTCTAATTTTCTTTTCTACCCAGTTAAATTCTCCAACATAACTTTTTAGATCTATTCAAATTCAATAAACACATCACCATTTCTATCCACTGAGTTAACTATGTTTATACAAATTTTAACAGTGTATCTCTCCCCAACCGATGTAAGACCTAACACAACCCGTTCACGAATATCACTCCGCCATTGATTGGATCATAGACTTCGAAAACTTCCTTGAGGCGAGTTCAATTCCAATCAGAACAACCACAAAGTTTAGTGACCAAGTTTCAAAAAAACAAACTTTTGATGCCACTTCATAAACAACCCCAAAAATTAGTGCCGAAATCATGAAAAGATCAACTTCAAGAAGTAATTGGGCTCACAGGTGAAGCAAAAACACACACTAAACAAGCCGCCGTCCACTAGAGCTGGTGGCAATGGATGAACCTACGTCGATCAATTCCATCATACTCCCACAAACCCTTTTCAAGATTTCTCAAAAACCCTAAATTTCCTTCGATTCACCAACAATTAATCACTTATTTTCATCAAATCACATGAATCTTTCATCATCTTCATTCACCATAACCGACGCTCAATGACCCTCCATGTTAGATCTTCAAAATCCATCGGGAAACAGAGCTTCGATTTCATCAAGGTTCGATTAACATTCTTGTCTAATTCGCTTCATCATTCTCACACATTTGTTAGAACCAATAGTAACAACTGTGTGAACAATAACACCATTGATTGCTCTGAGTTTCATTTCAAGAACCTCATATTATCAGCGATTGAAAGGAACCATTGGGCGTTTTGTTACGATAATAAACCGGGTCGTGACCCGTTTCAAGAACGATTGCAAGCAGTGATCGTTGAGCCTGAGTTGTTTACTAGGGTTCTTTATTCGATTAAAGAACATCCCAGAATTGCTGTTAGGTTCTTTCATTGGGTAGCGCGACAATCGGGGTGTATGCCTTCGGATAACTCGTTTGTTGCTGTTCTTGAGATTCTTGCGGAGAGTAATTTGATGAATCGCGCATATCCGGTTATGGAGAAGATGGTTTGTGGGGATTTGAATGGGGTTGTTGATGGTTTAATCTATAGAAATTCGAATGCAAATGTTGCAGCTAAAGTGCTCGACTTTATGCTCTTTTTTCTAGCTAAAAATATGATGGTTGAACAATGTTTATTAGTATTTGATAAGATGATTAGTAACAAGTTTTTGCCTGATGTGAAGAGTTGTAATAGGATTTTGAAGATGCTTAGAGATATGAAGTTTGTTAGACGAAGAACTCAGGTGTATAATATGATGAATGAGTATGGTATTAAACCAAACATTATAACATACAATACTTTGTTGGATTCATATTGCAAAGCGGGGGATATTGATCAAGCTTTACGCCTTTTAGAAGAAATGCAAACAAGAGGTTGTGCACCGAATGATGTTACATATAATGCGTTGATTAGTGGGTTGGTTAAAGAAGGTGATTTTGAGCAAGCTAAAGAGATGATTACAAAAATGTTAGTTTTGGGTTTGAAGGTTTCATCATACAGTTACAATCCTTTGATTCGTGGATATTGTGAAAAGGGGTTGATTGTTAAAGCGTACAATCTTGCTGAAGAAATGACTGTAGCAGGAGCTTCACCGACTGTATATACATACAATATTCTCATGTATGGTTTATGCAAACTGGGGCAGGTTTCTAATGCTAGAAATCATCATTCCAATATG
Organism: Flaveria sonorensis; assembly: GCA_025506505.1. NCBI lineage: Eukaryota > Viridiplantae > Streptophyta > Magnoliopsida > Asterales > Asteraceae > Flaveria > Flaveria sonorensis. The sequence continues at coordinate 2,997,973 of CM046434.1, forward strand.
TTAAAAAGGAATATAATGCCGGATATAGTTTCATATAATATTTTGATTTATGGGTATAGTCTTTTGGGGCGTATAACCGAGGCCTTCTCGTTGTTATATGAGTTGAGGCGTATTGATCTTTTGCCTACAATGATTACCTACAATACCCTTATGCAAGGGCTATGCATGAATGGCAATTTGGAAAAAGCAAGACAGTTGAAGGACGAAATGGTCAATCTTGGTTTTCCTCCTGATGTTTACACGTATACCATATTGGTCAACGGTTCTTACAAGGGAGGTGATTTGACCATGGCTAAAGAAATGTTTGATGAGATGATGTCGTGTGGGTTGCAACCGGATCATTATGCTTACACGACTCGAATAGTGGGAGAATTAAAGCTTGGTGATACATCAACAGCTTTCAATTTACTAGAAGAGATGCTGGAAAAGGGTTTTATGCCTAATTTAATCACATATAATGTGTTTGTACATGGTCTTTGTAAGGCTGCAAACGTTGAAGAAGCTAGTGAGTTATTAAAAGAGATGGTTAATAGTGGTTTTGTTCCTGATCATGTTACTTACACGAGCATGATTTGTTCGTATTTAGATTTGGGAAATATTCAAAAAGCTAAAGATTTGTTTTACGAGATGCAAAGCAAAGGTGTGAATCCAACAGTTGTGACTTACACTGTGATGATCCATGCTCATGCGGTTACCAGAAGGGTAGAGTCGGCATTTATGTATTTTACGGAAATGGTAAACAAGGGAATTATGCCAAATGTTATTACATACAATGCATTAATCAACGGTTATTGTAATTCAGGAAGAATGGAGAAAGCTTATGAATGTTTCTCTGAGATGGAGTCAAGAGGTTTAGTTGCTAATAAATATTCTTACACAATTTTGATAAATGGGAACTGTGATTTAGGTAATTGGAGTGAGGCTTTACGTTTATATAATGAGATGGTGGATAGAGGAATCGAGCCTGATTCATGTACGTATAGTGCACTTTTGAAGCAAATAGGGTTGAACTCAAAGGCTCATGCGGTTCATTATCTTGAAAGTGTGGTTCTTGGTAATTATGTGAATGATGAAGCGGAATTGGTTAGGTGTTCATAGTGATAATTGAAGATGCAAAGTTTCTTCAAGTTATGCGGCTCATCAGTTGAGAATGACTATGGGGATTCATTGGCAGATCACTTGCATGCCCTTTCAGGTTGGTTTGAATTTGTTTTCTCTTTTCTAGCAATTTTAACAGTATATATCTACTCATTTTAACGTAGTGTATTAACTATTAAGCATAGAACAGAGGTGGCATTTTAACCTTTTACTTCTAAATGGGTCAGATTGTTCTTTTCTATGTCTCAAATGGGTCAAATGGGCCAGATCAAAAGATTTAGCCAAAAGGGACGGGTCACGGTTGAGTAGGTTGAAAGTCACCCAAAGTCTAGTTTTTTTATGCATACAACTTTCTAAATTTTTTTACTCCAAACTATTCTAGTAGTATTGCTATTGTAATCATAGTCGTATAAAGTATGTATTAAAAAATCTATAAAACATCACCTTACTTTCCATGTTTGTAATTCTTGCAGTGATCTTAACTCGGATGCTTATACATTCAAGACACAGATTTGATACCGCAGATCTTACAATGAAAAAGCAATCCTTCTAGTCGTAAGATGGGATGTTATAAGTTATAACAGGTATGTAGTTGAGATAAATGATTGAAAAAATTTAAATTTGTATTCTTTCATTTTTTACTAAAGGAATCTTGATGTATGATGATCATGTCAACCATAAATCCATGCCATGTTTCTTTCCCCAAGGGCACAATCTACTTGTTCAAGTTATCCATACTCAATTGAATTCCCCTTATTTGTTTTAATTCTATCAGAGTTCATAGTAAATGTGTTGGTATTGATAGTATGAATCTTGACAACATGTATTAAGAACTGTTGTATGACTTATCATGCTTAGTTTTGTAACAAAATTAAAGAACAAAACATTTTCTTTTATACACAACACCAACACACACGTACGCGTGCATGTGTGTTTTGACATAAGTTCTTGGCCGAACCGCTTAGTTTCGGGAAACGACAAACCAAACCAGCTGGGTTGGGTGGGTCAGCCTGAAGGCCTGGTTTTTAGCAGGCTGTTTGAATTGATTTGTTTATTCTTTTAGTTTATACTAAAAAAATTTAAAATGATATAACGTGTTCATGAATATAATACGTATACATAGTTGTATATTCCACACTGAAAAGATAAAATAAAAAATAATAATAATCGCCAGTTTAGTTTACATGACTAGTTCCAAGTTCTAAACCATCGGCCTAACTGTTAAAAGTGTAAAACGGTTATTGGACACCCCGGCTAATCATCATCATTACAAGAATTTCAAATTATTATTACTATAAAACTCAACACACAAGCGTTTTTTGTCCTACTTGCTTAATTCCTGTATATATTATTCGTTTAAATAAGCAATCGTTATTTGCAATAAAAACTAATCAAAGTGTTCAAGGTTATCTTTGTATTTAATTTTTGTTTCTAACCCTGATGAGTCATGAGAAACAGCTCAAATGCCAACTGCTGCCATTTACCTCTACAGATTCATAACCGACAGGTATGAATTTTAGTTTTTATCATGCTCCACCTTTTCCCCTGTGGTAGTTTTAGTTTCAACTTGTAAATAAGATGATATAAGTTGGAACACATTGAAATTAGACATGCTAGAGATGTTATAAGTTACAACCTCCATTTACGCTCTTATACATATAGTTTTATATGATGTTATAATCATACATTTGGTGTTGGATTCAAGAATCACACACATTAAAAACAGGTATGAATCTTGAAGGCCCCTTGTCCATCGCAAGTTGCATTGTACCTGGTTCCATTGCTTAGTAGGGTATTAGTAGGGTCTGTGAGTTTTTCTATGATGGGTTCTCATGGTTTTAAAAATGTTAAGAAAACAGGTATGAATGAACAAGACAAGAAAACCATCATCTGCAGGATTTGGATCTGCAAACTTTGTAATTAATTATTGAATATGAATGTTTTTGCAAGTGTATTACGCGCGTATCATGTTGCATTATGTCGTATAATATATGTAAATTTCGGGTGCTAATGGTTTGATTCGATTGGTTTTTATAGTTCTAAACCAAAGAGCTAACTAGGGTTCCAGAAAATGACATAACAACTGGCTAAGTTGGATAGGTTCGACCATACCTATAGGTTATAGTGGTTTAAAGGCTTTTATGTTTGATTTTAACAGGTTGAACCGTTCTTTTTTAAGAAAAGTTGGTATTAGAAATTTTATAGTGACAAAGATCATTCCAGAATATATTTAATTAAATAGTAACTGAAAATAAACAAAAAACTAACCGGTTCTAAGTTTCAAACCTTCAGTTAGAAATGTCAAGACAAAACCGTATAAATCTCAAACCTCTAAACTGCTAATCTCTTTCAATTTGGATGGTATTTCAACAGTTTATGAACGTCACAACTATGAATTATTTTAAACATATCGAACAGAAAATAACTATTATTTAAAAAAAAAAAAAGAAAAAAAAAAAGAAGAAAGGGCTCACATATTTTAAGGGTAAAAAAATTCAAATCAAACCACAAAATTTCCAATCTAAATTACCAGAAAAAGAAACTCTATGCTTGATAAGCCTTTTTAAAACATGTCTACAATCATGCAAACTCTAAGATGGTAAATACAACCCCACCTTCACCTTGATAAGCCTTTCCAATCTATATTCATGGGTCAGTTCTTAGTATCCTCATGGTCTTCACAGACCAGATTATTCAACCAAAACCGATATTACAAACATACGTAGAAACAAAACACTGAAACTTGTTTCAAAACCGAATAAAACCAAACCGACCTATTTAGTAGGTGTAGCCCTTAACAAACATTCCTTTCTTTGCATCCTCACTTTCACCTTCAGCTGAGTATTTTCCTAGTTGGGCCAGTGAGTTTGCTTTAGCACGGGTCAAAAGTGCTTTCTGGGCTGCTTCAACGTTCTCGGGCTGTCCTTGCCATGCCTTGAGCACGGAGTTTTGAAGTGCCCGTGCATATGAGAAGGACACGTGCCACGGGTTTGGGCTTTGGTTCATTGCATGTAGATTTAGTGTGGCTTCCATTTCAGATTGTCCTCCTGACAAGAACTACATAACCACCATCTTCAGTTAGAAACTAGGATTATTCATATAAATGGTTAAAAATAACAAAATGTACTTTACTTTCGTCTTTTCGTCATCATATGAAAAGAAAAACGTTTTATTCTTCATTCTTTTTTGTTAACCTTGGAAACCTGCCACCAGAAAGCTCGTGTGCCCCACCAACACACTACTTGCTAACAAATGGGGCCAGTGACCTTCAAGGGGTTAAAAGCATAAACCAATGGAAATTGGACTCCACCTAAACTTTGCTAGAGAATATCACGTGCTTCCCACGACGCCACCCCTTAAAGGTGAAGTTTTTTTCTTTATTTTATGTAACTAACCTCAGAGCAATATTTAATGGTGTGGCAGTGTCATTTTAAATGCCACAGAAGATTACTTAAAACGTTGAAAATCTGAAAATATGTTGCATATGGTGGATAAAAAACATTTTTTTCTTACATACAATGAAAGTTATATTCTTGTGTAATAAACCCAAAATTAAACAAGTCAATAATGTGGTTTTATTTTTTTAGCAAAAGAGTGAGAAATGGTACCATGATGCCTGGAACTGCAGGTGGGACCCTCCTCTTGAGCATGGTGAGAGTATACTTAGCAATGGTCTCAGGGTCAGCTTTTTCCTTGTGGTCAGCCCCTGGTGTAACCATGCTGGGCTTGAGCAAAATTCCTTCAAACAGAACATTGTTTTGTGCTAAGTAATAGAAAACCTCGGCCCAAACTCTTTCAGCTACTTCAAGCGTCGTGTCGATTGAGTGGTCCCCGTCAAGAAGGATCTCAGGCTCGACTATTGGCACTAACCCGTTGTCCTACACAAGAGATCACAATAAGAATGAACTGAAGATCACTGATCCGTCAAAAGGTTAGCTAAGCTAATAACACACCTGAGAAATAGCAGCATAACGTGCAAGTCCCCAAGCAGCTTCTTTCACTGCCAAAGCAGAAGGACCACATGGAATGCTGACAACAGTTCGCCTAGAAAATAACATATGATGATGATTAATTAATTAATTAATTAATACCTATGTTGTCAAAGGCGCGCCGAGGCGAGACCAAGGCGCCTCAAACACACGAAAGGCAAGCAGCTTAAGAAAGTGTGAGTGAGACGAACGCCTTGGTCAAGGCACAGGCAATGCAAGGCGAGCACCTCAGTCTGTTCAGGCATAAAAATGGTCTGACCTGGCCTATAAATGCATCTAACCCGATCAAAAATTGGTCTGAACCGTCTAAAAACGGGCCTAAACCAGCCAGAAATGGCCTTAGGTAGCCTAAAAAAGGCTTTAACCGGCTTATGCTTCCTTGTTTTGACTTGTTCCCTTTTATAGCCATCTCACTTCTCAAAAATCTTTACATGAAGCAGTGTGAGATCAAAACCACATTGAAAAAAGCATCTTTTTTGTTGGACTTTGCTTTAAAAGAAAATCATATGAGGCATTTACTGTATTTGTAAAATAGTATGAAATTATTAATATTCTATGCCTATAATATATTTTTTTACTTTATCTATCATTGCGTGATCTCGGGCATAAGCTTTTTTGCGTCTTGCACCTATAACTACCTAGATTAATACTAAGTCATGTTTATATTATTTGCACACTTATTATGATATATTTATCTCACCACTTGGCAAAGCGAGCTCCTTGCTTGTAATACTCAGCTGATCTAGAAGCCAACCCATCTAATCCTTGGCACCAAGATTCATTGTTGGATCCTGGAAGCGGAACCAAACCCTGTTGAACATATAAAAACACATAAGAACATAATTAAACAGTTAAAAGAAAATCTTGAATTATCGGTCATTTGGTTCTACCTTATCAACTTTGATTCCTGGAACAATGTCCTGTTCACGCAAGCAGTCAACCATTTTCTTTCCATCTGTAGTTGACTGGAACAGGGTTTCCTCAAACAGTATGGAACCAGAGATGTATTGACCCAAGCCAGGTGTGGTCAATAGAAGCTGTCTGTAAGCTTGTCTGTTGGCCTCAGTATTGTCTAATCCGATCGATGCTAACCTCTTTCCACAAGTTGCATTTGATTCATCAATCGCAAGGATACCGCGACCAGGTGATGCAATTGTTTTCTAATCCAAGAGGAAAGAAAACAAAGAGTAGTTTAACTAGGATGAAATATACAAGTGCTCACAAATCACGATTTATCCTGAATATTGCATTAGCTTATTCAAGTTCCCCATTTTCAACTCCTTTTCCCATGTCTCCCATTAACACACACACACATAATAATCAACTCAGAACGCTACATATCACTAGAACACGCAAAATAAATCTGAGCCTCTTATTTTTTCCAATCTCTTAAATAATTTAAAAATAAAAGAAAAGGTGATAAATATAACAGCTAATGTTTTCCTCTCCTCTCTCTTGAAATTTTAGAAAAATAAAAACAAATTAGTTTAATGATCGTTTATACATATATAAACTACAAGTGCTTGTGTAAACAGTACAAAATTAAAAAGAATATGAAAATATTAGTTTGATAGTTCATCGGTGAATAAACGGTACAAAATTAAAAAAAATATATGAACAAATTAGTATGAATGTTTGTTTATGCATATAATTAAATGAGTACAAATTAAAAAAAACGAATACATTAATTTGATTGTTTATTTATGTATACAGTGTTGTAGTACTTGCTAGACGTTAGTCGGGTGATGGGATAACGATCAACGATTAAACGGAATGGAATTTTTATTTGTAATTTTCTGTTCTATATGCACACACATTTTTATATGTAATTTTTGTAAAAATGTTCAGTTTTATATATCCACACACATTGGCTGGAATTTCTACGGTTTGGCCGGAATTTCCAAAGTTTGGCTGGAATGCTTGAAATTCGTAGATTTTTGGCCAATCAGGACTGCTAGGTCCGACTTTGACCACCGTTAATAGCATAGCGATAATTGGCCAATTAGCTAGAATTTCCTACGTAGGGTCCCGATTAGCAACTAATCGTGATTTTTACAACCAAAGTAACGGCACAAAACTAAAATATAACAAACAAATTCGTTTGATTGTTTTGTTTAGGCTAAACTCAAACCTATGAATTTCATGTTAGATTCATGTAGCGTTTTCTTTTCATATCACAAATTCACAGTCCTAGATCCATGGCTGCTAATGATGCGATCAAACAACTATAACTAATCCAATTGTACTCAACCTAAACCCTAGAATCAACCACTAACCTACAACAACAAACACATCAATTCTATTCCATCAACCCGATCCTCCACACACAACGCAAATCCAATCAATTCTCTACAATCCAAAACTGAAATCGAACACTCACAGCGGTTTTAACAAGCTCTTGGGAGTACGATCCCGCACGGATGACGGAGACGCGAGCGGGGGGTGATCGGGAGGAGGATCCCGGGCGTTGACTGAAGGATCGTTGACCGATCCACGGTGATGACGATGCGTTTAGCTTCGCGAAGCTTGCAGACGCCATTGAATGTTGGATGTGTGTGTGTGTGTGTGTGTAGAAATCGATGGAATTGAAGAGGTTTTTGGGAGTGAGATGAAGGGGTTGTTTATAAGTGGTGGTGGTTCTCGGAGAATCCGCCGGAGACGATGGGGTTATATATGAAGACGAAGGTGGTGTGCGGAAGTACCGAATGTAGTAGTAGGTGTCACTTCAACATTTCCAAAAGACCATTTTCTTCTAAAAAGTGGTGGGCTTAGTTATTATTATTATTATTATTATTATTACGAAAGATCTTTAACTCAATTGTTAAAGGTGATTCATGACTTTAAATCTTACTTAGACCAAAATATTTAAAGTTAAGTGGTGTTCGATTAAGATAAAACATATCTCTGAAGTAAGATCGTATATTTGTCGTTAAAAAAAGTTAAAAAAAGTTGTTGTTGTTATTATTATTATTATTATTATTAATATTATTATTATTTTTAAAGGTGTTAGAATCTACTCCTAATACTAGAGTGATGAGATGTTAGTTGTTTACGATGGTGTAGATGTTTCAGGATTGACTCACTCCGTAACAGTATTCAAGAGAAAATTTGTTTTCATAGAAAAAACTTTTGAGTTAGGTTTGAACCTGAGAACTGAGAACTTATATATCAAAAACTTAAAACATCATATGTTATTAGACGAGAAGGTCGATCGCAGGTGATGGGCTTAGTAGGGTATATATTTGTTGGGATTTCTATTTATTCGAGTTTGAGACGTTAAGATCTATCCTATTAAAAAAAGAATTGATCTGAATTAGAAAGTTGTACAACTAAGTCAAATTCAATAGTTGGTTCGATTATTCGAATAAGGAAGATTAGTGATGTTATTAACTGAACCAAAATATGGGTTTACAAGTCGGATACAATTAGGAACTGAATCAAAAACTGAATTCATGATTTGGTTTGGTTTTCTTTAGTATCTTCCCACGAATTAGTAAATTAGACAGGATTTCGTTGCACAAAATAAAAAGTCGTGGCTCGATTTCAGAAATTTCATCGTAAATCTAAAGAGCTAAGGTCGTAAAGACAAAGGCCTAGGTATAGGTAGCGAAAGGCAAGACACGAGACACCAAGGAGTTAGAAAATAATATCACACACCTGTTACGTTATACTCCACTCTATTAAGGTGAACTAATTTGATTGTATATGGGCATATAGAGGATTACATGGACGCATAGAACATTGAACGTGATCGTATACGAGTGTATAAGACAGAAGATATGATTATATGAGAATATATAGAACGATGCATGTGATGGCATACGATCTACATAACCGTGAATGTCAGTCTTCATATACACCCACTATAATATTTTAATGATGTAATCGTAGAAAGAAATTACATGAAGTAGAAAACTCTAAAAGGGGTTGTTCATATTTCAAATTTTTTTTAAAAACAAGCCTATTTATTCATTTTCTATTTCTTATTTAAAAATTGTCCTTTTATTCTTTTTTTAATCTACTATTTTATTTTTTTATTTATTTTTGTTTTATCATATTTTCTTAACTTAATTTACTCAACTAATAAATTTTCACTTTTCTTAAATTTTTACTCGAACGTACCCTTGTAACATTTTTTTTATAATTCTGGCTTCTTTTACCATTTTTGTTTTAATGGTTCTATGTTACTTAAAGTTATTTTGTTTATTTTAGCTTTTTGTTGTTTTTAACTTAAATTTTTCTACTAATATATTTTCCCTTTTCTTAATTATTTAACTCCAACCTACCCGTAACGTTTTTTTGATTTTGTCTTCTTTTTCTCTTTTGTTTTACTGGTCCTATGTTACTTAACGTTTATTATGTTTTTGTTTTTAATGGCTTCCGTGTTATTTAACGTTTTTGAATCTATACTTGCAACACGTTTTTTTTCAATTACATTTGCATGTCGATTAAAACTCAAAATGTACTCGTATACATTTGCATGTCGATTAAAACTCAAAATGTACTCGTATCTTTCAGCGACATGACTTTTACACACATTTGTGCATCTTTGAGAAAGCTGACAGAAAAACAATAAAACCGTAAACCCGCCTAGTGCCCATTATGGTTCATGAGGTCACATGTCCATATAGTAAAATGAAACTTGTCTTGAAAACAAGAACAAGAATCACAAAAGGCACAAATTCTAAGTTCTACAAACAACATTCCATCATAAGAACAATCTTTGAACCTTATAAAACACAGGCCTGAAAATGTGGTTCAACTTAGAGAGAAAAGACACCTGAATGTACAACATGGTAGAAACAAACTAGATTCATATATTTTTTTGAAGATTTAAGAAGCAACGTCTCCTTCACCTACAAGCAACTCCTGATAACATCAAAGAGATAAAATTAATTTCAAGAAAATTCTAAATCAACAGGTGTTCACTATTTGAATAAGATGAATCCAAATTACTAATTCACGTGCGCTTTCGGTTGTCAAAACCCAATTCATTTTCAGTTTAAAAAATTTCAATTTCGAATAACCCAAAAACGGACCTAGTGAACACCAAAAATATGTGACAAGTTTCTAGAAACAGTTACCTTTTTCCTTGCAGCCACAGAGTGAAGAAGCCTTCCTTTCTTCTCCCTTTTGCACTCTCCGCAAAAGTTTATAAACTCTTTTTTGTGTTTTTTCAGCTCTCTAAATACAGAACTGCAAGAAAAGTCATTCACATTCAAAAGTAAAATCTGACAAGCATAGACATCTGTTGAGATTGACAAGTGGAAACATAAACGGGCCGGCAGTTTGGGTTACATGCCTAAACGAATTCGGGTCAAAACGGATAAAGTTTGGTACATGTCAAAAGGGGTTGGATCGGATTGGACCGACCTGGAATGCTTCATTTCTAAAACTCTTTTACCTTGTTTATATAGAAATACTAATAGAAACTTCATGATGTTTAAATAAATAATCTATTTTTTTTAATAAAATCCAGACTTTGGAGCACAGCTTAGGAAGAAGCTCAAGGAATGTTAACCCCGGGAGTTTTCGTCAAATGAGTTGAGAGGTTGTATGCATTAACATACACTTGAGATGATCTCCAGCCTGTCTAATCCAATTTTAACCACCTCAATTGCCATTTTCTTTATTTTACTCATTTGGCCCATTAAGAGATAAAAGCTTAATCTTTTGGTACATCTCAAAACGAGTTCAGTCAGATTGGGCTAACATTAAATGCTTTTTGTACAAGAATTAACTAGTTTGCTAAACATCGTAAAAGAAACTATATTGCCTCAAAATCTAGTTTTTTTATTTAAAAAAAATCCAGGATGTTGTCTGCATCAAAATACACTATGGGTGACTTTCAGCATGTTCAAACCCATTTAACCGTTTCCATTGCTATTTCTTCTATCTTACATGTTTTACCCATCAGAAATTCACCATAACCAAGTTCATGTGTTCATAAGTAAACAGGTTACATACCTTCTGCACCACAGCAGTAAATTAATTCTATGCCCGGATGTGGTGGCTCTGGCACCATGTCTATGACGACCTCGATGAATAATTGCACGACCCGGGGCGTGAGAATAATCAAAAATTTCCTGCAAAATTAACAGTTACATGAATTATTAAATTAATTTAGACAAAACACCTAAGATAAATCTAGTGATTATCCAACATAAAGCTACTAGCATTTATCAAAGGTAAAGACAAAAGGGGATTTTTTTCTTGGTTGGGGGTTGGGGGTTGGGGGGGGGGGGGGGGGGGGGGGGGGGGGGATTATTAGATTATTACTATAATTATGGCGCAGGAAAAAGTGTTCTAATTTAGAAGGATCTGGAAAGCAATAAAATATCATTTATCATGTAATGAAAGGTCCATCACATAATATCTCAAAAATATATACAAGAATGAAATAGAACCAAAGATGATTATGCATATATCCCAACAAAAAGATATTCATGTACCTCGGGATGTGTTTCAGTATTTACATGTTTCTCACATCGCACACCTCTGAAAAACAATTCGCCACCAGTAAACTGCTTGCCCAAACATACATTCAATGTTACTTCCGAGTCATCCACATGAAAACCTATAAATGAAATTTTTGAATATACAAATATAAGTGTTTGAAAACAAATAAAATGTGAGAACTTTGACAATTAAAACAATAACAAGACAGATACGAAATCAAATACTTGAGTAAAGTTTCTGAAATCCTAATAAAGAAAACTGTAACTTTTAAAGAATTTTTATGTAAAAAACCCACCCTAGATTTTGTCCTGTTTTAGTCATTGTACCTTTTGTATACGTTATTACATTTGAGTCATTCAAAGATGGTTTTTTGTTGTATGAAAGCACGTTTGCAGATTAAGCCAAAAAAAGAATCTATAAAGCAGTAACTTATCACATACCCAATTCAACATCTCTATCCATGCCATACTCGACCACAAATCCATGATGAGAATCAAGAGAATGTCCTCCAACATCCGGGAAAAAAACTGCGCAAAATTTAAAAGCAGACCAAGAAATAAGAGGCATGAAGGTTTTTTAATGAAAGTAACTTTTGCTAAAATTTACTTTTTGAGATATGGCGAATGAAATCTTCCATAAGCTTATCAAGTGTGCCTTGCATTCCAAAGTCATCAAGAACAGCACCAAACTTATTCATTGTATTTGGCCGCATGATTCTGAATTTTGTTTCGTGAACCCACTTTTCGAAGTTTTCCACCTAAGCAATTAAAATTATATAAGGAAAACATAAAACCTAAAGTGCCTGATAACAAAATGAGAATTTTAGAGGTAGTTAATATTATGAAAACCTCGCTTAATAACATTTCACAGAAACGTGGCTGCAGCATATCAAATGTATAGACTCCTGGTGCAGGTTCAGACATTATGCTTTTAATACTTTCATCTTTGTTCTTTTCATTGGCGTTGAAGGCCTTTAAAAATGATTGCACGAAAAACATTGAAGGATTCATCGTATAAAGTTCTCTGTACAGAGGCTGAAAATTAACACGATAATTAAAAGAAAAACATATGCATACAAAAAACTCAAAGAAACAAGATACTTATGTATATTGTTGAGATGTACCTGGTAATTGGATACAATTTTTTGCCTGTATTCTTTGTGCTTCTGCTCCTGTTGAAATTAGAGCGAGGAAAAGATGATAAACAACTATTATTGATTTACCATAAAGTTTCTTAATTAAATAAATCCGCATTTCTTTTTTGATATCTTGGTTTAAAAAGCGCACTTAGGCCTGAGGCGATCTGAAAACGCCTTAGGGCCTTGAGGTGGCGCTTCATGTACATATGAATCAAAGTTGGTCAAAGTTAGTGTTTGTATGAGGCACATATGTAAATGACCAAAAGGATAAAGACGATACTAGTAGTTTACTTGATAAAAGCCTTATATGTAAAAGAGACAAAAAAGGATACAACTTTTGGTTGTACATAAAAGCTTATGTAGTTGTACAAGCAACGCTTCGCATACATAGAGCTCTCGCCTCGCACCTCGGCTTTCAGAACCTAAACATCTCAGAGCGCCTAGCGCTTTTTAAACCCAAGTTTGATCTAAGAAATTGATTTCTGAAATTGTAATTGATCACCCCATAATCATGTTTTCGTATAAAACTATTGCTGATTTCTGCAAAAGTAGAAGCTAATAACCAATCTACATGCATCTAACCAATCTAGTATATATTCTTATCACCTATATTACCTAACTGTTTTCAACTTCTTCAATAATTCACCTTCACTTCAAGAATTTAATCACAACAAAACTAAACTCGCTCCTAAAAATCCACACAATTCAAGCATCAACACAACCAAACAATGTCAGAAATCCAGATAACCGAGCTACTTCGTGCGTAATAAGCTACATACATGCAAACAAATCTTAAAACAGCTCAATTTCCAGAAATCAAACTTCAATCATGTCAATTTCTCATCATCCAATCACAATGCATAATTCGAATTACGCAAAGCAATATATCAACTAAGGATTCATAGACTAATGCGTAGGAGTTATATAATCAGATTGCAGAATATAGATTCTCACTCGAGTACGCTCTTCTTCCGTCGAATACCGACGCAGAATGTCCCGCATGTACTTATACTTCGTATCTCGCGAAACATCCAATAGATTTGGCGGCAAATATCGCTCCAGAGAGCTGAAAAGCAGAGGAGTAAACTCCATACCTAGATCGTCATAGTTGTCAGCCCTGTGGTCTTGATTAGGGTTCAACCGGAGACGGTAGTTGGCATTCGACGGAGCCAGTCCGGCGCCGTTGCCGTTGCCGTTGCCGTTGCCGACGGTGATATGCGCCGGCGACGGTGGGGGTAATGACGGATCTTTTCCCCTATCAACGGCCATTGAAGAGGAGTTTTAGGGTTCGAAATTCAGGAGTTTTGTTGGTGAATGTTAGGGCTTGGTGGTCGGTAGATTATAGTGTTGCATGAGAGATTAAAATATTTGGGCATTTTTTAAAAACCGAACAGATTTAACTGAAACCGAATCTGATTTGATTGACCGAACCGTAAATAAAATAACTTGAATCCGGTCGTTAAGTTGGACCGGATTTAAATGTAACTCTTATGATGGTTAACGTGTGATTTGATCATTATTATACCTCATCATGACAGTTTAGTTGCCTTTCTAATTGAATATGGATTCGTTACATGACTTTATTTGATCATCGTTTGATAAGTATGTCTTATTTCTAATTTGAATACGATGTGAAACATCCACTCTTTTCAACAAAATCCATATATGCGTACTACGTGTCCGCATGACTAGGAGGTGAGGTAAGGATAAAAAAAGTTTTCATTTAAGGAGACGAGATGGAAGGAAGACCGACGACCAGCCATATCTTGTGACAAAAACAACAAAGAAAGATAGGAAGAGAGGAAAAAGAAGAAGATAATAAAAAATAATAGGACACGACTAGTGAAGCCATATAGTATAATGGAAATCCCGAAGGTAATACGTGTTCTTAATCATATATATCTAGAAATACCTTTTCTAAATCTTTTGCTTCGGATCTAGAAGTTAATATTAGTGTTAGGTGTGATGGTAGTTCTTCAATGGGGTACGACTTGAAACAGTGGTATATATGTTTTTTTACTTCAGCTTTTTATGGCCAAACTATGTTTTAAAACACTAATTCGAAACATAATGTATTAACAACAGATAATAAATAACTATATATAGTTACCGGGGGGAATCCAATGTTTATTTTCTTTAACTCAATAGCGTATATAGATCAAATTATTCCCCATGGATTTAAATATGCCAAGGACAAATAGAAACGACAAAATACTACTTTTTAACAAGGATTTTGTAAATCCGGCACTTCATACTACTAATATTGTCCACGTTGCTCACGAGAATATCATGGATTTGCTTTTGGTTGTTTAACTGAAAACTTACCAGGGATGACTGCCACCCAAGCACGCTTAACTATGGAGTTTTTCTCTTATCCATATTTAATACACCCAAAACAAGTTGGTGATATTAGAGGCATGACATTCCTTATGAACTTAACATCTCTTTTGTCTATGATCGATGTGGGGTTTGCCTGGGGTGTTACAGCTTTGTAGGGGTGAGTTACCGTTAGGATCGATAGAATAAGTTTTGTTATTGCAGACCATGTGACAATTTGAAGTTGTAGGATGATGGTTATGTCACTCTGCATCAGTGGTAGGTTTCAGGAACACTAAAATTAGTTTGACGTTAGGAACCCCCTATTAATAAACAATATTCTAAAAATATGCATTCTTTATTTTATTTAATCCCTTTTAGTTTTTTTACACCATTGTTAAGTTTGTTTGAAAATTTAAAAGGAACAGGAAGAAAGAAGAGGATGAGGAAACCCAAACCGGAAGTTATAGTGCATAACACAAACCAAATCATAAATTACGCACGTATAAACCCTAAACATATACACATTTACATATATATATAAGGAAATACGAGAACATATAAAATGTATTGGATAAAAACCTGAAATCGTAGCTTCAGTGTTAACAATCATTCACCATAAAAAATCAAACTAAAATTAGTGGGTTATGTATATGTAAAGGTTGGTTTAAATATATGTAACACAAAATTACACATACGTAAACATGTGTTACATATATGTAAATCGTCATTACTTGTATGCTTTAAACATTAGAGAAAAAGAAACTTGATGTTGTTTTTCCGCTTGAAATACAAACTTACATGTATTTAGATGTGCTACTGGGTTATGTATATGTAACTACGAGTTACACACGTAAAACTATGGGTTATATAATGTATCTCATGCAGCTTACGTGTATGTTACCAGTAGTTTCACATATGTATTTATGGGTTATGTAGTTTTAAATATTTATGTCATTCTGATGTTGTTCCCTCTGATGATACATTTGTTCCATTCTTTCAGTTCTTGAGTTGCCACAATCCCATGATACATAACTCAAACTACGAATATGTAACCCAAGTTACTTAACTAGTCTCGTCGTCATATTCGTGATTTGTTTCTTCTCCATATTCTTGATTACATATGTTGATCTCGAAACAAACCTCACCAAAACCCTTAGTTAACTGAAAATTCTTAAATCGAACTAGGTTAATCAAGAAAACCTCACCAAAACCTTTAAAGCAAATCGAATCCCAACCTGACCTGATTCGTGAAATCAAACACTTTATAATACCAAAATCTTCTAATTTAGAAAAAGTCAAGAAAACCCACCAAACCCTTTAAGAAACACATCATAAAAATTTGTATTCGAATAATCAAGAAATTAAGGTCTATAAATCCTTTTGTTGTGGCTAATACGTGTACACATAAAGGGTAAGTAACAAGAAAACCAATTGAGAAAAACACCCATCAAGAGCACGTTCGTGCGTTGATTTTGGTACAGTCTTGTATGCTACGCATCAATTGGTCAAATGACATGTATTTCTTGTTGTTGAGTCGTCTTGGCACGATCATGGTACGCTTAGCACAATCATGGTTCGCTTAGCACGGTCATACTTCTTTTAGCATGGTCATGTTGTTCTTTGGCATGGTTATCTTTTCCTTTGGTATTATCATGTTGTTTTTCCTTGTTATGGTGATGTTTTTTTAGCATGGTCATGCTTTCCTTTCTTGGTATGGTCATGTCGTTCTTATTTTCCATGGTCGTGCTTCTCTTATAGCATGATCATGCTTTCCTTTATTTTAGGTTATTACATGTTGAAAAACTCTTGCCACCCTCTGGTACTTCATGTTAATCTCTAATGCATCAACTTTGTTTTGACCCCCAAGCACTTCGTATAATGAGGAAGTACTAATAATATAAGTAATGTGTGGAGGTCTGAACGTGTTAGGTGCCTTTCGTTCAAGTCTAGTTATGTTTGTGTGAAAAAAAATAAAAGAGATCAAGTGATATAGCTCTACCGAACCTGATGGAGACTCAGGTAGATGATGATGGTTTTTGTTTGAGTATGAAGTTAGGATCATGAAGAAGCAAGATGAGATTGAAAACATTATTGTTAAAGTAATCATACAAATGATATTGGAGCAATATGTTTGTTCTTTTAGTAGCATGAATGAACTAGATAAGGGATTATATACATGTAAGAAAAAGACGTTAAGTTGGAATTATCATGCTAGGCTTGTGATTTGACGTCTAACATGCTTCAGGCGAACCCAAATAATGGGGTGGCGATGGTGAGCACTGAGCAGTGTGATGGTGTGGTTGTGTTTGTTACATGACCACATCAAGCAAAGAAATTTTAAAGCTCAGCAAACACCTAACGTTGATCACATGTGGCGAGACAAAGTAAACGACTAGATAGTTACATAGTTGTCTTGTATATTATATTTAAAACATTTACAACTATGGGTGGTGCTATACATACACCTCTTTAAAATATTTTTATTTGTTATACACATCCTTTTAACTTTTTAAAATCGTTAACTTTTTATTCTATGTTTTCTTATTTATCATATCACCCCTTAATATGTTAAAACTATTTTTTTTAAGTTTTATTTATTTATTATTTCTTTTAGTCTTTTATTATTTTTTGATTTTTATTATTTTAATTGTAGTAATTATAAATGTTCAAAATAGCCAAACACAGATAATAATTGAAAACCGAACCGTATGTGTAACCTGAAAAACCGAATCAAATCGTGAATTCGGTTTTGGTTCGGTTAACGATTACACAAAATTTTGCTTATTCGGTTCAGTTATCCATATAAACGGAATAATAAACGGGTTTAATAGGTTAAATCAGATAACCGAACCGAATAGATCGGTTTTGAACGGTTTAGTTGGTTGAATTCGGTTCGTTTATGACTATTTCTAATTCTAAAATATATTATTTAACCTTTTTATTAAAAGTATTTTTTCAACTTCAGAAATGTTTATACTTAATTTTATAATTATTTTTTATTATTTATAAATATGTTTTTATATATCG
The DNA here is from genome assembly GCA_025506505.1 of Flaveria sonorensis. Classification (NCBI taxonomy): domain Eukaryota; kingdom Viridiplantae; phylum Streptophyta; class Magnoliopsida; order Asterales; family Asteraceae; genus Flaveria; species Flaveria sonorensis. The sequence goes on from CM046434.1 coordinate 3,016,003, forward strand.
CTATATAAAAAGTGTTTTTGGAACTTTTTTAGGAAAAAAAACTTTTTTCTAAAAATTAAAAAAAAATTTCGAAGTTGGTTTTTGAGGGAGGGAGTACTACGGGGGGGGGGGTTATGTATAACCTTATCCATAATTATTTATACGTCTAATATGAAACCCATAATTATTTATGCATCTAATATGAATACGTGCTTGCGTATGAGTGTGAGTTATTTTGTTCTCTTTTGTATTAAGCTCTACAATTAATTTGACTTGTACAGATTTAATTTTAATTGATTTAACAAACAACAATAATAAATCTATTATTGATAAATATAAATTCTCATCGTTAAGCATATGTCGTTGATAACAACAATTATAAGAATATGAATTTTTTATACATGCTATATTTAATTTTCATTTTTTGTTTTAAATATCAAACTCATCAGAATATTCAAATTAGTGGTCTCAAAAGTTCATATCATTCAATCAACTGTTTCGCAATTTTTAAATGGTTAAGTGTTGAACCAATAAGATGTTTGAATCATTAAGTCTAAATCATTAAGAGCTAGTATATTGTTTAACTATTCAAAGACAAATGTTTGACCAATTCAGATAAAAAGTCTTAACCATTCAGCATTAGAACTCTTAACCATTCAAGATTAATATAATGCTTAACTATTCAGAGGCAAATGTATGAACCATCTAGACATTGCTCGCGAAACAAACAGCCTGAACCATTAAGTGCTAAATCATTCAGACATTTAAATCATTAAGAGACTGATTCAGATGCTGCCAAACAACCCTTAAGCTTTTATTTGAATACCAAACTGTAAAAACGTCAACACTGTATTACCATTCCCTAAAATAACAAACTTAAACTAAAAGAACGCTTAAATAATCCTTAACCCTACTAATTAAAATGAAGTAGTTATATGATCTTTAGAAATAATGTCGCAGATTTGCCCTAAAAAAATGTATCTTATTAAACTAAAAATATCAATACAACTAAAGTAACGGTCTATCCAGTTGTAACACCATAAAACCATCCACCCTCCAACTAGACCCACTCCCCCCAAATTCCCTCAAAAAAACCATGGACCAAACCACCACCGTCGCCGCCGCCACCACCACCACCTCCGTCGACTCATGGGTAGAAGACACCTCTCTCCACCCATCCAACCACCGTCCCACGGCGGCGCACGGCGGCGGTTCTAACAAGCTCCGCCTGATGTGCAGCTACGGCGGCCACATAGTCCCCCGCCCTCACGACAAATCCCTATGCTACGTCGGCGGTGACACGCGCATCGTTGCGGTGGACCGCCGCACCACTCTATCAGACCTCACGAAAACCCTCACCCGATCGAACACTCAATCAACGATGAAATCGATGAATTCGTTTACGATTAAGTATCAGTTGCCGTCGGAAGATCTCGATTCGTTGATCTCCGTATCGACGGATGAAGATCTGGAGAACATGATCGATGAATACGATAGGTTGAACGTGAATTCGTTCTCCGATTGTAGTAAATCGTCGCGGATCCGGTTGTTTTTGTTTCCGACGAAGCCTGAATCGGTGTCGTCGATCGGATCGGTGTTGGAAACCGCATCGAGATCGGAAGATTGGTTCGTTAACGAGCTTAACGGTACGTCGTCGGGGTTTTCCGATACTTCGTCGGTGAATTGCTTGTTAGGGCTTGAGGATGACGTTTTGGTGCCGGAGAAGAAGGATGCGAGTAACGTAAGTGTTGTTGGGAAGAATTGTTTGGTTCAGGATGTTCAATCGGTTCCTGATTCTCCGATGCTTGAAACGTCGTCGTCGTTTGGGTCGGCGTCGTCGACACCGTCGCTGGTTAACTTGCCGGGAGTTACGGTGAATGTTGATGATCACCAGAAGGTTGTAGGGGGAATTGAGGAGCATTTTTCTCAAATGAGTGTGCAGCAAAAGCTCAAACATCAAGAGGATGTGAAGTTTGTGGTTGAACCGTCTGCGGTGGTGATTACAGATGATCATCATAAGCAGCAGCAGCAACATCAGCGAAAGCCGTCTACTGGTTTCGATTTGACATCCCTTGATTCAGTTTCAAGGTACACAACAACAACAACAATATCTTCATCTTGTTTAGTTTTATGCAATGCGTGATAGGTCATAGGTGTTTGATAAAATGCTTGAGTGCAAACTGAAAGTGTGTATGAATTGCAGTGATGGTAGCATAAAGAAACCGCCGGTGATTTGTCATGATCCAGCTGCACATAACCAATTACCTACTAATATTGATCACAACACTAGAATTCAAAATCAGCAGCAACAAATTCAAGATTCTGCTTATTTACTCTCAACTTCAGCTACCCGAATTGATCCACAAAACCATCAACTGCATCACCAATCTCAGTATGTTCATAATGCGGTTCAACCACCCCAATATATCCACAACTATCACCCATCAGGGGCGGTTCCAATGGCGTCTTTCTATCAGATACACCCGTCTCAAACTCAATATTATGCTCCACAACCAGTACTTGATCAACACAATTTCGTGTATTATATGCCAGCTAGCCAGCCACCCCAAGGCTACAACAATGCATCCCCTGCTGTTTCCACCCCTTCTAATAGTCAAGTCCCACCGCCTTCTGGTTTGTTCACCACACCCCAGGCTGTCCAATCCGCCACTAAAACTGATCCACCAGCAGGTGTGTATAGAACCACCGTGAATTCTGGTTCATCGAGTCCTCAACTTGTTCAGGGTCCTTCTAGCCAACAACAGATGCAGCCTCAGTTTGTCAGCTACTCTCACATTTATCAACCTTCTCAACCAAATCCTTCTGGCGGTGGCTGCGGTGGTGGTTATTTATACGAATTTGCTGATCCTTCACAACAAGCACAACATCTATACTATGCAGCTCAGCCTTTGGCACCTCAATCTGCTGCTCAATATCAACCCATAGCTTCAACTTTGCCTGTTGAAGCTCAAGCTGGGTCCCATCTTCAGGCAGGTAATAGTATGAATCAGCAAGTGAGAACATCACAGCCTTGATTGACAGGTGAGTTTCATTTGAAAATTTTGCAGTAAAGTGTCTTTTTCTACTATCATTATTATTATTTTGATTATTATTATTTCATTTTTACATTGGTATTGGTATATGGCATGTATTTGTGATTGAATATAAGAACATCTGGTAAAAAAAGTTTGATTTTTTATTCTGGTGTATATATGCTCTAATTTACTAGATTCTGTTTCCCCAAAGAAAGCCAATAAGACTTGAAAAGGATTTACTATATTGATCTGGTGTTCCACTTTGATGATTTCATGAATCTTTGATATTGTATGACCATATTTATTGAATTCAAGATCTGTACTAACATTATGGGTCAAATGAGTCAAAAAGTGGGTCAAATGGGTCAAGTGGGTCAAAATGGGTCCAATGGGTCAAGTGCCAAATGAGTAAGTTGAATTTAACCTGCTGATGCAACAAGTCTTGCCAATTAGATTTTGTTGGTTTTAATGAATGTATCAAATTAGTATGAAGACAGTTGCTGTTGTCTTGTTGCCCACTTGCCCCACTAATGAAGACCAAGACATCTTCATAAAATTTTGATCTTTGCTTCAGTTTCTTAGGCTGCAAATGACCCATTAAACTTGTATAATTTTCTGCAAACGACCCGTTAATACTCTCATTCATAGGCTGCAAATGACCCATTATAGTTATAAGTTAAAACATATATTCACTTTAAAAATGCTTATGTGTTTATACTTTGAATACAATTAACTTGCATATTCATGCACTAATTTGCTGCACATATTTTCATGTACTAAATTGCTGTACAAAATTGTGATAAAGGGCAAGAAACTTGCATATTCATATACTAATTTGGTTGCACCTACTAATTTGATGCATCATAGCATTTATGCACTGATGCTATTGTGTTCTTGTTACATTACAACAAGCTTTATAAGCTCTTCCAAATCTGCAAGGTTGTTACAATCCAACCACATTTTGATTAGCTACTGTAAGCTTGAAATGACATTGCTTCACATTCCAACAAGCCATACTGTTATTCATTAATCTCACGAACGCAAATGAATTGGAAGATAGAACTAGACACAAATCAACAACACAAATATGATCCTTGATGTTACAAACAAGCCAAAGATTGCATACAATGTTCTTCAATCGATTCCATGATTTTAGTTGTTTAATAATTGGCATGAGTAAATTCGTCAGCTAGGGTTAAAATCAGTCCATGATCTACAAATCACAAGAATCTACCACAACCATAGACAACTATGGACGAAATACCTTAAAGTACGATGACGGGGAAGACTAGTGGGATTGATGAAGAAGAAATTCATGTCCCAGTATTATAATTGGATAAATAAAAGAAATAAGAGAAAAAAACATAATGTCTCTCTTTAACCCTAAAAACTAATAGGATATAACGTTTCAGAGACTAAATGTGCAACACACGTACAAAAGTTAAGTTTGGGCTAAATTTTAATTTTAAACGAACATTCAGCCTGGTCAAAACATAAGAACCGTTTATGTAATTTTCTTTGAATAATATTTATAGCTGTGGTTGTTAAGATCTAATCTTGATCTTAAGGTTTTAACATTAGTGAAAACTTGTTGATCCCATACAGGATCTTTGAAGGCGTAGGATCCTAGCTTGGGATCTTTGTTTTATGGGTTTGAATTAGTGAATTCACAAGTATGAATGAGCAATTTTTTTTTCTGCACGTGTTTTGTGGCATTTCATCAGCCCCACATGCCCTCTACACAACATTGGAGCTATCCCATGCTTTGCACGCGATGAAGGGTACTCAAATGCGGTGTGTGACGGGTCGTGTTTACTAAAAAAAGTTTCTTTTGGAATAAATAAGTATGTTTGTGGAAAAAACAGGTAGGTAGTATTAGTGATAAATTCACTTAGTGAAGAGAATGAGTATAACTCTTATGTGAGAGCGGAATAGACATGTTTATAAGTAAATGGAGGTGTAAGCGTTGTGGATAATTTGAGTAACAACCCAAAACGATAACAATCCCTAAGAGTGTGATTCATGAAATCATTAAACAACTTTTGATGAACACTTAAAACTACCATTCTTATAATAACGGAATAACCTAATTTTGTAAAACTATTGTTATCATATTAAATTTCAAACCTATAACGAATTATTCACATCATTTGAAAATAATAATGAAGTATAATAAGATCTTGATCTTTGCAGTCCCGTATAAAACAAGATTTTTAAGAAAAATATTCCATTTAAGTTTGAACTTTTATTAAGCCAATATGAATATTCTTGGGACATCCTTCCACCCGGACAGCCGGACGAGTTCCTTTTTTAATCATCTTTTCACATGAAGAAATCCGTGTTCCATCTTTAGGACACGAGACATCCATTGTGGACACTCATTAAAAGTAGTTTACTATTATGATTTTATACTTAAAAAGCAAGACCCGTGATAAAAATTCCAAGTTTCTCAAAAGGCATCTTCAAACAATTAAACATCAACCGCAAAAACGAGACATCACAATAACACTCATTAAAAGTAGTTTATTATTATGATTTTATACTTAAAAAGCAAGACCCGTGACAAAAATTCCAAGTTTATCAAAAGACATCTTCAAACAACTAAACATCAACCACAAAAATCGATACAAGCCTTAAGGCTGGTTCACATCGTGATTGTGAAATAACCATGGATATACCGATAAGCTCAAGAATAACATGAAACTAAAACCATAGAGCACACAATCTATGCATAATTTGATTGTAACTAAACTTATTTTAAGTATCAAATAATTCAAGAATCACGAACGATAAAGAATCCAACTAACAAATCCAACAACATTTTCTAATGTCAACAACAAAGCAAAGGGGAAGATAAATACAAGTATGTTATGTACATTTAACACGTCTTTATCCACAACCACTTTCTTTATTCAAAACCGAAAAAATATGTATTTGTCCCTCAAATTTTTTTTTTGAACGCCAAATGTACGATCCTGTTTCGAAGGATAAGTGTTATCTTAATCGGGCTCATCTATCTGTTTTCTAGTCGGGGTCACACCCCCAACCCCTTCAGAAGAAAACCCATTGCTAAAAAAACTCTTGGCTCAACTTTGAACATTTTGTTCGGATTCCCTTTATTTACATAAATATCTTATTTTAACTGGTTGACCCAAAAATCAATGGTATTTGCCCTCAAATAAATATTCAAATCATACAATCTGGTACTTGTTCTTTTCTCACGTGATTTTGCCTCATAACACCACGTGAGGATTAATAATATATCAAACCTCAAATCCATCATCACCATCACCATCATCATCATCATCATCATCATCATCATCATCTTCTACCGCCATAACCACCCTTTGACTCCATGACACGCAACATCCACATGTCAACACCGGAGATGCTTCACCCTCAACTGCACCACACCACCGTCGTCGTTTCTCCGTCACTCCAAATGGCATCACCACCGTCATCCACCGCCCTCCGCCGCCTGCTCCGCCTTCACCTCCCCTTCCGCCGCCCTCCATCTCCGGCGATCCGGCTGACGTCGGTTGTTAGAGTTAGGGTTTTCTCCACCGACGAGACGGAGACCGAAGTTCCGATTAATGGTGAGAAGGTTGCTAATAAGCCTCCGATCTGTACGGCGGATGAGTTGCACTATGTTTCTGTTAAAAGTTCTGATTGGAGACTTGCGTTGTGGCGGTATCATCCTTCTCCGAAGGTGCGTTGTTGATGGATCTGTTTGATTTGTTTGTTGATTTGTGTGTTGTTGTTGAATCGGAGTGATTTGATTTCAGGCGGTACGGAGAAAGCATCCGTTGTTGCTGTTATCCGGCGTCGGAACAAATGCGATTGGATACGATCTCTCACCGGAGGTGAGTATCTCCTTCTATCTAATTGATTGATTGATTGATCAGTGTTTGTTGTGGTTGATGAGTTTGAGCATATGATCATCGTTTGTTCTTTGAATTTTGTATCAATTACCTTCAGGTTTCATGTATGAACAGTTCAGTAGACGAAACACCTACTATCGCCTTGTAGGGTAAGAATTAAGGGTTTTAGAACGATATTATTGGCCTTAAACAAATCATTTAGTACTACATTTGTAGCAGTTGCAGAGTTGAGGGGAGATTAACAATCTAGGGGTTATGATTTCAACTTTCAGTAATGATTTGATTTACAAATTGAATCCTGATCAGATTTATCTTTCTTATGAAGAACAAGTTTATAAGTGAATATGATCTTAGTTTTAAAAAGAGTTTTAAAAAGTGCGTATCACGATCTGAATAACACCTCATGGCTTTGAGTCGTGCTTCACCGCTTTCATGCACATGTGGGCCAAAACTTGTCAAATTAGGAGCTTGTATGTAAAAATGACTAAAAGAACGAAGAGATAATGAATGATTTACTTGATGAAAAAGACTGATATGTAAAAGAGGTAATAGAGAAGCAGTTATTGGTTGTACGTAAATCTTATTTGGTTGAACTATAGAGCCACCCCTCGCATGCATGAGGCTTCATGCCTTCGCTTTTGGGACCTTAACGCCTTAGAATATAAATGAAATTACATTGTTTGTTTGCAGTCTTCATTTGCTCGCCATATGTGTGAACAAGGATTCGACACCTGGATTCTTGAGGTTCGAGGAGCTGGCTTAAGCATGCAAGCTACAAATCTTAAAGAGATTGAACATACAGCCCATGAAATATCCAATCAAATGGAAGCTGTTGCTTCATCTGGAACAGAAAAGGCTCGATTTGCTTCACAATCTTCAAATAATAATGAAACTGCCCCGACAGAATCGCAGGCTTTGAGAACTATCGAACAGCCAATTGTATTACCAACTGTGTTTGAGGAATCAGTACTTGTCACCAAGTTAACAGAAACCCTAATAACCCTGTCAAATAGAGTATCTGGCTTTCTTAGCGAAAGTCAATCAAGACTAATTTCCATTAACTTATTTGACCAATTTTCAAAATTGGTAGGAGATTCTTTTGTAGCTGAGCGGTTTAATGAAATAAAGAAGAACATTCTAAGTTTGTTGGAAGTAAGGCAAGATTCTGGTGTTGTGAACCAAATAAGGGATTTGAGTCAAAAGCTAATTAATATTATTGAAGAAGGTCAACGTTCTGTTTCGCCTCCATTGTTTGACTTGCAAGAACGGTTGAACGCAACCGTGGAAGATTTCCATAAGCAGTTGGAGATGATTGTCAAATTCGATTGGGATTTTGATCACTACCTTGAAGAGGATGTTCCTGCTGCGGTGAGGTGACATGTTTTAATATTTTCTAGTTCTTTTTATATTTTTCCCAGCTTATCAATTAAACATATAATGATCTTTTAAAAATAGATGGAATATATAAAGGCTCATACGCAACCTGAGGATGGTAAATTGGTTGCTGTTGGACACTCCATGGGTGGCATTTTACTATATTCAATGCTATCGCGATATGGTAATGTTCCAAATCATGTTATTTTCTTTGAATAAAGAAATCTAGGATGATTCTTAGCTTTGTAATTCTTTAATGATCAAGGTTCTGAAGGAAGGGATCCAGGTTTGGCAGCGGTTGTTACTTTGGCATCTTCACTCGACTACACATCTTCAAAATCGACACTCAAATTACTCCTACCACTTGTAAGAAACTTTTTTATTATTATTAACATGCTGAGTGTTTCAAACTATATGTCTAAAGCTCGAGCTCGGCTCGTAAATAACTATTCAAGATGACTTGGATTTTAGTTGTTCAAACTTTAAGCAATTTTCTGATAATGATCCGTGCTAACAATTTAACCAATGACACTTCTAACTTTCATTCCATTTGGCATCCCACGCTTATAATCATCACAGATCTACACTTGGTTTCTACTCTATTTTTCTTTAATGATGATTATAAGCTAATGGGAAAACACCTTCCTTGTAGTGTGGAAATCTAAGTGTAAATTGAGTGCAATCTATGATGAATGTGGGTGTGGGATCGCTCTTGGCAACAAGTTAGGAGTGACATTGGTTAAGTTGTATGGATTATTATCTGTCAATGGTTAGAATTTGGGTTTTTTTATTCATGTACACATATAATTTCTTTTATATTATTTATAATTATAATTTTTTGTACATACATTATTTAGTTATTTTAATTAACTCTAAAAATTATTATATTTATATAAATAGTGGTTCATTTAGGCTCGCAAGCCTAGTCAAGCTCTCAAGATCATTTATTGAATGCTCAATTTAGGCTTGGGAGTGCTTATGCTCGGTCCCATTGGAGCTTTCCACCCTTATCCAGGGATAGTAAAATATAATAACTTTTATTATTTATTCAATTATTATTTCAGGCTGATCCTGCACAAGCTCTGAATGTGCCTATTGTTCCTTTAGGGGCAATGTTAACAGCTGCTTATCCTCTTACATCTAGTCCTCCTTATGTATTATCATGGCTTAATCATATGATATCAGCACGAGATATGATGCATCCAGATTTATTGAAAAAACTGGTTTTGAACAACTTTTGTAAGTACGGAATGCAAGCCAGTCTCATTTTCTCATGGGTTCTATGCTAACAATCCAGATTTAAATCTGATGCAGGCACGATACCCGCTAAACTCTTGTTGCAGCTGGCATCGGCTTTTAGAGAGCGCGGTTTATGTGATAGAAGCGGGACATTTTTTTACAAAGATCATATCAATAAAATCAATGTCCCGATTTTGGCTGTTGCAGGTGATCGAGATGCAATATGCCCCCCAGAAGCTGTACAAGGTACACATTGTCTTAATCCTAAACTTGTGGCGCGTTCTATATTGTAGTTTAGGATGTAAACGCGTTGAGCCGAGGCCGAGCTCGCCTCACCTTGAGCTTGGCTCGTGTAACTTAAGAAAGCTCAAGCTTAGCTCGTTTCGAGTTCTATTTTAAGCTTGAGCTTGGCTTAGGCTCTGATCCTTTAGTTCTTTTATTTATATACATATATTTAAATAAATGATATAATATATTATTTAGTTATTTTTATTATAATTATACATTATTTTATTATGTAAATATATTTTTACATTAAATGAAAAGCTATTAATAGGTTCGCAAGCTCGTGCTCAAGCTTGACAACTTGCTTATTAAATGGGCTCCAATTTACGTGTGAGTTCGGTCTTAGGATTGATTAAGTTGGTCTCAATTTGAGCTTTTAACGAGCCAATCTCAAGTAACTGGCTCAAGTAACTCATGAAGGACTCGACTCATTTACATCCTTAGATATAGCATACAAACTAGTGTTTTTTTTTTTTGACAATATACTATTATTTTGATTGATTGAATGAACAGAAACCGTGAAGCTGATTCCTGAAAATTTGGTTACCTATAAGCTTTTTGGTGAACCAGATGGTCCACATTATGCCCATTATGATTTGGTTGGTGGCAGACTGGTATTCCCTCTTACCTTCTCTTTTGTTTTATTATTACATATAATCAACTACAACAAAATGCAATTAAGGAGATAGTGTTTCGATGTTGAACAAGTAACTCTGAAACTGATAGTCAGATAATCGGTTTGCCTCCGTCTACACACTCAAAACTGATTATCTACAGTCAGATAAACAGTTATGATAAACTATCCCAACACCCATAACTGATTTGTCGAGTTGTCTTCATGATCCGTTGGGTTGAACCCGACACAAATCTGCATATTTTAACACGGAAATGGTATGAACCCAAAACTATGTGAGAAACACGAACCCGATCACGACTTGCATATTCACGGGTTAACGTGAACATGGCTTGTTTAACCTGAAAAATTCTGGAGTTCTTTTTTCGTATTACTACTTACATATTACCAAAAAAAAAAAAAAAAAAAGAAAAACCCCATAAATGTCTATAGACTATAGAACCCGACTCTGGAGTCTTTTTTAACTTTTAAGTTTTGATACGAAAATACCCAATTACATAAACTAGAAAAAGTTGGCGGCAATTTAGAAAAGAAACTAAGCTAAAACTAAACATGACAATTTCGTGTCAGGTTTGTGTCGTGTATTTATGTCAGTGTAACGTCAAATACTTAAAAATTGTTTGTGACGAGTAATCGTTTGAATGCAGGCGGTGGATGAAGTGTATCCCTGTGTTGTAGAATTTTTAAGTGGTCATGACCAGAAATAATTATGAAGGAGGTTGGTTTATTTGGTATATTAGCCATTATATATTTGCTGTTGCTCCTCCTTTCACCGTAATTAGTGTAGATAGCCTCTGAATTAATGTAATATTAAGGTGTTGTATGAAACTGTTTCCTTGTCGTGTTTCTTTCCCTTGTACTATAACAATCTATAATCTATATTTGATGTTTCATATGTTGTATTAACGTTATTGTTTTGTATATCACTTATGTTCGGTTAGTGTGTTCTATAAAGTTTATTATTTTTATACCACTATGCGGCGTCTACATGCCGCCGAGAAATTGGAAAAATGCGGCGAAGAGGGCGGCGACGGTATTGCCGCTCAGCGCCATCACATGCTGAGCGCCCCCACCCCCATAGTCTTATCATGTATCTTATATAAGAAACATGGACATGCTATGTTTATAATTCTATATTATTAATTTATTCATAATAGTTATAATTATAACTATTTAAAAAGGACACTTATTACAAATGTATAGATAATTACCATTACCATATATATATATATATATATATATATATATATATATATATATATATATATATATATATATATATATATATATATATATATATATATATATATATATATGAATAAATGAAGCTGATCAATAGTGTTTTTGTGGTTTTTATGAACAGGGTACAAGTATGCATTGCATGCTTTGTTTTGTCTTTTTAACGGGGTTTTTTTCACTGTTTTTTTTCATTTGTTTTGAGGGTTTCATTCTAGAGAGAGATTATGTGTGAGGGACCTGCCGGTTAGTGGAGGTTTCCGGTCAGCCACCTGCTCCGGCTAAACCTTCGCCCCTTCGTTCGCACCGTCGTCTCCGGCTACACATTCGCCCCTTCGTTCGCATCGCGTGCAGGTCCCATATGCATGTTGTATTTTTAGAGAGAGAGAGCGCTGGTGATCTTTGGGGTTTAGGTGGTGGTGCACAAGTCGCCGTGGGTGGTGCTGTCGTCGCCCTCATGTGTTACCGTTGGTACATGGCTCCTCCCTTTATTCTTGGATTTTGGGCGGATGGTGGTGGCCGTGGTGGTGGGAGGCGGTAACGGTGGCATTTGGACTTTCCTTTCCGTTTGACGTGATGGCAAACGCTTTTTTGTTCTCGACTGGGGTATGTGGCCACGATGGTGTGTCATGTTGTTCTCGCCGCCTGACCATCTAAGAAGGTCGCGATAGACGCCGCCGGTGGTCTGTGTGTGCCGCCTTAGGTGGCGCCTATGTCGTAGTGAACACCAATGGTCACCCAACGATCCCTTTCACCGTCTCCGCTTACTTCCGTCTTTAGAACCACCGCCGGTGACCTCTACACCATCTGTGTCAGCTGTCGTTTAATGGTTCTGGGTTGCTCGATGTTGATGTGCAGGCCACATCTGAGAGCCATTTTTTTCCCAGATCTGGAGTTGGTGACGATTTTCTTTGTGAAATAACATCATTTAGGAAGTTTGTTTTGGGTTTTCTGTTTTTGTGGTTGCTCTTGCCCCAATGATATTCAACGTTTGCATTCCAAGCGGTCATCTGGTGATGGTCATAAACCCTAAACTTTTCTGAATTGGATATGTGTTTTGTCTATACTTTTACTAGATTATGATGTGCAGGGCGCATCTGAGAGTTGTTTTGGTACTTCTGGATTATTGTTGGGTTTGCATATGCTTGGTACATTTTGTCAATGATGATGAACGTATGTTCGTTTGAGACGGTTCGTTTTTATTGATTTGAGGCTGTGATGATACACCAAAAATGATGTCGGTCGTCGTGGCCTGGTGGTCGTTTCGTCCAACAGTCGTAACCGACAATCGGTTCTGAGCCACACACTATTCTGCTATGTTTATTCGAGGCTTGATTTTAGGACTTGCAACGCGCGTCGGGGAATCAACTCTAGTTTATAATTAATAAAACAGATATTAACGTCTAATTCTTTTATTTTAGGTTTTTCTTTTTCCTTTTTTTATGTTACGATTACAAATCCATATATAATTTCTTTCATGCAATTCTATTTGCATTTCGATATTAATTTACAACATTACAATTACATTGATAATGAACTAAACCACCAAGTCCACATCACTTATTTGCGTTTCTTTTCCTTCACATGTCCTCTTGGGATCGTTTTCAACACTTCAGCATCAAATTTCTTAAACAACTTTGCTGCATCTTTCTTCCCTTTGCTGATCAGATGATTGATCTCGCTTTCGTACTCTTCATACAACGCCGGTAGAGTCCCGAGGCATATAACACCTACATTCAAAGAAACCATCAGATCATAAGCTCGACTTTTGGCGTATATTCTAAACTCAAAACCGAAACTTACAAAAGAACAAGAGATTCAACGAGCTGAAATAGCTTCCAGCAACCGAAGCCATCCACAATGCCCCGATCACCTAGACCAAAGTCATAAGCTATATAGAATCTACGAAAATAAGTTCAATGTGATCATGTATTGTTTCTATATATTTACCAAGAAAAACTCAAGTAAGTTTTCCCCACTTGATATCTCATAGAATCGAAGTAAAAGCGAGTTTGTTTTCCTATACAACCATCTAAAAGCGGATTCTTGGATCGTAATCTCGTGGATATCAGGGAGATCCCTACAAATCATATGGAGATATGTTGAATATAAAATATAGCAGTTCACGTATAGAATTAAATATGTGGTTAAGAACATTACCAATCAGTAAATTTTGCCGCGGTATAGGTGATGAAGACCATCAACATGACAAGGATAGTGATGTGGCAAACAAGCGAAACAAAGTTGTACTCGACGACCTCAAAGAGAAACCATATCATTGTGAAGCCTAAGAGGAGTGCTGCAGACAGGCTCTTATTTCTCCATAGAAGTATGTCCGCGACTACAACATACATAAAGTTTCGTGTCAGTATGATTGTTCTACATATACCGAGTTGTTTTTATAAAAAAAATACCTTGTCCTCCTCCAAGTGCGGAGTGTAATGATCTTTCACGTCCAATCAATTTACTGCTTAGACCGCTATGATCGTTAAATTCTTCGGCTTCAGAAGATGTATATATCGGCATGTTATAAATTAGGATAAAACTGAATGTCGGTTTTGATGTTTTATGTATGTGTTGTTTTTGGATGCATATGTTATATACTCAAAATTAGGGTTCTAAGCTTTGCATTCAAGAAATCTTTTGTGTTGGAAGAAAGGTATGACTTTGGGATGACTTTATAGACAGTAGACTTGCCTCCTCACAACTACACACGAGAAAGCCTGATTTTTAGAATTTTTGGTTTTTCGGTTATTTTTTATTATATTCATCATTTTCACCAATATGCAATAATTGAGATATGTAGGTGATGTTTGTTTTTTTTGCAGCAAAATGTCTGCAGTCTGCGGACCACATCTGTAGACATCTGCAGAAGAAGAGGTGGATCAAACGTCTGCAGTCTGCAAGAGGAAGACTGTTTGTTTTTTAACATCTGCAGACTGTAAAAATAGTTTGTAATTAAACCAAATCAAACCTTACCTTAAACCAAATCAAACAAAAAACTTAAACAAAATCACAAACCGTAATTATACAAATGATTATACATTCACAAAACTATATGCCCTTTAAGACTAATTACAAAATCATATGCATCTACAAAACTATACATTCACATAAATCAACCAAGAACACAATACCAATAAAATCGATTAAACAAACACAGAACCACAAAAACTGACCCAAGATACGGTGGTGGGACGGCTAAGATGGGCGGAGATCTGACCCATGAAGATTGCTCTGCACCACCGAAGCCCAAAGGAGCATTATCTTTCTCCAAATCGAAGTGTTGAGATGACTAATGATACATTCTTTGATCTTCATTTTTCTTGATTTAAACTTGGATTTCGAGTTTGAATTATTAGGGTTTGGATCAAGAAACAATTTTCAGAAAGTGAAATTGGTAGAAGATGTTGATTTTGAATGAGATAAAGAAAATGGATGAGAGGTTGAAAGAAGGCATACGAGGAAGGCGCGACAGGTGGCTGCAGCGGTGGCGGGTGGGCCGGTGGTGGCTACGGCCGGTGGCGGGTGGGCTGGCAATGGTGAGGGGAAGGAGATGGGGAGGTCGATGGTTTTGGGGAAGGAGGAGAGTTTTGTATCAATAAAAGGTTAGAAGAGGTTAGAAGTAGATGTGCAATGTCTTTTCCACGCAGACCTCAGGAAGACATTTTTTAATGAAAGATCTTCCAAAAAACAAACAGTTTGCAAATCTCAACGTCTGCGCGTGGTCTGCGCGGCGCAGACAAAAGAGGTCAGGAAGTACTTCTCACAAAAAACAAACGCCACCGTAATGTACATTAAATTAATTGCAAAAGTTTAGTAAAGTAAAACTATAAACATTTAGTTTATACATGTGACACATAAAGAGAGAGCATGAAGTGTGATACCATGATCATAATGATAGCTCTAACATGACTATAGATGACTATAAATGTATGTCAGACTAAAAAAAATATTAGTTATGTCATGTTTTTACTTGAAATCCATATTCTGATTCTAACGAATAAAAAACAAAACACATTAATGAATAGAGTTGAGGTTCCAATTTCATTGTATCTTATCAAATTATAACGAACCAAAGGACAATAGAACCTAGGAAGTCTTTGTTTTTTTAATGTCTAAATTTGCAAGTTTATTTGGCATGTAAACATTCAAAGATTTTAAAATTTGTGATGGAGGGTAATAGATTAGCGTAGTTGGAGATGATTTTAGGTTTTTAGTGTGAATGTGACTTTCTATCATGACATGAAACTACAGATAACAATTTTACATCATACTAAATTGTTATGAATAAGGGGCGTGCAAAATTATCCGTAACAGGAAAAAACCGAAAATCAAATCTTATTCCTAATTAAAAAAAACCAAACCAAATGTAACTGTACAAACCAAATATGGCTTGATCAGTTAATCACTTTAGTCGGTTCAATTCTATTCGGTAAGACACATTTCTAATTTGGATTATTTTGATTTCGCTTAAGCCTAAAAAAGTTTCAAAAATATATACACCGATATCCAAACCAATGAACACCTTTAGGTAGTAGGTAGGTAGGATCGTTTGACAAACAGTTGAGTTCTTGGTATAAACTTCCCCCCATTTCTGCATCCTCGACATGTGATCTCATGGAGCTCCATGTTAGCACCCAAGTTACCGTGTTAACACAAAGGATGATGCAGAAGGTCATAGTATTGACATGTTTGAGCATTTGGAGAGTCCGGAATGATGTGATGTTCACAAATAAAAGTATGCAAGTCAAGATAACCACTCCCGAAAATACATATAACATTATAATGTTGCGTGACGCCATGAAAATTGTTACGTGTGACTTAGAGCCTAATACGGTACGAGGTGATTAATTTGTCATTAGAGTAACAGAGTCATTACTAGTGTTTCTAAAAATAGGGAAAGTTTACAGTACGAGGTGATTAATTTGTGCGAAGTGTACGAAGTGATAACAATCATTGATCCAATAGATGAACGGTTCAGATTTTAGATGAAATAATCATGCAAAGAATGTGCTTGGAGAGGTATATTTGGAAATAACCTACAATCGTTGACTTTTTTAAATTCCCCCTGTTTTTTTTATATGTATATAATTTTTTTATATGACATTATCTTTTTAAAAATAATACACCGTAAAATCGAGCATTTTATCATCTTTAATATGAGTTTAGTATTACTATACTCTTTTTTAAAATCAATTTTTTTAAAAATGTCTATGTGCTGTGCGTATAACTTGTGTGATTATTAACTGCGTAATAATAAACATAACTTTCGTAATTATCATATAGCTTGCATAATTATTTTTTGTAACGTGAGTAATTTTACTTTGCGTAGTAATAAATATAACTTGCGTAATAATAGATATAACTTGCGTAATTATGAATATACCTTGCGTAATTATATACCTTATATAACGTAATTCTGGCGCGGACGAAACTATCCCTCCACCAAAAAACACGTGTCATGCCCTTGTGACTTCGTACGCTTCGCACGAAAATTACAATTTGTATAATAACCGACCCCTCTAAAAGTAATACCAGTTAAAAGAGATATCAATGATAATATATAATTTTGTAAGTGATACAAAAGGGGCAAAATAATTAAGCTTGTTGCAACTAACATACAGATTTATGGGTTAAACCCGAACAATCTCGGAGCTATCTTCATCAATGGCTCTAATGTGTTCGGATGAAACTTCCTAGCAAACAAAAAACATATTGAGCTATTACTACCATTATACGTACAATTGGACTCGTCTCTAACTCGGTTTAGAAACGCTTCTGTTATATCGATTCTCCTAAAGGTTGTCGGGTGGGACCCACCACTAGACCAGTCGGTCCATGTGACGGTTCTATTCGTTGTTAATTCTGGACGAATCTTATTTACCAGTGTTGGTAAGTAATGTTCGTCCATATAACAAGGTGGCAAACAATGGTTCCGAAACACATGATAATACAACTTATCAGAGATTATTTCAACTGCGAGTTCTCTGTTGATTTCAAACCATTGTGACCCTTTACGCCAGTCATGCAATGTTATTGTGGGACCCATTCGCTTGTTGTATCTCCCACGGCCGATCTTCCTTGGATCGTCAAACGAACTAAGGAAACTTTGATTGGCATTGATAAGGTGGTTATAGATGGTCGTGAAGTTATATAACGGGATGCATGTTTCGGATAGCAATATGAATCTTTGATTGGAGAAGTCGAGTAGTGCATTTGCTAGAAGTCGTCTCTCAGCATCAATCATGGTCGGTTTCCCCCATTGAACATGCTATCAAAAACACCAAAAACGACATATTAATAGTCAGTCGAGTAGCTGCTAGAAAACAGAATATTAGCGACTGAAAATCTATCACAAGATTATGTCGGAAAGAAGTCTGCAAATAATTTAAGAACGACTTAAATCGTTGACAAAATTTCTAGATTAAAATTAAAAATTGATCACATATTAAGAAAAAGATTTAATAAAAATAGGTTGAAATTTTTAGGAAAAAAGTAATAAAAATAGAAATTGGTTGCAAATACTGCGATAAGGTTTAAAGATAAAAATATAAAATCTGACCCGAAGTTTATTGTAAAAAAGTTCATTAAAAAGTTTTTAAATCGGTCACGTACAAATAATCATAAATTTTATAATAGAAAATTAGTTAAAAAATAAAAGTAAACCGGTCATATGCTTTGTACACAAAAAACTAATTAAAAGTTTAAATTAAATATCTCCCAAGTCGCTAAAACAAAATTAATCGTATATTTCGTAAAATTATTTGATTAACATCAAATTTAAATCGATTGCATATATTAGTAAAAAAAATAAAAATGTCGTTACTTTTGTTTTAAAAAGTTAACCAAATAATAAAGTTAAATCGGTTACAAAAAGTTCAAGAGTAAAGAATACGGTTGTAAATCTGGCAATGTTTTCTAGTTTGTAGAATTGGTCACAAAACATATTTGATGAATAATGATGTTAATGATAAAATCATTTACTTTTAGCTATTATAATCTTTTGACATATCAAACCTTGCTCGGAATTCTTCGTTTATAAAACACCGATGACTTTGGAGGTTCATAGTTGAAATCCGGAGACATATGAAGATAAATTGAGAAAAGACCTTCATGCCCTTTAAAGAACCCTTGCCAAAATAACCCCAATGGCAAACTTCCCCTAGTCAAGAACATAAAGGCCACTTTACATTGACCCTCTACGACACGCGGAACCCTTGTCGCTTTCTCTATGAGCTCATCATCACTCATCGAATGCCAAAGATCATCAAAACCTGTCGAATCAGTAAATCTCACAACATCACGTGATTGTGAATAGGATGAAGATCTTGAAGATTCATGACATGAGTATATTGAAGAAGACTGAGTTTGTGTGACCGTTGTGAGCCGAGGGAAATATAGATCATGTGGGATTACGATCGTCTTGTACTGGTTAGAGACAAACATGCCAAGAACGAACACGATCATTGACATGACCACGCACATGGTTATTGTTGAGGCTATATGGATGTAGCCTTCATTGATCCATTGTTGTGCATTAGATTTGACAGGCATTTTGAAAAGCTTGTAGACTTTCAATTGATGTGTTAATTTTTTTTATAATACATATTAACTAAAAGAACTAATAAAAGCACAAAACAAGTGCTTTTTCTTGGCTTGTAGGAATGGTATGCCATGAAAGTTTCACACATTACTTGATGTAATCAATATTAATCTCGTTTCTTGAACCATAATTTATGTAAAGTCTAATATAAGCTTAATGTGTCACAATAATCATGATTATAAAAATAACTTTTAGCGGGATTAGTATGAAAAAAGTAAAAACGATCAAAATGAGGGTTTAACTGAACAGTTATAAAAAATAAAGATCGAAACATATATAGTACATATCAATTTACACGCATATATGCATATACGTATTTTTAGATTAAATTTATTCTTTGATTGTTATGTGATACAAATTATCTAATAACTTTTGTATAATCAGTTTCTTCTAATACATCTACAAGCTGTTAATATAGAGCTTATGAAATAAATGAGCCAACCATCTACAAATTTACACTGATAAATTGACAATAAGACTCTGTAGAGTATATAATGATATATATGTAACTAGAATTATGGGTTGTCCCATATGAAATTTTAGGCTTGGTTTTTGGAATCGGTTGCCTAAACTTATAATCCGACTATTATAAACATACATCTACATGTAATCAGGGCGACACCTCCTAACACAATTTGAACATGACAAAAAAGTAAGCAAGTTTTGAGTTGTCGTGTTTAATCCTTTAAAAAAACAGGTCATGTTCGAGTTAACCCGTTTAAAAAACATATTGA
Source organism: Flaveria sonorensis (assembly GCA_025506505.1). Taxonomy (NCBI): domain Eukaryota; kingdom Viridiplantae; phylum Streptophyta; class Magnoliopsida; order Asterales; family Asteraceae; genus Flaveria; species Flaveria sonorensis. The sequence goes on from CM046434.1 coordinate 3,036,006, forward strand.
CCCATCAACGCGTTTAGGTTTCAAACTTAATTCTTTTTTTTCTCTCTAGAAACGAATGTTCAATTACTTTTATATTTAGTATCTACAATTGATTAATTATTTTTATTTTTTCATTCTCAGAGATAATAATTTAATTATTTCTCGATTTACTTCACTAGTGTGTTCTATTTACGCGCGTTGCTCGTGTGATGGACATACTAAAACGACTCACTGTTATAGTCGGGTTTAGAACAGGCTTTCGTTTGTGGCTGTTAACTGTAAACCGTAAATACGTCAAAGAAACCAAATGCACTCAAGTTATATCATCAGGGCCCTCTAATTTCCCAAGGATTAAACACGGAAACAATGACATACCAAACAAAACCATGTGGCCAACAAATAACTAATGTTAGGATGCTTATCTTCAAACAATATACAAACACAAACCCGAAAGAGAACCATAAAACCAAAGATGAACACAAAACCAAACACAAGTCTCGGATGAGGTATTTCTCATCATCATTGACCAAACCTGCCTTATTTCAATCTACCAACAGTCTTGGATTGAAATCGGAATCAACAACAAGTCTCAGATGAGGCATCAATTCGTGGTATCAAACTGGAACGGAACACCCACACACAGTGGCGGTCTAGGTCTAACCGGAGCACAAAACAGGGGGCAGGCCGGACCATGGCTGGCCACCTTCAACGGACTCGCCGGAGGCGGCACTAAACCAACGCGCGCCACCATCCACAGGGGCGCCGTAGCACCGCCTGTCTGACCGTAGCACCAAACAGAGGGCAAACCGAATCATCGAAGGATTATACCTAACAGAACTTACCGAAGGATTGGGCATTTAGAAGAACAAACATACAGGGGGAAAGACACGTCTCCACCCTTTCTAACAGGTGTAAATAGGGCTGTTCAAAATGTTCGCGGCTCGAAGTTCGTTCGAAGTTCGCTCGAAAAAAGCTCGGTCCGAAAAAGCTCCGACCTAAACGAGCCAAGCCGAGCTGGCTCAATTTCTAAACGAGCCGAACCCGAGCTAGGGGTGGCTCAGCTCGTGGCTCGCTATATATATATATTATATAATATATTATTATTATTATTATTATTATTATTATTATTATTATTATTATTATTATTATTATTATTATTATTATTATTATTTATAATAATATTACTGTGACAGCCCAAAAAGAACACCCAATAACCCAAATGGCCAAATCCTTAGGGCTTAGTCCCATTTAGTCTTCTTCTCCAATCTTCATATCTGCAAGACTGCAACTTCAAACCCTAGCCTCACCTCTGCGACCACAGCCACCGCGACCACAGCCACCGGCCATCGTGTGCGACCAGACCCCCGCTTACCACAGCCCCCTGCGACTGCGACCAGCCTGGCAGCCCCCGCGACCACAGCCCCCTGCGACCAAATCCACCGCGACCACAGCCACCGACGACCACAGCCACCGGCGACCACAACCACCGAGACCACAGCCACCGCAATCACATCCGCAGATTGCAGTGAACATAAAGATATAGCATTCGACATCGTCGATAGATTTCAGCATCATCGTCAATTCGAAGAAGATCTCAATATCGACGGTATGTTCGACGAGCCACGAGCTGGCTCGAGCTTTTCACGAGCTGAACTCAAGCTCGACTTTTCAGCTCGCTTACATTTTCGAGCCGAGCCGAGCTGGCTCGTTAGGCCTTCGAGCTCGAGCCCGAACCCATCTTGGCTCGGCTCGGTTCGGCTCGTTTACAGCCCTACGTGTAAAGCAATACCCAAACAATTTAAACTGGGGTTAAAGAAAGAAAAAAGAACCAATTGAAAAAAGACACGCAAGAACCACAAAAATATAACTGTTCATTTCCTCTCCAATTAATATTAAGGTAAATTTGGATTTCGTACATTATACTTTTGATTTTAGTAATTCTATGGTTGTATACGTTAATCTCATTTTAATCAAAATACCATGTTACATATTTATTGCACACAAACTCACCTATTAAACATGTTACCCTTACTTGCTTAGGACACGATAACCTCCTTACAACCAATAAATTTAATCTGATAAAAGGGTTAAATGGGCAACCGTGGGCCTATATTATCGGGGGGGGGGGGGGGGGGAGCCGCCTACCTTAAAAAATTTCTAGTGTTATATATACTTAAAAATCACAACCACTTCTTATAAAATTTTGCAATCGCCCCCCTTTAAAGTTTTGAAACTAAGAAAAGAAGAAGATTGTCGCAAACACATTATCGAGATCGGGATACAATGGGGTTATAGTCCGACGAACCATAATTTCTGCTAACTGGGGTCTATGAAAGTGTAGATCTTTAGTACTTTCACCTTTAAATAATCAAATAGTTAGTAAGCACTAAAAAGGAAAATTTTAAATCGAGATAAATGTTTTTGACAATATAACAATGCTAAATTTATATTGGTTTCAAGATATGAGTGATCAAATGTTATATTTATTGGCCGACATCACCTCAAACATGTTGAACGTCATCGGTAATAAATGATTTGGGTATCATCTTAACGATTAGTATAATTGCTTCAAACACATTACATATCACAACTTTTAATAGTATAATTTCTTCAAACATCACATATCATCATTTTTATGAGTAGAATTGTTTAATATAGTTTTTGATATATATGTAAATTAAGAGTTTGGAGACCGTTTCAATAATATTTTTCTTAATAAACTGGATCCGACCCGATCTAACTCAAACAAGATTGAAAAAACATATATTATTGTGATAGGCAAAGTACTCTTAAAAATTTCCAACCTTCGTGAAAAAAATTCCTGGGGCTGCCATTGTAAATGTGCCATGTTTGGGATGACCTGAAATTATCTTATTCGGGTTAGGGATGAAAATTATAAAACGAATATAAATACGGGTCTTGTTCGGGTTGCATAATTCAACCCGTCAATCGGACACGTGTGACGCTTCTAAATGTAATTGTAAGTTGATAATAGAATCCTTTATAATTCATATAAACACATAACAAATCAATTAACCATGTTACATTCTTGTATTCCTTATTATTCTAACACTTTTGGTTCATTTTCTATTGTTCATTAGTGTTTGCTTAGGTTACATGTATGTAGCCTAGTATATATATGTAACGCACGGGCAATGTGTCTACTCAAAGTAGATAGAAACTTAGATGTACGTATTTCCATGTTTATCTTGTAATCAAATCGTCTCGTATAAAACTAGGTAGCTAGCACCTAAAAGAAATGGATAGTTAGCCATCCGAAAAACATTAAAATGTATGAACTTTAGAGTTAGGTCATATGACTTTCGTCCTTACTACTAAGACTAGCTAGTTGCCCCACCTCCTAATTAGTCTTGCCTTTAGTAAAATGAGTTTATATGCATGTTGGGTTTTTTTTCCAAGCATTCTCACTAAACAAATTCTTAAGTTGATGCTCATATAACTGCATATTAATACTCACTTTTTGCTTCAATTGAAAAGGTGATAGCTTATAAAATTACACTTTGATACATTTTAAAGGCAAGAAAGGTGGTGATAATGTTTGGATATTGGTAATCTCAGTTTCATACATGGTTGTAAAATTTTTTCCCACACCCGGCTTAATACCCATCGGGTATCGGGCTTGGGTGGATAGGATGAATAGGGATGGTAAAAAAAGCCCCAACCCGACATGGGAGCACCTAAAAAATTCAAGACGGATATTCAAGTATAGGACCATGTATGAAATTAGTTTTAAACTTTTTTTGTTAGTATGGGGCAGGTGTGGGATTGGGTGATACCCGGGTTGGTTACCTGAAACCATATACGCATTTACCGTAATCATATACTTGAATTTTATTTATTTATTACTTGATGACGTAGGTACGTTTATACCAGCCCTGAAGTTGGCAAGGAATATAAAGTGACATCCTTGCTAAAGTCATATGACAAAGACAACTACATAAGGAAAGAGTAGTGCCTGGGTCCTTGGGTATAAAGCCAGTCTTGCCATTAGCAAGGAAGTCGTTCCACACGATACGGATGACGCCATTCTTATCATCAACAAACTCGGATAAGTACAAAAGAGGTGTCGTGACAAGAACACCTTGGCACAATAGAAAGCTCTACCAAAGAGGAAGTGTCAGAGTTAACTTTACAAAGCATAATCTTTTCCTTTTATCACAATAAGGGAAGGTCAACACATACCTATCTTGCTATAGCTACACATAGTTGTAAAAGGCTGAAAGATGCTTTGCCAGATGTCAACCTGTTATATGAAAAGAAAACCACTTGGGAACCAAGGTAAATTAAGGAAACCCACGAAGATAAACCTACCCAAGATGGAAGGAGCAGAATCGCAAGAGGATTTCCAAGCATGAAGTTTTCACTATATATACAAGATCACACAACAGCCTGAGGGCATCCCATTTGCCTGTGAAGCCACCCACACTTGGCATCTCATCTCTTCTCCCTCCAGAATGCTAGCTCATTCTTCTTCTTCTCCCATCTCTGCTGGATTCCCTTCATGCGATATCTACAAGGCTATCTCTAATCCCTTATCTCATATACTTGTCTATTCATTTGTCTCACATATATTCTATGCTTGACCATGCTATACTTGGTACTGACTTGAGCGTCGGAGTTCCTCTAACGTAGATCTTCTTTGTCTTTACAGCAAGGTTTTGAGCTCGGGGATGAATCACGGAGGCTAGGCTCAGCCATATCCGACGATGATGCCCGACCCAGAATCAGATGTAGCAACATTACTTTTGTTTTTTCTCAACCTCTGTTTAGTAATACGTCATTCTTTATAATAGTGACATATAGTAAAGTTGAAAATTAAAGTAAACAAAAGATGTTGATCAATGTTTGTAGGAACCTCTGAGGTTAAGAGGGTGATGCAACCAAAACAACCAAGTCTTTCAACATGCACTTCGAAACAAAGGTGAATTAGCTTCGAAAGTTTTACACACTCTAGAAAAAATGCTAAGTGTAAAATCTTCCAAAGCCAAAGTTCAGAAGAAACTGATGCGGAAGCTTTACACAACTTGGAAAATATTCCAAGTGTAAAGTCTTCCGAAGCCAAAGACTCAACTCTTTCGAAAGTAAAAGATGAAGTCTTCCGAAGCTCACAAGACAAAGTCTTCCGAAGCTGCTTAAGGACAAGACTGATTTTCTTCTGAAGAGAGAGAAAATATACCTTTTCCATCAACTTTATCATAAAGCTACTTTCCGCTGCATGCTCTGGTAGTTCACCTGCTATCACTAGTTGGTGAAACTTCCATACTTTATGATAAAGTAGATAAGGTCTTCGCCTGCAAGTTTCTATTTTTGTTCCTTTTTGGCTTTTTGTAATAGAAAAGTCAGTGAGCTATGGCATGTCATAGTTACTAGTCAAAAGGCAATCTGCCTTTTGACTTTAGGCTGATCTTGTTGTCTAGATTAGTCACTTCCAACTGTCTTTTTGCATATTGAAGGTTGTAGGATGTAGTATAAGTAGTCTCCTGTTCTTGTAATCACATATACTTGTACATCACTTGTAATAGAACTAGAGAAGCAATATACAACTTCCTTGAAAACTATATCTCGTGTTCTTGTTCTTACTTTACTTGGGTTGTGCATTGTATGTTCAGTTTAAAGTTCTAAGTTCCCTATTTGAATTGTTAAGTGATCCTAAAGATAAGTGTGTTAACTAAGTGCAAAGTCCCCTTTAACGGTCCTGCATTTGGTATCAGAGCATTCCAGGCTCTTGTTTGTAAGATCTCACCATCTTCAAATCCTCTTAGTTACACACATCACTTAACTCTTCAAATGGCAGCTATCTCCAAAGCTGATATGGAAACTGGAACTATGACAAAGTCCCCACCGATCACTCCTAAGGATTTTAACACTTGGTGTCAAAGAATGGAAGGCTTCATCAAGTCTCAAGATTCCAGGATGTGGGAGTCTGTTGTCAATGGACCTCATGTACCATGCACTACTTCAACTGCTGCTGGTGGTGGCATGATACCAAAGAAGAAGGCTGACTTTTCTGATGAAGATTGGAAAAGAATTGATATTGATCAGAAAGCCATGACAGCTCTCCAAACTGCTCTTCCGAACTCCATCTACAGAGGTTTCAAGAAGTGCAAGACTGCCAAACAGCTATGGGATGCACTAAAACTTATGTATGAGGGTTCAAATAAAGCCAAGGAGAACAAGAAGGATCTCCTGAAGCAGCAGTTTGAAAATTTCACCATTTAAAACAGGTGAAACCATGACTTAACAATACTTCAGGTATGTTAAGATTGTGGATACTCTGGCTGATGTTGGGGTAACCATTGAGAACAGGGATATTGTTAGGAAGTTCATGTCCTCTCTTCCAAGATAATGGACACACTATTATATGGTCATTAAGAGGACTGAAAACCTCAAGACCCTTACTCTCACCGAGCTGTATGGGATACTCAGTGGATACCAGATGGAGATGAACATGCAAAATTCATCTGGTAACTCTAAAACTCACCAGAGTTCAACCCTTCATGTGGTTGAAAGGGATAGCAGAGAACCACATCATCATCTCATCTGCTACCCTAAAACTTCACAAAATGGTTCTTTCATCACCTTCCCGGAGACACCCAGAGAGAGCTACATCCAAGGAAGTCCCTTCCAAGAGACAAGCTCCTCTCAAGCTTTTGTTTCCACTGATGAAAGTTCAGGCAACTTTCTCTTCACTCTTAAAGACCTGGACTGTATCCATCCAGATGATCTGGAATACATGGAGATAGTCTAGCAGATGGCTCTTCTCACTCATAGAGCCCAGAAGTTCTGCGAGAGGACTGGGAGAAGGTTTCCCAGCAATGCTGCCAGTGGTAAGTTTGGGCTGGAGAAGAGTAAAGTCAAGTGTTACAACTGTAACCAGATGGGAAACTTTGCTAGAGAATGCAAGGCACCCAAATCCAATGGTGGCCAAGCTTCATCCAGGCCAAACTACACTGAAGGAGGGCACCAGAATGAGAAGCCAAGACAACAAGCTGCAGTTGCTGTTGAAGAAGGAGGCTTTGACTGGAGCTTTCAAGCTGAAGATGCATCTCCAAACCAAGCACTCATGGCTGACCATGATAAAGCTAAGGTACTTGAACATCTTTGCTCTCCTGAGTGTATTGCTAAAGTTAACAGATACAGGTCCTACAACTTGGAAATGAGATCTGACATTGAGTCTTTAAATATTTTAAAAGCTGATTTTAAAAGAGCTGAAAATGATTATAAACTTAAGATAGAAGATCTAGAGAAAACAGTTTTAACTCTTAAACATGAGCAAACAAATTACATGACTCAAATTAAGGATCTCATTATCAAGTTGACTGAATGCCAGGCTGAGCTTGTGATCAGCAAAGCCAGGGCAGAAAAATGTGTTCTTGAAGAGGAAACCTTCAAGAACATGATATCCTCATCTCTGCATGCAAAAGTGTGTTATCAGAACAAGTAGGGACTAGGATCTAGTGAGATAGCTCCTCCACACTCTCTTCTATCAGTTAGATCTCCAAGGTGTGGAACTGGTCAAGATGAGCTGCCATCCATAGACCCCAGTGATGAGGAGGATGAAGAGGAGAAGGTGAGGGATGACTCTGAGGTGAGTGAAGAGAGTCAATCCAAAAAGGGTCACCATGCTTCTAAGGAGGAAAAAGCAGTTGGTTTGAGCAAAACCAAAAGAAAGAACTTGATCAGAAGAGCAAAGAGAAGATCCAGAAAAGCTCAAGAGATCAAGACCACCTTTGATCCCAAATAGAAACAAGTTTTCATTTCTGCAGGGTTCAAGGTGATGAAAGCTGAAGACCTTGTTAAGAACTTCAGTACCAAGAGTTATACTTCAGCTTCAACTCACTCCAGCAACAACAAGAAGATTGATCAGCTGTGTGTCACTGCTACACAGCCTGAACCATCCATTTCTAAAAGCAAGCTTCATATTAAGAAGCATGCTGAAGCATCTGAAAGGGTGAAAAAGGAAAAGGAAAGTGTTCAAGGTCAGTCTTCTTCGGAAAAGAAGGATCTCAGAAGAAAAGATTTGAATTGTGTTATGTGTGGTAGTACCTCACATCTGGCTAAAGATTGTCAATACAATCCAAAGGGTACTATCCACATGATCAAGAAGAAAACTTCTGAAAGGAAGAAGAAACAAATAGCTTTGGAAGGAAAGTCCGTTTCCTTCGGAAGCTCCAAAATGAAGAAAAGGGCAAATGAAAAATCGCCTTCGGAAGAAAAGTTGGTCTCGGAAGAAAGGAATGCTTCCGAAGTACTGAAGTTTACTGCAGTGAAAGCAAAATCTTCCGAAGGCCCAGTCATCAAATCTTCTGAAGTTACCAAAACTTCCGAAGTTTTGAAGGTCAAGCCCAATCTTCCAAAGGTGGTGTGGAAGATGAAGGAAGATCATATGACTGAAAGTTCATCATCAAAAACAACAAATGATCGCCAAAGCCTAAACATAGGATCCATTACTGTTTTATTGCCTTTAACTCATTCTGATATGCCCAAGACCAATGAGGCTTGGGTTTCCAAATGTAACTAATTGTCAAGGTGTGAGGGTTAAGATTGTTCATGCCACACAACGCTAATTTAAAAATGACAATATTATTAAATATCAAGATTCATAATGTACATTACGGAAATAACATAAGTTCAACAATAAAATACATAAGTTTCCAAGCGTCATGTGACAATAAATATCTTTTTATTATAATCTAGGTCCAATCCTAGATGTGAACAAGTCTTCAAAAACAAGCTAAGCAGTATCATTTCCTGAAACATGTTAAAAATAAAGTCAACAATATGTTGGTGAGTTTCCATAGATTTAGCATACATAAATATATAGCAAAAGATGGCAATTCACGTCATAGGTTATTGAATAAAGTAAATAAAAATAGATGAACAAATGTAACAATCAAACCTTGACAAATATGACCATTACAAGATTAAACGATTAGCTAAGTGTACTTGGTTCCCATAGTGCTCAAGAATACGACACTAGGAGCCTGCAATAACCTCGGCTTTAGCACCAAATAGGCTTGTGAGGCCCATAGATCTATGACGTCGCTAGGCTAGCAATAGTTAATGATTGTATCTTATAAGAGTCATCACATGATAGTTACAACAGTTCAAATAACCATAACAAAATAAGATGAATTGCATAAGTGTTACAAGAGTAAAAACATGTTTCCAAGTGTGTTAAATATAAGATTAACATGTTTCACCCCAAAAGTATGAAATAATATAAAATGAGGTATGAAAACTCACATGGATAATAAGAATGAGCAAATAAGAAAGTCTTGTATTAAACGCTGAAGATCGTTAAAGTTCAACCTAAACGAACGACGTCATAAGTTAATAACGATTTTTAGTAGTACTCGGGAATTCAAGGTTTAAGTTTGTGATCTCGGAAAACAATTGTAAAGATGTTATTTATAAATCATTAACCCATGATTTTAAATTATAAGATAGATACAATTTATTATTATTTTAATATTTAAATGATTAACTAAGAATTTTAGTGATTAAAACCATTAATAAAAGTTAAGCTTTTATTATCAAAGGATTATTATTTACTATTTGATAAAATAGTAAATTTGTAGATTTAAATGATTAAAATAATTTCTTTCAAACACAATAGATGCACATTTTAAATATGTACACATATATCTTTATTTTCTTTTAATATATAATTAAATTTGTAAATATATTTTATAAAAATAAAAAATTTATTAAATTGAAATTCTTGGGAAATAAAGGAGATTTAACTTCACCACAATTTAAAATTAATAATACATTATATTTTTTAATAATTTTCATAATTTTTAAAATAAAAGAATAAAAATTTATTCATTGTATTTCTAAGAAAATTTAAAAGAAAATAATTTTATTTAATTTCTGATTAAAAATGATTTTTATATGATTAATAATAATTTTTAGATATTTTCTGTATTTTAAAAATCCATAAAAACCATTTTCAAAAATAAAGGCAGGGACTCGGGTTCGAACCCGGGTCCCCTGCCACACCAAACAAAGTTCAAACCACCGGGCCAAAGCCCTGTTTGGTGTCAAAGAACATAAATGAATACATAAAACATGAATCCCAGAAAACCCCCAATTTTCACCCGAAGAACCCTAATTTGAAATCGAAGAAATCGATAAACAATTCGAAGTTGATAAAGAAATTAACCATAGAGCTTTTGTTTTTCATGTAAAACCGACCCTAAATCCCCAGTTTAATTTCCTGAATTGATGTTGTACTGATCGGTGTCGAAGACCCGATCAAATAAGAAAAGAATTTTGCTTGTTTTATGATTCCTAAATACCTTAACTAGTTAGGGTAAATAGGGTGTCGATCCCACGAGGAGTCCGTGGATGGTGTCACGCGTAACTGATTCAAAATTTACTTACTTACTATTGTCACTAAACTGTAAATTAGAACTAAATGAAATCACCAATAAAAATAATCACTTTATGAAGCAAGACGAAACTTGGACTTGGTTGAAAACTATTGCGATGAAAAGGGATCACACCCGGGTTTCAGGAATGTAAATGAATATATAGCTAATGTTTTACCCAATCTTGAAGTTACATAGACATAACTTGCTTATCACGTATGTTGAAAAGTAATTGCGAACTTGATATCCGATTATGTAAATTAACTAGTAAACTAACTAATGCCACAATCTAGAAACTTTAATTGCAATCACCAATTAATGAAGATAACCTAATTACTACTCAATGGTTAACAATGTAAAACTGATAACTTGATAAGTAATAATCAAATCAACTAACACGAATCTTTAATCAACACATCGTTCAAAACACATAAACGAATAAAAGTTGTTAAACAATCAAAGTTTATGTCTTGACTAGGTAAACACATACGCATGCATAATCCAATCACAAACCGTCCACCCAGGGATGATCACGGATGGTTTAGCCTTGCATCTTCATCATAATCGCTTCAATCTTGTCTTTTTGCATACGAATCCTCGATCACTTGATGATTAGAGAGGGTTTTAATGACTCAAAAATGCTCCAAGATTCGTTCTTGGGGTTGGGGGGCAGTATCCTCTCGAAACCCTAATGTTAGGGTTTAAATAGGTTTTGAAATTTGAAACAACCCCCAAAATATCGCCTTAGACCGTAACTTACGGCCTATAGACCGTAGGTTACGGCCTACCTTCAACCATACGGCCAAACCTTCTATCTTACGGGGTTCACAGACGGTGTTGATACAGGGCCGTAGGTTACGGCCTCAGGCCGTAGCTTACGGCCTCCCTGCAACTTGCACAGTTTTCTTTATTTTCAGCACCTTTCAACCCGTAGTCTTCGTATCCTTTGTATCCTACTCAAATAATGTCCGTTAAGCTTCATTTATCCTACATTTCAAACACGCAACAAAGTAATATTGTTCGACATATAAAATATATTAAAAATGCAATATTAACTATACTAAGTGCATGCATATTAACCAATCATCACATCCCCACACTTACCCTTTTGTTTGCCCTCAAACAAACTCTCTTGTATACTTTAACACTAATTACTCAAATGCATCAATAATCTCTTAACCTTGTGTGAGTTAAAATCTCAAGGCATACCTGGCTCTGATGTTTATATTATTCAAGATTGACAACCCAACAAGTAGCCGCTTGTTTGAAATCTTAGGATTACCTAACCAAGCATAACTTACCTTCGGTTTCCAACACACATGCATTCACCCTCTCACAATGATCACTCCTCTCGGGTTAATTTCTGGACTAGTGATTATATACTAGTATATCTGGAACACTCAAACCAGTAATGCACATTATTATCATAAGCTAGTATAACAATCAGATCTCCATCAACTAACGCACTACAATACACAAATCAAGAGGTCTTTTACGGGTTGTACTATTAGGCTAGGGTTAAGGGTATGCAAAAGGATCTAACGTGGTAGATGGTGAATGAAATCCAATTCAAACATGCTAAATTTTAGAACTATTATAACTTGGATCACATTGACCCGAACACACTACAAGAATTCACATTATTTTTTTTTGTTGCTTCATACTTTGGTCATTTTAACCTCATACATCGCCATTTTTTTTTCAATTTTTTTTTTAAACAACTTAGACATGTAACAAATTGGATTTCACCACGCGGCTTAATTAAAAAGGCTAAAGGTTTAATAGGGTTAATGATGTGGCTCATTCAAATGACACGTTGGGGCTCAAAGGGGCGTCTAAGGGGAAAATGTTAGGGTAGGGGAGTCAAATGAAATGGTCTAAAAAAAATGGCTATCCTAATGCCTCTATCACGTTTGTGCAAAGTAATGGTTCATGATCTCGACATGTATTAGTTACACGAGTTCTAAAATAGATGCACATTATGGTAAACACTAAATATAATAAGAAAAGTGCAACTAGATATATCATGAAAAATGCTCAATTAGGCTCAAGTTCTCACGGAAACGAAGAAATGGGTTAAGGACGTGACACATGCATGTTGTCAACTGTCTAGTTCGTTATACTTAACAAGGCAATCCTACTTAATTTTAAAGAAACTACCAATTGGGCATACCTTCCTGTCACTTATAGCTAACCATGCCAAGGGATCTCTACCTATACACAAGCAAGTGATATTTAGCGATTTACATTGAGAAATTAGGTTTGATGCACAATTATTATTTGTTTTTTTTTCAATATATATATATATATATATATATATATATATATTTTGTTTCAAAATATTTTCAACTTTTCTAAATTTTAAGATTTTAAACACCTCATCCCCACACTTAGACTACATTGTCCCCAATGTAGAATGAGTTTATTAGGACCTTAGTGCCCCCAAGTGCAAAGTTAAATCCCTTATAATTGTGTTATGCATACTGAGACTCGACATTAACTAAAATGCAAATTAACACATTCCCAAGACAACAAGTTTGTTACGCCACCAAGTACATAGAAGAAAACGACCAGTCCACACAACACAACTAAAAACAAGAAGTGACAACTTAAACATCATAATAGCATATATTCAGAGAAAAGCACGTGGACCTGATCTCATATGATCAGAGAATGCAAGATCATCCATCATATGATGCATCCAAAGACTGAAACGCAAAACATACCAACTACACAAATACAAAGACACAATAATTGACGAATCTAAAATAAAATTCTAAAACTCACTTTCGTAGGAATCACGGTTGCATTTAGCATATGCAACAAGCCTTTTAAACCTCTCGGTAGGCCCGAGCGGACGAGTTAAGTCTCGTGAGGGTTTCTAGTGAACATACCCACAAAGTTCTCCGAGTTGCCTCTCGAAAAGCGCTAAGTTTTAAGTCTTCAGCCAGACCGTACCTGATATACTAGTTTGTCGCATATGTTGGTGAATCCACAAGGAATTTCACCGAATCCATTTGTACCTTGTTGATGTCAGTCGCCTCCAAATACGGTTTCAATCTATGACCATTCACCACACGCCTTGTATGATCTTTCAGATCTTCAATTTCAATATCTCCAAAGTGGCCAACTCGTGTAACAATAAACGGGCCTGTCCATTTGCTTTTAAGTTTGCCTGGAAAGAATTTAAGTTTGGAATTGTACAGCCACACCTTCTGGTCTACTCAAACAATTTCCTTCGGATTTTGGCATCGTGAACAGCTTTCATTTTGTCTTTATACACCGATGCACAATCAAATGCTTCGTTCCTTAATTCTTCCAATTCACACAGCTGCAACTTTCTCTCCTTACCTGCAGTTTCATAATCCATGTTGACAGCTTTCACTGCCTACAATGCACGGTGAGCTAACTCGACAGGTAAATGACAACCTTTCCCATAAACCAAGCGATATGGTGTGGTTCCAATAGGTGTTTTGAAAGCGGTTCGGTATGCCCATAAAGCATCATTTAAACGTAAAGACCAATCCTTTCGGTCGGTTCTTACCGTCTTTTGCAAAATCTCTTTAATTTGCCTATTCGAAACTTCAACCTGACCACTTGTTTGTGGGTGGTATGGTGTTGCGACTCGATGATTTACACCATACCGTTTGAGCAACTTTCCAAAGTTAAAGTTTTTAAAATGAGACCCCCATCACTTATGATCACACGAGGGATGCCAAATCTTGAGAAAATATTCGTTTGTACAAATTTGCAAACAACAGTATGGTCGTTTGTTTTAGTAGCAATGGCCTCAATCCACTTAGACACGTAATCCACTGCTACTAAAATATAATAATTGCCATGTGAATTCGGGAGTGGTCCCATGAAATCAATCCCCCAAACGTCAAAAATGTCAACTACAAGGATTGGTTTCATGGGCATCTCATCCCTTTTGGAGATACTACCAAGTTGCTGGCATCTTAAACATTGTTTAGCATAAATTGAAGCATCTTTAAAAATTGTGGGCCAGAATAACCCGCAAGATAGAATCTTATGCCCGGTCTTGTGACCACTAAAATGTCCTCCACATGCAGACGAATGGGTTAGTTTTAACACTTTTTGCACTTCCTCTTCTGGCACACATCTTCTAATAATCTGATCAGCACCAACTTTAAAAAGGTCTTGTTCATCCCAAATGTAATGCTTTGCTTGAGCTAGAAATTGTTGTCTTTTCCTCTTTGACCAATGATCTGGAACTATACCTGCAGCTAAATAATTAACTATGTTAGCAAACCAAGGTAAAGTGGAGATTGTTAATAGCTGCTCATCAGGAAATGTTTCGTTTATCGCTTTAGTATCATCCGCTTCCATAACAATTCTGGATAGATGATCAGCCACAACATTCTCACACCCCTTCTTATCGCGTATCTCCAAATCAAACTCTTGTAATAGCAAGACCCATCGAATCAACCTTGGCTTGGCATCCTTCTTCTCCATCAAATACTTCACTGCACTATGGTCTGAATATATAATGACTTTACTTCCCCAAATATACGACCTGAACTTATCAAGAGCATATACCACTGCAAGCAATTCTTTTTCAGTAGTCGTGTAATTTAATTGAGCACCATCTAATGTCTTACTAGCATAATAAATTGCCACGGGTTTCTTTTCTACCCGTTGCCCCAATACAGCCCCGATTGCGAAATCACTAGCATCACACATAATTTCAAATGGTAATGACCAATTTGGTGCTTGCAGAATCGGGGCTTCAACCAATTTTTCTTTAAGTGTTGTAAAAGCTTTTAAACATTCTTCATCAAAAACAAAGGGCACATCTTTTATTAGCAAATTACATAACGGTTTGGTGATTGTGCTAAATCCCTTTATAAATCTCCTATAAAATCCCGCATGACCCAAGAATGAACGTATGCCTTTGACATTCATGGGGGGAGGTAAAGTTGAAATTACTTTGATTTTTGCATGATCAACCTCTATCCCACGTTTAGAAATGACATGTCCTAGAACAATACCCTCTTGAACCATAAAATGACTTTTTTCCCAACTTAAAACCAAATTTGTTTCGACACATCGCTTCAATACGTTGGTTAATTGTATGAGACAACTGTCAAATGATGGACCAAATATTGAAAAGTCATCCATGAAAATCTCCAAAGACTCCCCAACCATATCTGAAAAGATACTCATCATACACCTTTGAAAGGTGGCTGGGGCGTTACAAAGTCCAAATGGCATTCGCCTAAACGCGAAAGTACCATATGGACACGTAAACGTTGTCTTTTGTTGATCATCAGGATGAATGGCAATTTGATTATACCCTGAGTAACCATCTAAAAAGCAATAAAACTTCTGACCTGCTAGCTTCTCAACTATTTGATCTATGAAAGGGAGCGGGAAGTGATCTTTAGAGGTAGCCGCGTTTAACTTTCTATAATCAATGCATACCCGCCACCCGGTAACGGGTCTGGTAGCAACATGCTCACCTTGTGCATCTTTTACAATTTGGATGCCCGATTTCTTGGGCACCGTCTGTGTCAGACTTACCCATGTGCTATCGGAAATAGGGTAAATGATTCCGGCATCTAACCATTTTAATACCTCTTTCTTGATAACTTCCCTCATGTTAGGATTGAGCCTTCTATGTGTGTCACGTGCGGGTTTTGCATCTGCATCAGTAATAATTTTATGCATAACAATTGATGGACTAATACCTTTCAAATCCACTATGGTCCATCCAATTGCCGCCTTGTGCTCTTCTAGTACCTTCAACAGTGCTTCCTCTTGATCATTCTCTAAATCTGATGCGATTATCACCGGTAATGTTTGGTCTTTTCCGAGGAATGCATACTTTAGATGCTTTGGCAACTCCTTGAGTTCCATAATTGGGAAACTTTCTAACGATGGCTTCAGCTTTGAGTCAATTTTCTCGGGTAGAGGCTCCACTTGATGAGTCCATGGTGGTCTACCTTCTTGAATTGCCAATACCTCCAGTTGCTTTTCTTCTTCCTCCAACTGTTGCACAAATTCAGGGTCTTCCCTGTCACATAAAACACATGTCTCCTTGGTGCTATCCTCATTTTTATGAGGATCACACCCGTCAATAATGTCCGCCATAAAGCATTCATTACCAACCGGAGAATTAGATACATTTTCATAGACATTGACTCTTAACTTACGGTTTCCAAATGTCATGTCGACTGTTCCATTTCTACAATTAATTTGAGCATTTGCGGTTGCTAAGAACGATCGGCCAAGAATGACGTTAGATTGTTTGTTATTATCAATAGCCGCATAATCAAGAACCAAGAAATCCACAGGATAGTAAAAATCTTCCACCTTTACAATTTCATCGGTTACTATTCCACGGGGGAGTTTAAGAGTAAGATCAGCCAAAACCACGGTGGTTTCGGCTTTTTGAAGTGGACCAAAGTCATATTGGTCATATAAACTCCCTGGTAGGATACTAACACTGGCTCCGAGATCCAACAATGCCCTAGCCATTTTAAATTCACCCACTTGAATGGGAATAACCGGCGCTCCTGGATCCCGAAGCTTTGGTGGAAGGGCACCTGATAGAATGGCACTCACATTTGCGGGCACATCAAGTTTCTTAGGAAACTTATGGTTTCTTTTCTGAGTGCATATATCTTTCAAGTACTTTGCATAAGCAGGAACCTGTTTAATTGCATCTAAAAGAGGTAGATTGATTTTAACTTGTTTGAAAACTTCCCATATTTCTTCTTGTTGTGGGCCTCTTTTATTGATAGATGAAGCTTTCACCGGATCAATTAAAGCTACTGGATAAGGAATGGTATTAGCCTCCACACCTTTATCCTTGTTTTCCTTTAGTTCATCATTTAAAACTAGTTTAGTGTTTTCTGAAAAAGTTACTTTCTTTAATGGTTTAGACACAACAGCTTCATGCTCATCATCACTATTTACACTTTCATCAACATCCTCCACCACTCCTTCTACAAAAGGTGGTGGAGGGATGACTTTGTTGTCATATACCTTACCATTACGTAGAGTACTTACCTGATTGACATGATGTTTCCCATTAGAGCTTTGATGCTGTGGGTTCACTGTTGTATCACTTGGTAATTTGCCCGGGTTCTTTCTAATTTAAGCAATATCTTGTGCAAGTTGTCCCACTTGTTTGTTCAATGCTTCATATGTTTTATCTCTTATTTCATTCTCCTTCTTATTTTCCTTCATCATGTTCATAAGTGCATCCAACTTTGAGTTTATAGAATCATCATTACTTAACGTTCCCGTTTGATTACCTTGGTAATTCTTAGATGAACTGCTTTGTTGACCACCTTGATTGTAGCCACTTTGATTGTAGGAATTTCTTTGAGAGCTACCCTGATAATTCCCTTGTTGGCGGTTTGTATACGGATGATTACCTTGATTGTAACCTTGAAAGTTTGGGTTCATTTGGTTAGTAGCATTTCCATACCTGAAATTAGGATGATTCCTCAATCCGGGGTGATAAGTATTGGAGTTCATATCAAAATGTTTTCTCTCTCCATATACTTGATTCACTTCTTCATGGTGTCCGAGCAACAACGGACAATCTGCATTTAAATGTCCCAATTCCCCACATTCATTACACACATCAAATCCAACTGAAGCTACATCTTTGGCTCCCCCACATCCCAGCTTGGCCAATTGCCTTTCCAAAGAAGGAATTCTTTCTTTAGTCTCATGGTCAATGGTAGTTGATCTTGCTGGGGCAGGCTTTGACCTTCTGCTAGCCGAAGCTTGAGCCTTGGAGTTCTTGCACATTCTTTCTAAAAACTCCCAATCCATGTCTTCATGATTAGATAAGAACGTACCGTTACTTGTGGAGTACAAATATTTTCTTTCCTCCGGTGTTAATCCATCTGAAAATGCCTTAATCAATTCCCACCTTTCAATGCCATGATGAGGGCACATACGGATCAACTCTTTGAATCTTGTAAACGCCTCATGAAATTGTTCACCCACTTGTTGTTGAAAGGATCGAATGGCATCTCTTGCATCACTAGTCTTCCCCATAGAGTAGTATTCTTCAAGAAAAACCCTTTGCATCTCTTGCCAGGTATGGATGCTGTTATCAGGTAGTGTGAGAAACCATTGCTTAGCTCTATCTTTCAAGGTGAATTGAAACAGTCTCAGTCTCACTTCATCTTGTGTAAAGTGATTTCCACCGATAGTGCTACATATTGCATCAAATTCAGCAAGATGTACATATGGTTCTTCTGTTGCAGTACCTCTAAACGCGGGAAGAATAGTGAGATAGTGAGGGCGTACGTCAAAAGATCTTCCTCTACGATTTGGAGGTGTAATAGGATTCGGGTTTTCAGAAATAGCTGGTCTGAAATGACTATCCACGCCTTGTACAGGAGCTCTCTGAGGTCTTCTTTGTTGGTTGACATTATGATTATTAACCCCACCCCGTTGTTGATTGATAGGTGGTGCATTCCACCCGTATTGGTTATTTCTCCAATTATGGTTTCCATTATATCCATCACCTCCACCAAAATGTCCCTCCCAAGCATCATAATTTGCATCATTATATGGTTCTTCATTGTTATTCCACTCATCTTCATAATCTTCATCACCAGTGTGGACACTATGCATGCTCACATGATCAAAGTCATCTCCTTGATTACGGTTATTTTGATTCATGTTATTGTTGGGTGGTGGTTGATTCAAGGTGTTGCGGTTGTTATTCGGTGGTGGGGGTGGATTCGGGTTATTAGGGTTCACGGGTGGGTTTTGGTTCGGAGCTACATTTCCTCCTTGTGGGATATCTACCGGTTCCATCTCTACTGACTGAGATGAACTACAAGCTGCTTGTTCAATGGCACGAGAAATTGGTGGTACTGGAATTCCCGATCTATGCAAAAAACGATTTTCTCTTGCTGATCTCTCAATCTCTGGATCAAAAACAAGTGGTGATTTCCGACCCGAATAACGAGTATGCATGCAACCTGTCACCTGCACACTAAAACACACCAAGCGTAACAAAGAACAGAAAGAAAAACAAAACAAAACAAAACACACGCAATTAAACAAAATAAAAACTAAAGCAATCAATTAAACTAAACACCAAGCGCACAGTCTCCCCGGCAACGGCGCCAAAATTTGATCGGTGTCGAAGACCCGATCAAATAAGAAAAGAATTTTGCTTGTTTTATGATTCCTAAATACCTTAACTAGTTAGGGTAAATAGGGTGTCGATCCCACGAGGAGTCCGTGGATGGTGTCACGCGTAACTGATTCAAAATTTACTTACTTACTATTGTCACTAAACTGTAAATTAGAACTAAATGAAATTACCAATAAAAATAATCACTTTATGAAGCAAGACGAAACTTGGACTTGGTTGAAAACTATTGCGATGAAAAGGGATCACACCCGGGTTTCAGGAATGTAAATGAATATATAGCTAATGTTTTACCCAATCTTGAAGTTACATAGACATAACTTGCTTATCACGTATGTTGAAAAGTAATTGCGAACTTGATATCCGATTATGTAAATTAACTAGTAAACTAACTAATGCCACAATCTAGAAACTTTAATTGCAATCACCAATTAATGAAGATAACCTAATTACTACTCAATGGTTAACAATGTAAAACTGATAACTTGATAAGTAATAATCAAATCAACTAACACGAATCTTTAATCAACACATCGTTCAAAACACATAAACGAATAAAAGTTGTTAAACAATCAAAGTTTATGTCTTGACTAGGTAAACACATACGCATGCATAATCCAATCACAAACCGTCCACCCAGGGATGATCACGGATGGTTTAGCCTTGCATCTTCATCATAATCGCTTCAATCTTGTCTTTTTGCATACGAATCCTCGATCACTTGATGATTAGAGAGGGTTTTAATGACTCAAAAATGCTCCAAGATTCGTTCTTGGGGTTGGGGGGCAGTATCCTTCGAAACCCTAATGTTAGGGTTTAAATAGGTTTTGAAATTTGAAACAACCCCCAAAATATCGCCTTAGACCGTAACTTACGGCCTATAGACCGTAGGTTACGGCCTAACTTCAACCAGACGGCCAAACCTTCTGTCTTACGGGGTTCACAGACGGTGTTGACACAGGGCCGTAAGTTACGGCCTCAGGCCGTAGCTTACGGCCTCAGGCCGTAGCTTACGGCCTCAGGCCGTAGCTTACGGCCTCAGCCGTAGCTTACGGCCTCCCTGCAACTTGCACAGTTTTCTTTATTTTCAGCACCTTTCAACCCGTAGTCTTCGTATCCTTTGTATCCTACTCAAATAATGTCCGTTAAGCTTCATTTATCCTACATTTCAAACACGCAACAAAGTAATATTGTTCGACATATAAAATATATTAAAAATGCAATATTAACTATACTAAGTGCATGCATATTAACCAATCATCACATCCCCACACTTACCCTTTTGTTTGCCCTCAAACAAACTCTCTTGTACACTTTAACACTAATTACTCAAATGCATCAATAATCTCTTAACCTTGTGTGAGTTAAGATCCCAAGGCATACCTGGCTCTAATGTTTATATTATTCAAGATTGACAACCCAACAAGTAGCCGCTTGTTTGAAATCTTAGGATTACCTAACCAAGCATAACTTACCTTCGGTTTCCAACACACATGCATTCACCCTCTCACAATGATCACTCCTCTCGGGTTGATTTCTGGACTAGTGATTATATACTAGTATATCTGGAACACTCAAACCAGTAATGCACATTATTATCATAAGCTAGTATAACAATCACATCTCCATCAACTAACGCACTACAATACACAAATCAAGAGGTCTTTTACGGGTTGTACTATTAGGCTAGGGTTAAGGGTATGCAAAAGGATCTAACGTGGTAGATGGTGAATGAAATCCAATTCAAACATGCTAAATTTAGAACTATTATAACTTGGATCACATTGACCAGAACACACTACAAGAATTCACATTATTTTTTTTTGTTGCTTCATACTTTGGTCATTTTAACCTCATACATCGCCATTTTTTTTTTCAATTTTTTTTAAACAACTTAGACATGTAACAAATTGGATTTCACCACGCGGCTTAATTAAAAAGGCTAAAGGTTTAATAGGGTTAATGATGTGGCTCATTCAAATGACACGTTGGGGCTCAAAGGGGCGTCTAAGGGGAAAATGTTAGGGTAGGGGAGTCAAATAAATGGTCTAAACAAAATGGCTATCCTAATGCCTCTATCACGTTTGTGCAAAGTAATGGTTCATGATCTCGACATGTATTAGTTACACGAGTTCTAAAATAGATGCACATTATGGTAAACACTAAATATAATAAGAAAAGAGCAACTAGATATATCATGGAAAATGCTCAATTAGGCTCAAGTTCTCACGGAAACGAAGAAATGGGTTAAGGATGTGACACATGCATGTTGTCAACTGTCTAGTTCGTTATACTTAACAAGGCAATCCTACTTAATTTTAAGAAACTACCAATTGGGCATACCTTCCTGTCACTTATAGCTAACCATGCCAAGGGATCTCTACCTATACACAAGCAAGTGATATTTAGCGATTTACATTGAGAAATTAGGTTTGATGCACAATTATTATTTGTTTTTTTTTTCAATATATTATTATATATATATTTTATTATTATATATATATTTATTTTTCAAAATATTTTCAACTTTTCTAAATTTTAAGATTTTAAACACCTCATCCCCACACTTGGACTACATTGTCCCCAATGTAGAATGAGTTTATTAGGACCTTAGTTCCCCCAAGTGCAAAGTTAAATCCCTTATAATTGTGTTATGCATACTGAGACTCGACATTAACTAAAATGCAAATTAACACATTCCCAAGACAACAAGTTTGTTACGCCACCAAGTACATAGAAGAAAACGACCAGTCCACACAACACAACTAAAAACAAGAAGTGACAACTTAAACATCATAATAGCATAATTCAGAGAAAAGCAAGTGGACCTGATCTCATGATCAGAGAATGCAAGATCATCCATCATATGATGCATCAGACTGAAACGCATTACAGACACAATGACTCGTAGGTATGGCTGACCAAACATGCTCTCATACAAACTCCGCTGGATGCTCCTCATGTCATATGGGTCGGCTTGAGTAGAACTACCATGTGCTTGACCCATGTTAGTGTCATATGGCACCCATTCTGATGGAGTTGATTGAGGGTAATGGGGCATCTGATGGCTTTGCGCATATGGAACAAGATCAGGAGATCGCCAGTCAGTCGGGTGAGGCCTCTCGGTGTATGGCAGACCCTGCTGGAAGTCGTGATAATGTCGAATCTGTTCATGATATCTGAAGTCTTCATTCCGGTAGAGCTCTTGAGTATACATCATTGTTCGCCTGTTCCTCCGATTTTCTTCAATTTCCTGCGTTTGCCTGTCAAACATAATTTGCTCACAGTCAGTCCATCGATTAAAATTAGTGGGACGCGCTTGTGCTATTGCGTTCCCATCACTACGTTGATGAGGTCTCCAGTCCTCGCGAGGCACATCCTCCGCTGCCGCGGCTGTCGGCTCCACTCGTTCTTCTTCCTCAGCATCTTCTTTCAATACCTCCATGCATCGCCCACTTTTTCTGTCGGTCAACCGGTAAACACGTGCAGTCTCTTGATACAACCATTCTGTAGCTGCTAATGTATCTAGGCGGAATGGTACGTGCTTAAATTTCTGAGGTTTCACTCTGCGGGGCAACACATTAGCCCTTTTTAGCAATTTGGAGAGCAGTCGACAATGTGGAACAGACTTCCTATCAGCTTTTTCTCTGGTTTCCCACACATTCCACAAGATAAGATGACGGGCTGATAGGACAGGTGTTCCCGTCACAAGAGCATGCAAAATCATCACTTCATACAATCTGACTGACCCTTTATCACCTAGTCGGGGCATTACATTCTGGTTTAAAAATATCATAAGTAACTTGGGTAATGGTTTGAGATGTTGCCGACGTAGAGGCCATCTTGCTACATCTGTGCCTTGAGGCACAACAAACAGTTCTCTGATCATATCTCTCCACGTGTCTTCATTGGCTTTCTTACAAGCTAGTAATGCATCGGAGGGATACTCATATGGTTCATCATCTTCGGCCCCCGTGTCGAAGTTGGCTATTCTACTCAAGATCTCAAATGATAATGTTACGGGTTTGCCATTGACCTTTCCTACTAACTCTATTGTCTCCGGTGGGTTGTTGCCTGGCTTCTTTTGAAGTGTTGACATCCACTCTATAATTGCATCCATGTAAATGTCATCGCTCCCATCATTGTTAAAAGTCATGTGTTCTTCCCATCCCAATCTTGTAAAGCAATCAGTAATCCCGAATTTGTCAAAATGATCTTGATTAATTTGCCTCTCACAGATCAAGAGGGATTGAAGTGACCCTTTAATGTCCCTCATCTTCTTATGATACAGTAAAGTTGAATTTCTTCTGCAAATGAGGATAAACGTCTACTTTTTCTCCACTTGGGTAATCCATCCTCATCATATTCTGCCTCATCTCCAGACTCTTCTTCTTCCTCCATATCAATGTCTTCTTCCTCAGTCCTAGGTGGATCCGATTCGGGAAACTTCCTCCTTTTAGTGCCTGATGTCGAAGCAACCGCTTTCCCTTTACCTTTTTGGTTATTACCTGCCATCGATCCTGCAATCAAACAATGATTAAGTTACTTATCAGTAATTAACGTGTATGATAGTTTATGATGTCGTTAGTGATAATCTTTTACATGCTTCTTTTACTTGTTGAAAAAGGAGTTTAAACCTTAACAAAGATACCAATTCCATCAAAGAAAAGTGGCATATATCTTATTACTACTCATTGTGTTTGTAATCATCATAATTCTCAACATAACACATTCTTAGCAGCATGAACTAAGTGACCAACCTGGATACCATTTCACCCTTTGACTATAGACATTAACCATTCAAGGTTCTCCCATTATACACATAGAACATGCCTTCGAAAGATCTAACAATAATAACACCTACAAGTAACCTTTAACCCAAAATCTTCCCCACACTTGAATCTTACTACCACATTGATATCAACCATTCGTTAATTTCTACAAATTAATGTAAAACCTGTGATATGTCCCAAGCAACCTAGGTGTACTAACATCATGTAATTCATGGTTTCAACAACGCAAAACATGCCATGTTCCTAAATTTACTCAATAATCATCATAAGTAAGTGAGTACCTTCAATGATAAGCGAAAATCAGTAAATAACATACCTTGTTGTTGTTAAAGTGATGTCTACAAAGAAAAATGCAACCTTGACAACAATGTCACCAAAACCCCCAAAACTCTCGAGTCCTCTTGTAACTAGATCTAACAAACGACCATGAATTGGAGAAAACTACACCATGGGTTGTGTTTGTCTCGAGAAATTAGCCCAGATGCATATGAATTTCATATGTTTTGATGAAGAATTGAAGAAGTTATGTGAGGGGAAGAACTAGGGTTCTTGAGTGTTTTTGAGAAGGAAGGTGAAGATGGATGAGTAAAACTGAGATTTTGGTGGTGGATTGGAGTTAAAAACAAAAGGGGTTTGTGGAAATTGGGATTGGGTCGGGTTTTTATGTAATAATGCGGTCAAGATGTGCCCAGCCTCGACAGGCCGTAAGTTAAGGCCTAAGGCCGTAGCTTACGGTCTCTTGTGTTATGCTGAGACCGTTTGTGGTGACCGTAAGGCAGAAGCTTGGACCGTCCGCATTGGCATAGGCCGTAAGTTACGGCCTATGGCCGTAAGTTACGCCCCCCCTTTTTTTTTTTTTTTTTTTTTTTTTGAAAAACTCATGAAAATATTTGAAAAACTAATTATCGTTCTTTTGTTATTTTAGTCGGCGAAAAACATTGCCACTCCCCCCACCAATTGTGCCTTGCCCTCAATCGTACCTATATTTACCTGAAAATCTAAAGGCTTCCACCTGCTGATTAGTATGCATCCAAAGACTGAAACGCAAAACATACCAACTACACAAATACAAAGACACAATAATTGACGAATCTAAAATAAAATTCTAAAACTCACTTTCGTAGGAATCACGGTTGCATTTAGCATATGCAACAAGCCTTTTAAACCTCTGGGTAGGCCCGAGCGGACGAGTTAAGTCTCGTGAGGGTTTCTAGTGAACATACCCACAAAGTTCTCCGAGTTGCCTCTCGGAAAGCGCTAAGTTTTAAGTCTTCAGCCAGACCGTACCTGATATACTAGTTTGTCGCATATGTTGGTGAATCCACAAGGAATTTCACCAAATCCATTTGTACCTTGTTGATGTCAGTCGCCTCCAAATACGGTTTCAATCTATGACCATTCACCACACGCCTTGTATGATCTTTCAGATCTTCAATTTCAATATCTCCAAAGTGGCCAACTCGTGTAACAATAAACGGGCCTGTCCATTTGCTTTTAAGTTTGCCTGGAAAGAATTTAAGTTTGGAATTGTACAGCCACACCTTCTGGTCTACTTCAAACAATTTCCTTCGGATTTTGGCATCGTGAACAGCTTTCATTTGTCTTTATACACCGATGCACAATCAAATGCTTCGTTCCTTAATTCTTCCAATTCACACAGCTGCAACTTTCTCTCCTTACCTGCAGTTTCATAATCCATGTTGACAGCTTTCACTGCCCACAATGCACGGTGAGCTAACTCGACAGGTAAATGACAACCTTTCCCATAAACCAAGCGATATGGTGTGGTTCCAATAGGTGTTTTGAAAGCGGTTCGGTATGCCCATAAAGCATCATTTAAACGTAAAGACCAATCCTTTCGGTCGGTTCTTACCGTCTTTTGCAAAATCTCTTTAATTTGCCTATTCGAAACTCAACCTGACCACTTGTTTGTGGGTGGTATGGTGTTGCGACTCGATGATTTACACCATACCGTTTGAGCAACTTTCCAAAGTTAAAGTTTTTAAAATGAGACCCCCATCACTTATGATCACACGAGGGATGCCAAATCTTGAGAAAATATTGGTTTGTACAAATTTGCAAACAACAGTATGGTCGTTTGTTTTAGTAGCAATGGCCTCAATCCACTTAGACACGTAATCCACTGCTACTAAAATATAATAATTGCCATGTGAATTCGGGAGTGGTCCCATGAAATCAATCCCCCAAACGTCAAAAATGTCAACTACAAGGATTGGTTTCATGGGCATCTCATCCCGTTTGGAGATACTACCAAGTTGCTGGCATCTTAAACATTGTTTAGCATAAATTGAAGCATCTTTAAAAATTGTGGGCCAGAATAACCCGCAAGATAGAATCTTATGCCCGGTCTTGTGACCACTAAAATGTCCTCCACATGCAGACGAATGGGTTAGTGTCAACACTTTTTGCACTTCCTCTTCTGGCACACATCTTCTGATAATCTGATCAGCACCAACTTTAAAAAGGTCCGGTTCATCCCAAATGTAATGCTTTGCTTGAGCTAGAAATTGTTGTCTTTTCCTCTTTGACCAATGATCTGGAACTATACCTGCAGCTAAATAATTAACTATGTTAGCAAACCAAGGTAAAGTGGAGATTGTTAATAGTTGCTCATCAGGAAATGTTTCGTTTATCGCTTTAGTATCATCCGCTTCCATAACAATTCTGGATAGATGATCAGCCACAACATTCTCACACCCCTTCTTATCGCGTATCTCCAAATCAAACTCTTGTAATAGCAAGACCCATCGAATCAACCTTGGCTTGGCATCCTTCTTCTCCATCAAATACTTCACTGCACTATGGTCTGAATATATAATGACTTTGCTTCCCCAAATATACGACCTGAACTTATCAAGAGCATATACCACTGCAAGCAATTCTTTTTCAGTAGTCGTGTAATTTAATTGAGCACCATCTAATGTCTTACTAGCATAATAAATTGCCACGGGTTTCTTTCTACCCGTTGCCCCAATACAGCCCCGATTGCGAAATCACTAGCATCACACATAATTTCAAATGGTAATGACCAATTTGGTGCTTGCAGAATCGGGGCTTCAACCAATTTTTCTTTAAGTGTTGTAAAAGCTTTTAAACATTCTTCATCAAAAACAAAGGGCACATCTTTTATTAGCAAATTACATAACGGTTTGGTGATTGTGCTAAATCCCTTTATAAATCTCCTATAAAATCCCGCATGACCCAAGAATGAACGTATGCCTTTGACATTCGTGGGGGGAGGTAAAGTTGAAATTACTTTGATTTTTGCATGATCAACCTCTATCCCACGTTTAGAAATGACATGTCCTAGAACAATACCCTCTTGAACCATAAAATGACTTTTTTCCCAACTTAAAACCAAATTTGTTTCGACACATCGCTTCAATACTTTGGTTAATTGTATGAGACAACTGTCAAATGATGGACCAAATATTGAAAAGTCATCCATGAAAATCTCCAAAGACTCCCCAACCATATCTGAAAAGATACTCATCATACACCTTTGAAAGGTGGCTGGGGCGTTACAAAGTCCAAATGGCATTCGCCTAAACGCGAAAGTACCATATGGACACGTAAACGTTGTCTTTTGTTGATCATCAGGATGAATGGCAATTTGATTATACCCTGAGTAACCATCTAAAAAGCAATAAAACTTCTGACCTGCTAGCTTCTCAACTATTTGATCTATGAAAGGGAGCGGGAAGTGATCTTTAGAGGTAGCCGCGTTTAACTTTCTATAATCAATGCATACCCGCCACCCGGTAACGGGTCTGGTAGCAACATGCTCACCTTGTGCATCTTTTACAATTTGGATGCCCGATTTCTTGGGCACCGTCTGTGTCGGACTTACCCATGTGCTATCGGAAATAGGGTAAATGATTCCGGCATCTAACCATTTTAATACCTCTTTCTTGACAACTTCCCTCATGTTGGGATTGAGCCTTCTTTGTGTGTCACGTGCGGGTTTTGCATCTGCATCAGTAATAATTTTATGCATAACAATTGATGGACTAATACCTTTCAAATCCGCTATGGTCCATCCAATTGCCGCCTTGTGCTCTTCTAATACCTTCAACAGTGCTTCCTCTTGATCATTCTCTAAATCTGATGCGATTATCACCGGTAATGTTTGGTCTTTTCCGAGGAATGCATACTTTAGATGCTTTGGCAACTCCTTGAGTTCCATAATTGGGAAACTTTCTAACGATGGCTTCAGCTTTGAGTCAATTTTCTCGGGTAGAGGCTCCACTTGATGAGTCCATGGTGGTCTACCTTCTTGAATTGCCAATACCTCCAGTTGCTTTTCTTCTTCCTCCAACTGTTGCACAAATTCAGGTCTTCCCTGTCACATAAAACACATGTCTCCTTGGTGCTATCCTCATTTTTATGAGGATCACACCCGTCAATAATGTCCGCCATAAAGCATTCATTACCAACCGGAGAATTAGATGCATTTTCATAAACATTGACTCTTAACTTACGGTTTCCAAATGTCATGTCGACTGTTCCATTTCTACAATTAATTTGAGCATTTGCGGTTGCTAAGAACGATCGGCCAAGAATGACGTTAGATTGTTTGTTATTATCAATAGCCGCATAATCAAGAACCAAGAAATCCACAGGATAGTAAAAATCTTCCACCTTTACAATTACATCGGTTACTATTCCACGGGGGAGTTTAAGAGTAAGATCAGCCAAAACCACGGTGGTTTCGGCTTTTTGAAGTGGACCAAAGTCATATTGGTCATATAAACTCCCTGGTAGGATACTAACACTGGCTCCGAGATCCAACAATGCCCTAGCCATTTTAAATTCACCCACTTGAATGGGAATAACCGGCGCTCCTGGATCCCGAAGCTTTGGTGGAAGGGCACCTGATAGAATGGCACTCACATTTGCGGGCACATCAAGTTTCTTAGGAACTTATGGTTTCTTTTCTGAGTGCACATATCTTTTAAGTAC
Source organism: Flaveria sonorensis (assembly GCA_025506505.1). NCBI lineage: Eukaryota > Viridiplantae > Streptophyta > Magnoliopsida > Asterales > Asteraceae > Flaveria > Flaveria sonorensis. The sequence continues at coordinate 3,065,312 of CM046434.1, forward strand.
TTTGCATAAGCAGGAACCTGTTTAATTGCATCTAAAAGAGGTAGATTGATTTTAACTTGTTTGAAAACTTCCCATATTTCTTCTTGTTGTGGGCCTCTTTTATTGATAGATGAAGCTTTCACCGGATCAATTAAAGCTACTGGATAAGGAATGGTATTAGCCTCCACACCTTTATCCTTGTTTTCCTTTAGTTCATCATTTAAAACTAGTTTAGTGTTTTCTGAAAAAGTTACTTTCTTTAATGGTTTAGACACAACAGCTTCATGCTCATCATCACTATTTACACTTTCATCAACATCCTCCACCACTCCTTCTACAAAAGGTGGTGGAGGGATGACTTTGTTGTCATATACCTTACCATTACGTAGAGTACTTACCTGATTGACATGATGTTTCCCATTAGAGCTTTGATGCTGTGGGTTCACTGTTGTATCACTTGGTAATTTGCCCGGGTTCTTTCTAATTTGAGCAATATCTTGTGCAAGTTGTCCCACTTGTTTGTTCAATGCTTCATATGCTTTATCTCTTATTTCATTCTCCTTCTTATTTTCCTTCATCATGTTCATAAGTGCATCCAACTTTGAGTTTATAGAATCATCATTACTTAACGTTCCCGTTTGATTACCTTGGTAATTCTTAGATGAGCTGCTTTGTTGACCACCTTGATTGTAGCCACTTTGATTGTAGGAATTTCTTTGAGAGCTACCCTGATAATTCCCTTGTTGGCGGTTTGGATACGGATGATTACCTTGATTGTAACCTTGAAAGTTTGGGTTCATTTGGTTAGTAGCATTTCCATACCTGAAATTAGGATGATTCCTCAATCCGGGGTGATAAGTATTGGAGTTCATATCAAACTGTTTTCTCTCTCCATATACTTGATTCACTTCTTCATGTTGTCCCAGCAACAACGGACAATCTGCATTTAAATGTCCCAATTCCCCACATTCATTACACACATCAAATCCAACTGAAGCTACATCTTTGGCTCCCCCACGTCCCAGCTTGGCCAATTGCCTTTCCAAAGAAGCAATTCTTTCTTTAGTCTCATGGTCAATGGTAGTTGATCTTGCTGGGCAGGCTTTGACCTTCTGCTAGCCGAAGCTTGAGCCTTGGAGTTCTTGCACATTCTTTCTAAAAACTCCCAATCCATGTCTTCATGATTAGATAAGAACGTACCGTTACTTGTGGAGTACAAATATTTTCTTTCCTCCGGTGTTAATCCATCTGAAAATGCCTTAATCAATTCCCACCTTTCAATGCCATGATGAGGGCACATGCGGATCAACTCTTTGAATCTTGTAAACGCCTCATGAAATTGTTCACCCACTTGTTGTTGAAAGGATCGAATGGCATCTCTTGCATCACTAGTCTTCCCCATAGAGTAGTATTCTTCAAGAAAAACCCTTTGCATCTCTTGCCAGGTATGGATGCTGTTATCAGGTAGTGTGAGAAACCATTGCTTAGCTCTATCTTTCAAGGTGAATTGAAACAGTCTCAGTCTCACTTCATCTTGTGTAAAGTGATTTCCACCGATAGTGCTACATATTGCATCAAATTCAGCAAGATGTACATATGGTTCTTCTGTTGCAGTACCTCTAAACGCGGGAAGAATAGTGAGATAGTGAGGGCGTACGTCAAAAGATCTTCCTCTACGATTTGGAGGTGCAATAGGATTCGGGTTTTCAGAAATAGCTGGTCTGAAATGACTATCCACGCCTTGTACAGGAGCTCTCTGAGGTCTTCTTTGTTGGTTGACATTATGATTATTAACCCCACCCCGTTGTTGATTGATAGGTGGTGCATTCCACCCGTATTGGTTATTTCTCCAATTATGGTTTCCATTATATCCATCACCTCCACCAAAATGTCCCTCCCAAGCATCATAATTTGCATCATTATATGGTTCTTCATTGTTATTCCACTCATCTTCATAATCTTCATCACCAGTGTGGACACTATGCATGCTCACATGATCAAAGTCATCTCCTTGATTACGGTTATTTTGATTCATGTTATTGTTGGGTGGTGGTTGATTCAAGGTGTTGCGGTTGTTATTCGGTGGTGGGGGTGGATTCGGGTTATTAGGGTTCACGGGTGGGTTTTGGTTCGGAGCTACATTTCCTCCTTGTGGGATATCTACCGGTTCCATCTCTACTGACTGAGATGAACTACAAGCTGCTTGTTCAATGGCACGAGAAATTGGTGGTACTGGAATTCCCGATCTATGCAAAAAACGATTTTCTCTTGCTGATCTCTCAATCTCTGGATCAAAAACAAGTGGTGATTTCCGACCCGAATAACGAGTATGCATGCAACCTGTCACCTGCACACTAAAACACACCAAGCGTAACAAAGAACAGAAAGAAAAACAAAACAAAACAAAACACACGCAATTAAACAAAATAAAAACTAAAGCAATCAATTAAACTAAACACCAAGCGCACAGTCTCCCCGGCAACGGCGCCAAAATTTGATCGGTGTCGAAGACCCGATCAAATAAGAAAAGAATTTTGCTTGTTTTATGATTCCTAAATACCTTAACTAGTTAGGGTAAATAGGGTGTCGATCCCACGAGGAGTCCGTGGATGGTGTCACGCGTAACTGATTCAAAATTTACTTACTTACTATTGTCACTAAACTGTAAATTAGAACTAAATGAAATTACCAATAAAAATAATCACTTTATGAAGCAAGACGAAACTTGGACTTGGTTGAAAACTATTGCGATGAAAAGGGATCACACCCGGGTTTCAGGAATGTAAATGAATATATAGCTAATGTTTTACCCAATCTTGAAGTTACATAGACATAACTTGCTTATCACGTATGTTGAAAAGTAATTGCGAACTTGATATCCGATTATGTAAATTAACTAGTAAACTAACTAATGCCACAATCTAGAAACTTTAATTGCAATCACCAATTAATGAAGATAACCTAATTACTACTCAATGGTTAACAATGTAAAACTGATAACTTGATAAGTAATAATCAAATCAACTAACACGAATCTTTAATCAACACATCGTTCAAATCACATAAACGAATAAAAGTTGTTAAACAATCAAAGTTTATGTCTTGACTAGGTAAACACATACGCATGCATAATCCAATCACAAACCGTCCACCCAGGGATGATCACGGGTGGTTTAGCCTTGCATCTTCATCATAATCGCTTCAATCTTGTCTTTTTGCATACGAATCCTCGATCACTTGATGATTAGAGAGGGTTTTAATGACTCAAAAATGCTCCAAGATTCGTTCTTGGGGTTGGGGGGCAGTATCCTTCGAAACCCTAATGTTAGGGTTTAAATAGGTTTTGAAATTTGAAACAACCCCCAAAATATCGCCTTAGACCATAACTTACGGCCTATAGACCGTAGGTTACGGCCTACCTTCAACCAGACGGCCAAACCTTCTGTCTTACGGGGTTCACAGACGGTGTTGACACAGGGCCGTAAGTTACGGCCTCAGGCCGTAGCTTACGGCCTCAGGCCGTAGCTTACGGCCTCAGGCCGTAGCTTACGGCCTCCCTGCAACTTGCACAGTTTTCTTTATTTTCAGCACCTTTCAACCCGTAGTCTTCGTATCCTTTGTATCCTACTCAAATAATGTCCGTTAAGCTTCATTTATCCTACATTTCAAACACGCAACAAAGTAATATTGTTCGACATATAAAATATATTAAAAATGCAATATTAACTATACTAAGTGCATGCATATTAACCAATCATCACATCCCCACACTTACCCTTTTGTTTGCCCTCAAACAAACTCTCTTGTACACTTTAACACTAATTACTCAAATGCATCAATAATCTCTTAACCTTGTGTGAGTTAAAATCCCAAGGCATACCTGGCTCTGATGTTTATATTATTCAAGATTGACAACCCAACAAGTAGCCGCTTGTTTGAAATCTTAGGATTACCTAACCAAGCATAACTTACCTTCGGTTTCCAACACACATGCATTCACCCTCTCACAATGATCACTCCTCTCGGGTTGATTTCTGGACTAGTGATTATATACTAGTATATCTGGAACACTCAAACCAGTAATGCACATTATTATCATAAGCTAGTATAACAATCACATCTCCATCAACTAACGCACTACAATACACAAATCAAGAGGTCTTTTACGGGTTGTACTATTAGGCTAGGGTTAAGGGTATGCAAAAGGATCTAACGTGGTAGATGGTGAATGAAATCCAATTCAAACATGCTAAATTTTAGAACTATTATAACTTGGATCACATTGACCAGAACACACTACAAGAATTCACATTATTTTTTTTTTGTTGCTTCATACTTTGGTCATTTTAACCTCATACATCGCCATTTTTTTTTCAATTTTTTTTAAACAACTTAGACATGTAACAAATTGGATTTCACCACGCGGCTTAATTAAAAAGGCTAAAGGTTTAATAGGGTTAATGATGTGGCTTATTCAAATGACACGTTGGGGCTCAAAGGGGCGTCTAAGGGGAAAATGTTAGGGTAGGGGAGTCAAATAAAATGGTCTAAACAAAATGGCTATCCTAATGCCTCTATCACGTTTGTGCAAAGTAATGGTTCATGATCTCGACATGTATTAGTTACACGAGTTCTAAAATAGATGCACATTATGGTAAACACTAAATATAATAAGAAAAGAGCAACTAGATATATCATGGAAAATGCTCAATTAGGCTCAAGTTCTCACGGAAACGAAGAAATGGGTTAAGGACGTGACACATGCATGTTGTCAACTGTCTAGTTCGTTATACTTAACAAGGCAATCCTACTTAATTTTAAAGAAACTACCAATTGGGCGTACCTTCCTGTCACTTATAGCTAACCATGCCAAGGGATCTCTACCTATACACAAGCAAGTGATATTTAGCGATTTACATTGAGAAATTAGGTTTGATGCACAATTATTATTTGTTTTTTTTTTCAATATATATATATATATATATATATATATATATATATATTTTGTTTCAAAATATTTTCAACTTTTCTAAATTTTAAGATTTTAAACACCTCATCCCCACACTTAGACTACATTGTCCCCAATGTAGAATGAGTTTATTAGGACCTTAGTGCCCCCAAGTGCAAAGTTAAATCCCTTATAATTGTGTTATGCATACTGAGACTCGACATTAACTAAAATGCAAATTAACACATTCCCAAGACAACAAGTTTGTTACGCCACCAAGTACATAGAAGAAAACGACCAGTCCACACAACACAACTAAAAACAAGAAGTGACAACTTAAACATCATAATAGCATATATTCAGAGAAAAGCACGTGGACCTGATCTCATATGATCAGAGAATGCAAGATCATACATCATATGATGCATCCAAAGACTGAAACGCAAAACATACCAACTACACAAATACAAAGACACAATAATTGACGAATCTAAAATAAAATTCTAAAACTCACTTTCGTAGGTATGGCTGACCAAACATGCTCTCATACAAACTCCGCTAGATGCTCCTCATGTCATATGGGTCGGCTTGAGTAGAACTACCATGTTCTTGACCCATGTTAGTGTCATCTGGCACCCATTCTGATGGAGTTGATTGAGGGTAATGGGGCATCTGATGTCTTTGCGCATATGGAACAAGATCAGGAGATCGCTAGTCAGTCGGGTGAGGCCTCTCGGTGTATGGCAGACCCTGCTGGAAGTCGTGATAATGTCGAATCTGTTCATGATATCTGAAGTCTTCATTCCGGTAGAGCTCTTGAGTATACATCATTGTTCGCCTGTTCCTCCGATTTTCTTCAATTTCCTGCGTTTGCCTGTCAAACATAATTTGCTCACAGTCAGTCCATCGATTAAAATTAGTGGGACGCGCTTGTGCTATTGCGTTCCCATCACTACGTTGATGAGGTCTCCAGTCCTCGCGAGGCACATCCTCCGCTGCCGCGGCTGTCGGCTCCACTCGTTCTTCTTCCTCAGCATCTTCTTTCAATACCTCCAAGCATCGCCCACTTTTTCTGTCGGTCAACCGGTAAACACGTGCAGTCTCTTGATACAACCATTCTGTAGCTGCTAATGTATCTAGGCGGAATGGTACGTGCTTAAATTTCTGAGGTTTCACTCTGCAGGGCAACACATTAGCCCTTTTTAGCAATTTGGAGAGCAGTCGACAATGTGGAACAGACTTCCTATCAGCTTTTTCTCTGGTTTCCCACACATTCCACAAGATAAGATGACGGGCTGATAGGACAGGTGTTCCCGTCATAAGAGCATGCAAAATCATCACTTCATACAATCTTACTGACCCTTTATCACCTAGTCGGGGCATTACATTCTGGTTTAAAAATATCATAAGTAACTTGGGTAATGGTTTGAGATGTTGCCGACGTAGAGGCCATCTTGCTACATCTATGCCTTGAGGCACAATAAACAGTTCTCTGATCATATCTCTCCACGTGTCTTCATTGGCTTTCTTACAAGCTAGTAATGCATCGGAGGGATACTCATATGGTTCATCATCTTCGGCCCCCGTGTCGAAGTTGGCTATTCTACTCAAGATCTCAAATGATAATGTTACGGGTTTGCCATTGACCTTTCCTACTAACTCTATTGTCTCCGGTGGGTTGTTGCCTGGCTTCTTTTGAAGTGTTGACATCCACTCTATAATTGCATCCATGTAAATGTCATCGCTCCCATCATTGTTAAAAGTCATGTGTTCTTCCCATCCCAATCTTGTAAAGCAATCAGTAATCCCGAATTTGTCAAAATGATCTTGATTAATTTGCCTCTCACAGATCAAGAGGGATTGAAGTGACCTTTTAATGTCCCTCATCTTCTTATGATACAGTAAACGTTGAATTTCTTCTGCAAATGAGGATAAACGTCTACTTTTTCTCCACTTGGGTAATCCATACTCATCATATTCTGCCTCATCTCCAGACTCTTCTTCTTCCTCCATATCAATGTCTTCTTCCTCAGTCCTAGGTGGATCCGATTCAGGAAACTTCCTCCTTTTAGTGCCTGATGTCGAAGCAACCGCTTTCCCTTTACCTTTTTGGTTATTACCTGCCATCGATCCTGCAATCAAACAATGATTAAGTTACTTATCAGTAATTAACGTGTATGATAGTTTATGATATCGTTAGTGATAATCTTTTACATGCTTCTTTTACTTGTTGAAAAAGGAATTTAAACCTTAACAAAGATACCAATTCCATCAAAGAAAAGTGGCATATATCTTATTACTACTCATTGTGTTTGTAATCATCATAATTCTCAACATAACACATTCTTAGCAGCATGAACTAAGTGACCAACCTGGATACCATTTCACCCTTTGACTATAGACATTAACCATTCAAGGTTCTCCCATTATACACATAGAACATGCCTTCGAAAGATCTAACAATAATAACACCTACAAGTAACCTTTAACCCAAAATCTTCCCCAAAGTTGAATCTTACTACCACATTGATATCAGCCATTCGTTAATTTCTACAAATTAATGTAAAACCTGTGATATGTCCCAAGCAACCTAGGTGTACTAACATCATGTAATTCATGGTTTCAACAACGCAAAACATGCCATGTTCCTAATAAATTTACTCAATAATCATCATAAGTAAGTGAGTACCTTCAATGATAAGCGAAAATCAGTAAATAACATACCTTGTTGTTGTTAAAGTGATGTCTACAAAGAAAAATGCAACCTTGACAACAATGTCACCAAAACCCCCAAAACTCTCGAGTCCTCTTGTAACTAGATCTAACAAACGACCATGAATTGGAGAAAACTACACCATGGGTTGTGTTTGTCTCGAGAAATTAGCCCAGATGCATATGAATTTCATATGTTTTGATGAAGAATTGAAGAAGTTATGTGAGGGGGAAGAACTAGGGTTCTTGAGTGTTTTCGAGAAGGAAGGTGAAGATGGATGAGTAAAACTGAGATTTTGGTGGTGGATTGGAGTTAAAAACAAAAGGGGTTTGTGGAAATTGGGATTGGGTCGGTTTTTATGTAATAATGCGGTCAAGATGTGCCCAGCCTCGACAGGCCGTAAGTTAAGGCCTAAGGCCGTAGCTTACGGTCTCTTGTGTTATGCTGAGACCGTTTGTGGTGGCCGTAAGGCAGAAGCTTGGACCGTCCGCATTGGCACAGGCCGTAAGTTACGGCCTATGGCCGTAAGTTACGCCCCCCCCTTTTTTTTTTTTTTTTGAAAAACTCATGAAAATATTTGAAAAACTAATTATCGTTCTTTTGTTATTTTAGTCGGCGAAAAACATTGCCATTCCCCCCACTAATTGTGCATTGCCCTCAATCGTACCTATATTTACCTGAAAATCTAAAGGCTTCCACCTGCTGATTAGTATGCATCCAAAGACTGAAACGCAAAACATACCAACTACACAAATACAAAGACACAATAATTGACGAATCTAAAATAAAATTCTAAAACTCACTTTCGTAGGAATCACGGTTGCATTTAGCATATGCAACAAGCCTTTTAAACCTCTCGGTAGGCCCGAGCGGACGAGTTAAGTCTCGTGAGGGTTTCTAGTGAACATACCCACAAAGTTCTCCGAGTTGCCTCTCGGAAAGCGCTAAGTTTTAAGTCTTCAGCCAGACCGTACCTGATATACTAGTTTGTCGCATATGTTGGTGTATCCACAAGGAATTTCACCGAATCCATTTGTACCTTGTTGATGTCAGTCGCCTCCAAATACGGTTTCAATCTATGACCATTCACCACACGCCTTGTATGATCTTTCAGATCTTCAATTTCAATATCTCCAAAGTGGCCAACTCGTGTAACAATAAACGGGCCTGTCCATTTGCTTTTAAGTTTGCCTGGAAAGAATTTAAGTTTGGAATTGTACAGCCACACCTTCTGGTCTACTCAAACAATTTCCTTCGGATTTTGGCATCGTGAACAGCTTTCATTTTGTCTTTATACACCGATGCACAATCAAATGCTTCGTTCCTTAATTCTTCCAATTCACACAGCTGCAACTTTCTCTCCTTACCTGCAGTTTCATAATCCATGTTGACAGCTTTCACTGCCCACAATGCACGGTGAGCTAACTCGACAGGTAAATGACAACCTTTCCCATAAACCAAGCGATATGGTGTGGTTCCAATAGGTGTTTTGAAAGCGGTTCGGTATGCCCATAAAGCATCATTTAAACGTAAAGACCAATCCTTTCGGTCGGTTCTTACCGTCTTTTGCAAAATCTCTTTAATTTGCCTATTCGAAACTTCAACCTGACCACTTGTTTGTAGGTGGTATGGTGTTGCGACTCGATGATTTACACCATACCGTTTGAGCAACTTTCCAAAGTTAAAGTTTTTAAAATGAGACCCCCATCACTTATGATCACACGAGGGATGCCAAATCTTGAGAAAATATTGGTTTGTACAAATTTGCAAACAACAGTATGGTCGTTTGTTTTAGTAGCAATGGCCTCAATCCACTTAGACACGTAATCCACTGCTACTAAAATATAATAATTGCCATGTGAATTCGGGAGTGGTCCCATGAAATCAATCCCCCAAACGTCAAAAATGTCAACTACAAGGATTGGTTTCATGGGTATCTCATCCCGTTTGGAGATACTACCAAGTTGCTGGCATCTTAAACATTGTTTAGCATAAATTGAAGCATCTTTAAAAATTGTGGGCCAGAATAACCCGCAAGATAGAATCTTATGCCCGGTCTTGTGACCACTAAAATGTCCTTTTGCATAAAAGAATGTGCCATGTAAACTTTAAGAATATGACTAAACTGATTAAGAATGATTTGGTTACTGGAATGCCAAAGAAAGAGTTTACAAGTGATGACCACTGTGTTGCATGCATGAAGGGGAAGCAACACAAAGTGTCTCACAAGCCAAAGGAAATGAATTCTATCACTACTCCCCTACACTTGTTACATATGGATCTGTTTGGCCCCACTAGTGTAATGAGTTTAGGAAGGACCTCATACTGTTTGGTGATCACAGATGACTTCACAAGATTTACTTGGGTGTTTTTCCTTAGAACTAAGAATGAAACTCCTGAAATCTTAAAGAATTTCATTCTGAAAATTGAGAATTAATCTGATCACAAGGTCAAAATCATAAGATGTGATCAAGGAACCGAATTCAAAAACCAAATCCTTGATACATTTTGTGATGAAAAGGGTATTTCAAGACAATACAGTGCTCCCAGGACTCCTCGGCAAAATGGTGTTGCTGAGAGGAGAAACAGGACATTAATTGAAGCTGCAAGAACCTTGTTGTCTGACTCTAAGCTGCCCATCACCTTCTGGGCAGAGGCTGTCAACACAGCCTGCTATGTGCAAAACAAAGTTTTGGTAGTTAAAACATATGGTAAGACTCCTTATGAACTGTGGTAAAAAAGAAGACCATTCATTGGTTTTCTCAAAACATTTGGATGTCCTTGCACCATCTTGAATACCAAAGATCAAATAGCCAAGTTTGCTAAGAAATCAGATGATGGACACTTTGTTGGGTACTCTTCTCAAGCTAAGGCTTATAGAGTATACAATCTCAGAACTAGAATCATTGAGGAGTCAGCCAATGTGACTTTCAATGAACACACACCCTGTGTAAAAGGTTCTGGTCTAGATTGGCTGTTTGATCTTGACTTAGTTACCAACTGTTTTAACAAATCTTGTGAGAATGTTTCAGGATCTACAGATAACAGGTCAACAGAAGATCCTGATCCAAGATTTAAGCTGAGAAGACCAAACAAGAAGACTACTTCAGCTCTAGTGGTGACTAACCCTGAAATTGAAGCTCCCATCAGCACTAGCATGACAAATACTGCTGATTCAAATGAATTGCCTTTAAATTCCAGCTCAGAGGCTCAGAATTTAGGATAAGGAACTTCAAATGCAAGAGGAGGAACTGTAGGTGGTGACAGTGATCAAGAATTTCTTGATGCTGAAAACCACTCCATTAAAGACAACAAGAATGATGTCACACACTCATTGGATCAAGTCTCTCTTGATAAGTGTACTGATGTGGTGGGAGACACCTCATTGCCAGATCATAATTTCTCAAATTTAGATCTGTCTAACCAACTTGCTGTGATCCCTCAACTTTGGATCCACAAGTCACATCCCTCCACAAACATCATTGGAAATGTTGACTCAAAGGGTAAGAACAAGAGGACAAGCTCATGACAGCCATGTTTGTCTACATTCTTGTTTCTTATCCCAGATAGAGCCGAATAAGGTTGATGAGGCTTTAAAGGATGGAAGCTGGATTGAAGCTATGCAAGATGAGCTGCTTCAAATCAGAAGACAGAAGGTTTGGAACTTATGTCCTCTTCCACAAGGGAAGAGTGTCATAGGAACCAAATGGGTATTCAAGAACAAGAAAGATGATAGAGGGATCATCATCAAGAACATGGCTAGACTGGTTGTCCAAGGATACACTCAAGAAGAAGGAATTGATTACACTGATGTCTTTGCTCCAGTTGCAAGACTTGAAGCTGTAAGAATATTTCTGGCTTATGCTGCATCCAAGGATTTCAAGGTCTACCAGCTTGATGTGAAGTGTGCTTTTCTCTATGGGGTGATTGATGAAGAAGTTTATATTAAACAACCACCTGGCTTTGCAGACCCAGATCATCCTGATTATGTCTGCAAGCTTGATAAAGCCCTTTATGGACTACATCAAGCTCCAAGAAAGTGGTATGAGACACTATCAACATACCTCTGTCAATATGGATACAAAAGAGGTACTATTGATGGGACTCTCTTCATCAAAGAAACAGGAAATGACACATTGCTAGTTCAGATATATGTGGATGACATCATCTTTGGTTCAACTAATCCAAAGTTCTGTAAAGACTTTGAGATGATGATGAAGAATAGATTTGAAATGAGTGCCATGGGGGAACTCAATTTCTTTATAGGAATTCAAGTGAAGCAGGTTGAAGATGGCATCTTCATCAGTCAGTCAAAGTATGTACAGGACATACTTACAAGATTCAAGATGACTGACTGTAAAGTTGCAATGACACCCATAGCCAGAAACCACTCCCTTGGTCCTGATCTTGAGGGGGAGTGTGTTGATGAACATCTCTACAGGGCTATGATTGGGTCACTTATGTATCTTACTGCTAGCAGGCCTGATATCATGTTTGCCACATGCATATGTGCAAGATATCAAGCCAACCCCAAGATGTCACACCTAATCACTGTCAAAAGGATCCTTAGATATCTAAAAGGTGCTCCAAATCTGGGCCTTTGGTATCCAAAGAATTTAGACTTTAATCTGTATGCTTATACAGATAGTGATTATGGTGGCTGCAACATGACTGCAAAGTCCATATCTGGGGGGGTGTCAGTTCCTGGGTGGAAGGATAGTCTCTTGGCAATGCAAGAAGCAATCCTGTGTGTCTGCATCAACTGCTGAAGCTGAATACATCGCTGCTGCCAGCTGCTGTGCTCAAGTGCTTTGGATTCAGAATCAGATGCTAGACTATGGGTTTAATTTCAAAGAGACTCCCATCCACATAGACAACAACAGTGCCATCTTTATTACAAAGAATACTGGGCAGCACTCAAGGACCAAACACATCAACATCAGGTATCATCTGATTAGGGATAATTTTGAAAAGGGATTGATAAAACTAATCAAAGTTAACACAAATGAACAATATGCCGATCTGTTCACAAAAGCGTTTGATGAACAGAGATTTAAATATCTTGTATCAGCTATTGGGATGATTAACTTTGAGTAGATTTTTTTTAATAACTTGATCAATATTATTTCTTAAAACTATGTGTCCTAGGTTGTCTATGAGATCACTTCATAAGCCCAGTTCTCTTTGGAAGAAAAACAAATTTTTAAAATGATATCTCTTAGAATGATTAAAATTTACCTTAAGAAGAAGCAAAAGTTGCCTTCGGAAGAAATTCATGTCTAAATCGTTTAAACAGCTTATCTGAGATTTACCTTCGAAAGAAATTCTTGAAGTATCTTCCGAAGCTTAAATTTTGGTATAAGTACTTAAACGCATTTTAGGAACAAATTTCTTCCGAAAACAATTTAGTCTCGGAAGACTCATTTATTTCTTCCGAAGCCAAAATTTTCAAAACTCTTTGAAATATCTTCCGAAGCAAAATTGCTTTCGGAAGCTTTGATTGTAGAGCTTCCGAAACCAAAATTGCCTTCGGAAGCTTTTACTACTTCCAAGAAAACTAACCTTTTGGGCACCTTTTTCAGAAGTAGGACCCACTTGCGGATTTCAAATTTTATCTTTTATCATAACTTTGTCTCAAATCCAGACTATATATTTCTAAAAGGTTCTATTTTATCTCACTTCTCTCATTGTTCCTTAACCTAAAATTACCCCCAAATTTCATCTTCTTCTTCCTTCCTCATTACAAAGCTTCTTCAAATGGCCAATCTTGATCGTCATAACGACCCTGATTTTACCATGCACCTACACAGGCAACACAATCAAGTTGCTCTGTTAAACTCTGAGAAGGATCCAAGCTTCTCAGACGTGTGTAGGTATCTTTCTTTGTCTCACTACTTCACCTCCCTTACAATCGATCCTCCTCTTTATGAGGATCAATTGCTTGAGTTCTGGCGGACCTGTCAAGAGGTCACCATGGACGGGGAGAAGGCACTGTCTGTCACAGTGCAGGGGAGGACGATTTTCATCACTCCAGCCATTATAAATACCCATTTATAGCTGGATGATGAAGCAGGTAAGCTGTCCTTTCCCAAAGCTGCTGTCAACCAATCCTTTGCGCAGATGGGCTACGAAGGTGACTTTTCGGTCAAGACCTTCAGGAAGGGGAAGGTCTCATTCAAATGGAAATACCTCCTCCATGTAATCATACATAGCTTATCCAACAAACATAGAGGATGGGACCAGATTCCAGAAGACCTCTCATTCATTGTCCATGGGATGGTTCAAGGGATCAAATTCAGGTACTCTCAGTTTGTTTTTACAAATTTACTAGCGAATTTGGATTCCTTAGAATATTACATGTTCCCCCGGTATGTTCAACACATTCTCAACTATGAATTGGGACCACAGTTGAGGGGAACAGGTAATGTTCTTAAACTTGCACATATGAGGCCCGGCATTTTCAAGATATTGAAAAAGCCAACTGTTGGGTTCTCAGGGGTAGAAACAACCCTTGTCCCAAAAATGTTTGAGCTCATTGCTCAAGGTGGCATCCTAGCTGCACCATCTAGTGATGAACTAACACCCTCCACCTTTCAACCACCATCAAGGCCAACAATCATTCTCACCTACACTAGAAAATCCAAACGAAACCCTGCACTTGCTATTGAGCATGTGCAGGCTCCTATATCACAACCCATACAGAAGGAAGTAGAATCTAGAGCTCCTACTTCTCCTAAGGAGCAGACCACTCCCATCTTTCATACAATTAGTGCTGAGGTTCTTCATGCTCAGCCTGATGAGCTCACTACTTCACAAACAGCTTTAAGCCATCACTCTGAGTCTCAACACTCTAGTGATCAACCTTCAGGGGAAAGCTACCATCCCCAGCCTCTTGATCTCAACCACCCCATACCCAACCTTGAATTCTACTCTGGTGAATGTTTAGGTCTCAGTGAGTACCATGAATCTCTCCTCTCTACCCACACTCAAGGAGAGATGAGTACTCCTGCTTCACCCATGTCTAGCCCACAACAGACACCCCAAACTGAGGTGGATCTTCCTGTGATTGTCCAGGAGATCCATGTGGAAGAGGCTCTCATTGTTGCCAGTGATTACATCTTTCAGACCTCAACCACAACAATCCAGCCTCTTGACACTGTCATTGGGCAGGGGAAATCCAGCAGCCAAGAACCCCATGCTGGTGGTGAAGGAGCAGACCTTAGTTCACCTCCTTCATCCCCCAATGATTAATCAACTGAAGATAAGGGGAGTCTGAAACTCAAGGTTCACCAACTAGAAGACATCTGCACCCAACTGGTTTCACAGATAGCTCACCTTGAATCACAGGTGACTATCTTACAAAGGAGGGTCCATGACCAGCAACTTGAGATCACCGATCTCAAGGGCCAGTTAGCTGAGAGACCCATAGGACAAACTCATCCAGGTCCACAAGAACCTGTGGATGTTATGGATCACTTCCCAAGCTCACCTATGCATGAGGGTGATGCTACCAAAAAGGGGGAGGAAGTTCTGACAGCCACAGAACCTGGGAGTTCTTCCTCAAGTATGGACATACAGGACTCACCATCCTATCTTGCAGTTGTCTATGCTCAGCAACCTCCTCTAGACAGTGATCTGGAACTGCTCATTCAACAACTATTTAAGGAGGGAGTACCAAGAGCAATGTCTGCCCCTTCTGAGAACCCAATATGGGGTTGGGGGTATGAGAGTGATAGGAAAGCTCTTGTGATCTCTAGAGCTCAGGTTCAACTTGAAATCTTAAACATTTCAAACCTGAGTTTCTATAAGGGTATAAATCTGGCAGATATGGCACTTGTCAACCCAAGCAATAACAGACAAGCTCCCAGACTAGCCAGTCAAATTCAAGACTGGGTGCTGGCAGAATTCAAAAAGAGAACTGCATTATATAGACAGAGGCTAGCAGTTGAAGCCTTTGGTAAACTGGATGTTGAGGTAGACCCTAAGATTAGCTTCGAAGGGAAAGCCTTGACTGAAGGCCCAGAGGCTGAGACTGTGAACCTTGAGACAACATCTCCTCCAGCACCCCATACCCTTAGTGAGGCACCAGCTGGTGATGGTGCTTCACAACCTCTCTCTGGCCAGAGCTTGACTGCTGAATCAAGAAATGAAGGCCAAACCTCTCCTCAGGCTGAGTCATCAAGATCAGCAATTGACAAAGGCAAAAGAAAGCTAACTGCTGAGGAGATTGAAGAAGAGAAAAGAGAGAGGAAAAGGAAGCTAAGGGGAGAGAGTTCAAGTGGTTCCCCAGGATTCATGCAAGCTGCAATTCTGACTGCCCAAGTTCCAGACACAAGAAGATAAGTTAAGGGCAGCCAGACTCAACTATCTGGAGACCAGGAACTACAACATAGATGAACTCATCCTTTAGAGGAACTAAATGAACTGGCTGACACAGAGCTGTCAAAGGAGAGAAAGGAAGCTGAGGATGCAGCCTTGACTCTCAAGCATTAGGAAGAAATGACAAGAAAAAGAATCTACAAGAACATTCCTATCCTCTCCCCAGTTCAAGAAAGTCCTGAGGAAGAGACTATGGCTGCTGAACAACCTCAGGTAGTTGATGAAGAAGAAAGATTAAAGATAATCAACTACCTGAGTGCCACAGGTCTCTATCAGGCACCTGTACTTCTTCCCTTGCCTTATGACTACATATTGTTTGAATACAACAAGCAGCTGGAAGAGAAAGCCAAAAGAGAAAGGCAAAATGCTAGGAAGAGGCAAAGGGAAGAGGCTGCAAAATCAAGAGCCATCATCCAGAAAAGTCAGAAAAAGTCTGTAGATAGGCAGAGGATGATGAGCTTCTTGAAGCTGTACGGGTTCTCCGGAAGGAGGCTTGGTCCCATGTCTCTATCCATAATGGATGAGCACATAAGGGTGATCAAGCAGAAGATTAAAAGGGGAGAGCTTATGGATATTCATTCACCATCAAGCCAAGCTCAACCTGAAGTTGAGGTAAAGATTGAACCTACAGAGATAACACAACCTGCACTTGAAGCTACACAACAGCCAACTTTATCTTCTAACCCATAACAGGGTTCTCCTCTCTCTCCTTCTGAACCTGGGAGAGAGGAGATCCCGTCTGAGAGGGAATCCACTGAAGAACCTGGTATTGAAGACCAACCCTCTCAGTCAAAATCATCAGGGAGGAAAAAGAGGATGGCCAGAAGAAGATCCTCTACCAAGAAGAAAAGAAGAAAGTCATCCACCTCCCAACCTCAGGATGAGTCAGAACATCCTGAGGAAGTGCATAAAGAGGGCTCTCAATCAACTCCTATCATAGTAGAGCCTCTCTCTATTAGAAGACCAATTCTATCCTGGGCATTTACAGAAAACCCGGATAGATGGTATGTCACTAGAGATCAGGGAGAACAACATGTCTACTTCACAAGTGACATGCTTGATCTCCCTCTGCATGATCTTTATGACATGAGAAGGTACTTCATGAGTCTGAAGAATCCAGATCTACTGATGAAGAAAGGAATTCTGAAGATCCTCATGTGAACTATTCCAGTCTGAAGAACCTCTCTGTTTTGGTAGCATCAGCCTAGGGGGAGTTTGTAGGAACCTCTGAGGTTAAGAGGCTGATGCAACCATAACAACCAAGTCTTCCAACATGCACTTCAGAACAAATGTGAATTAGCTCTGAAAGTTTTACACACTCTAGAAAAAATGCTAAGTGTAAAATCTTCCAAAGCCAAAGTTCAGAAGAAACTGCTGCGAAAGCTTTACACAACTTGGAAAATATTCCAAGTTTCTATATCCCCACCCTAAAAGAGCTTGAAGTTGAAGCACGCTTCCTTTTTTTTATGGAATGAAGGACGCTCCAACCTATATTTTAATCATACTTTTAGTTTTATTTTGGTAAAGTATCCTTTAAAGATTTATTATATAATAATATTCTTTAATTAGAAAATATATATAAAAACTATTCTAAAAAAGGTATGTAAGAACTAGAGGTGGCCAAAAAAACCGGTTCAGGAACCGGTTTGGCAAAAAAAACCGGAACCGGTTTCTGGCCCAAACCGGTTTGGCCCAAACCGGTCCCGAACCGGTCCGAACCGCCGGTTCCTACACCGGTTGGAGGTTTCGTATGCTGAAACCAGTTTCAAACTGGTCCGATTCCAAACCAGTTCCCAAACCGGTGCCCAAACCGGTTTTCAATCCGGATTTCAAAAAAGTAGCCGTTATATAACGGTTATATAGCCATTTTTGACCCTTTTTTGGTGTTTTTTTTTTACCATTTTACCCCCATTAAACTAGTATAAATATGTATTGGATGTTTTGGTTGAACCACAACAACTTAAAACGCTCTCTACTCTAAAAAAAACACCCTCTATTCTCAAATACGCTCAATACTTTCGTTCAATTAAAAAAAAACTCTCAATACTCTCGTTCATTTCAAAATGGCTTCATCAAGTGCTCAATCATCCATTGGTGATGATGCTTCTTCAAGCAACGTGGTGGTCGCAATCCTTCCTACGAATAGGAACCCCGAAATATGGTGCAATTACGATTTATGTCAAATGGCTAGGGGTCCAAACAAAGCTCGTTGCAAGTATTGTCATAAGTTTTTCAAAAAAGATGAAAATACAACTTTGAAAAATCACATTGCGAATAAATATTGTAAGGCTTTGAAAGGTGAACCTTCTCAAGGTCAAGCTTCGATGACAAGCGAAGGGAATGTTTGGGCTTATGACGTTGATGCGGTTCGTGAGCAAATGACGCATTTTGTAATTCAAGAAAGCTTGCCATTCAAATAATTCGACAATGAACGTTTGACTCGGCTAATTCAACGAACTCTCCAACCGCGATACTCACATATAAGTCGTGCTTCACTTAGAAGAGATTGCTTAAAAATATGGAAAAAAGCTAAAAATGAATTAATATCTTATTTTGAAAATTTACAAACCGGTGTTAACATAACTAGTGACGTTTTGTCGACTCCTCACGTTTCACCAGACTCGTACATTTGTGTCACCGCCCATTGGGTTGAACCCGGTTCGTGGCAAATGCTGAAACGTACGATTGCGTTTGAATTGTTTGATTATCCTCACACCGGGCAAAATATTTTTTATCTTATTGATAAAGTTATTAAAATGTATAAATTAGAAAACAAAATATTTTCTATATCTTTTGATAACGCATCAAATAATACGCTTGCGATAGAACATCTAAAATTAAATTATAAACCAATTTGTGACGGTATGTTTTTTCATAGTCGATGTATTGCGCACATCATAAACTTAGCCGTTCAAGAAGGTTTAAAAACTATTGAAACGGTAAAATATAGTTTTAAAAGAATGTTACGTGATATTTTTAACAGTAACCAAAGATATAGTAGGTATCGCAAGTTTTGTAAAGACGCAAATTCCAAATGTTTAGGTCCGAATTGGGACGTACCTACAAGATGAAATTCGACTTGTAACATGTTTGAAAAGGCTATTGATCAAAAAGAAAGTTTAATAGCCTTTCATAATACTTTGGTGAGTCGTGGAAAGGCTTTGACTTACCATTCATCGGGTTGGGCTATTATTGAAGAAATGCTTTGGTGAGTCGTGAAAAGGCTTTGACCTACAAAATGCTTAATGTTTTTAAAACCGCAACTACTTGTTTTTCTGGAGTTTATTATCCAATGAGTCGATTAGTACTTCACCAAATTTACTTAATGACTTCAAAATTAAATGAGTTGTCGTGTAGGGGTAGACCTTATTCGGATATGATACCACAAATGAAAGAAAAACTTAAAAAATATTTTAAAGAAATGCCTCTGGTTATTACATGTGCCGCTGCCTTAAACCCTTTTTTAAATACGTCGGGGGTTGAAACTTTACTTGATAAAATTACTTTTAATTTGGATTTAGAAGAAGAAAACCCATATTATGCTCAAAGTGCAAAACATAATTTTAACACACATTTAGGCTAAATGTTTGATGTTTATTTAGTAAAATATGGTGAAACATCAAACATACATGAGTCTATGCGGCATGCGGCACATGACGAAGGTTCAAGTGATCCAATGTTTGCTTTGTATAATACTTTAAGAGATGAATGTAATAAACGTCAACGTGGTAACACTCCGAGTAGTGAAATCGGGAGGTATAGTGGAACAAACTTTTTATCCACCATGACTCCACAAGATTTTAAAAATTTTAACTTGCTGGCTTGGTGGAAAGGTAAGAAAGATCAATTTTCAATCCTATTCACCATGGCCCGAGATTTACTAACCGTCCAAGCTTCCACGGTAGCTTCGGAATCTGCTTTTTCTGTTAGTGGCAGGATTATATCAATACGAAGAACCCGACTCACTCCCAAAGCAGTTGAAATGTGTATTTGCTTGAAGGATTATTTGGATGCAGTTGAAAGAATACAAGACAAATGCTCACTTGAAGGAGAATTAGAATATGAAGCCGAAATATATGAAGACGAAGTAGACGATGGATTGACATCCGGAATGACCGATGATGAAGCGGCATATGACGAGTTCCTTCGTAATAGCTCGGGTTCTGGTGGCGAAGAATAAAGTTTACGTCATTTGAATTGTTTATATGTTTTGAATAATATATTTATTTTATATTTTATGTAATCTTTGATAAAAATAAATAATCATATTTAATTTTTCATGTATCATAAATCATAATTATATTTTTAATTAATGTTTTATGTTTTATGTTTTAATATTTATAAATAATTTATATAAATATGTAATCTTTGATAAAAATAAATAATGTTTTAGATCAATTGAACAAGTTTTGAAGAATTTGTTGTGTGAAAAACTTCTGCAATTTGGCTAAGTGTTCAGGCGCATGAGAACTGTTTGGGTGCATGAGCATTGTTTGGGCGCATGACTGTTTGGTGCATGAGCACTATTTGGGCGCATGAGCACTGTATGGGCGCATGACTATTTGGGCGCATGAGCTTTGTTTGGGCGCATGAGCTTTGTTTGGGCGCATGCTTTTGTGTTGGGCGCATGAACACTGTTTGGGACCATGCTTTGTTTGGCCGCATGAGCACTGTTTGGGCGTTTGAAAACTGAGTGAATTTAAATTAAAAAAAAAAATGAAAACCCGAACCGGTTTTCAAACCTAGCCCTGAAACCGGTTTAGGAACCGATCCGGTTTGGAGTTCAAACCGGTTGAAAATAAACCGGTTGAAACCGGACTGGTTTGAAACCGAACCGGTTTGGCCCAAAAAACTGGTTTGTACACCTCTAGTAAGAACCAAGCAAAGTCTACGGTCAACAGTGGCGTTAAAGTGAAATAAATCAAGTCAATAGCCAACAATTGTCCGTTTGAATCTGTGTTTAGTCGTCCTAATTTATTACAAATTAATGTAAAAATAAAGCTAACCAATGATTCTAAAATTTAAAATGTAACTGGAAATTAAACCCGCGCGATGCGGTGTGTTTGTGAACTTTGTTACGCGTATTATGGCGGTGATATTAATGTGGTTAAGTACATAAAATAAACATATAAAGTTGCGACGATTAGGTATATATGGAAAGAGTATTAGGCCTTGCACGATGCAACGTAAACATGACCTAACATTAAAACGATAAAATCGCTCAAGGGAAAAAAATAATTTAAAAAAAGTAAAAGAAAAAAACTATGCACTTTATTACAATTGTTGTGCATGTGACATTAGTGTGATTAAATAAGACGGTTTCGGTATGGGTAAAAATGAGTATTACGTCGAGTATGTTGTGACGTAAACATGACCTAATATTGAATGAAAAATTGCTCAAGAAAAAAATAGCAATTTAAAAACAACGTCAAAGTAAAAGAAAACAAGAAAGGAAACCAAGAAACTAAAATTGATGTGAAAAAGATTTGATCTCGAGATGATTGTCGAAAGAGATAAAGACTTAACCACTCCCACTATCAACCACCTTACTAAATGTCTGTGAAAACAAAGTATTAATACACACCAAAGTCTGTGACTTCTCATTAGCCAAAGTTTTAAGGTATAGTAATATTTGGTTTCTGTTAGCAAACCAAAAAGTTTGAGTGGATGTTTTGATTTATTTTTATGTTATGCCTTTCTTTACAAGGAAATCTTATGTGTTTGGATGCTTGATCTTCACCACGAATTTAACCGACGTCTTACAACAAGTATATCATATTAGGGTTTTTTATCTGTATGTGGTGCGACGGAGACGGCAAAGAGCCTAAAGTAACTCTGGCAGCATGTAAGATTATAAAAAACTAAACTAATTATTACTAAGTAGGTTATCTTACAATACATAGATATTACAATTAAACCCTACAAAGTATTCATACCAGATTTTTTATCTTTATTCTTATAATTATATTAAAATCATTATTTTTTCTCTCTACTTTTCAATTAAATAATACTTTTAATATATTCATCTATTTTTTCTTTCTTCTCCACTCACATTCACTTTCAAAAATATTAAACAAATTTATAAGAGTTGAACAGTGTTTTCTTGAATTTACAGATAAACAATAATATTTTTTTTATTCTCCACTCACAACCTTTTGCTCACAAAATTTTAAGAAACCTAATATCAATGCTCTAGCTAACCTAATGAGTTCATGAACTCGATACCTGAAATCTTTTAACGAGCTTATTTCAAGTAGCAGAGAAATAGCTTAGTTCTTTTACACTTTTTCATTTCAAAACTTTAAATCGAATCATATAAATATCCAATTAAAACAAAGATGAAATTTCATTGCTTTTAACGTCACAAAAACGCACTTTGAAAAACCATTAATGTTAGCCCAGATCACAAGTTTGTTCGATTTCTTGTGGTGGGCTTTTCTTGAGCTCAGAGATAACGTTCTTCACCCAACCAAATTATTATTACTGAAGATTAAAGATTGAAATCCAAAATCAAAATCCCTTTTGCACAGTGAAAGATTCTTTACCATTTCAAAATACCCTAATCAATTCTTCTTCCCTTTTCATCTCTATGAATCTACCTTCGGATCTTGCCCTTTTCCCCCTTCTTCCCTGTTGAAATCCCACCAATTGCTCAATCCATCTGCACCAATTGTGCAATCGATCTTGAATGTTCTTGATCTCAGATAACCCTTTTGTTATCTGAAGAATTTGCTTGTGGGGTTTGTGTGGAAGTGAGTGATAGCTCTGTTTCGGTGGGTTTCAAGATTTGAGGTAAGAACAGAGGAAAGGGGATGGGGGGTTCGAAGACGGAAGGGGGAACGTGTTCTTCAACACCTGTGATTGCAAATCGAAGAGACCCTTATGAGGTTTTGAGTGTTTCGAGAGATTCTTCCGATCAGGAGATTAAATCTGCTTACAGAAAACTAGCTCTCAAGTTAGTTTGTTTCTTCCCTTTTGCTGATTTTTAGGTTATTTTATTACTCGTATCCGTTGGTTTATGATTCTTAATTTGCAAAGTTTTAAAAAAGTTTAGTTTGATTTTGTGTATTGAGTTCATTTAATGGTAATAAATTCGATTTTTAGTGGGTTGTGACTTGTGTTTTGATGAATTCTTATTTCAGTTAGGTTATCGCTCTTATCCGTTGATTTATTATTCTCAATTTGCTTAGTTCTTAAAATATTTGTTGTGAATAATATATGTTTGATTTGGAATCGTAACTGTTTGTGTATGAGTTCGTTTCTTGATGATTAACGTGGCATTGGGTGGGTTGTGACTTGCGAGTAGTGATATCAACAATTTCGTTCTGATGAAATTCTACCTGTCATTAGGTTATTACTTATATCCATTGATTTGTTCTTGGATTTTGTTGAATTCTTGAGAAATTTGTTGGGAATAATTATGTTTAATTCGGAATTGTAGTTGTTTGGGTAAGAGTTCATTTCTTGATAACGGATTTGATTTTGGGTGGGTTGTGACTAGTGATTACTGATTAGTGATACCAAGATTTGTAAATTGATGAAATTTTGCTTGCCATTAAGTTATTGCTCATACCCATTGGTTATTGCTTTATTATTGGCTATTTGCAAGGTTCATAAGAATTTTGGAAATATTCTGTTTGATTTGAAATTGTTGCTGTTTTCATAAGAGTTTTCTTGATGATAAATTTGGTATTGGCTATTTGGTGGATTGTGACTAGTGATACAAGCACTTGCAATTTGATGAAAATAAACTTGTCATTAGGTTGTTGCTCATATCCATCGATTTGTTGTTGGCAATTTGCAAAGTTCTTGAAAATTTTCTTGGGAATGAGTATGTTTAATTTGGAATTCTGTTTGTTTTTGTTTGTGTTTGAGTTCATTTCTTGATGATAAATTAGGCATTTGGCGGTTGTGACTGCTGAGTAGTGATACCAAATAACAAATACTTGCAATTTGATGAAATTCTGCCTGGCATTTGGTTCTTAGTCACATCCATTGATTTATTATTGGCAGTTTGCAAATGTTTTAAAAAAACTTTTGGAAATAATTCAGTTTAATTTGGAACTGTGGTTGTTTGTTTGTGAGTTCACTTCTTGATGAGAGTGACTAGTAATAATTATAAATTGTTGCAGAGTTAATGCGAACTCTACTTTGTAAACCTATTTTATAGGGTGTTTGGGATTGCTTATCTACATCTTAAGATGCAGAAATTGCTAGAACTGAAATAGCTTAGAGTCATTGTGAATCTACGTTAACATCTAGTAATGTATCTATTCAGATAAGCTTTTTAATTGTATTCTCTATGTTCTTAATAACCATCTATATTGAAGCAGCTTGGAGTCATTGTGAATCTTTGTTAACTGGTGCATCATTTATGTGTTTGTAACTGACATGCTACAACTTGCAATAACAAAAAAAAAAAAAGTATAATGTGACATTAAGCTACATTATATAAATAATATATTTGGTAATGTATATACAGGTATCACCCTGACAAAAATGCTAGTAACCCTGAAGCCTCAGAACTATTCAAAGAGGTTGCATATTCTTACAGCATTTTATCCGATCCTGAAAAAAGAAGGCAATATGATAGTTCAGGGTTTGAGGTATTCATTTTATTGTTAAATATTATGTGAAGTCGATTATTTTCTTAATCTCTATGGTTCATATTTCATTTCTTTACATTTTATCAACCGAATAGGCTGTTGATGCGGAAGGTGTGGACATGGAAATCGACTTATCAAACCTTGGAACTGTGAATACGATGTTTGCAGCGTTGTTCAGGTATTTATTATTAACAACTAAAAAACATATGCATTTGGATTCACTTTTGTAGTTTTGCTCAAAATTCATGTCTTTTTCTTTTTAAAGTAAGCTTGGAGTTCCTATTAAGACAACTATTTCAGCCAATGTTCTTGAAGAAGCATTAAGTGGAACTGTCACTGTCAGACCTCTTCCGATAGGAACATCAGTTAGTGGAAAGGTGTATATCTAATATTTATATGTTACAAAATCTTCTTGTTAGTAAATTTGTTTACCTGAAATAAATTAAATGTGCAGGTGGAGAAGCAAAGTGCACATTTTTTTAGTGTTACAATAAGTGAGGAACAAGCTCAATCAGGAATTGTTGTTAGAGTTACTTCAGCTGCACAAAGCAAATTTAAGGTACTTTTAAACCTTCAAATTGGTTTTTTGTGTTAATGTGTTTTAATTTTTGTGTTTTACTAAAATATTAATACAATCATAAAAAGTACCCGGTCCCGGTAAAATCCCACACATAGCAGTAGTTATTGGTAGGGTTCGGGGAGGGTGGGATAAGGGCGAATCTTTCTTCTATTCTAGAGGGTATAAAGGTTTGTTTCAGTGGGACCCATGCTCTAAAAAACCTTTTTTTAAGTGTATGTTTCAGTAAAGCAGGTAGCATAAAATGGGGCTTAAAGACTCCAAGAAACAACCGTATAAAAAGTACTAAAAATGATAGTATTAAACTACTGTCAGTATAAGGTTTTGTTAATTTGACATTGCAGCTACTTTATTTTGAGCAAGATAATGGTGGAGGCTACAGTCTCGCATTGCAGGTAATCTTTACGTTTTCATGTTTTTCTTTTCAAAATAACGTCACTGTTACTGTTTGATGATCATTATGCCTAAATACAAATTGGACTAAGAAATTTCAAAATTTTGATTCATGATATCATCTCGTGCAGGAAGATAGTGAAAAGACAGGTAAGGTGACATCAGCAGGGATGTATTTCTTGCATTTTCAAGTATACAGAATGGATTCAACTGTTAATGCCGTAAGCATTCACCAACTATATTAATACTTTCTACTTTTCAAGATCATTTTGGGATATTAATTGTTTAATTAATCATGCAGTTAGCAATGGCTAAGGATCCTGAAACTGCTTTCTTTAAAAGGTTGGAAGGTCTTCAGCCATGTGAGGTCTCAGAACTAAAGTCAGGCACTCACATATTTGCTGTTTACGGTTAAAATCTTGTCTTTTTCTTCTTTTTTTTAATATTTGTTGGGATTATATCTTTTTGTAGAATATGAATTTTGTGTTTTCCTTGCAGGAGATAATTTTTTTAAAACAGCGTCTTATACAATAGAGGCTATTTGTGCCACTACATATGAGGATACAACGCATAAGCTTAAGGATATTGAGCAGCAGATTTTGAGAAAAAGAACTGAGCTTCGTCAGTTTGAGACAGAATACCGACAGGTATAGTATGACCTGTTTACTTGTAAATGGGTCTGGTCAAACGGGTCAAATAAAAAGAGCTAAAAGAGGAAAAGGTCAAATGGGTCTAACAAGTTTGAAAGTTGCTCTCAAATCTCTTTATAATGCCACCTTCTTTATTTGAAGATTTTCCTTATATGGTAAAAATATTGTTTATGTGAACATAATTAACAGTTGTTTTTATTTATAAAGAAAAAATTTCAGCAGGTTAACTTGACCCACCCTGTTTTGACTAGTACTAGAAGTTGACCTGTTACCTATCATCTAGTCTTATGAGCATGATGTGATGATTATGATCTGTGTGTTTCTCATTTGATATTTTGCAGGCTTTGGCACGATTCCAAGAAGTGACCAACAGATACAGCCAGGAAAAACAGAATGTAAGTGCTTATGCTTTTGCAAATTGCATATATTTATTACACACTTAATTACCAAAAGATTAGGTCTTAAATCATAAGAAATTGAAATATCTATTCATTTTCATTCCCCAGTGACTGATTTGATCAAAATTTGCCCATATTCCGACAATATAAGACAAAACACAAGCATTATTGTATTGCATACGCAATCTAAAACTTAAATGTTTCTTTAGTCATTTTGAAACACAATTTGGTCAACCTCCATTGTTTTTCAAAAGGTAGTAGTGATTTTCTTTTTTTGGTAATTTTTAAACAGGGTGTTTGGATATGTGCTTATTATTAATATTATTTGGTTATGGCAACTTCAAGTCTCCATTGTCAGTTTTATATGCTTGGATGAACATAATGATTAATGATGTATTTCCCTGTAATCCTTCTAATAATACAATGGTGACATATGATATAACCATAACCATAACCAAACCCAATAAATCTCATCAATAGCTAAGCTAGTGACGATGTCTGGGGATGGTGGGATGTAAGCAAATCTTACCTCTATCACAATAGATGGAAAGATTCTTCTAGAGAGACCCCAACTCTAAAGCAATCAAAGAATGGTAAAACCACACTAATCCCCTAAGACATAACTGCTACATGTATAAGACATATGTGGAACCTCTCCTAAACGTCCTTAACCTTAATCCTACGTCTCAAAACACTTCTATCCGGGACCATGTTCTTAGAGAGGTGTAACTCTAACAAATCCTGTCTAATTCTCTCCTTCCAAGTCAGTTTAGGCCTATCTTTACTCCTCCTCTTGTCTATCATGAAGGTCTCAACTACTATAGTCGGTGGCGTCATTTGTTTTTTTTTTTTATACCCAAACCATCTCGATCTACCTTCTCTTATCTTATCCACTATACTAGCTACTCCTAACCTATCTCTAAAAACATCATTTTTGTCCGGTCTAACCTTGCGTGTCCACTCATACACTTCAGCATCCTTCCCTCTGCCACCTCCATCTTGCATGCATGTCTTCTTGATATCTTAACAATTAGTTCCATATATCATAGTCGGTCAGATCGCAATTTTATAAAATTTTCCCAATAGTCTCGTTAGAAAGTTCTTGTCACACAGTACTATTAATGTCGCCTTCCATCCATAGTTGTCAAAAGCGCAAGGCGCACTCAAGGCGTAAAGGCCTCGCTTGTCACTAATTGGCGGCTAGGTTCCGGCCTAATTCCGGTCACATTTTGGTCAGATTCCGACAAATGTTTAAAATTGGTGTCAAACCTTGAAAATTTTGGCCAAATACGTGTAAATTTTGGTAAAATATGTTTATATATATGTAAATCTGAACATTTTTATAAAGATTGCATATAAAAATGAGTGTGTATATATATAAAACTGAAAATTACTTATAAAAGTTCCAATTCGATTAATCCCGAATAATCCCGATTAATCGCTAGTCGGTACCACACCGCCCAACTAGCGCCTAGTGACTTTTACAACCTTGATTGCTGATTTATTGTCTACATTGAGTGCTACAATCTTTTCTTCTTCTCCGGTCAAATTACCTAGTAAACCCCGTAACCACATTGCTTGACATGCAGCGGCTGAAGCTGCCATGAATTCTGACTCACATGACGAGAATGCTACTGTTTGTTGTTTTTGTGAGCTCCAAGATATCAAGGCATCTCCAAGGTAAAACACCATTTCTGTGGTACTTTTCCCATCCGTACAATCTGCTGCATGAGTGTTCTCACGGTAGCCAGTTAGTTTAGGTTCCCCGGATTTTTTGAAGCGTATCCCATATTTGACATTTCCTTTTACAAACCAAAGAATGTGCTTCAAGGCTTGCATGTGTGATTGTTTTGGTTTTTGCATGAACCTGCTAACTATTCCCACTGAGTAACTTAAGTCGGGCCATGTATGCATTAACTATCTTAAACTGCCAATGAGCCTGTGATATTCTGTCGTGTCAACTGGTTGCCTATTTTCGTCTTTAGAGAGTTGCAACCTTGGCTCCATAGGGTACTTGGGTTACAATCCTCCATGCCACTTAATTTTAATATTTTTTTTTGCATAGTTCTCCTGACTAACACTTATGTAATCTTGTTTTTGAGTGACTTCAAGTCCAAGGTAATATGTAAGTATGCCAAGATCTTGCATTTTGAACTCTTGATTCATCTGCTCCTTGAACCTGTTTATCTTGCATTTTGAACTCTTGATTCATCTGCTCCTTGAACCTGTGTATTTCGACGGTACTTGTTCCGGTGACGATCAAGTCGTCTCCGTAAATCCCAACAATGGTTAGTTCACCCTTTTTTATTCTCTTGTAGACCGTCGATTCCCTTGGGCATTTATAACACTCCAACTGTTTTAGAGTTTTGTCAAGCTTTTCATCGATGCCCTTGGAGCTTGACGAAGACCGTATAGTGCTTTGCGCAATTTATTGACACATTGTTCTCTTCCGGGAATTACAAAACCATCAGGTTGTTTTACAAATACAACCTCCTTTAAGTCGCCATTTACATACCGCTCACTTGTTTTGAGCTGCAAGAGCTAAGATCAATCTTATTGTCTCCATCCTTGCCACCGGTGCGAAGACTGTCAAAGTCTACTCCTTGTTCTTGAACATACCCTTTTGCAACCAACGTCGCTTTGTATTTCGAAATTGATCCATCTGGATTTTGTTTTATTCTATATACCCACTTTAACCCAATGGCCTTGGTTTCAGCAGGTAGTGTATACAGTTCCCATGTTTTATTAGCTTCGATTGATTCTAACTCGTTTTTCATTGCTTTTCTCCATTCCTCGACTTTATTTACTTCATAAAAGTTTATAGGTTCATCATCGACCATCAAGCATTCTTGTTTTTGAAGTAAAACATAGTCATTAAAATGGGTAGGCTTTGTAGTTTGTCTGGTTGACCTTTGAGGTTCAGTGGTGAGTTTGTAGTTGGTTGCCCCAAGTTTTGGTTCTGTTGTTCAGCTCCTTCAGTCTCGGTTGGGCTTTGGTTTTGGGCTACAATTGTTTGATCATTGAGTTTGTTTGAAATACGTGGGTTAGTTGGTGATGTGGTTCTTTGATCAATCTGTGCACTGTTGGTTTCGTTTTCACCGGCCCTAATTATGAACTCGACCCATTCGGGTCCAGATCCAAACCGTAATTTTGTTTCACACAGGTTCCTGTCGAACTTCTTATTTTCTTCAAAGATCACGTCTCTACTTATATAGATTTTATTTTGAACAGGATCATATAACCGATATGCTTTTGATCCCGGTTCAGATCCAAGGTTTACTATCTTGACGCTGCGATCATCTAACTTCTGCGTGTTAACCATTGGGATTCTCATATGTGATAAACAGCCAAAGACCCGCAAATGGGTTATGTTTGGTTTTCTTCCCTTTAATGCTTCCTAAGGAGTGGCAGCCTTCAAAGCTTTTGTTGTGACCTGATTCAATACGTAAACCGCATGTTTAACTGTTTCTCCCCATAGGCTTTGTGGGAGCGACATTGTCTTCATCATACTTCTGGTAGCATTCAGAATCGTTCGATTTCGCCTTTCGACTATACCGTTTTGTTGTGGTGAGTATGGTGCGGTGAAGTCTTTTTACTCCGGTTTGATCACAGTATTCAGTAAATAGGTTGTTAAGGAACTCCCCCCCCCCCCCATTTTTGAATATGCCTAGTGCATCATTCTTGATTTTGATAGCGTATACCCACATGTATTGGGAGTAGTCATCTACGAGCAATATAAAGTAACGATTTTCGCCCACGTCGTCGGTGATATAGGTCCACATTCTTAGCAATGCATATAATCAGCCAATATAATCGGCTGATATCTTGTGATTATTATTTAATTATTATAATTGATTTGGTGTATAGTTGGCATGTATATCTGTTTCCTATTTTCTAGTTTCATTCCCTATTTAAAGGGTTATCATATTCAATAGAGGGCATTCAGAATTTCACAGCATAAACTCTTTTATGGTATCAAAGCAATTCTGATATCCTTCTCTTCCTCATAATCTTCCGCTGCCTTTCTTCCTTTTTTCTTTTCTGTTCGGATATGTCCGACCAAGTCATCGAGATGACTAAAGAATCTGTCGAACAGCCTCTAAAGCCCCAATCCTTACACCCTGCTTACTCTGTAACAAATATACAGAGTAAGATCCGCACCCTAGACGGTACCAACGTCACGTATTCTCAATGGATCAGGCTGTTTCGATTACATGCTGTCGCCTACAAGGTAATGGAGCATATTGATGGTACTGCCCCTCCGACATCATCCTCTGCGGAACATGAGGCCTGGAAAGAAATCGATGCGCTTGTCCTTCAATGGATATTCATCACGATCTCTGATGACCTTCTTAAACGAGTCATGGACAGCAGCACCACTACGGCTCGTGCTGCGTGGTCCAAACTCGAGAAAATCTATCTCAGCAACAAGAAGGCACGTGCTGCATCATTGGAAACCAAGTTCTGTACTCTGTCTTTGTCAGCGTGTTCCTCCGTTGAAGACTATTGTCAGCGATTGACTGACCTTGCAAACCAACTGGCCGATGTCGATGCCCCTGTTACCGAGTCCCGCCTTGTTCTTCAACTGGTCAGGGGTCTCCCAACCGAATGGCGTACCACTGCTGCCCTCATTAATCAGAATGGCGTTGGTTGGGATTAAGCCGTTAGTATGCTAAATGATGAAGTCCTGCTTTTAAAAGCCCAAAAAGGGTCTCATTCTACCGTTCTGGCCGCCACCTCTGCTCAAACAACCCCTCAACCCAACCAGCCGGTTCAGCCTTCCGACAACAACTCCTCTTCCTCTCGTGGCCGGGGCCGGGGTCGGGGTCGTGGGTCCTGGAACCGCCGTGGTGGCAGGGGACAACATCAGCAGCAGTCTGGATACTCTTAACAGCCCGGGTTCCCTAACTGGGCCTGATGGACACCTCCACCATGCCCCTATCCAACCCAGCAGCAATGGCGGCCCAACAGCAGCCCACTTCAGCAGCCGGTAGCCCAATCTCAGGCCCATCTTTCTGGGTATCCACAGCAGCAGTTCAGCGGGTATAGTCCTTCACCACAGGGCGTATACAATGCACTGAGCCCTTCGGATCTCAGCGCAGCATTCAGCAACATGCAGATGAATCAACCGTCTTCCTCTTGGGCTTCGGACCTCATGGATACAGGGGCAGAATCTCATGTAACTCATGAGCAAGGTAAGTTACTAATCCCACATTCTACTCTTGTATGTAGTAAATTATTGGTGGGCATGGCAATTTTTTACCAATACACGGATCGGGCACAGGTTTTCATCACCTACCAAACCGCACCTATGTCCTACCCAATGTCCTTTACATCCCACAAGTTATTAAAAATCTTATTTCTGTTAGACGTTTTACTCGTGATAATCAAGTTTCTGTTGAGTTTGACCCTTTTGGCTTTTCTTTGAAGGATCTCAAAACTAGGAGGCTGTTGTCCCGTCACAACATCACTGGAGACCTTTATCCTTTCACTCAGCCGCAACTACCTCCTCAAGCCACTTTTCTTGCTACCACCAGTCTCCCCTGGCATGATCATCTAGGTCACCCTTTTAAGTCGTACTTTCAATTTTCAATGTAATAAGAGTAAAAACTCACATGTTTTCAATTCTTGTCAAATTTCGAATAGTAAACGTGTACCCTTTCATGCTTCTAATACTTTTACATTTGCACCCTTTGATATAATCCATTGCGACTTATGGACATCCCCTATCACGAGTAAAACAGGATACAAATATTATATGGTTCTCAATGATAATTTCTCACACTTCGTGTGGGTGTATCCTCTTAAGTATAAGTCTGACACGTTTCCTACTTTTGCCAAATTTCACCGTTTAATTGAAACTCAATTTCACCAAAAAATTAAAACTTTTCAATGCGACCTAGGGGTGAATTTGACAATTTAGCCTTTAAAGCCTTCGCAGACCAACACGGACTGCTGTTTCGGTTTGCTTGCCCCCAAACCTCCAGCCAAAACGGCCAGACAGAACGAATGATTCGTCGCCTAACGACATTATCCGTGCTCTGCTCATACACGCCAGTCTCCCTACCTCTTTTTGGGTGGAAGCATTACACACGGCCGTCTATCTGCACAATATTTTACCCACCAAACGTCTCAATTTTTATACTCCCACCTTTGCCCTCTACCTACGGCATCCCGAGTACGAACACCTACGGGTGTTCGGGTGTGCTTGTTACCCAAACATCTCTGCTACCCAACCCCATAAATTGCATGCCCGTTCCATCCAGTGCATTTTTCTCGGGTATTCACCCGATTTTCGTGGGTATAGATGTTTTGACCCAACAACTGGTAGAGTACACATCTCTCGCCACGTAACCTTTGACGAGAATGTGTTCCCTTACACCATTCCTCAAAACCCCACCGCCTACAACTTTTTGGACGACGCCGTTCCTCCAGGCTTTACTTTTCAACAACCGATCCTCAAGCCTTCCATTACGGCTCCATACCGCTTCACTTACAGCCGGCGTCCCAGACCACTCGTAGCCCCAACTCAACCATCTCACCCCACCCCTTATACCACCGGCCCAAACCCAGCTGCCCAAACAACCACCGGCCCTACTCCAGCAGCCCATTCGACCGTCCCAGGTCCCGGCCCAAACCCACCTACACAGCCTACCTCAACCGGCCCACCTGTTCCACACCCCACTTCGACCTCTCCCCCAGCCAACTCCCATCCCATGACCACATGTTCCAAATCTCGGTCCACTACCCAATCGGCATTTTCAGCCACCACCATCTCACCCATCCCTAATACGTATGCCAAGGCCCTATCCGATCCTAATTGGTTAAATGCTATGCAAACCGAATTTACTGCCTTACAGGACAATGAAACGTGGGAACTAGTTCCTCGACCTACGGATCAGCTGCCCAAACAACCACCGGCCCTACTCCAGCAGCCCATTCGACCGTCCCAGGTCCCGACCCAAACCCACCTACGCAGCCTACCTCAACCGGCCCACCCGTTCCACACCCCACTTCGACCTCTCCCCCAGCCAACTCCCATCCCATGACCACATGTTCCAAATCTCGGTCCACTACCCAATCGACATTTTTAGCCACCACCATCATCTCACCCATCCCTAATACGTATGCCAAGGCCCTATCCGATCCTAATTGGTTAAATGCTATGCAAACCGAATTTACTGCCTTACAGGACAATGAAACGTGGGAACTAGTTCCTCGACCTACGGATCGCCCGGTAATTAGATGTATGTGGCTTTTCCGTCATAAGTTTAAGGCCGTTGGATCACTTGAACGTTATAAGGTCAGGTTGGTTGTTAATGGCAATTCACAGACAGTGGGCATTGACTGCGAGGACACCTTCAGTCCGGTTGTCAAATCGGTTACCATTCGGACAGTTCTATCACTCGCAGTCTCACGGTCATGGCCTATCCACCAGTTGGACGTCAAGAATGCATTCTTGCATGGGGAACTAAATGAAACCGTTTTCATGCATCAACCTCCAGGTTTCTATGATCGAAGGGCACCGAACTTTGTATGTCGTCTTAAAAAGTCTCTTTATGGGCTCAAGCAAGCACCACGGGCCTGGTACACTCGCTTTGCTAACTATATTACCTCTCATGGGTTTCGTAGCAGTGCCTGCGACAACTCATTATTTATTTATAATCAGGATTCGTCCAACACTGCTTATTTGTTATTATACGTAGACGGCATAATTCTCACTGCGTCTAATAACACACTTTTGCGTGATATTATTGCTACTTTGTCACGGGAGTTTGCTATGACTTATTTGGGCCGCTTACATCACTTCTTGGGTATCAAAGTCTCCCAACAGTCCCATGGTATTTTTCTTTCACAGGCTCAATATGCAAAGGATATAATTGCTCGGGCCTCAATGTCATCATGTAAGCCTTGCACGACTCCCGTAGACCTCTCGGCCAAATTAAGCAGTACCGATGGCTCATTATTCTTGGATCCTGCTTTATACCGAAGCCTCGCCGGGCTTTGCAGTATCTCACATTTACAAGACCCGACATATCATATGCTGTTCAGCAGGTCTGCTTGTTTATGCATGAGCCTCGAGATTCTCACTTTGCTTTCATGAAGAGGGTCATCTGTTACATTCAAGGGACGATTGATTATGATATACGTATCATTAAATCAGCATCTCATTCATTGTTGGCCGATTCTGATGCTGATTGGGGTGGTTGCCCAGATTCCCGTCGCTCGACTTCGGGATATTGTGTTTTCTTAGGTGATAATCTGATTTCCTGGTCCTCCAAACGGCAGCCCACTGTATCACGATCCAGCGCTGAAGCCGAGTATAGGGGTGTTGCAAATGCGGTAGCTGAAGCCACATGGATACGCAATTTACTTCTTGAGCTGCACACCCCTCTTACACAGGCCTTTGTTGTGTACTGTGACAACATCTCCGCAGTGTATCTTTCCAACAATCCAGTTCAGCATCAAAGGACGAAACACATCGAGATTGACATACATTTTGTTCGTGATAAAGTTCGTGTAGGTCACATTCGCGTTCTTCATGTCCCTTCCTCATCGCAATATGCGGATATTTTCACCAAGGGGCTCCCACGGTAGCTGTTCCAGTCATTTCGCTCCAGCTTGAGCGTTTGTCCACCGCCCGCTCAAACTGAGGGGGTGTCTTAGCAATGCATATAATCAGCCAATATAATCGGCTGATATCTTGTGATTATTATTTAATTATCATAATTGATTTGGTGTATAGTTGGCATGTATATCTGTTTCCTATTCCAGTTGTATCATTCCCTATTTAAAGGGTTATCATATTTAATAGAGGGCATTCAGAATTTCACACCATAAACTCTTTTACACATAAGTCGGTGTGAATTAACACAAGTGGCATCTTGTACATGGTTTGTTTAGGAAAAGGTTTTCTTATTTGTTTTCCTAACATGCATGCATTATAAAAGAGCTCTCCATGCATGCTACGTAAATTCCCATTTACTAGGTTCTTTGTTTTCATGTTACTTATTGCTTCAAAACTTATGTGACCAAGTCTTGCATGCCAGATCCAAGCTTGGTCACTTAGGGAGGACGTAAGACATATCGGAGTACCTACTCTTAGGGCGATCTTGTAGAGACGATTTTTGCTTTTCGGCACCTTCATCATCATTGTGTTTTCTTTCTCATATAACCACAAATAATCTTCAATCCACACCTTGCAGCACTCTCGACCAATTGCCCTATGCTTAGAATATTGCTTCGGAGATCTGGAATGTAGTAAACCTCATTCATCACGCGTTGTTCGCCGTTCTTACAATAAAAAACGATAGACCCTTTTCCCATTATTCTTAGTTTTGAGCCATCACCAAACTGTACTAACCCATTCATGTTATAGTCGAGATTAGTAAAGTGGTCTTTGCATCTCGTCATGTGGTTTGAAGCCCATCCAAGTACCATATTGTTTTATCGGTTGAGTCGCTTGTGTATAGGTTTGGATGGACCTTTTCTTCATTCAATAGGATCTCATCGTCTTTGGTTTCGATTGATGCCATCATGAGCGTAGGGCCGGGGGTTTGGTTTGGTTCAGTTTTGCCTCCTGTTGATGTTGCTGCTTTGGTCGATTACATTCCCATGCATAGTGGCCATGGGTTTTGCAATTATAGCACCGGATTGACGAGTTGTCTCTTCCCGGATTTTCTGTTTGGTTCTGACTTGAACTGCAACCTCTTCCTCTTCCACGGCCACGTCCGCATGCCCGTCCTCTTCCTCGGTAGTCTGAACCACGATCTCTGCTGCTTGCCATCCTTCGTTCCGGTTCGGTGTTTATCTTCGTAGGGTTCTCTGCGCTTGACAAATGCAGATTTCCCATTTGTTCGGCTATGCCTTCGCATTCTTTAATTCTTTCTTCAAAGACTTTAAGCCTTGCAATGCAATCTTCAAAGGACATTTTTGACAAATCTGCCCATTGTTCTATAGTAGCTACAATAGCTATAAACCGATCCGACACACTATCAAGAAGCTTTTTCACCAAGTCTTCGTCTTTTAGTGTGGTTCCAAGGCTGCTAGTTTTGTTACAAATCTCTAATATCTTTCTGGCATATTCTTCAATGGATTCTTTCTCTCCCATCTTTAGTTGATCGAGTTCTCGCTTTAATGAGCACAACCGGGCTTGTTGCACTTGGTTAGCTCCAAGAAACCTGACCTTTAACGAGTTCCAGATCTCACGTGCACTTCGACTTGCAGCATCTTGCATGAGGACGTTTTCGGGTAGAGCTTGGTATATAATGGCCCTTGCTAGCTTGTTTTTCTTGTCATCAACAGCGTCCTTATTTTCTGGATCCACAACTTCCCACAATCCTTGAGCATTAAGGATTGATTCCATGATAACAGTCTAGGTATTGTAGTTGCTTTTCGAGAGTTTCGAGCATTGGAGAGATGTTTTGCTCGGTTCTCGGACGCAGGTGTGTTTGTAATCTGCCCACCTTGAGTTCGATTGGTTTCGTCTGCCATTCTTGCTGTTCTTCGAGAGTTCTTCCTTTGATCTTCGCATGGTTAATCACCCCGTCGATGTTGTGGTATGATGGTATCGTGGTTGTTCACTCCACGATTATTCAGAGTCTTAGATCGCCTAAGCTCTTATACCAATTGAAGAACAATTGATATTGAATACTTGAAATACTAAACGCTTCAATTGGAAGAACAATTCCAACGCACTTTCATAAACTCATAATTCTCGATAGAGGGTACATAGTCCTATTTACAAGAAAAACGACCAACTTCAAAATCAAAACAAACTTTCAAATTTAAATGGATAAACATAAAGATCAACATAAGAATAACTAGATAAACTATTTTAATTTTTGATCTCCACCATAGCCTCCCCACGAGATTAACCTTGCCACCCCGATTTATCGATCGAATCGGGATTAATACTTATCAACTTGTGGTGCATGAACCGGAACTGAACCGGGAACCGTATACGCATATTATAAGAACTGGGAACCGAATCTATACTAGTACAATCGGTTCTAAACGGTTCGGTCCGACTGGTTTTGTTGGTTCTGGTCGAAAAGAACCGGTTCTTGCTCAACCTTAATGAGCGCTAATCACTGTCATTACTTCCTCTTTTAATTCTAACATTAACATCATAATCCTATCATTATGCCCTAACCGCTACGTCTATACGATCTCAAAACTCTTTCTTCTCTTGTTCTCGGCACTGCTGGTAGGAGAGGATGGACTATGCGACGACTTCGGAATGGCGTTCCAGGGTCGATACTCAGTCTTAGCATCGTATAGCAGATTCGGGTCCATGTATATCTCCATTGGTTCGGAAGAACTTTTTGATTTATCTAAAGAGACATGAATGACTGGTTTGGGATCTTCAGGCATCTCCTTTGGTGAGATGACCTCGTTGGTGTGGCTGGACATGCAGGCTTTTTGATTATAATCTTGTAAGTTGAGATGGTATTCTTCGGGGCAGTGTACTTCTAGAGTGTTCCTTTCCTATTTACTCGGAACAACCTTTCTATGGCAGGTGGCGCTCGTGAAACTGTTTTGTAGTTTACTTGTTTAGCCGCAAGTGGGAAACTGGGGGCGTATTCTGATGTTTTGTCATATACGCGTTTGACACTCCGTTGCTCATTAGGGAGTACTTAAGGGAATTTGGCACATGCATGGTTGAAAATACGAGAGTGGATTTAGAAGTGCAAACTTAGCTTTATATTGTTGCTAATGTGGGGATACTTAGGTTATAGTTTACATCTTTTGTTTAGTTTGACCTAATCCTCTATAACCTAGGATCTAATACCAATGTGTCTCAACCCTGGCTAAAGCGGAAACACCAATACACGACAAAATTGAATCAAACACAAGGTATAAAGATTTCTAAGGCAACACATATTTATTAAACCAAATAATGTAATAATTATTGTTCAAACACATAAATCAAATAAAAAAAATCTCAGCTTTATTTAAATTAGGTCCATTGTGCAATCATAACATTAATCCTCCTTAGTGTTCAAGCTCTTAATTGTCATTACCTAAAAACATGGGAAAATATGTCAACTAAAAAGCTAGTGAGAACATAGGTTTAGAAGTGTACATATAATAGACAACTATGTGCAAACGAACAAACAATTTTCCAAACACAAGTAATTAAACTATTATACATGATTCCACAACCAACTCTAGTGATCGAATGCCCTCCCGTCTAAGCCCCTGACACAAGAGGTCAGATTAATAATATGTAATCCAACTTCTTCCAAGTCAGAAAGAATACTTTGACTCAAAGGACGCTCAGGATTGATTAATGTGCATCAACCCGAGTGCTGAATGGTCTTGTCAGACCAATGGATCTATTTACGTACTCTTGTGGCTTTCTCGAAGTTAATATTTGTGCAGATTTTAGAAAATAAAGGGAACTTATACTATTAAAAAAGTTTTTTATTGAGTAATCAAATTTGGATTATCAGATTCATTATTTGAACTTATCCAAGAGAAAGTTGTTCCCATTTCACAACAGGAGGTGATTTGTAAACAATAATTATGCGTGTTGGGAGTTGGGTCTACTTTATCCTTTACACAACAAATGGTAAAAAACGAGTAAAATGCAGTATATGGTAACATAGTCTAAACACATAATTGTTGTGTCTAAATCAAAATGTTTTTGTACATATCACCCCTTTTTTACAATATATTTTTCATATTTTATTTCTCGTCCAACAAGAATGAATGACCTAGTACTTTGTTTTTGATCATTATATTTGTTGATTTTTCAAATAATTAGAGTTTGCCCAACACTTGAAACAAAGAAGTGAGCTCTTTGTGAGCAAAACAGACAATATTAGTCGGCACATGAGGTCAATGTTGCATTCTTAACAACAAA
Organism: Flaveria sonorensis; assembly: GCA_025506505.1. Taxonomy (NCBI): domain Eukaryota; kingdom Viridiplantae; phylum Streptophyta; class Magnoliopsida; order Asterales; family Asteraceae; genus Flaveria; species Flaveria sonorensis. Next base: position 3,104,826 of record CM046434.1, read on the forward strand.
AACATATCCAAACACCATCTCCAACAACTCGTTTTACCATACCCAACTATCTGATTCGGGTCGTTTCGTCCCACAAGTACTTCTCCAAACACCACCTATATTATTCATAAAAAATGTCACTTTATTTATGATCATAACTATCACAGGTGGATGAACTTCTAAAACAACGAGACAGCATCCAATCGTCTTTCACCGTAGGCAGGTCTGTGGTTGTTGGTAGTGGTAGCAATACTCAAGCTAGCAGCAATGGAGGAAGTCACACCAAAACTCCAGGTGGTGATGGTGAAAACAGCAACAGCCCAAATGAAGAAGGAACCTCTGATTCCAAAAGTAAGAAAAAATGGTTCAATCTTAACCTCAAAGGTGATAAAAAGACCACTTAGAGATCATTTTCACATAGGCTTGATTTGAAACTTTTGAATGATCTATTTATGAATCTTGTTGTGTCTTGTTGATGCATTCGGTTTGTTCATGGATTATATTTAGGGATTATACAGGGTTATTCATGTTATTTTGTTGTTCATAATGGCTTGTTGATTATCAATCCAAAACTGTTTCAGAAGTTTATTTGGATCTTTTGGTCCTTCATGGGGTTGATTTAATTATTTCATTTTTCTGTAAAATGCATGGAGGGATGGTTTTTGGTATTGTTTGTTTTAATTTGATTAATTGTGAATGGCCATGACCCAGACCCTACCAATAGCTTTCTTGTGGATGAGATTAACCAAGTATAATTGTTGTTTTGAATGGTTATGATCTAAGCATGATGTTTTTTAACACTAATTTGGATTAGATTTATACTTTTTTTATGATCCATATCAAGTACACTTCTCATTCTAGAGGTGTGCATTTCGAAGATTTTTTCCTCTTTAGTTTGGGTTCAATACGGTTCAATTTGGGTTGACAATGGTAAGTAAATGGTTCTTGTCCAAACTGATTCGGATTTAAACCAGTTTTTGAAGTGAAAAATTGATGCACACGGGAAGTGTGCTTAAATGGCTCCAAAGTCATAAGTTTATTCAAAGGCTTGAAAACACATGGTTTCGGCCGTAAGCTGGCTCAAGTGCTTTACAAGACTCGATGATAAGTACTAAATAGAAAAACTAATTATTCCTCTGATTTTTAATATGAAAGACTGTAATCTATAGCTGTTTTATGTCCGATTTGTTCTAGCTTCTTGCTAAAATCATGTTTTACAAGTTGAATTTTGTCGTTCCTTAAAAAGATTGAAATTAAAATCACCAAAAGTCGCTAGAGGCGTAGTTGACTTGCTAATCCAATATTTTGATTGAAAAGAAGTTGCTCTTGTGGAGATCACTTGATTAAATCACTGATTTTAGTGGTAGCTGACTAGAATTTATGTTTAAATAATTGTAATTATTGTCAACTTTTTGCAGATATTGCTCTTAATTGTATTTTCTTCTAATTAATTATTAATTTAAAAATGCTAAATACCCTTTTATTGTGGATAGTGGTTTTAATCTATTTAGTAATGTTTACGTAGATCTTTTTTTTTGTATCTTCTAACATGAAATAAATGACCTGGTAATATCAAATATCAAAATCTTACTAAATAATAACCTAGTTTTTTAAATATTTTATTAATTCACTTAAAAGTTTTATGTTTTTCAAATGAAATCACCCAACTTTTACTTTTCTTTTAACGATGATAAATTTGCAAGCAGGCAAGGTAGCAGTAGAAATACAAATCACGAGGAGCGTGCAAAAGTATCCGATTAGTTAGCGTAAAAATGTCAAGTCTTGTGTAGAATGTTGTCAAGATGATTGCACGATTTATCCATGATAATTAGATGACTCCAACATTTGATGGTGATTTCTAGGTACAATGAGCCAATATACCAATAATTCTCTTGTGAAAAGCTTGAGCTCACCATTTCAAGTTAATGTACATCATGTTGGAGGTCACGAACAATGGACAATCAATAATTCCATGAATCACCTATACCTACGTAAAATACAAATGGAACATAATCACTCAATTTTTACTATATGTTTTGTTATTTTTTATATAATTTGAAAACATTTAATCTTGATCACGATTAGTGATTATACTTCTTGAAGTTAACACAAAGTCAGAGGTAATAGTGAAATAATATACGTCCAATTTTAACAAAGTTTTATAACTATTCAATATAAGTAATATTAGAATAAAGTAATAACAAAGAGTAATCAACATTCGCATATGTTTTATTTAGACTACTAAATATTAAAAGATTATAATATTTATGAATAATGTTATAATTGAAGCACTTAATGAAAGTAAAATGACCTTGTTAGAAAAAAATAAACTCTGAGAAACTTTTGTGAAACCATTTGAACCTGATTGGCACTTGATTGTTTTCCTATAAGATATGTTATAAGTATGTGATATGCCTGTTGCTAATTCAAAAACGTAAAATAATATTTTTTTTTATCACATTTATATATATGGGTATTAAAACATTTAATACTATAAGTTCATAAAATCAATAGAAACATCACACTAATAAGTGTATTAAAATTGCAGCAAAAAACCAAAAATTATAAATTTATAAAAATAATAGAAACACCATACTAATAATGTTGTTAAAGTTGTATATTACTATGTAGTTATGAACATGTGGATAGGACATTTCCATTCATAGTATAACCATCATGGTTGCTCATGTGCATTTGATCATCCACCTTCAAAGAATCGAAGGTTAGATTATGAATGTTAGCCTTGGGAGGTCAACTCTCGTTTCGCCTATGCCGACTACCTTCGTTGTCTTTCTAGTAAATGTCTATTATGACCACCTCCATACGCGAAGTTAGTGTGGGCATTGACATAGTTAGATGATCCACATGTGGATGACAACATTAGATGCTCTCTGGCTCTCAAAGATGTCATGCTTGTGGCAGAAAAATATACTAGATTTACACATTATCTGACGGGCATACTATCGTTTGAAACACTTGTCTAACACATCAGGACATGCTGCGATGCACTCATCGTGCTACAATGATACTTTAATGGGTGAACGATGTTAGGACAATGATCAAACCTTTATGTAATTGCCATCTTCCGAAGGGAAGATAGCATTTGTTTACTGTACTCAGTACCCACTTAATTAATCTTCTCTGTATGTTTATTTTTATACTTATTCTCGCAATAGACTTATGACCTCGAAGCAAAAGTAAAGCTTCATGCCAATTACTACCACAAGTATTATATTACAACATCATCAAGGGTTTTCGATCACATTCAGTCTTCTGCAAATTATTTTTTCTTAAAAATTCTTGCCCTTCTACCCTAAAAATTAAGCATAAAATATTTTAATTAGATGTAAAGGTAGAAAAAGGCCTCCTCTAGGTTACAAAGGGCAAAAGTGAAGACATCAACTTAAATTTTTAATCAAAGAGGATATTATACTTGCAAATTGTACGTGCTACTGCCATATTAAAAACTTAACAAATAACTGAAGTACATGTAATTGCATTATCTTACGTTTAGAAAGAACAAAACTAGAGACAAAAATATACATACTTAAGGTAATGCATGGTTTTGTCTTTAATAATACCACATTCGATTGTAAAGATTCTAACATCGCCTACCTAAAACTACACGGTATTCTTTGGTTGAAGGTAGACTATATTTCTTTCTCATTTTTTTATGCATTTGATGTGCATGGTTGTTGTTTAGTAATTTTATAAATTAAGAAGTTATATAACTAAACATATTTGCAAATTAAATGAACAAATTAATATTAACGGATATGATTCAACATATTTCTTTGAAAAAATAGATATAGTTAAACAATTGGGTACCAAGCACTACAAAAAATGTTTGCATACAATAAAAACAACATCAATAACGACGACCTATGAAAATGCCAAAATGTAAGATTTAAACTAGATGTAACATCAATAGCAGATATGATATAACTAAACATATGTCGCCGCTGACAGTTCAATTCCTTGTAGTGAATTTAAACGAGTTTAGATCTTAAAACACACTTTTAACATGTAACATTAAACTAGATTGGGTTGAGTAGGTAACATTTGAGTTTTACAATAATTATTATATTTAATATTACTTTATTGAAGTATGTATACACGAAGTTGAAGACTAATATCGATGATAAATGTCTTCAATGAAACTGCCAACTATCAGTAATCTATGTTAAAATTACATAGGAAACTTTGTCTTGAGTAAAAACTTCATCAAAAGATCATCGGTGGTTCTTCACCAATGAATTATATATCAAAATTGTTTAGCAACATACTTTAAACGACATAAAAAAGAATATTCATAAATTCGCATAAAAATTAAAAGGTTACAAAATTTTCATATTATTTCTTTTCTCATTCCATTTTATCAAGGAGATCAAGGTATATTGATTGAGTTTAACATTTTTATGACATATGAACATTTTTTTGTGATAAAATGAAATCTAATTCTTAGAAATAATCAATTATAACGACCTACATTTATCTATATATAGAAAATATTTCAATTATTTTATATATTATTACATTATGAAAAAACAATATTTTTAAGCATATTTAATGATCAACCAACACCAACTTGTAATTAAACTAATCAAGTAGAAAATGCCGTCTTAGGTTATGTATTACATGACTAGGTTAGACAATAAAACTATGATAAAATAAAACAAATTGACCCATAATTTAAGCATTAAGAGTTGTTTATTAAATGAAGTACACAAGGTGACCTAATGTCTACACACATGCAAGTGCCTTAAACTAGATGGGTTACGATTCTTTTATATGCAAGAACTAAGAACGAATCTTGACTATTGTTAAATATGAACTAAAAGTCTTTGGATCTTATGCCTTAAAATTATCCCTATCTACTTAGATTCTTCATGGGGCACATGCTTCCAAACTTTTTATGATTCTTTTATTATAAAAAAAAAAAAGAAAAGAAAACCAGGTCATGATATTATGCAAGAACATGCATATATGTAGAACTCAGAAGAGAATTTCATAGACCAAATTCCCAAGAAAAGTAAAAAAAAACAACTAGATGTGCATTATTGCATGGGTTTACATATATTTTAACCATGCTTTGTAATGGTTTAGCTTTCTCTATGTCTAGACATTGATGGTAGTTATGAAAATATGGTATTATTTGTTAATATGTGGCAGTCTTTATGTTGAAAACCCTTTGTCTTGTACGTATTATATATGTTTAACAAATGTGAAAGATCATTAGAGATATACATGAATCTTTTACCACTACAAGAAAGTGGGTCTATAGCAACGAAAATATGCCACTTTATAGCAACGACATGTCGTCGCTATAGCTAATTCTGACCTATAGCGATGACATGTCGTCGCTATAGAGTTAGTTCGCAAAAGTTAGTTGTAATAGGCTGATATGTCGTCGGGATAGAGGTCGTCGGCATAAGTTTTTCTATAGGAACGACAAATCGTTCCTATAAGTGTCGTGGTTTCTGATTTTACCGAATAAAAAAAATAAAAAAAATAAAAAAATGAGATCAATAGTGACGACATGTCGTCGCTATAGGTGTTTTTTAATTTTTTTTAAAAAAAGGAAAATACTCTATAGCGACGACATGTCGTCGCTATTGATCTAATTTTTTATTTTTTTATTTTTTTTATTTTATGCAAAACCTTATTTTTTAAAAAAATTTAACAAACATATAATCAAGAAAAATCCAATGCAAGTTTAACAAACTAATAATTCATACAACTTCAAATATAAGTTTAACAAACAGATAATTCATACAATTAGTTTAAAGTTCGACAAAATCTAACAAAAATACAAACGCTAATGACCACCAGGTGGTCGTTGCTGCTGCCAGTAGCGCATCATTTCCATCTGCTCTTGAAGTAATCGTTGCATTTCTTGTATTTGTTGTTGTTGTTGTTGTTGGATTTGTTGTTGTTGTTGTATAGTCTCTTGATTTTGTTGTTGCTGTTGTCTAAGTTCTGCAACTTCATCATGCAAATGTTGTGTTGGAGGAGGTTGCGAGCTACAAAAATCAGGGGTGGGATGTCTCACCACGCGACCAACACCTCGTATATGTCCTCGCCTTTGACCTAAGGCACGCTCAATGCATTGAATCTCATCAACAGCAGATGAGTCTCCACCGGTCTCGCTAGAGGATCTCACATACTCCTCTTGAATTCTTTCCTGCATTAAACATATTGAATATTTGTTCAAACGGGTCATTTTGACCCAAACACACTTAAACATACTAGAATCACATAAAAGTTAGTTCAAATGGGTCATTTTGACCCAAACACACTTAAACATATTAGAATCAATCAAAAGTTAGTTCAAATGAGTCATTTTGGCGCACACACATTTAAACATACTAGAATCACACAAGAGTTAGTTCAAATGGGTCATTTTCACCCAAACACATTTAAGCATACTAGAATCAATCAAAAGCTAGTTCAAACGGGTCATTTTGACCCAAACACACTTAAACATACTAGAATCACATAAAAGTTAGTTCAAATTGGTCATTTTGACCCAAACACACTTAAACATATTAGAATCAATCAAAAGTTAGTTCAAATGAGTCATTTTGGCGCACACACACTTAAACATACTAGAATCACACAAGAGTTAGTTCAAATGGGTCATTTTCACCCAAACACATTTAATCATACTAGAATCAATCAAAAGCTAGTTCAAACGGGTCATTTTGACCCAAACACACTTAAACATACTAGAATCACAAAAAAGTTAGTTCAAATGGGTCATTTTGACCAAACACACTTAAACATATTAGAATCAATCAAAAGTTAGTTCAAATGAGTCATTTTGGCGCACACACACTTAAACATACTAGAATCACACAAGAGTTAGTTCAAACAGGTCATTTTCACCCAAACACATTTAAGCATACTAGAATCAATCAAAAGTTAGTTCAAACGGGTCATTTTGACCCAAACACACTTAAACATACTAGAATCACACAAGAGTTAGTTCAAATGGGTCATTTTCACCCAAACACATTTAAGCATACTAGAATCAATCACAAGCTAGTTCAAACGGGTCATTCTGACCCAAACATACTTAACATACTATAATCACACAAAAGTTAGTTTAAATGGATCATTTTGACCCAAACACACTTAAACTTACCCAGTCCGATTCTGCAGTTGCATTCACCCATCCCGTGCCATCTCGGAAATGCATCTTCTGAAAGAGATCAATCGGTCCACTCCCCTGTGAATAATAAAAATTCTAAGAAATGCATACAAGCATTAAAGTCATATACACTTACATATACATACATACAAGCATAATCACAACACATAATCACTTACAAGTATATGAGTATACAAACATACAAATATACAGCATACCTACATACACAATTACAAAAATACAAACATACTTACATACAAGTATACAACATACTTACATACACACTTACAAGTATACAAAAAACATACAAGTATACAACATACTTACATACACAATTACAAAAAACAAACATATAATATACTAATGAACAAACATATAAACATAAATACATACAAACATTCATATACAAAATTTACATAATTACATACATATAAACATATACATAAACAACTAAATACATCAAACCATATACATATAAATTAACACATATAAAAATACATACAAACTTAAAACCATAAAAATATATATAGTGACATTTCATCAAACACTTGGTGTGCATAACCTAATCTACCATCAAACTTACATACACTAACATATATATACATTTTTACAATCATACAAACCTAATCACAAACATATTCACTAAACAACACTTAAATCATAAGCTTTAAACGAATTTCATACCTTCAAATCTTCAAATCCTTTAATTTCAAGCTTTAAACTTTAATCTCACCTAAACATAAAAATTTAGATAAAACTTATAAAAACAAGATTATATAACTTTATTATAGTAAAATAACATCATTCTTACCTTCAAACACTTCAATTTGATACCAAATACGCATATAAACCGAGATGAAAATCGGGAGAAAAATTGGGTTTTTTGGGGTGAAAAAAGGAGCAGAAGATCTGAAATGCGATTTAAGGGGTCTGCACTCTTTAGCGACGACATGTCGTCCCTATAGAGTAAAAAAGTCGTCCCTATAGAGTCAAAATTAAAAAAATTAAAAAAAGCCTGTCTCGACGACATGTCGTCGGCACAGAGAAATTATTTTTTTATATTTTTTATCTATCCCGATGACATATCGTCGGGACAAGTGGATATAAATTTTTTTTTTTTAAATCTGTAAGTCGAGATAGAAAAAAATAAAAAATTAAATAACTTCACCTGTCGCGACGACATGTCGTCGGCATAGGTATTTTCATAAATCCCGCGTATTATTTAGCAGCCCGCCAACTCTATACCGACGACAAGTCGTCGGTATAGAGTTTGACCAGTCAAAAATCCTTATTACTATATAGCGACGACATGTCGTCGTTATAGACCAATCTATACCAGCGACATATGTCGTCGCTATAGATGTCGTCGGGACAGAGCTAAATTGTTGTAGTGTACCAAAGTGTACCATTCGGGAGTTTGAAGATATTTTTATGAAAAAAAGATTTAGAAAACCTAAACCTCTGTCCTATGTTGGATTTTCTAGGTGTATGAAGAAAATCTATGACTCACATGTTTATCATCTTGATCTAATATAAAGTGCTAGTTATTTTATTTAATTGTTTTTGTTCTTCATTTTTTAACTCTTATAAAATTAAAGTATCTCCTTCTACTACCCAATTGTTGAACAACTTAAACACCTCTTTAAAAACTACGACATTGCATAAAAATAATGCTTTTTTATGTCACACCCCAACCGATGGCGGAAACATCGGGGCGCGAGAAGTGATAGATTGTTCAAAGACATCATAGCACTAAAGTGATAATAAATTAATATTGAATTTCATTTTCATTTATCAACATAACATTACAATGTTTCAAATAAACATACTACAATTTTGAGGAATACAAGTCTAAAACAAACATAATAAAATGATAGATTTGGTATGTTTCTATGTCCACCTAATTGAATTTCTTGATAAAGCTTCAAGCATTTCATGCAACTTGTATTAAATATTAGTCAACATATGAATATGTTGGCGAGCATACAAGTTTGAATACATAGCATAATAGTGAGCAAAAACTCAATTCAACATGGATAAAGTATACTAAAGTTTGTACATTGCCAGCATGCAAAGCCAATAATCAAACCAAAGTGTCCACTAGCGTAATCTTAGCATTAAAAATGACCAAGACCGTAAAGATTGAATAACTTAACATAGACCTATCATAATAGGGTGGATGTGCTAGTCTTATAGTGCTATACATGTTAAGAGAGGTTTAGATTGCTTGCAAGATAATGTATTCTAGCATGTATTCATAAATAGTATAACAAGTAAGCATGTTTGTATGAATTGAGTTTTAGAATGATTTTGATTGAATGAATAATTGTGTATTTGATAATTGATACATGTTTCAACCCAAATAGTGTTAAAACAAAAAGGGTGAAGTATGACTCATGGTTTGACGATTAGAATCCACAAGGACGGATGAATGAGTTTAAAGGATTGAGTCACCAAAGTCACCCTAAAAGGTAAACAAAAGTGTATAAGTTTAGGATTCAAAGTTTGAGATTTAGCAATTGGAAAGTATAAGAAAATTACAAATGAGTATTAGTCACTCATTGGAAGTCCAAAATAAGGAATCATAAGATTAGTATCATGTTTACCTTAACACATAACATTCAACCATGGTTTGATTGATGTTATGATTTGGTTTTGACTAAGTATTATGTAGATATAAATATAAGTCATGCATTAGAGGTAGAGTAATCCACAAACCTTAAGTGTTATGTTCATATAAGTCATGTATTAGAGGTGGGGATATCCACAAACCTCAAGATTGTCACCATTGCATAAAATCTCCACATAAGAGTGATTCGGATGGTCATGAGTACATAAATGAAATTACTAAAGTAAACTTATTATTTTAACTAAGTGTTCAAGTGGGGTATGGTGGAAAGATTAGTTGTAGAACCAAGGTTTAACATCACCATTTCATACCATAACACAAGCCTTTCAACATTTGTTGGAGGCCCGATTTGATTTCATCCACTTCTTGATTTGTAGATCACTTAGTGTTTTGTAAAGATGAAAAAAATAGGGTGTAAAAGCCTTAAAATTTCTGGAATATAATTTCAACACAAGCCTTCCAACATTGAAGTTATTGGTGACTTGGTTTAGTATGCAAAAGGCTTATAAACAAGACAAGAGAGAAAAAAAACATGTATGAAAGAATCACGTAGAAAATTTCCAACTTGGACCTCAAAAATAGGGGTTTATCATACTTGTTCACCTTGGTGACTAAATGGTTATTTCCTAGAGGTTGTTCCAAGTGGTAAAGAAAATAGAAGAAAGGAATAAAAAATTTAAAACTCACAAGTTGTTCTTGAATATTTCTTGCAAGAAGATGAAGTTCTTGGATGGAATGAGAGAGTTTAAGAGAGAGTTTAGAGTGATAAAAGTGATTAGGGAGGGATTTTAGTTAGTATATAGATGAAAATTATGATTGGGTATTAAAGAAAGTAGTTGGGGAGATGAGTGGATGGAAAATTTAAAAATTTTAATTTTAGCCCCTCAACTTATGTTATTTATTAATTTGCACTATAAACTCATGATTAAGCATGTTTTGGGTATTTTAACATATGAAACATAAAAAGAAAACTTATAAATAATTTTCCAAAGAATATAAGTCCTGATAAGTTGCTCAGTTTTACGTTAAAATACGCATTCGCAGTTGTTTAAACGTTGCACAAGCATATAATCAACAAGAATGATATAAAAAGATATTTTCATTATGATCAAGTCTCGAGATTACAAGGATTAAATAAGGGGTAATATTACATTTCACAAAAAAATAAATGGAAAATAAGGAACGTCACATTTTACATATCTTATGAAAAGATAAACCTCTTGACAACCAACATATAAGTATAGCCTTGTGTTTCTTAGTAGTTGTAAGGATCACACTTAAAGGCTGATGCAACCAAAGAGCTCTCAGCATGCACATGTGAAGTACTAAGAAAGTACTTAGGAAGATTTGATATAACTCAGTGAATTATACTAAGTATCAATTCTTTCGAAGCCAAAAGACTATATCTTCCGAAGCCAAAGATGAAGTCTTTCGAAGCTTCAAAGACAAAGTCTTTCAATGCCAAAGACTGATTTCTTCCGAAGACAGAAAAGACATAATTTTTCTGAATCAACTTTTGACAAAAGCTGAATAACTTTCCACTGCCACTTCTGATGACTCACTAACTTATATGAGTTGGTTAAAAGTCTATGCTTTTATCAACTGTAAATTAAGGTGTTGAGTCTGTAATTTTCCAACTATGTATTTTTATCCTTTTTGTATTAGATAAGAATGTGAGCTATGACATGTCATAGTCACTAGTAAAAAGACAATCTGCCTTTTGATTTTACATTGATCTTGTTATCTAGATTAATGCTTCCAGCTGGCCTTCAAAGTATGGTTGGCTGTAGAATGTAGTATAAAGTATCTTAAGCACTTGTATCTTTAGATAAGCTTTGTAACACTTATAAGAACTTGAGAACAATATACAACATTCTTGAAAACCATAAATTATCTTGTGCTTATTCTTTACTTGTGTTCTTTGTTTCATCATAAAGACTGGTTACCTATTTGATCTGCTAAATGTTCTAACACTTTTCAAACATTGTGAAACTATTGCATTAACCACCATTCAACGGTCATGCCGTAGTTGTAAAGGCTCTCATATGGTCTTCCTTATCAAATATTCTAAAAGACAACATGCTTAACTAAGATTCGTTCGAGAAAACACTACAAATATCTAAGGAAAAATTACAAGGCTCATGACTTAAATATATTTTTGTCGTCAATTATTGACATATATAGAAAACACCAGACTCAAAATTCATTTACAAGATACAACTCAACAATAGAACATTCAAACTTTGTTTCACATCGTTCTTTAAAATTGTCCTAGCTCCTTAAATAGATATTAGAAATGAAATGTTAGCCATAAGCTTAACGTCCAGTTTTTTCCCTTTAATTGGTTATAAATTCTATTTTGAATGTATATAGATAGTGGATCTAATATATAGAGTTTTTTTTCTTCTTTTAGAAAGTGTAATAAGGAACCATTAATCACACTAATTCAATGGTTTGAGAAGATCGTAATTAATAATAACGTAAAATAGTACTGTAAGGTAAAAGAAAGTGTCCAGTATTTTTGAATTTTATATGCTTTATAAAATTTTTAAAATATTAAACCATAAAATGAAGAACGTTATTATCTTTAATTTTATTATAGCATTGGTAAGTTAAAAATGATCTTTATCAAATGATGCGTAATTATTTACGTGATACATAATATTAGTGCATGATCTTTAACGTTTATGAATAGATGTGTGACCACATATACATAATTACAAACATATAGTGCGTGGTTATATATATTTGATGTGTATTTATATACGGATGTCATGCCCCGTGCCTAAAATATATGTTTTGTATTTTTGTGGTTTTTTATTCTTCACAGGGAATAAGTCTTTGTATAGAACCGGCATTTATATATAATTTTATATGGGTAAGGTTATTTCACAAAGTGTATTTTTGCTACAAAGTGTGAGAAGATATAATGAGGCTAAAAAAGTCACAAAAAAATTATATCTCAAAATCTAAATCGAATTTCAAAAAAGTAATTCGGAGTCTCTGTTGCTCTCGTCGTCCTCTTTCGGAAAAAATAAATAAATAAAAAAAAATCATTATCTTTTATAACACAATGACATCATTGTGTCTTTTATAATGACACAATGACGTCATTGTGTCTTTCATAAATGACACAATAAAAAAAATTAATTTTTTTTATTTTTTTATTTTTCGTTTATTTTTTTTCTTAGTGAGGACGGCTAGGGGAACAAAAGCTCGGAATTACTTTTTTGAAATTCGATTTAGATTGTGAGATATAATTTTTTTGTGACTTTTTTTTACTCTTCTCACACTTTATAACAAAAGTACACTTTGCATTTGAACTTCTTTCATTTTATATAATATTGTTGATGACTATGATAAAATAAAGGGATTTCCAACTATTTCAATTCTTGATTACTTATTTTTATCCTTATAAATATAATATTTAAATTTGGATATGTTTGATGCAACACCAATGTAGGTAACTCTATGTGGTTTACATGTCATGTCACATGTGAATATGTGATGGTTATGTAGCCGTCTATTTGTCTACTTAAATGGGGAAAGCACCAACTCAAAACCACTTTCAATGTATCTCAAATAAGTCTTCCTAACCCCAACCCTCTTTTCATATTGTTTTTGGTTTTATATTTTTTCATTTTGTTATAATAACTTCAAATCTAATCTGCCTTGGGCATCATTTCATGAAATTTCAGAAAGTTTCAAAGTTGGCAACGTTTTAGCCTTTCGTTTTTAAGATCGATACATAGATGCTTTTACTATTATGTGTTTTTTTTTATCTTGTCTCTAATCATAGAAATTAAATAAGTATCATATCTCAGGAAAAACCGAATAAGTATATAAGAATCTACAATGTTTTACCTATTTTGTGTTTTTTAAGCTTATAAGCATGTGTTACCCTCTTAAATATATGTCGGTCTCTAGTTTAAAGCCATGAGTGATGCCAAGGGGTTTGCCTATAATTATACTCTGTTGCATATTGTAAAAAAATGTCACTTAAAAAAAAAAGGTAAGTTAGAACCCTCGTAGCCAGAAAAAAAAAATTAATCCTACCCCAATCAAGAATTCCTATTTTCGTACTTAAAATGCAATTTTTTTTCATGCTTTCGCTTTTTTGACAAAAAAATTAACTTATTTCACCTACAAAAAAATGACAAGAGAGTAAGGTTTAATCACATGACTTAAATTTAACTCCACATCTTCTCTATTATTTTATATATTATAAAACGGGAGTAGGTGGTGTCACTTGGAACACATAGAAGGACTTCTTGAGTCATACCCACATTGTTTGGAAAAATAATTGCTTTAGGCATATCCAAAAAGGGAGATTACGACTTGAAAACTAAGTCACATATATGTTTTATCCTTTTTGGACTCTTTCAAAGTAAATGGTTATCAAAAAGATTGGTTAGAAAGTTAATGGAGTTGCATCATGATGTAGGATATCATTTTGATTTTATGAATATAATATCATAATCAAGGGCATGATGCATAATTAGTTTTTGATTTTAAAATTTCAGTCAAACATGATGTTTTTGCTTAATATACACCCACTGATGTTCTAATATCCTTCCGTCATTTTTTATGTTTTTTTTTATCTTTTCACAAAAATTCATATGTGCTTTCAGGAACGTGTTTTAGATATTTGATTAATAATCAGACTTGTTTCCTAGATTTTATAAAGAGAAGGTAACGCCGATTATAACGAAACCAATATTAAAAGTTTAGATGTAGTTTAATTATGATTTTGATTGGTTGATATTTGACTTGACAAATCACAACTTGGTGGGGGCACATAGAGATTTAGGCAATCTTATGGTGATAATATATGCATCTATTTCAATCACATCCACAAAGTAAGCATGATTAATGGTATTTAAAAGTGTTTTATAGTACTTGATTAATTTGTCTTAAATGGTGGAGGCCATTACAATCCATTGTTTATAGACAACTCTTGATGGATGGGGAAACTTTTATATGACAAAATGTTAATTAATCACCTCACTAATTATAGTTCCAAATTAGGATGTTATTTCATATGGGTCCCAATACTATTTGTGGGTCCCCTAGATGACCAATATGCTATATGAAGACCCTACAATGGTAGGATGATGCCACCATTCACATGTTTTCCCTTCATCAATGGGTTGAAACCATGTGCTATATTTGGCCTCTCCACCACAAATTGTTATGATCGAGATTCGAGATATGTGTTTGATTTCATATTCTATACGGTAATCTTCCATAATTCATGGGGTTAACTCGTCCTTTTTAAGGTGTTTTCATCTTAAAATATATGTTATTATCGTAGTTGGTTTAAATATAATGATTTGATCAATCTATTATAAGAGTACTATAAGATTTACTTATATAAAGTTGATAACCTTAGTTATATATTAGTTTATCATTGTCAATATTGACACACATATATTGGCACGTTCAATTTTCTATGTCAATAATATGTTAAGAACTATAAGAATCTCATATACAGTTGTACATAATACGTACATAAAAGATAATCATAAAAACAAATACAGTTACATAAGCTTTTTGTGTATCATATTCAAAGTAATATTTATGAATGCATTATTAGTTCTCAAGGATCTTAACATATTAATTATTGGTTCTAAAACTAAGTAGATGCATACTGTGTGTGTTCTTGATTTTAGTTATGTTAATTATGGAAAAATATAAGACTCGTAGGATGATACATGTTCGGTCATTAGAGATTCACTTGTCACACACATAATCTTGCATATTGCATCCTTATATTAAAAGAGCTATAATAGATAGATCTCTACAAAAATAGTGATGCTTAAAACGAGGTTATTCTAAACATGCACCACCCCCATTTACTTATATAAAGTTGATAACCTTAGTTATATATTAGTTTATCATTGTCAATATTGACACACATATATTGGCACGTTCAATTTTCTATGTCAATAATATGTTAAGAACTATAAGAATCTCATATACAGTTGTATATAATACATAAAAGATAATCATAAAAACAAAGACAGTTACATAAGCTTTTTGTGTATCATATTCAAAGTAATATTTATGAATGCATTATTAGTTCTCAAGGATCTTAACATATTAATTATTGGTTCTAAAACTAAGTAGATACATACTGTGTGTTTTCTTGATTTTAGTTATGTTCATTATGGAAAAATATAAGACTCGTAGGATGATACATGTTCGGTCATTAGAGATTCACTTGTCACACACATAATCTTGCATATTGCATCCCTATATTAAAAGAGCTACAATAGATAGATCTCTACAAAAATAGTGATGCTTAAAACTAGGTTATTCTAAACATGCACCACCCCTATTTACTTACGCACCTAAATAGTTGTTTGTGTATAGAATAAATGGTTATTTGGTAGTTTTGGCGCTATGATATAATCTCTCCCTTCTGATCACCAAAATTTGACAGCTTCTCTCCCTTCCTACGCACCTTTGCCTCCAGCGACGCAAGTTTCTCGCTCTGCGTAGGGCTTCGTCCCATTTACCGCACATATTGAAGATGGATAACGTTTGGAGAAGTGTAACCATGATGAAGACTTGAAACATGCCGTTTGGTAGCTAAGAGTTTTGAAAAGTGCATCAAACAAGAAAGTATTCAAAAACAAGGATTTAAGATGATTGGTTGTGTGTTGTCGTTCAGTTACGAAATTATAGGATTTTCATACATTTCTTGAGTTCTCCAACTTTGTTTTAACACATTATGGATGGTCTAATTAAATGTGGTCGGTGATATTTTCTCAAATTGTGCAAACTTGAAGAATCTCATGAATGCAACATCTTTCTTTTCATCCTTGCTTAGTCTATAGATTTTTTTTTAATTGCTTTTGACCGAAAATTTAATGTTTCTGTTTCAAATAAGTGAAAATTAATCTTCTATTCAGCAGATAACTAGTAAATGCTCCTTTAACTAACTACTCAGTAGCAACTTAGCGCTAGTAAACTCTAAGGTTGGTAATACGCGTACCTTAGTAGTAATCTTTGAAGAAAGTAATAATTGCTCAGTCGCAGTTGAATGGTAGTAACTTAGGTACTAACCCAATTGATGCCTCGGTAATGACATCATCGATAGCAACTAATGACATCATCGAGAGCAAGTTCAATCCTCAGTGGCAATAGGTAACTAACCTAGGTAATGACATCATCTGTAGCAAGTTGAAACATCAAAAGCAACTTAAGTGATGTCATCAGTAGCAACTTCACACTAACTTTCAAAGTTACAAAGGTGGCTTTCAAGCATCTCGTGATAATGATGTGTGTGTGTGTGAAGTGTAAAGTACATCATCGAAGTGTCACATAACGCCCATCACCCACACCATGCGCGCACATATGCTAGGTAAGGTGCTTTTTAGTGTATAAGGTCTCCACTTTTGTCCACCAATGTCTCAATTTAAGAAAACATATTCCTTATAAGGCTCCTACTTATATACGACTCGAAGTTTGGTCATCTCTCTTATGTGGGACAAGTTCCATCCACTTTTCCCTTCATTTTACTTCTTTAACACTTTTAAACAAACTACTTCAAATATCGATTTTCTCGTTAATTTTAGATCTTTTTTGAATGTGTTGCAAAGCTCTCACATAGTGTAACACAAACAACAAAGTAATAAGCATAGTAACAACATATACATATATCGTGGGAAATTAGTTTAGAAGTTAGTAAAAAAACTCATTTTTCATCTATTTTTCAACACTTAGTTGCTATTGATGCTTGCCTTTAAATAGTTGCTGTTGATCACACTTACTGCTGATACTACTAATCAGTTACTACTAATGACTTAGTTAACATCATAAGTGACCTCTACTAATTCTCAGTCGCTACTAATGGCCAAGTGTTTGATGATTAGAGTTGCCATGGATAATCATATTCAAGCACCTTTTGATCAATTATGTGGATTTAAAGCCATTTCCAATGGATAACTTATATGTTAGGGGTGTTGGGTGGATAGATCGGCCCCCATCAGGGGCGTTGCCCCTTGGACTCGGTAGGTGTTGTTATACCTTGGACAACGGACCAAGGGTGGTGCCCCCTTGGAACACCATGCTCTGGGGGCTTCGCCCCAAAAACTTTAGACATTACTCACATCTTCTCCTCCATTACTTTCTTGACATAAAAAAATTTCAATGATTACTCTATTTGATGGTTTAGTGGTTCAATTTAAGAAAAATATGCATGAGTGATCAAATTAAAACACTTTTAAAACCTGATTACTATTTTGTAAAAAAATTCATTGATTTAGACATCTAATTTTTAAAAACTGGTTTGGAGTTTGCATAAATGTAAGATAGAAATATTTTTCCTCGGCTAAAATATGCTTTTTTTTTCTATAACAAGGTAAATAACTTACCTACTTATGATTATGAAGTTTAATCCTCAAAATACGTGTCATGAGTTGAAAATGTGGTAAAAAGAAGGAAGATAATTTACAACAAAAGTATCAACTCAGGATTTAATGTCACAACACTTCTCATTTCTTACTATATTTACGTAAGTTTTATTTAAGCAAAATGCTTATAGTTGAGCATGCGAGTTTTTCCAATAATGGGTTTTCTACTGAGATGGTTAGAGGAGCAGTCCCGGTTGGAAAACGGGTAGGTGAGCACAATTAAAATAACATCTATCCTCCGAAGCAATATCGTGCATTTGTCGTTAAAAAAAAAAATCAAACAATGCATATAACATGTTCACATCATAACCTAAATCGATTCATATCACTAGAGATAATGAAAACAAAAACTCATCAGAGGAACCTAAAACATTCGAGAAAGATATTCAGATATGGTAAATACCTGACTTTAGTTTTAGAAAGTGATTCATGTACGTCATAGTGTAATAAATTAATGAGAAAAATTGGTATTTTGTCATGTTTGGCTATTAGCATAGAAGATTTCCACAAAAAATGAAGGGTGCATCAAATGTTCCCTTGTTGCTAAATGTTATAAAATTAAGTACAAAAATATGTAATTCAACAAGAAATGAAGAAGATGAAACCTTCGGTAAGAATTCAAGAAAGAATTTTATTATCAAGTGATACCGATTCCAATCACACAAACCCCCTTTTATACAACTTACAGAGTAACCAACTTCAGCTGCGGACGCTCCACAACGGATGGCTTAACAACCAACTACAACGGTCACTTTAACAAACTCAACATGAAATTGAGAATATACACTTTGGACCTCTAATGTTTGCTAACTATGCAAACACAACACCAAAACTAATACTTTCGAAAGAAAACATAACCTTCGGAAGATTCAAGCTAAGCTTTGAAAGATTCATGCTAAGCTTCGGAAGATAAACTTGTTTTTAATTTTATATCTCACACTAAATTTTGAGTTGTTGATAGATGAATGTATGAAAAGAATCATTAAGACAACACAAAAGGAAAGAAATATGATTTGGGTCTTTAAAAGAACAGTTATTTTATGTTATAAAATAAGTTGAACAAATCATTATTTCAAAACAGGTTTTTAAACTTCTATGTTAAAAATACTAATTTATCTTTTATCATGTTCATAGATAATTATTGCTATATAATTAGGTTAGGTGTTATTAAAATGGCTCGGCGCTAAGTGGAGAATTACTGGATTTGTTTGATTTACTGGATTTGTTTGATTTTGGTGGAGAATTATTTTTCATTTGTTAAAATTAATAGTTCAACATAATCATTTCAAATTTAACTAAGAATCTTGATTTTAGTGGAGAACTAGAATTAAGCCCCCGTATTGAGGCGGGGACGTAAAACCGTGTCAAATAGCCTCAATGTCACACCATTGGTAGCGACCACCAACGCTGAAGTTGCGGTGTGTTAATGCGGAGAAATTAGACTGATGCGTAAAACAAAGAAAAATTTAACTAAGTTGATCTATAACCCGCGTGTTGCGATGAACATGTCAAACGGGTAAAAATAGATGTAAAAACGTTGAACCCACATGTACGTTGCGCCGTGTTAAGTCACAAAATTTAGAACGAAACGTAAAAATATTGAACCACAGATGCAAGTTGCACCGTGTTAACTTAAAAAACTTAGAACGAAATGTAAAACAGAAATTTACGAAAGATGAAAAGTATAACATATTAAAATTGAAAGTAAAAAAGTTGTAAGGTCAATTACCAAAAATAAAAAGTTTTGGGTTAGAAGTAAAAACTCAAATTTTTATGAGGTTAAATTGCAAAGATAAAAATTTTTTGGATTAAAAGTAAAAAAATATTTTTTTATAAAACACTCTATACGTAAGATACAACACCTTATGCATCGAGAAGTTGAAAATTAGTATATTATAAATTATTTTTCATTTGCTATGGTTAGATCAAGCGGGATATTACTGGAATGTTATTTTTTTTCTACTATAGTTAGACATAGCATATAGCTACAATTTATAGAAGGTTTAATCTTACAAAAATCATGTTACCCTATATATTTACAAAGCAATTGAAGTAACAGAAGAGTTTATATTGTTTTGATATTGACCACATTGGTTTTCATTGTTTGCATTTTGCCCCCGCTTGTGCTTGGTTTACTTTTGTGGGTTCCGACAGAGAGTTTGTGAAAGGGGGTTGAGGGTTACTGTTCGTGGAGGCGGTAGCCTCGCTGGCTTGCACGACTTCCGCCGCTGGAGGCGTTAGCCTTTCCGGCATGACCGATATCTTTGGCGCTAACCATTCTTGCATGCCCGATGTCTCAGGCTTATGTGTGGAGGCTGAGACCGTCGTGTCGAGGCGTTAGCCTTTCCTACATGACCGAAGAAACGATGCTGGTGAAGAATAAGGACAAAGGATTTGCAAATTTTCTGGGAAATTGCGGTGGCCGTCGATGATGTTAGTGTAAATTTTACGAGTAAAATTTAGTTTGTAAACGAGTCGGGGTAATTGTAGTCTATATTTCACCTGACTAGTTTATATTTATGTATGTTTTGAGATGGTTTACGTTTCAATGTAAATTTTGTTTGTAGTCGTGTCAAATATAATACATTTTCATTTGACGATATAAATTCGAATTACTCTACGTTTTGAAGTAAATTCAGTTTGGTAACGAGACGGTTCGATAGTAGTCTTTGGTTTATCACGATGTGTACGTCGCCGCCGAAACGCGCCGCGGGTTAAAAAAACCGGTTATCATTAATTTGTTGGAGGAGGGGACAAAGGTGGGTCATGTTTGAAGTGGTGGTGAAGACTTTGAAACTAGTTTCGACTATTGATGGGACATAAAACTGAGTGAAATATAAAAATATTATATTAATCTAATATAATAATATTAATAAAATGAAAATGTAAAGTGAATGATGTTAGAGGTGTAGTTAGTAAGATTCGGGTAGATTTTGGAAGCTTATTAAAATCCCTTTACGTCTCAACGTCAATTACGCAACCTAAAACTTATCTTTCATGTTTTATGGTGGGTCCAACACCACCTGAACAAAATCAATCTTAACAAATACTATGTATTTCACTATTTCCTCCGCCTTTCCATACTAGGTATACCTACACACATGCATACATGTTAACTTATATGGATAACTGTCACAAGAAAGATACCATGATTGTAAAATGTTTTCTTTTTATAAAATAAATTTTAAGGATTTAAATATATATATATAATTAATATGAATATAGTAGTAGTTGTTTTAAAAAACCTTATCTGAGATTATTTGGATACTGTTAGCATTAAAAGAATTCAATAAAAAACTAGAAACAGGAATAAAGAAAAACTCAAATCCTTATACAAGTGTTTTTATAGTCATTTATACAAATAAATGTAAATATGATGATGGATCTAGATATTTGAGTTTTGGTGACTGGGTGAACAAAATAATGTGTCGGCTAAAATGAATAATAGTTTAGTATCAACGTACTAAATGACTACGAATAGTTACAATTATTTCGCACATAGGGATGAATAGATCACAAAGATGTCAAAATTCTAGCTGCCAGTATGGTGTTTCATGTCATCTTGTCTCGAGAAACATACAATTGAAGGATATATGATCGAGATTGTTAGAATTTACAGGTAAATGTGCATGACCTTAGAAAAATAATGTAATGAGAAATATTAAAAAATAGGAAATAGGAGCGAGAAAGGATATAAAGAGAAGAGAAGTAAACAACCATACTAACATTTTTATCCTCTTCATATTATTAAAAACGACAATTAAAGCCGTAGAACATTATGTATGAGTCGTTATACGGTTCTCCTGTTTTTAACTTATTTTCATTCTTGATTTAAAACATTCCAATATATACAAATATACAAGTGAAATATCTTGTTCTTAAGTTATAAATTTCTTTTAATAAATCAACTTTATATTGGTTGCAAGAGTCACCAACAAAAGTAGCAATGATGAATGTGGAGCAGATTAGCACACATACTTGTACTAGAAAGAAGTTATATGGTCTCAACAACTTTACAAATGTAGTAACATGGTGAAACCTAAAACTTGTACATTTGATAGTTCAACCACCCTACAACAATCACATGCATCACATTCTTTAACCCTTTCTTTCACTCTTCAAATTTCGATACTAACATCATACAACTTTTCTTTTACTCAGTTTCGTATTAATATAATGAACTAATTAATTATTTATTTTAGATAAGAAAATCATGTCATCTTAATAACACAATAAAGATATCTGAATTGTATAAAAAGTGGGAAACTATCCAAGTCTTTGATTAGACTAATTTATTGGTTGAAATTAAAGGATGTGGGTGTTGTATCTAATTAGAAGTTATAATGGTCGGGTGAGTTAAATAATGCAATAAAATTCTCTTTGTTAACTTTTTTTTTTTTTTGTTGAATACTAGTTTCACTGATTCTTTGAAATTCAAATAACTATATGCTTCGATATTTAAAAAAAAATTATATCATAAAATCAAATAAATTTTATTTAAAAAATATATAATATTGCTATATATTTTTTTCTAAATTAATATTTTTTTTTATAAAAAAGCATATAACATCATGTGATATAACTATGTTATTATACATTTTACACAGTGTCATTTATTTTAAACAATACGGGTATGTGGCTATTGAATTTACAATACGACTAGCGCTGAAATAGTATTTTGATTAAAAAAAACAAAATATCATTTTGTTATGAATGTCAAGAACCTATTTTCAAAAACAATTACAAATACTCTCTTCCATAAAACTCACTCATGAACATATGTCATCTCCTAATTGCTAATACTTATTATTCCATGAATAATACATTTTTTATACAAAAACCATGCTCTACAAGATGTATCAAGTGAATTCTCAGGTAGACAAGTGCATCCAATGTGGGACCATGTTGTGTTTTTCACTCACTTTTTCTTCACTTCTTGGTATGTCTCCAACCATCTCTCTCTTTTTATCATTATAAATACCATCATCCATGCAACATCTCTCTTGGTACACACATATTATCATGTTCTTTCTCTCTTTTAAGTCTTTATGCATCAAACTCTTCTCTAACCAATAAATTTATACATACACACGTCATCCTTTCTGTTCTTAACATATTTGTGGTTCTTAATAAAACGTACATGTATAATATGGCGGATGCCACAAACAACACAACAACCAGGCTAAAGATCTTCGGCTTCAACGTCTCCGAAGACGAGGAAGTCGAATCCACCAAAACACCGTCGGGGTCTCCAGACTCCGACGGCCGAAAGTACGAGTGCCAATATTGCTGCCGTGAGTTCGCCAATTCACAAGCTTTAGGGGGTCATCAAAACGCCCATAAGAAAGAACGACAACAGTTGAAACGTGCACAAATGCAAGCTAGTCGAAACGCCGCCGTTTCGTACATCAGAAACCCTATGATCTCCGCCTTTGCTCCGCCGCAGCACCTCCTTACTCCCACCGGTCCGGTGGTGGTTCCGTCGTCCGCCGTTGCCGCGCCGTCGTGGGTCTACTTTCCACGAGCCGCTCCGGCCTTCCACGTGTCACCGGCCGGAGGAAGAGGACCAGAGCCGTTAACGTCACCGTTAAGTGTAACGGAGTCGTCGTTGATGAATGTTGGGCCTCAGCCCAGTAACCGATTACATCATGAAGATGGGCCTTTGTTGAATAGGTTCTCTAAGGGGGATGGTGGGCCTAGCTTTGATGATGCATTTGGGCTTGATTTGCATTTGAGCCTTTAGCTTTGTCGAGTTTTGAGCCGACCCGCTTGACTCGGGTGCCGGGTCGGCTCAAGATTTGTCGGTTTAAGGTTTTTAGTGTATTATCATTTGGAAATATTATAGCTATTAGGCTTCGTTGTAAACTCGGCTGAGAGAAGCTGATGGTGAGCTTTCACCAGCTCGGATTTTGTAAATTTTGATTTATTTGTTTATTTACTTGAAATTATTTATTTTGGTCGCAAATTAGATTCAAAATCATGGATGGGAAATAGTAAAATATAAAAAGATACCAACATATAAAAGATTTGGATCTCTTTTTTTTTCTATAACTTAATAATTTTATATTTTAGTAAATTTCAAAGGTCATCTACATTATACATGAATATTTAATTTGACGAATAAACTAATCATAGTAATAAAAGTATAATCAAACACATGATGTGATTTTTATATGAGTTTCTATATTGGCTGATAAACCTAACACAATTTGTGTACTTGTTAAACATTATTTCTTTTGTTGTCTAACCTACTTTTGATGTGAAGTTTGGGTGAAGTGAAATATCATCTAAGAAAAATGATCCAAGTCAAATGTGGATCCAACAAAGATGTAGCCTAAAGAGTGACGTAATAATATGGTTTTTAAATTAATAAATTAAAACATACAAAAATATGTAAATGAAGTATGACATATTCAAAATGTTACATGTAATAATAATTTTTTTTAACTATTTTTAGTAGCATGATAGTCACATAAGAAGGGTTGTCCAAATCGCTTAACGTTTGAAACTTACTCGAAGCTCGATCGAAAATACTCAAATAGTGTAAATTTTTGGCCAAGTAGTGTAAAATTTTTATATATATATAGAGCTCGCCCCTTAAAAAAATTTAATTACACCCCCACCCCTCTAAGGGAGTGTTCAACCTCCAACACTGCTTCCACTGTTACTTCTGGTAACATCTCCAAACTCCCAGAAAATACACATCATGTTACTGGTAACATTTCAAGTTTATAACGTTTTATGGCAAAACAAGAAAATGAACTCGATGAGTATAATTGAGACTTGAAACATTCAAGATGGATATTCAGGCATAGGATTAGTTTTACAAAATTTTGTGGATGTGTAACTTAATGATAGCTGACCCTATTACCCGAAACCATATACCCTCACCATACAATAAATAAATAAATAAATAAATAAATAAATAAATAAATAAATAAAAAACTTACACTTCTATTTTTTATTTTTTCCTTGATTTCTTTAGTAATGTTTGATTTTTAGTAGCTTGAAAGTTAAATTTTTTTTTAAGAAAAATGTATTTGCTAAATTTTGTTTATATTTTATGTGCTATGATTTCATCTTTTAACACTTATATCATCTTGTAATATAAATATTTTTATATCACGAAATTACCCAGCATCCCTACACGTATTGCGCTAAATATAGAACTAGAATTACCAATACCGGTCCTCAGTTTAATATTTTTAGTTTTCAACTTTTTTTCTGTTATAATAGTCACATAAGGTACCAAACACCTCATAAATAAATCTCTTAAAACCCTCAAATTAAAAAACTAATAAAACAAAAAACTTTGTGAAAGAGGGTCTGAATTACATCAAGGGTATATGATGATCAAATCCACTAGTGTGTGTACATTAAACACAATACAAAAGTTCAAGTACTCATATCTCTTACCACAGGGATTATACTTATAAGTGAGAAGTTACAAAAGAGCAAAATTATCAAGATTTTGTAACATCTGCTGACCTGGACAGTCCCAGCTGTTGGCCATCTGATGTGGCAGGTGGTTGACTGTCTGATGACTTGGCAGGTTGTTCAATGGGAACACATGGCCTCCAAATGGTTTCGCTGCCAACATCCATCAAAGCGATCCCTTTTGAGGTCAAATCACTCCGAATTTGATCACCTAATTTGAAGTCTTTGTTCTTTCTAGCTGATGCTCGGTCTTCTATACGTTGCTGTATATTTTCTTCGGTTAAGTCTGCTCTTTTAAGTGCTTTCTCTCTTAGTTGATTCAAAACCTGTAAGATAGAGCAAACACCAAGCCTTCAAATTTATATATTTACATACGTATATATAGTGGCGCGTAAGTACAAAATCAATTTTAAATAAAAAAAACTACAACTGCATACGCATTTGTTTGTTATACAAGTCAATATATCAAGAGAGATATGTTATGCAATTCTTTGCTTCAATTTGGGGTTGTAATGAACATATCCTTATATACAATCATGTGTTCAATACAAACTAGTTTTAAGTACGGAACCATGAGAAACCCATAAACGCTTGCATATTGTATTGGCTAAAAATATAGTGGGAGAGCGATATGTGTGGTTGAATGGTAACATAACTGCTTTAAGCATCAGAGTTAAAACAATCAATACATGTGTTTATGCTGTTCTCATCATTTTCTACACAAATGGTTTGGTATCCAGCATTGAACAACTCGCCATTCACACACCACACACACGTGTATTTATATACCATTAAAAAGGTAAGTTAATGCAGCTAACCTCAGAATAAGTTAAACTAGAAAGCAGTCCTAACACATCCAAAACGTCTCTCACTTCTTTCTCCAACTCGATAAGAGACTCGAGGTTCGATAACTTCTGTGGTTTCTGAAGCTTCTTCTGCAAATCAGTAAAAATAGTTTAAAATTTGAAACATGTCAGCAGCAGGGAAGTGTACAGAAGGTAATTTCAATCAAATTTTATGAACGGGTTGGTTTGGATTAGTTTCCCTCTAAAGAGTAGGTAAGTTAAAAAAATAAATAAATAAATAAAAGAAGCTTAAAAGAAAACACACCGAACAGGTCAAAACTCGATAGTCACTCAAAACTACTTTTTTACTGCATAAACCTCTACTATCAGTTTATTCAAGAAATTAAATCAGTTTTGAAATAATATAAACTTTAATAATCATATTTGACACACTGGTTAATTACAAAAAGAACTTGAGGTCAACCTTACCCAATTCGACATACACCAAAACCGACCCGTTACCCCCGCCCATTTTTGCCACCTTTACGAAAGTGAGATTTTGGGCCAGTTCAACATTCTGACCTTGAGCGTGCTCAAGATCTTGTTCATCAATCTTAAAGCTTCTTGAAGAGCAGCATTCAGAATAGTTGGTGTGTGTAAATCATCAGACAACTTTTCTTCAATATGACTTCTCAAACTATTGATACATTTCTTAGCATCGTCGGTAATAGGATATTTCTTCGCACTAGTTTTGATTTCTTCTTGAAACTGTGAGATAGCATTGCCACAATCTTCCAAGGTCTACCAACCAAAAACATGTCAACAAACAGAATATCTAGATAATAATAAAAAATATATATATCAATTATGTGTACCTGATAGATGTAATAAACAGCCTCTGAAGAAATCTCAATTTGAGCAATTGAGTAATTAACCGGTGATCGATAATGTGTGCCCATTAAAAAGTGCCTCAAGGCCAGCGGGTGATATAGTTTTGTGACCTCACGAATAGTGAAAAAATTTCCAACTGATTTTGACATTTTTTCATCATTTGCAGTTACAAAACCGTTATGCATCCAGTAGCTTATATTGCTGTTTGGGCAGGCGGCACAACTTTGGGCCATTTCATTTTCATGATGTGGAAATATCAAATCCATCCCACCACCATGAATATCGAATTTTTCAGTTAAATAAGTTACACTCATTGCACTGCACTCAATGTGCCATCCTGGCCTTCCAGGGCCCCATGGGCTGTCCCAACTTATCTCGCCTGGTTTAGCAGCCTGAAAAAGATGAGTATATATGTAAAAACCAAACAAGTCAAATCATAAAAGAGTCAAACACAACCAGGTAAAACATTATTTTAACAGTAAATCACAATTCATGCTTTATTCATATAAATATTCAACAAAAAGACTTTTTGCAGGTCAACTAAACACGCCTAACCCACCTGTTTTCGACCTTTGTATATCAAGGAAAGTTTAAAAGGAAGCGCACCTTCCACAAGGCAAAATCAGCAGGATTTTTCTTTCTTGAATCAACAGCAATCCGTTCACCAGCTCTATTGTCTTCAAGCTTTCTTCCTGACAACCGCCCATAATTGGGAAAATTATCAACAGAAAAATAGACATCACCATCAATAGCATACGCACAATTGTTGTCAATAATCTGCACAAAAAAAAAAAACAAAAACACGGTGAAAATTTAGTATTATCCAATAAAGGTTATAAAAAATGGTACCTTTTGTATCATAGCTCTTATTTGATCCATATGATCTGAAACACGAGGTTGTTCACTAGGTAGCAAGCACTGGAGATCAGTCATGTCAGTCAGAAATTCCTGGCAAAACCGACTGCTTAAAGCTAACGGGTCCTCCCCAAGCTCATTGGCTCTTTTAATAATCTGCATATGAACAAGATAAAATTATATAGAATATACATCATAATAGAAGTGAAGAAAGTCTACCTAAAATACATAGCATGTTCATAGTACTTGGTACAATATTCTTTCTTTGTGTGGTTGATATTATAGTATAATCAGTACCAAGAATTTCTTGTGAGAATTACAAAAGTGCACCAACTTGTAGTATATTCATTTCCTAACTTCATAAAAGAGTTACAAAAGTGCACCAACTTGTGAGAATTTATTTGTGTCTCTTTATATAAAGGAAGTTGTCAAATATCCTTTTGACTGTTCTAGAAATCTGAGAAATACTTGATGTCATAAATTTGATATCTTTTTAAAGGTCATAATGAATATTGCTCATATCAAACTCAATATATGGATGTGTAAATATACATATGCAGACATATATGAATAACATTTTATCAGAACCCACTCAATATGATCTGCATATAGGTCCATGCCAGGCAGTAACCAAGAGTGATAAACTGAGCCGCAATAGAAAACAAAAGAGAAGGATGACATGATATGAAAAATGTCTATGCCATAGTTGAAGGCGCATGGCGCACTCAAGGGGCAAAGGGTGAGCCTTGGACCTATGCGCAAGGCACTTAAAAAGCGTGGACTTTTAAGCGAGACGCATAGTATAAAAAGACCATTTTTAGAGGTTTTGGTCCTTTTGGACATGTTTTAGGCTTGTTGTCAGATGGTAAAAGACTGAATTGAATATTATTGATAGGTTTGGTTACAATATATAGAGAATATAAAACAAACCCTAAAACCTAACTGGGCCCGTGGGCTCATACTAATAACCTTAATAATATTGTCTAATACTCCCCCGCAGTCGTAGCGAAAGTAACCTGATGCTATGACTGGGAAACAAAAAAAAACATAAAACAATAATAATAAGATAAACATGCTTCGATTGACTTGACTATCCAAACTATTGCCAACAAACCATAGATCAAGAGATGACATAAGTAGATATAACAAAAGATAAAAGAAAGCAAGACAAGTGACCGTGGTCAGGTGGCGGTCTCTTGGATCCGTAGATCTAAGAATAATAGAAATATTTAATCAAACCGTAGTTTGAGATCGGCGGCCGTGGACCGTGGTCCTTGATGCGGCTAAAACACCGATAAACGAAAAAATAAAAAGAACAAAGAAAACATAGTAACCGCTGCATATTGGGAGCCATAATCCAGAAACAAACCAAGAGAATGGATGTGAACGAACCAAGAGAATGTATATGGGTAATAGGTTTGAATCCTCAACCGATAACGAAGCTTTATTAAACATAAACTAGAAAGAGAATGGATGTGAACGAACAAAGAGAATGTATATGGGTAATAGGTTTGAATCCTCAACCGATAACGAAGCTTTATTAAACATAAATTAGAAAATAGATAAGAACGAAACAGAAGACGAAGGTGGTACAGGGCGGCGGCGGTGGCGGCACACCGCCCTGTCTAGGGTTTGAACTCGATGGCGACGGCTATGGTTTGTATGTTTTTGTGGTGGTGCAGCGGAGAAGAAAGTAACTAGAACCCTAAGGCTCTGATACCATGTTAGATGGTAAAAGACTGAATTGAATATTATTGATAGGTTTGGTTACAATATACAGAGAATATAATGCAAACCCTAAAACCTAACTGGGCCCGTGGGCTCATACTAATAACCCTAATAATATTGTCTAATACTTGTTTTGGGCTAGTTTAAGTTGTTTTAGGTTGATCACAGGCTTGTTTAGAGCTAATATAATTATTTCAGACCTATTAAGATGATTTATGGCCAAAATATGGTAAGAAAATGTGCCTGAACCTAGGAGCGCCTTGGGGCTTTTGTCAACAGAGATCTATGCCAGCAAGAAATCACTAATTTCTGCATAGGCAGCACTGAAATCAATAATAAAATCACTCCCTTTAACTCCTACACAATGATAGGCATAAAATATATCTCCAGAAATCAGTATGCAGAATTGCATTAGAAAAATATGCAGGTCTTAAGGATGCAAGAACCTCTAATCAATACCATCTGGATCTTTTTTTGAATTTCTTCAGGGCATCCAAATCACCATTGTAACAAGTGAACTTCTTAAACAAAAGCTAAACACGTCAACTAGAATCAATCCTTACTAATTTTATCCGGTTTGTTTCAAATATGATACTCATCGTCTTAACTTCTCAAACAAACTACCTATCGACCACTGACGCAACCAGACGTCTATCCAATTGACATATCTAAGCAGTTTATCTATAACTGTGAGAGCATGTTGAGCCGGAAAGGAATTCAAGATAGGAGAGTGTTAAAACCCAAAAACAGTAACAAGCTATAAAAAAGTGAGACAGAGTAAGATACAGAATAAGATAATATCCGAAAATTCATACCTTCCTCATCATCTAAACAATGGATTTCTTATTATATAATCCATTCATTCAACTTCGTTTTGCATACAAATGCGAACTCTATGACGTGTAAACTGTGAAGCTAAAAATGCTAACTACTGTTCAGCTATATCACCCAAATACTCCCTAAAAGTTCAATCCTGTATCATCACATATCAGAGAACAAACAAGTGCTTTAGTGCTGATAAAAATATCAATTTATTACTCGTTTACCAATGTCAGTGAGGATTTTCTAAATGTTTTATTCTAGATTCATTCGTTTTGAATATTGTTTTGTGATTCTATTCTCATCTGACGGCTTAGCGCGTGTGGTTTTGGTTGCTGTTAAAATTGTTGTCAACGCGGGTCCGATTCTCCGCTAAGGCTTTTTTGTTTTGTTTGCATCTAATCATGTAACACGTACTTATACTCGTGTCTTTCCATCTTCTTTCTCTATATCTCCTCTGATTAACTACCATCCCTCTCTTTCTCCGTGTTTTTCTTTTTTTTTTTTTTTTTTTTGAAGATCGTTGGTGCTACTCTTTCATTCTTGTTCTTCTTTTGACCATCGTATATAACTTTTATCTGTTCTTTCTCTTTTGTTTGCTGTTATTGATTGCCTGTATTATCATTGTTCTGAATTTAGGGTTTCACTTTGCTATTGAGTTTAAGTATAATGTGGGTGTAACTATTGTTGTGTGTTTCTACAACTGAAGTTCTCTAGCGCCTACATAATGAATACCGACTATTGATGACAGAGATGGGTTGTTTTCTATGTTGTGTGTGGTCAGTCATTAGGAATGAGTAACTGATGAACTCACATACCACAGTTGTGATACTATTGTCAATCCTAAGATGTATGAATAATAGCTGCAGGGCTAGCAAGCATTATATAGGTTTGCTGTTTGTATGTGTTCTAGATCATAACACTAATTGTCAATAGATGTTGTTACTGATGAATTTTTCTCATCAAGAGTTGGTTTAATGATTCAGTCTTAAAGTGATGGTGATGATGACCATGACCCTATGAATCAACTCCTCAAGACCTTTCTGCAACTGCAACTAGAAGTGTTAAGCATTTAAGAAGATCAAGCAAGGCTTAATCAATTCTTCTCACCTTCTGTTTACCACTAAACTTTTTCAACTTAAGAGAACATCTTCCTAATTTTTCCCGGTTAAATTTTCAGTGAAACAATGAAATTAGAAATGTGATTACATTGAAACAAGAGAGGAACAAAATGTGGGTTGCTTATCTAGATAATTCACAAATGGTTACATTTATATATCTTAATGACCATATCTTCCTTAAGCGTCCATTTAATCCATGCAATTGCATCAAGTTCTTAAACAGAAGAATGGCGAGAAAGAGAAAATGATTCAAATTCAAGAAAAAAAGAGTCGAATTGGAAGTCGAGTAAGAAGGAAGGAGGCTAGCCCCCGAAAATGCGTGATCAAAAATTAAAAGGTCACTAATCCACCTATCTGCTCAACGCTTTTGAGAATACAAAGATTAACAAAAATAAATCATTTCATAAATGTACCCTTTTAGCAATAAACTTCTATTAGTATTGAAACATATAAGGAGCAGATTTCCATAATAATCCAGTAAAGATTCTAAGAATTAGAAGTGTTCTATCTTATTACTTAATAGCTTATTTTATTTAAGTAAAAATGTCCGCGTTTAGGATAAAGGTAAACCTATTGAAATCAGAACCTAATGATACAAGGATTTGACAAGAGCACTAAAGATATACTTTTTTTCTCCTACGAGGCTTCTAAGCATAGTGTGTGTATCTAACCGTTTTTCTATATATTTTTCTCTCTATCGCCCTGAATTATGTTTTATATATCTTGAACATGATGTGTCCCATTAGAAAGAGCATTTAATAATTCATTTAACATATAGACACCCAAGCTGAAGATATATAAGCATACAACAATCCGGTCCAATGCCTTTCCATATCTCGGTGATGAGAGCAGAATGAGTCCTATATTGCATTTACTTGAAACTGTAAGGTCAAACATCACACAATGCTAAAATCATGAACTAATGAAATCCATTAATATATGACGAAATCCAGCATGAAAGGTTGAATTAATGGGGAGTTTAAATCAATTATCACTTACACCAAATGGATAATCCAACTAAGAGGTCTTCAATGGAATGTGAATGTGAATGTGCAGAGGCAGCGTAAATGTGAGAATCAGTTTTATCAAATAGTTAATCATTGACTAAAGAACATATACAACCTTTTCTGTATTGTCTTATTGATTTTTTTATTGCCGTCTCTTATCATTTAACGTGTGTCATGGTCCTATAACTGTTTGTTACACTTTTGTAGGTAACATACTGTTGCTGTTGTTAACATTGCTATTTGACTTTAAATGTATACGTATCATCTTGCCTATATATTTTAGTTTTATTTTAGTAGTAATCCCTTGATATAATACCATGCTGCAGTTCCATCTATAGATGAAATGAACTAATGATAAACAATAACAACAATACAAAACTAGCAAAACTCGCGCTACAAAGCGCGGGCATAATTGCCCGTTCATAATCAAAGATCAACATCGAAAACAAAACATAAGATTGCGGAGAATTCACCGTAATAATTCAGAACACATAAAGCAACTAAGGCTTTGAGCATCTTACCTTGTCATCAACATCAGTGAAGTTCCGCACATACTTAACTTCATAGCCCAAATGTTTCAAATACCTTAAAAAGATGTATACCATTAATCAGTTGGTTAGAGTATAAAAAGTTACAAACTGAACTGCATGAATAAAACTGAACTGCATGAATAAAAAGATTCAAAATCAAAACTTTTTGCCAGCTTGAACTGGGATCGGAGCAAAATTCATTTCAAATCTTAAACCAAAGAAGCTCAAATTCAATAACATTGCAAATTCTTTCACTAAATTGCATAAATCCAACTGCAACATGCAATCAAACTGTTACTTTCAACTTATAGTAACATTACATACTCCAATCCAGTATCCACTATCCAATCCCAAACACAAACTGTTGATCAAATACGTAACAATTACGCACATTGACAACAGTAATCACCAATAACATACAACAATTAGATGAAGATAGCGTAGATGTACCGAAAGAGGACATCAAAGGCGACATAAGCACGAGCGTGACCGATGTGACTGAAGTCATAAGATGTAACGCCACAGACGTACATGGAGACTTTGCCGGGGACTAAGGGCTTGAATACCTCCTTCTGTTTGGTCATGGAGTTGTATATCTGAAACTCACGGGCTTCCGCCATTGTTGTCTCTCTCGATTGATTAGATATGCTTTGAGACGAAAGAGAAAACCCTAGCGAATAACCCCCTTCTGTTTCAGCAGTTACAGAACCCACAAAGTAGTGACTTATTATTCAAATGGTTTGTCACTAGTAATCATAATTTAATATGGTTGCGTTACATGTAATTTTTCATTGATGCCAAAACTTTATCATGTATGTTAGGTCTAACGTTTGTTTTTATTGCGAAACCGTGTATTTTTTGTCTACGACCAGAGAAATCTATAATTCATTGAGTAGATATTGAAAAGGTTGTTAAGCATTTTTAATAGGGTTTTTTTATTTTCGGTTATATGAACTGATCTAAGTACATGTCTCATTCATCTTCAACTATCTTTTTTATCATATACTTATCCCACATAAGATATGGGTGTTGAAGTTATACCATACAAGTTTGTAAAACTCCAAATGTTCATTCAACATATTTTCGAACGATCTCTTGATAATGGGGGAACAACTTTTGTTTTCGAAGTTGTGGAAAATTTATTGACTTAACAAAAGATAAGCCATGGAAATATATATATCAGTGGTGAAATAACGTATTATGGTTCGAAGATTTTTTGTAGCAGGAACTTGAGTTGGATTTGAAAACAACATAAAGTTTTCGTAGTTTGAGCATTCCGATAATCTTCCGAATATTCAAGTTCAAATAAATATTTGGATATGAATGATCCATGGTAGAAAATGCAAATCGAAATAGATTAGCAATAGATAATCGAGAGTAAGATGAAAGGATGTCACTATTATACAGCTTACATTTGAGAAAAAGAACTGCATTTTATTGAAAAGATATATTTCCTTTCAAATTTGTTTAATTCATGTTTCAAAAATGGTTCTAAAACCGAAATACTCACACCTGATGTTGAAGGGATGGCATTACAAGTTATAAGAAAGATGATATTAATTCACAACAGCTAGAGTTACTAGTTAAGACTGCAGCTAGTTATGTACTTGTGTTGAGAACCATAATCATTGATCAATATGGTAGTGTTAATGCAACTGAACTTGATAATAATTCTTAGTCACACCAGCATGATATCTCGTATACTGTTAGTTGTCTAAGTCACTCTATGCATTTTCTTCTCAATTCAAATGTTAAAATCAAGAAGGGGCTACTTATGTATTAAGAAAATCATCTGGTAAAGGAAACTTGTTTTGACAAAATGAACAACTTTGATCTTTATGGTTATGTTGATTCCATTTGGGGGAAATGTCTAATTATACCCAGGTCACCTCTACCGGCAAGAAGATGAACAATAGAGCAAAGCAAATGACATCGACACACAACCGATCTAGATTCCAAGACTAAAAGAAAACCTAGAGTTTGAATATTATAAGTAATTTAGACTCAAGAGTCAAGAAAACTAACCTTGAATCAATTGTCGTCGGAGCTCGGAGGGTCGCCGGTTGGAGGCTCGATGGATGTTTCAGCCGTACACAAAGTGCAGTGATTGGGGTAGAGGAGGGTTTTGGGTTAGGGTTTAAATGTACTAAGGATTTTGAATTCAAATCTCATTCTGAACAAAATGTTTAAGGTTAAGTCAGGGTGTTTTTCAAATTATGAGTTTTCTCATGAGAAGGTTAGGGCTTTGAAGTAGTTATGAAGAAGATCATAGCGAGAGGGGAGAGAATCTCCAACTGAGGATCGTTCGATGCTGTTACGCATATGTTTTTGGTGTGTAATTCTTTGCAAAATGCTTAGGGTTAAGTTAGGGAGGTTTTTCAAATTGTAAGTTTCCTCTTAAAGAGGTTAAGGGTGTGGTCCTAGCTGGGGTACGGATAGTTGGCACGATTAAGATAACAACTATACTCCGAAACAGGGTCGTACATTTTCTGTTCAAAAATTTATTTACAAAGTTATTGACCCCGTTCCCCGAAGGGTAGTTCCACCTCGAAGGGTCGAACTGTAGGGCTTAGGGCAATGAGAGGTCGGCCTGTGAGGCAAAGGTGCAGCAAAAAAAGGTCTGGTACCAGCCAAGTTTCCAAAAATGCCACACGCTCGTTATGATTATGAATAGTTTTCAACTGAGCGGCAAGTAGTGGGTTGTGGCCAGCTCAACTCCCTTCACCATTCCACATCCCCTTCTTCTGTCTCATGTTGCTTCTTTGTTTCTTCTCCAAACTGGGATGGGACTTGCTGCTCCCTCCTCTCCATCCCACAAATCCCTCCACACCATCCCACATGTTCTTTAAGCGCTAAGGGTATAGTTTATTAAAAAAAAAAAAAAAGAAACATGGAATCTTGTATTGTCGTGGTTTATGGTTTTTATCTAATATATGATGTATCAAAAAGAGTTGCAGGTTAGTCTTTCAACAAAAAAAATATTCAATGCTTGTTATTTAGCAAAACCACACAACCGAGTCTTTGATTCTATGATGCTTTCAGGTGAGACTTGTGCTAACATTTCATACATAAGCCATTTTAGAACTTAGAAGTTTGTATCCTTAGCTATTTTAAAACATAAGGATTTTCTTTTAGCAAACTTTCCAACTTAAAATAATATTACCCCGTGTGCAAGACTAATCTCGAATACATAATATTATTATGTCTCACGAATTCTGTGGGACGCGTAGCTTATTTCCGATGATCAGTCTACGGCTTTAGATAGAAATTCTATCCCTTTTGCTATTTAATCTGTTGTAATGTGGATGTCTTATTGTTAGACTTACCAACTTGTTGTTATTATGGAATATATGAAATCTTGTTTGACTTTACTTTATTGAAAAAAGTTGACACTCCTATTCTTGTGAGCATTCTTAACTGTCATTTGATCATGAGATATGATTGTAAAATATTCAACTTTGCATTTGTAGTTTGTAACTATTCATTAGTTGTGTACGTACGTACCATTTGGCATTCGTCATATTACTGTTACATGCTTTGACTTAGAACTTAACTTTGATCTACATGTGATAGTTATTAATTAGTTGTTTTCAACTCATTATCAAATGTTTCCTATATTATAGTTTATACTATCATTATTAGACCTACTGTTTAGAAGCTTAACGAGACTTACCATATCGGTGTTGGATTGTCTTTGAAGTCCATGTGCTTTTACTTGACCTCAAGACCAAAGTTTACCCGGCCTATTAGGGGTGTAGACAGGTCGTGACATTTAGTCGTGTGACACTATCTGCAGTGGTCTAACGAGATCAAGATGTCTCTCTTTACCGCTATATGTATAGTTTAAATATATATATATATATATATATATATATATATATATATATATATATATATGTTTAGTGTGTTTCTGTGAAAGAAATTACACCAGAAAAAACACAATTCGATACACAAAGAGAATAGAACTTGATTACTAATCGAAGTAATTCAAGAGAACTATTAACATTGAAGAAGGTTACATCAGATTACATCAACTCCACTCGTCTCTGAGTCTTTATACTACTAACATAACAACCCTAACTAACTCAGTCTTACACTTGACAGTTAAACCCTTGTACTTAAGAAAAGTAACAAAAGGAAAACATACAACTATAAAAAAAAATGACAAACTAGCCCCTGCGCACCAAATCTTCCGAAGAACAAAACACAAGCTTCGGAAGAAACTCTATGCTTCACTAATTCTTCCGAAGGATAAACTATAAGCTTCGGAAGAAACTCCACACTTCGGAAGAAACTTGAATGTCAGGATTAGCTCTACCACTTCACATTCTCCACCTTAAATCTCAATCCTTGAAATCAACCAGACTAGAACTAATACCAAGAATCCTCAAACACTTATGAAACTTGCCAACAGGTAGAGCTTTAGTTAGCATATCGGCTCCATTGTCATCGGAACCAACAAAGTCTACAATAATCTTCCCTTCATTTACCACTTCTCTAATAAAATAAAGTCTAACATTGATATGCTTGGTTCTTTCGTAAAAAACTAAGTTTTTAGCCAACTGAATAGCCCCCTTATTATCACATAAAACTATAGCACCATTCAAAACAACTCCTAACTCAGTAACAAACCTTTTTAACCACATTGCCTCCTTAACTGCATCTGTTAAAGTAATATAGTCTGATTTAGTGCTAGACAATGCCACAACATGTTGAAGAGAACCTTTCCAACTAACCATATTTCCCAGCACTTTAAAAACATACCCAGATATGAACCTTCCTTTATCCATATCTTTAGCATAATCAGCATCCATAAACCCCTGGACCAAAGATTTATCTACACTACACTTGCTAAAACTCAATCCAACCTTAGGAGTACCCTTTAGATACCTAAGTATCCACTTTACCCCTTCCCAGTGACTCTTCCCAGGATTAGACAGATATCTACCGACTACACTTATACCATAGTCTAGATCAGGCCGAGTGCAAACCATCAAATACATCAAACTACCCACTACATTTGCATGGGACACTTTAGACATATGCTATTTCATCTGTCTCTTTAGGACAATCTTGAGTAGAGAACTTGAAATGTTGTGCAAAAGAAGTACTCACAGACTTACAATTCTCCATTCTATAGTTTCTCAAAACCTTCTGAATGTATGAACTCTGCTTTAATTCAAGAATCTCTTTCACTCCGTCCCTATGAACTCTGCTTTTACTTGACCTCAATATCAAAGTTTACCCGGTCTATTAGGGGTGTAGACAGGTAGTGACATTTAGTCGTGTGACACTATCTGCAGTGGCCTAACGAGATCAAGATGTCTCTCTTTACCGCTATATGTATAGTTTTTATATATATATATATATATATATATATATATATATATATATATATGTGTGTGTGTGTGTGTGTGTGTGTGTGTGTGTGTGTGTGTGTGTGTGTGTTTAGTGTGTTTCTGTGAAAGAAATCACACCAGAAAGAACACAATTCGATACACAAAGAGAATAGAACTTGATTACTAATCGAAGTAATTCAAGAGAACTATGAACATTGAAGAAGGTTACATCAGATTACATCAACTCCACTCGTCTCTGAGTCTTTATACTACTAACATAACAACCCTAACTAACTCAGTCTTACACTTGACACTTAGACCCTTGTACTTAAGAAAAGTAACAAACAAAGAAAACATACAACTATACAGAAATGACAAACTAGCCCCTGCACACCAAATCTTCCGAAGAACAAAACACAAGCTTCGGAAGAAACTCTATGCTTCACTAATTCTTCCGAAGGATAAACTATAAGCTTCGGAAGAAACTCCACACTTCGGAAGAAACTTGAATGTCAGGATTAGCTTTACCACTTCACAGTTTTCCTAGCTCGCCCAAATTTAATCCAAAGTCATCAAAGTTTTTAACAAATATGATATAGGTAGTTAACAAGATACTACAAAATCAAATCAACCATTGCGAGAATCATTGATCTCATTGTAACTTCTGTGAAAATCATAGTTTTCAACAATTTCTAATTTAATGATTTCCGTGAACTTCATGATTTTAAGACCACATGCAAGTAAATATATACTCATCTAACTTAACACTTTCTGAAAACCTAATGTTCAACTCTACCAATGAGCATGAAGGTCATCAAATCACGAGGACAAATGATCTTAATTCTAACTTTGATGATAATCATACTTCTAAGTAGACAACTTTAAGAACGCATAAACAGTTGTATGTAGTAAATTGAGAGAGAGGAATAACAAAAGTGTTTATAAACGATGCTATGTAATAACTGTTTGGTATATGTATCACATTTAAAAAACAAGATAGAACTATTTTTTATGAATTGTGAACGCACATGTACCTTTCTAAAAACTACTCTTAAATCCTAATATTTTTTTTTTACTTTTTGACGTTTTTGTTACTTGAATTCACACAACTTTAATGAGTATAAACATCATATGCCACTAGTGCAAGAAACCATCGATAATAAAACTTTATTTTAGTTTCTTATACTTCATTTATAATTGTTAAATTTGCTTAGTATTAAACATTCTTATATTATGTTTATATTATGGTAACGTAAAGGATACCTTTAACTAGTCTAATCCAAAAGTATAAGCCCACAAGATAAAGCATTATATTATGACAGTGTTGTCGATCAGCATACTCTAGGATTCTTGCATACACTTATGTTTAAAGGAGAAGACGACGATGACAATGATCTACATGTCTCCGACTATCTGAGCCGGAGGCCCCGCCTCTCCCTTCACGATAAAACCCGAGTCTATTCCCCGCGCGGGATCGCTTTATGACTCAGTAGTTAGTTAATAAGATAAGGATGACAAAATTGCATGTAACTAAACGTACACTCAATTATATAATATAAGTTTTCAATTCGCGTCGATTCTCACACAATCACGTACAGACATCAGCAAAACCCTTAATTCTTGTTGCATTTTCACGCACCATAATCTTCAAGAACAAACTGATTCAACATTCAATCTTGTTGATGAAGAGATCAAAACTGCACAATTTCGACTTGTCTCCGACGTGGGGAAGACAAACAAACGATATACGCATGAACATTAATCCACTTCATGCAACTGCAGTGCCCCCCGTTAATGATGACGATGATGATGATATGTTTCCGGCAGAAAGTAGTAGTGTTGATCGGCGGAGGAGGTTAGGGTTCAACCTGAATTCTCCGTCTCCACCACCGTCTCCGGTGGCCGGAGACATTGATCAGATCTCTGCAACTCGAGAGAAACTGACAATGGAGTATCGAACAGAAGTTAAAAAGATGCAGAAATCAATTCTGAAGAATAATATTTCCGGCAACAAGATTGCTCCGATCAAGGGGAAGCTCGTACCGTCACCGTCACCGTCAACGTCACCGCCTCCACCACCGCCGCCGCCGCCGCCGCTTCCGGCCAAGATTCGCCGGAAAGACGGTGCTGACGGGCGGAAGTGATTCAAGATCGGATAACAAATCAACTAGAGGTAGAAGAAACCTTGAGAAGAAGGAAGAAAGACCAAATTTTCGATCGAGCCATCGCGCGAAGAGATTGATGAAGATTATATTGATTTAACAGGAAAGAGACCACCAAGAAAACCTAATGAGCAGTCGAAAAGTGTTCAGATGAAGCTAAATGTAAGCAAATGTTTATCTGAGTTACGTTATTGAAGTTTAAGTTGAATTGAAATGCAAAGTTTAACAATTGTTGGTTGATTGATGTTGCAGACTGTATTTCCAGGTTCACAGCTACATACAGTTGATCTTAAACGATACAAGGTGAAGAAAAACGGAAAGATTTGATCAAGATTCACTACTTGACGAACAACTATTTGCTATATGCAAAAAAATCGATTGTAAATTTGTTATGGATTAGCTACGGATTTACGACGAACCGTTTTGCGACGGGATATCCTTACAGTCAGGTATGATTACCTGCAATGTTGTTTGTGCTTAGTGAACCACCCTCTCTAGGGTTTAATTAATGGGAAATTTGTTCATTGTCGAGATTCATAATATTTGAAACTTGAGTAGGCTTAATGATGTTTTTGTTGTTGGCTTATGCATTTTCGTATAATATTTGTTCATGTATAGTTTTACGATAATCATAATAAAACAGGATTAAAAGTAGGGATAGTAATGGGCCGGGTTCGAGTCGGGTATTGGTAATCCCAAGCTTATACCTGGTTTTGGAATCTTGTCCCATACCCAGCCCATCACCCTTCGAGTATTGGTCGGGTAATTACCCATCGAGTATCGGGTATACCTATTAGCATCGGGTTACGGACATACCTGCGAGTATCAACCAATCCTTATCGGGTTGTCTAGTTCATTTATATAATTTTATTTTTATATATTTAAGTATCATATTTTAAATATTAAATATGATCTTATTTATAAAACTTTGTGTATTAAAACTACAATAACATCTTCATTAGGTAAATTTAACATTAAAAATAGTTGTAACAAGTTGCTTAAGCTTTCTTATCAAAATTACAAAACAACTACAATATATAAATGTTTTAAAATTTCACATCAAAATAGTCATAATAAGTTAGCAACAAGTATTCTCATTTCATAAAGTTTTATATCTAAAATTCATATCTAATATTCAAAAAAGTTAGTTAATTTTTCTTTAATATTCAAAAATAAAGAACTTCGGGTATATGTTCGGGTAAACGAGTATGTGGTTTCAAGTAATCGGGCCAGGTATTACCTAATCCCATACCCGTCTCATACTCATAAAAATTTTTAAAAGTAATCTCATATTCGGCTCGATACCCATCGGGCTTCAGGTATACCCGTCCCATATGTTTCGAGTTTCGGGTATACCCACCGGGCTTGGATTTTTTTGTCATGCCTAATTAAAAGCATATTTTGTTTTTATAAGTATGAGTGACGTATATTATTTGTTATAATGTTGGAATATTGCAACCAAAATTAATGTCTCTAATATATTTAGTAAAATCACAAAGATAAAAAACAGTAAAAAACTTAATATTGTTGGAGTAATCAATTCGATCAAACTGTAAATAAATGCAAACACATATAATTGAAGTAACATACTTCTGACTCTTTTGTTATGATTAAACTCGACAAATAAAATTGAACACATAATCTTATATTATACTAGATATATATAAACTAATCATAATCCAATCTAAATACTATTTAATTAGTCAAATAAAATAAAATAATTACTAATTAATAAATCAAACTTTTGGTTTAACTCCTTAGCCTCTTTTACTTTGTTCAAAAATATTCAATTATAAACATATCAAGATTAGATTTTTCATTCACCCCCCCCCCCCCCCCTAATCTTGATATCTACCCTACTTCTCATCTATATTTGAAACTTTTCATCCCCTCAATCTCTCCTAGACCCCGGCCTCAACGCTGGTCACGTCTTAGATCTTATCGGTCTGAACGCCTACTTTCAACAACAATTTATTTGGATCAAAATATGCTTCTTTAACTTGAATTTCCTCCCACGACACCTGCTCATTGATCTCCGACTGCAAAAGCTAACCACATGTTCTTCTGTTTTTACCCGGCTATTGATCAAAAACCTACCATCATGTTCTTTTGTTTTCCGCGCTTCCTGTAGGATTAATTCCGCCAAAAGAGAACCACCTCAGTTTTTTTTCTTGGCAAGGAAGAAAAGTCTGCTGTTGATCTTATTCTTAAAACGTTTGATGATTAAGAACAAATCTGATTGACACCTTTAATTGATCACACCTGCAAATCTGCTAATGATTGATTCAAACTCCCTTGCTAACTTGATGTTCAAGCTCCCTTTAATTCAACAAGAACAAGCTGATGTTGATTGAACCCACTATAAATAACCCTTGATTAGCCCCACCCTTCGAATTTGCCCTGCTTTCTATGTCTCAAACTTGGTTTATGCCTTGTTTCATGTGCGTACATAGCACCCCTTTAATTTGGCTTCACAATGGTATCTCAATCTCGATTTATTTTTGAGTAAATTACACGGACAGTCCCTAGGGTTTGCACGTATTGCAAGTTCAGTCCCTACTTTTAAGAAATTACAGATGCGGGCTTGAACTATGCAAGGAGTGCACGCTGGCAGTCCCTGTCACTAACAGAGGTTAAGTTTC
Source organism: Flaveria sonorensis (assembly GCA_025506505.1). NCBI lineage: Eukaryota > Viridiplantae > Streptophyta > Magnoliopsida > Asterales > Asteraceae > Flaveria > Flaveria sonorensis. The sequence continues at coordinate 3,148,323 of CM046434.1, forward strand.
TCTGTTAAGTGTTTGAAAATAACAAAAATACCCTCTAAACATTTACCACACCCACCCAACCTTTTCTCCCCGATGACTATTCCGGCAGCTCCACCGCCACCTCCGACGACTATTCCGGCAGCCCCACCGGCACCTCCGACGGCAATCAGGCAACCACCACCATCATCTTTATCTCCCCACATCATCATCACACCATCTCACTCTAAGCTCTTTTTCCTCCAACCACCACCATCACCCTATGAACCCCCTGAAATCATGAAATCAACTACCTTATGAACCCCCTGAAATCATCATCACAACCATCGCAGATCCCTTCACCATCATCCCCGCTGTCGCCTTACGCAAGATGTCATTACAGCTTGAAAACTCCATCGGAGACATCTCATGGCTCCTTCATGTCTCCGCCCCCAACAATTCCACCGATGAGTACCTGGGTCTCCCTCTGATTGCAGCCAATGAGTCGATTTTGTACACCGGATGCTTAGACAATCGGTCCGATGCCGCAGGATCGCTGGTGTCGCTTGCTAGTTACAACGATCGCTACGGGAAGCTGATAATAGAAAAAGGTAAAGTCAACCCTTTGCTGAAATTGTCGAAAGAAAGAGACTTTGACCAGTTGTGATATTTGATTTCTCATATAGTGGTGGTGATGGTGATGAAGATGAAGATGGAGGAAGAAGATGAAGATGAAAGAAGAAGATGAAGATGGAAGAAGATGGAGAGATGGGGTTAGCTGTGGAGGGTGGGGTTTGGTTGGGGGGTAACTTAGGTTTTATTTGAAAATTATTATATTTTAAATTTAGAGGTATATTGGTAATTTTATATTAACTTAACAGAGAAACTTAACATCAGTTAGCGTCGAGGACTGCCGGTGTGAATATCTTGCATAGTTCTGGCCCGCATCTGTAATTTTTAAAAAGTAGGGACTAAACTTGCAATACGTGCAAACCACAGGGACTATCCGTGTAATTTACTCCTTTATTTTTTTATTCTTCCGATCAAACATAACTAATAAACGAATCAAGTTATTTGTCGATTCTTCCTTCGTTATTATATCTCCTGGTCGAGTTTGAATGCTATCTTCTTTGATAGTCGGATCGGTTTCTTCTCCACCCTTGAATTCTGAAGTAACTAATTGGATCAAACCATAAATAAAATTGAAGTAACATACTTTGACTTTTTTGTTATTTTTTTGTTATGGTTGAACTCCACAAATAAACTAATATATAACTTTATATTTATACTAGATATGAACTAACCCTAACATAACTCAAATACTATATAAATAATCAAATAAAATAAACTAATAATTATATGTTCCTAACAAATCGATAATTACTAATTAATAAATCAAACTTTTGTTTCTACTTCTTTACCTCTTTTACTTTGTCCAAATTAAACCTTTTAAGTATAAACATATCAAGATGTTATAGTCAGAGACGTTTTTTCCATCATTTCTTTCAAATATCACTTGGTCCTAAATTTGAAGGTCAGTTAAATTTCACTACAAAACGGATGTATCTCATTGACGGCCACATCAGTAAAAAATCCTTGCGTGAAATCACTTGCCGATGAGAACTGTCTTTGATAGTCCATCGAAAATATATGACATACTAGCGTCGGAACATTACCGACGGATTAGCAACGATTCATTCCTTCGTCGAGGGTCCACTACTGGGCCTTATATGCCTTGACATGGGTTATTGTATGTCTCATGATACATAAACTCATATAAATTTATAACAAGTCATTGGAATCTTAAAAACGTTCATATTTGATTATTGTCTATTATCGGGCATTAATGAGCATCGTCATGTATGATTATTTTGTTTTATGCTACGCAAACCTACCCAATTTTATAAGAGATCATTTGAAATGTTAAGAACAATTGTATTTAATTAATGCTCCACTAATTATTTTATTGTTTTGTATTATGTTACACAGACACAATAAATCTAAACTAGTCATTTCAAATATTAAAGACTCGTGTATTTTGATGTGTGTGCTCTCTATATGTTATATACAGAGATTTTTCGCATAGATTCAGTTTTAATTGTTTTTACTTATACTAAACTACACATACAGATGATAAGTGTACATAAAGTGCGATAATATAGAGTTGATAAAAATCGAGTATCAATCTGTGTACACACGAGCCTACTTAACGATCTTAATTTAAATAAAAAGTGAGATGAGACTATTATCCTAATTTAAGCTTCACTTTAGTAACTATGATAAATTGTATGGTGTGGGTAAAGATATAGGATAATATAGTTATCTTAATGTTTACAAACACGAGCCAACAAGGAGTTATCGTAAACTAGTTCCGTAGTAATAAGAAAAATTGCATCGAGTCACCTATAACACAACCATTAAGCCCCTAGTGATATAGGTAATGTTTGTGTATCATTTTAACATATGAATATAACTTAATATTAGAAAAAGAGTTGATCAAGTTCCTTTTTAACATATTATTAACTTTAAAAAACCATAACAATTACGGAAAATTTCTCAGACTAAAAAAATGAACCCGCAAATGATCAAGTTAAGTTGATGTGATTTCTAATAGTCATTTATATTGCATTAGCGATGAGTCTATTATGAAGACCGGTTTCGCGAATAAAAGTTAGTTCATACGTTTTTCAACCTTGTATTACATTCACAATCACATATCATAAGTTTATAACTTTCCGTTCAAATGTAGATGCTATCCATCAAAAATATTTATCTAAGATTACCGTAACATAAACCACACCATTAGTTTATCACAAGTTACATAAGTTTCACCTAAATAGGATGATAATAAGAGTTTAGTTAATAATGAGTTTGACCATAGCAATAAAAATAGAAGATAGATATGATATCATCAGTAAGTTGGAACAATCAAACCGATTATCCACTATGGATGATATTTAAACGACCCAAGCTTCTTTCAACTGTTGAATAGATCTCTCTAGCTTTCCTAGGACCTTCAAGACTAGATTCCTGAAAAATCTAAAAACTTTTACCCTTATAAAAGCTACTCTCAAAGTTTCAAATATGCTCCTACTACTATAGACTTTCTAGAGTGTCGGGCACGACTCCATGCCTCATAAGGCACGACCCCCGTGCTAGTACGATGTACGTAAAAGTTAGTTGGCTCATGCATTTAGAAATTGTCGAGCACGCCCTCGTGTCTCATGGGGCACGCCCCCGTGCCTCCTGGGGCACACCCCTATGCCTCCTGTAGGGGGATAGTACTTTTGTCCTGTCAACCTGACAAACAAAGGGGAGGGGGGTGCTAAAATTGGCACGAAAATATGTTTCAGGCTGGACATGGGGCGTGTCTCGCGAGGCACAACCCATGCTTGGATTTCGGAGCTCGGATCTCTTTAATTTTCTTCTTGTTTAAGCTTCTTTTGTCCATCTCAGTCTTTTTCAAACTTAAAAACACAATTTAAACAATTTAGATATCAATTCATTACTTTTAGTAAGAGTTATGAAATTATTTGATTTGTAATCTTTGTGTTTTAAATGTAGAATTTGGAGCACTTTCATCACTCTTAAGTTTTGACATGTGTAATTGTTTTGTTTTATCTACACAAAACTTCATAAACTTATAACAAATCTTTTCAAATGTTTAAATTGTGTGTATCTAAATAATGCTTCACTATCGGGTCTTAATGGGCTTTGACTTGCTCTACTCTAAAATACATTATATTTTAGACATATATAAAAACCTTATATATCAAAATATTAGAGATAAACCTCCTTACATTTATTACATTACAAACAAATTACATTACTTTTATAGTTTTTATTTTGTGAACTTCACACAAAACCAACGATTAACTTTACACAACACCAAGGACTGGTGTTATTTTTTTTAATTAAAAATGATCCGAATCTTTATGTCATATTTAAGGCCGTAGATTCTAGAAATTACTTAGAGCCAACGCTTTCATTTTGGTTTGGATCCTAGCAATTTAACACAACGGAACAATATTTACACCTTTTACATGGAAATCTCAAAAAAAAAAATGCTCATGTATCATTAAGAATGACCAATATAACACATGAATTACAGAGAACACTATATTTGCTACTTAAATTACAAATTCAAAGTCACATTCGTCATATTTAACTTCAGTGGTCACTGTTCATATCTAAAATATGGTATGCAGTATGCTAAGTATTTATATATATTCAAAAAATAGTTCAAACTACATTGCTTGTATATTTGAAAATGAAATAATGCGTTTAAAAACAATAAATGATTACATATAACCGATAAAAGTATCCAACTATTACACATTGACAGTTACCCTTTTGCTTTTAATTTTAATCTTTAAATGTGGATCATGAATAGTTGTAAGGTTGTTTGAATCTTCATCTCGTGTACGTGTTTTCTTCGTAAATTCCATATATTACTTTAGCTTTAATTCTAGAGCTTTGGAATCATTTCATATTTTGTGATTAACTATGAGTTTAGTTGTACGGTGGTGGTGGTAAAACGATGGTTAGTGGTGTTACAATGACGAAAAGCGTAAATGTATCCAGATATCCAACCAAAAATAAAACACAAGAGATGAAAAAAAAAAAAACAATTTAAAAATAATAATTCAAGTTAACCATATATCATTATTATATTTATTAGGTTTATAACCCAGGCGATGCAGCAATGTAATTTGTCGTATTTAAAATAATAATAATAAATAAATAAACCAAATGGAAAAACAAACAAACAAAAAACCCAAAATGTAAAAGCAAAAAACAAGCCCCTGGAATCAAACCAGGGTGGGTTGATATCAAATCATGCGCGCTTAGTCGCTTACCAATGTAGCAATCTTCTTTTTTGCATTTAACCCTGCAACATAATATTTTAAACACGCACTACTTTATAGAAATATAAAAGAAACTGCCGTCCAATCATAGTTTGCTATGTGGCAAGCCGACCGACCAACCACAACAAATAATATTCATGAAGTTTATAATTATATATATTAATAGTTGCTGCATAACGGTTTATTCAGCCGTGTTATCTGCCCACATTATCGTCTCTCTCTCTCATCACTCTCTAATCAGACGAAGAAGATTATGAAGATGAAGGTGAAGATGATCATGAAGTGAGTTCTTGTACCGGGTTCAATGACAAAATCAGAGTGACGAATACACGCGACAGTGGCGAGGATGACGACAAGGTAAATTACAGGTGGCGGCAATGTACGTCGATGATTAGGTAAGGTTTCTTTTTTCTTTTTTGCGTCGTGTGTGTGTTTTAATTTGGGTTTTTGCCTGATTATCTTTTAGACTTGATAAATGTCTCCTGCGAAATTGTGTCCGGATACAATATAGGTCTATTGGGTGGTTTGTTGGTACTACTATTGGGAATGCACATGCTGCTACTGAGAAGCTGATCTCAACAACTTCCGGCCATGAGATAAAACCTGTAAGCATCTAATTATATTTGGTAATTAACACATATATATATTATGCTTTCATGAGTGATTTTCTACCTCAAAACTTTAAGATTGGTGTAAATAGTATAATAATCCATCTTCTTAATGTTTACCATTACCATCATTACGTGAATCCTAATTGTATTATTATTCTTTTCACTAGTTTTAATATTGATAGTATATGGTTTGTTATGATAGACAACTATAGTTAGTATATGTTCCATTGAAATCATATATTCTTTTGATTCATACCAAGTACTCTCCATAAGCAATGATATACCTGGATAAGATATGCTCTTACCTGGATAAGTCAGGCAGGTCAATATGAGTTTAGGCCTCCTACACATTCAGGTTTAGTGTTGCTTTGGTCATATTATTAATGTGATTGGAGAGACTGTCGACCATGTTATTGCTTCGTTCATACTTAGAGTTAGTTGCAAGTTTCTAAAACGTAACTTAGCTATACGTTGGTTAATGCTTTTGTTTTTGAATAATTTTATCAACTTCTCTTGGTTTATTCACACGGATACACCTGTAAATTTGAAGCTGTTATTAATCCTAGTCTTGATGCATAGTTCAATTTATAATAGTATGGTGAGATTACAGTCAAAATCTTCTGGTGTTCTTCATTGTTTTGTAACTGGAAAGGCTAAAAAACATAATTCACAATGTATTAAATGCCTCAATGGGACTTTCAAAGGCATTAGCTTTAAGTGAAAATTTAAGTTTGACTTAAAAGAACCATAACTTGATTGATGTTCACTTCTTCTTTGTTACTGTACAATGTATGCAAGAATAAGGACGAATAGTTTTTCTTAATGTACTAAAGATAATGCTTATTAGTGTTGCATTACTTCTTAGACCATAATTTATATTACTTGGTGTAGCCTTTCTTTTTTTTTCTTTAACCTGTTTGCTTGGTTGAATCAAATGGCCACTTCAACACTTTAAGTCTAACATTTATTGCATATATTATCTATTAGGTGATGGTAGATATGGGCATAGGTGGAGTTGATGAGTTTGATAAGAGGACAAGTCAGATAGGAGTATAGGACAACTATATTAGAAAGAAAGCAGGCGAGTGAACTACCATATATTACAAGAACTAGAATGAAAACATCATTCATTACTATCTTCATTGTTTTTGCTTTGGGGATGCACTTGTGATTAATTTCTACGAACAAGATTTTGCTATGTATAAATTCACTATCTATACAACATGTTTGATGGACATATGACCTCTAACAAGACAGACGTTGTACATCTGACACATTTTAGTGTTCACCCCAATTCGCTCCTGAGGTTTGTCTGACTTCTAATAAAATTAATTATTTTGCTAAAAGAATCAAATGCTGCAGTGACATACTCTACTTGTCCTGCATAATGACAAAATATAATTGGATACACTCGTATTTGACTCTAGCTTTCAAAAACATCATCATGGTGTTGCAATATCTTTTCGTGTTTTGCTACTTCATAAGCCTAAATTTCAGATACCTATCACAAAATATATATTTACATGTATTTCTACAGTATGTTTATATTTATATGGTTTTATATCACAAGGTATTAAGGAAATTCCTAACATTTTGGATCATGGGGCTGTTAACAACTTACCACTTAATGGTGTTCCAACATAGCTCCTGCAATCAAATAGAAGCTGACGTTGGTCTTTTTTTACAATAAGCTCAACATTTTCTTGATCAATATGCCTAACACCTTAAGAAGGGTGACACTTTTTAAGGTTGAGTTGGTAGTAACTTAGTAAGGGCCAAGGAACTAGACATCAATATGGAAATCCATTCATTCGAGCATTTTCTATAGTAACGTGGAACAAAATATTAGATAAGAAATCCCATTATGTCTTGGATTACTCTACGTATCAAATCCAAAGGTTAACTATATGACCAAATCTTCTTGCTGTGGTGAATTTTGTTGTAAGTAAATGTCCATAACAACATGTATTGTTTTATTTTAACTAGGTACGTGTTATGGGTACCATGAGTCAACTCAGTAATGATGTTGATTCAAAAGTTTCTGTGGCAATAGTTATTTTATTTGGTTGATAGCTGTAGCAACCAATGGATACATCGAGAGTGATTGTTTCTCAAGGATCCGTTTCAATTCCTTCACCTTCGCTTGACAGGTACACTGATTGAGGTCGTTTCTTATACAAAATTCTTAACTTTAAGGTCAGAGAGCATAGGGGAGTACCATACTTGGGCTTTGGGTTTCTGAACAACATGAGGGCCTTTGATTTTGACACCTCATCCGGTTGATTTTGTTTATTTCATTTAAATTTAAACTTTTTATGAGCAATGGTACATATACTGTTTTACACTTTTTGCTCAAAGTTCATTTGTATTCTGAGTCATTTGGTCTGAAAGTTGTAAGCATCATGATTGGGGTTTAAATTGTCATGACATGTTATTATCCTATGTATAAGTGCTTCATAAATGTTAATTGGAGTTGGTGTTATATTCTTTTAGGCAAACAACAGCCAACTCAAATGCTTGAAAAGTGATATCTATTAAAGAAAAATGAAAATACACAAAACATGCCTGTGAAGTATGGGATGACTACTTGAGTCTGCTCTTGCCCGTGAACATAAATCAAGAAAGCAGGTGACACCATAGAAATTTTCTTTCATGATATGTCTATTTTGTGAGGTTTTACACTTTACACTTGGATTATGTTGTAGATTTTTATTTTACAGTTGAGAGTAATCCAAAATGCTTCTTTATAACTACGTTAAAGATTTTATGTAGAAGACAAGATGGTATACATAATCCATGAAAGTTATTGTTGAAGTAAAATGATATTTTCATTAAACTTGGATAGTGAGTCTTCTATTTATAACTATGGTATTAGAGATGAAACTCAGTATATAGTAAGACTTAGATAACTGAATATCAATGGTGTTTATTAGGCCGTTTGGTACTAAAGACTGTATGCTAAATGTTACAGTTTTGTATATAGATTGTTATAAACATAACGGTTAAATGTCTATAAAATTTAGAGACTTAACTTTCATTTTTGCTCAGAAAAGAAAGGATACATGTAAACCGGCCCATTTTAGGACCAAATTTTGCTGCACATTTAACTGCATTTCAAGTAAGATTTAAGTAGAAATGTAGATGCATTTATGTGTTGTTTTTGGCTACTATTTCAGCTTGAAAAAGGATGCATTCAAAGTGTAAACCAGCCCATTTCAGATCCAAACTATGCTGCAAGTTTAACTGTATCTCAGGTATAATTTACGCAGCAATGTTGCATTTATGGGTTAATGTGACATCTAGCTTTAGAGTATTAATGTATCATAAGACGAAACGATCTGAACCCATTCCGACCCATTACTTTTTGACCATTCTTACCACCTGCATTTACGATACATGATTCTTGGTTGAATTCACCATGTATAATATTCATCTTTGGAAGAATTGTTGACTTTTTATTATTTATTTTTGTTCTTATGTGGCTATGCCCCCATTTTCCTTACTTACATCAAAGACATGGCTTTTGGTTATGGACATCAGGTATTGTTATTTTTTTGCATTTTACTTCAAAATAAAATATTAATTTTGTGGCATTTGGTAATTAAGTTGATTTTTTGGTATTTTCAGACATGTTACGAGTGCGAAGAAATGCTTGAGTTAAGCCTGATTTGTTGGAGTGGAGATATTATTTCAGGCCAACCCAATCGATTCATTTATAGTGTGTATGTGACATGTTATCATATTACTCTTCTTGATTGGTACTTTTAGGAAATTTGGTTTTTAAGATTGTGTCTTGGTTTATGATTATATAATGAGAAAGAGATTTATGGGCATTATTATGTCATCTTTGAGTTGTTTCATGTGTTGTTTATTATATATCATAAATTCCAAATTTAGTTCGTTTTACTTTATGTTTTTCACACTATATATATTGCCTTTATTGCTCCATATGTTTTTTTTTTGTATTTCCAAATGATAGTTTTTTTACATTGCATTATATAGAGATTTTTTATCGTTTCTTTTAGCGTAGTCAATCATTTTTTACTCATAAGTTAAATAATTTGTGTTTTCATGTTAAACAAATACTATTTTTGTTTAGCATGTAAAACAAAATTGTTATGACATTATGAAATTAAATATTGTTGTTCTTTTAGCCATTTATAATTGTAAATTTGTGTTTTCTTATCATGGTATGAATCAGTATCTAAATGTTATGTTTACGTGGTGTTAACAGTTTTGAATTACTTCAAAGTAAAAGAGATTGTGGAAGCCACTGACTTGTGCTTTTGGCATTTGACTTAGTAATAGGCTACAATGATATTCAAACATGCTCTTAGGAGTAGATGATGAATATATGACATATGCTTTGAATGCTATTATAACATTGAAAAAATTCTAGTGTTGATGAAGAACCAATCTGGTTTGTTTTTGTACAATTATATTTTCTCAATTGATGTTAATTAGAAAGATTATTATGTTATAAATATTGATATTGTTTTGTTTACTATTGATACATGTGTTTTTTGAACCTGATGATGTTAAGGTACGCGGCTACCGAACGGGTGCAATACTAGAAAATATAATTTTGTGAAAAGAACAACTTTATTAGAATGAAAGTATAAATTGGTGATTTCTTTGTATATCAGATGTGTTGAGACAGATTGCATGACAGGAGAAAGACCATGCAAAACTTGGAGTGGACTTTGGATGATAAAGATGAAGAGCTATATGCAACTAAATTAGACCATGAAGCGGTTTGTAATATTATTTAATGTGGTGTTAAATAGCAAACCATTATCCTATTTTACAAACATACAAGCATTATTATACAACTTTTAAAGGCATGAGCTATACGAGTCGTACCTTGATTTTAAACAAATGCTTTTTTTTTTTGTTTAGAATGCAACAAAAAATAGTTTTTTATTATGATACTAAAATACTTGTCTACATAACGGGTATAAAACTAGTTTGTATTAGGGACTCAATTTCTATAATCCATAGTTGAAGAATACAACTGTAATAACAGTAAACTCCAAGGACCTTTCTTAAATCAAACCTAATTATAGAAGTTAAACCTTTATTAGAAGAATAATCAATGGGGATCCCTAAATAAAAAACAATTAAACAAAAAGTTAATCCAACGGCTGACAGCAAACAACACATGAAGATCAACGGGTGTCATGACACCTCACATTTGAAATTCAGTCGCCTCTCATTTCACCTCACACCAAAAATGCGCACAAAACTCACCATGCGCACGTTAGCACTAGTCACCTGCCACCTCTAACGTTAAATCACCCCCCCCCCCCCCTCTCTTAATATTAATATTTCCCGGTGATTTCACAGTTTTCCGGCGAGTGTACGGTTTTCAGGCGAGATTAAATTTTCCGGCGAGAGAGGATAAGAGGAGCAAAATCATTGTGATTAGGGAATTGGGTGTGGGAAAACGGAATCGGAAGTGGTTTTGATGGTATATTCCGGCGAGAAACGAGAAGCGGTGGAGGAAGAGATGGAAAGATTGAAGCCGCTGCATAATTTCGATCTACCGTGTTTGAAGTGGGGGAATCAGAAGCTTTTGAGGTGTATGAAGGTGGATTCGAAGGGGGGTGTGTCGGCCGTCGATCGGAGGCAATCGTCGGAGAGCGGCGGCGGCGGTGGCGGAGGCGGTGGTGGTGGCGGTGGGTCGGTGGTGGCGACGCGGCGGAGGGATGTGTTCAGATCAAGTGGTGATCGGAAGGTGGAGAGTTGTTGTTATAAGGTTCCGTCGTCGGAGAAACTGAAGGCGATCGCCGGAGACGGTGAGATCGAGGCGACTAGAGAGAAGCTGATGTTCGATTTCCAAACGGAGGTTGGGAAGATGAAGGATGCGATTCTCAGAGGAAGTTTCATCGTTCCGCCGCCGCCGCCGCCGGCGACGGTGGCAACGACGTCGTCTTCTCCGGCGGAGAGACCGTGGAATTTGAGAACTAGACGAGCAGCTCCTTCGTCTTCCAATGGTGATCATCTGAAACCTAATGTTTCTCCGGCGAGAAACGAATGCAACAACAAATCTCCGACACACCGTCCTGTCGATGGCGGTGGCGGTGGCGCCACCGCTGCCGCCGGCGAGAAGAGGGATAGACCCAAATTCTCCGTCGCACTCTGCCGCCGTGAGCTGGAGGAGGATTTCACGGCGATGACCGGCCGGCGACTTCCCCGTAAACCGAAGAAACGACCGAGGGTTATTCAGAAACAATTAGATGTAAGTGAAATTTCAATCTAACACTATCTTCATACTACAAATCGATTAACAATCAACAATTTAACATCATGATTATTATAAATCACTGTTGCATTGATTTCTCTGATCAGACGTTGTTCCCCGGATTATGGCTGTCGGAGATAACCGCCGATCTTTACAGAGTTCCCGACGATAACGACACCGGAAAGGTAATCGATTAACCATCATGTTGGGTATGCTAAATTTGTGATTTATTCATCAATTTGTTGTGAATTCTAATTGTGTTTTATAATGTTCCTGAACATTTGCAGAGGTAGGAGCTGCTGATGACAATGTTGAAGTATGATGATTAATAATCGGACTACTTGCGGTTTGATTTCTGCAAAATGGGTGTTTGATTCGACGATTTGATGGTAAAAGTTTAGGTTTTTGGATTTGGGTATGGTGATTTTGCTTCTTATAGTCATATGTGTTCATATATAAGTTCCTCTTTCGACAGTTTTCGATTGACCTGAATCAATGTTAATAAAGTTGAAATTTTCCTATATGTCTTTTGAATTTGGTTCTTGATTGCTTATCATGATCATATGCTGTTTTGCTCTGAAACTGTAAGATTATGTGTTGGAAGATGGTGATTGGTTCTTTACATTGTTCTGAAGCTTCATTAGCATTATATCATTATTATCTTACTTTAATCTCTGATTGTCTTCTTACTGGTGCTGTATGAATATGACCCATGATTGATCATCATTCATGAATCATGATCATTGATCACACCCTTTCTTTCAGTTTGGTTATTGGTTGTATGATCTACATTATGATTATCAGCAGCTGCAGACTTCTGGTGGATAATCAATTTTTCAAAAGGTATGATGAAATTGGGATTCTTTTTGCATAAATGGTCAAAACGGGTCATATTGGATTCTTTTATATGTTTACAAGAATGAACAATTATGCACAAAAAGGTTATGTAGGATTCTTTTTAGTGTTACCAATTTGTGTAAAATTGTTCGTTCTTGCAGTAGTAGGGGTGTTCAAAGCGAGAACACTGAAACAAAGGGAGAGTTATGACTAGAGATGCCGGTTTTGACAGTTTACCACGCTACAAATGGATCGATTTTAGGTTATATTTTACGTATAACAGGCCAAATGGGCTATAAACTAAACGGGTGTCAAGCATATTGAAAGGCATCTTTTAAAGTGTGTAAATTCTCCCAAATCTTTTAATTTATAAAAATATTCTTGTTTATTATACTTAGAAACAGATGAAACAAAAAAAAAGAAAGTGTTTGTGGGTTGGTCCGACTAAATTGTTTTGACTGCTCTAGAGATTAACCAAAGCCCGTTTTGACCTGTTATCCAACGAGTCATGTGTTTGTAAATTTGACCTCTCCTCTTTCTATGTACACCAAACACACTCATGCAAGATTCGATCCGTCAGTCGGGTTTGCAGGCTTTAACCATGCACTGAATACTTGTAGGATAAAATCTGTTTGGTATGTTGTGTCTTCCTTTTTGTGTTAAAATTGTTTGCTACTTAAAAATGGTTGATTGGAAAAGGTCTTGTTTGATCTTGAAATTTGCTGAATCTAGAACATTCCAGATTTGTTGAATTATGGTGGTTCATAAACTGGTTTGAGGTTTCTTCTACTTATGGACATAACTCCAACTGTTTTAGAATGTGTTTTTCAATTTAATAATAGTATCTTTAAGTTTTTGTGCTCCATGAGGTGAAGGTTGTACCCTTGTTCTGGGGTTGGCCTTTTAGTTTGGTTATCCAGGCCTTCGAGTAATGTTTTTTTAACCGGATCGGTTTCATGCTGGATTTTTTTGCTAGTCCACTAATAAGCAGGTTTGTAAAAATGGATAATGTTTGTCTCGCCACTCGTATAGTGACCAATTTCATGTTTAAAATTATATTATCTTTTGTTGTGAATAATATTAGAAGAAAAATAATAGGTTCAGATAGAAGATAAAGCTTTAAGTTACCTTGAAGATTATTTTGTTGATTATTAGGTTGTTGGAAAAAAAAATTTCTTTTTTTGTTGTGGCGGCTTTTGTGGTAGAGAAAAACAAGAAAAAACGTAGAAGGAGAGATAAAAAATATCAAACCTTAATTTATATTTTTATGTGAAACATAAAATGGTAACTAGTTGTGTTGGTAACTATTTTGTTTTTTAATTTAAAAAAAGGATATGTATAAAATATAATCCACACATCAAAATTTAAAAAGAATGAATAACCACGAGACGATGGGTTTAATACTGATAGCAGTAGTTTATATTGAAATAGATGCAGTCTAATTTGTTGTTTTTAAAGTTTAAAGAATTAAAGGTTTGCATTTGCACAAATTACAGTTTTATGGGAGCATATGGTATTGTAACAGAAACATAAAAGGGGTAAAGTGTAATATTGGTGAAGAGAATGGTGGGGACGTTGACACCAACAGAAGCAACTGACAAGTATGGTGACGATGGATGGTAGCGGTGACGTATGAGCTACAACTTAGGAATTTGTTTATTTATTTTCACAAGTTTTAACTAATTATACAAATGGTATTAAACTATGATAAAGCTAGAAAAACATGGCTATGTAGTATTAAACGGTTAGGTTTGACATGATATGTTTAACATGATCATTACATCCGGACATGATATTTTGATTAAACGCGAACATGTTTATAAGCCGGTTATACGACAAAACATCTTTTTTACGATTAAATATAAGCAGTTTGATAACGGAAGATACGCAACATAACATTTTTTACACAACTAAATATAAGTAGTTCAATAACATGAAAGTACTCGACCAAGTCTAACAAACTAGTTGAGAGGACTCACTTAAGATGGTTAATAAATGACTAGAAGGGTGCACACGCAAAGTGGCGGGACGACATTTTACATCCGACATGTGTTTTTAATTTTTGTTATACTTGTAGTAATTTTACAAAGGTCTATTATATTTTATCTAAGCTAAGATTTAAAACACTAAATAAATGGGTTTTGCATGACGACTTGTACATTTACGTATTAATTTATTGTATCTCACAAAATACAGATCGGTTCAGCAAGGATTTTACACCAAAAGTTTAAAAAATACACAGGGTACAATTCTAGTCTCTGAAAGTTTTTTAACATAACAGATTAAAAGATATAACTGAAATCGTAAAACAAATTAAGTTTTTATATTTATGGGTAGATAATGTAAAATTTTATGTAAGTTATAGTAACAGTAAGGTTATTATGTAAATAATTGTAAGTGGTAATATGTAAATAATATAAAAATATTATTTTACCCTAAAAAATTGTTGTATATTATGCATAAAATAAAATAATTGTTATTAATTTTATGATATCTTAAAATACCCATCTCATATGTTTTATATATAGTATAGATAAAACATAGGTAGTAGGACAAAAATAAAGCTATCTAAAATTTAGTTATGATGTATTTAATTATTTATAAAAGTATAACTCTAAGTCAATTTAATAAACGGGCCTTAAATGTGTCGTGTTGACTTGTTAACTCAATTAACACAAGTAGTTAAATATGTTATTAGTGTCAAAAATAAGTTAGAGGGGTTGAACATATTTAGATACGTTTTTTTATTTTGTGATTAACATATTGACTCGTTTATGACATGTATCCGTTTAACTCAAATCCAAAATGTTTAAATTCTTGTCGAGTCAAATTATATCCCTTCCTCACACTCCATCAACCCATGGACAATTGTCTAATACATCAAACCCACAACCAATATCACATTGATCAAGTGTCAATATTTAAGTGTTTAATTAATCTAAATACTTGATTTTACATCATGATTATTGTAAAACAAGTTGACTTTGTTTATATTTTGATTCATAGGTTTCATAGCTAAAAGGAACATATTTAAGAGTAAAAGAAAGCAAAAAGATGAAGTTTAGGGACTAGAAGTGCAAATAACAAAAGATACAAATAAAGGGGAACAATCAGCAACTGTCGTATCATACTCCCGGTTTGGGCGTATACGCCTGACGGCATATGAGGCGGCGTATGGGTGGCGTATCATACCCCGGGCGACGTATTATTTGACAAAAGGAAGAGAAAGTTGGGCGTATGAGGTGACGTATCATATGCCGATTGGGCGTATAATACGCCTGTGGCTATTTCAATACAAAATTTTGAGGAATTTTGAGTCTATTTAAGTATCTAAATAAGGTTTTCGAAGGGAGGCTTCTCCAGACGAAAATTGACAAACTTTAGGTTGTTTTTGGTATTCCAAGGCTTCCCAATTCATCTACAAACATTATCCAATTCAAGATCGAAGGCATAATCATGATGATGTGTGGCTAGTTCGCTTTATAATCGCTTTCGGGTGAATCATTAAAAGCATTAAGAAAGACTATTGGTATGGTTTCATTAGGGTTTTGTGATGAACATTGAATTATTTAATGCAATTAACTTTTGGTTGATTTAAACGGTTTTCTTATAAATAAAGTTGTATGCTTGATTATCAGTTTTCGGTTTTCTTGCATCGTTAACTCACTAAGACTAAAAGACAACTTGATATAGGTAAATTGGTAATATTGTGAACGAACGAATCTTAAAAGATTGTTTCTTTGTTATCACTTTAATCAAAAGTTAAGATCTTGAAGTATTGTTTGTGCAAATCCTAATGAAACATATTAATTGTTGATCTTGCGAAATTGAAAACCCAAAAGTAATTATCTTTCCATTAATTTAATAAATTCGTTTCAAGGTTCCTTTCTTTTTGCATTAGTATTCTAGAAACTATTTTAAGTTTTGATTTTTTACTTCCAAAGTTCGTGTCTTTAATTTAATTGAGTTTTGTTTGTTGAACATTTTTCACAAATTTTCTGCGGAGACGATCTTAGTTACTCTTACGCAATAAAGGTAGCTAAGTCCGATATATTAACTTGTTTTTTATCGCGTCTTGATAACCAGATCACACATCAAAGCCATCTCAGCCTTGTTGTATTTCCTCTTCTTGTCTCGACCTAATTCTTACAGAGAGCATTATGTACACCCTTGTGCGTTCTCCCTAACATTTTTCTTATTTCTCACCCCTAATACTCTCTATCATATTTTATATCCATCATATCTCTCAATTTGTAAGGTTGTACATTGAGTTGACCAAGTTGTACATAAGCCATGGTTTCAAGCGACACGCTCATAGGCTTCTGTCGCGCATAATCTTGTCTATCCATTCTGCATAGGGTGATTGGTGTTTTCATGTGACACCAATCATTCACATCACCATCCTTTCATCTCCTTATAACCCTTCTTGATGTATATTTTGTTAATTTTATACATCATTTAAATATTCGACAGTGGTAGCAAGGAGAGGGTTCGGTTAACTTTGCAAGCAATGGGTTGTTGCAAGGAGGGTTGAGGCCAACAATTGGTACAAATAGAATGAATAAACTAGTGCGGGGTTATTAATTTTTTCTATTGTTATTTTTAACAGTTCTTTCTTAATGCAATTAGCGTGAGTGGTCATCTATGTGGCACGCCAGCATATAGTGAGTATCAAACCTACAATTTCTAAAAATTGAGGTCAAAATCGTAATACAGAGGCATCACAAGATCATCTATGTTATTAACTCATGTATTTATAAAAGTGTTATCTAGCATGCTTCAAACTTTGTTCCATGGGTGTAAAGTAGTAGGGGTTCTAGTGAGCTTTTCTAGATCGGCTATATTAAAGATGAATCGGGCAAGCTTAAATGAAGTCAAGCTGATATTGAACTCGATATCTAAATGAGTTCAAGCTACACCAAACCTGACTAAACTTACGAGTTTAAAGGAGCTTATTACTTATACGTTTTATCATATATAAAACTATAATAATATAAATGTAAAAACAATTTCACATGTAAATAAACTATAAAATAATTAAGAGATTAAACTAGCCAAACTTCTAAAAAGTGAGCTCTGAACAAGTTGATTGAATAAAATTGTCATATAATAATCCTCTCTTGTATGATTATATTTCCTCCAGAAGGATGCATATTTGATTGATTGATTCTTTTATTCTATCAAATTGAATGAAATCCAACAAATGTTAAGAGCGAGATTGGGCTTTGTTCAATTGTTCTGCCAATGAAACAATAATGGGCCTATATAATCCATTATTAAATATACTAGTTAATAATCATACCCATAAGGCCTTGGCCATTTTCAAAGACGAGCTGTGGGAAATTGTTGGGCCAACCATGCGGTCCGTGCTTCATGAAAGCCCATGAAATCTTTCAACTGATGAAGACGCAATATCTCAATTCTCAAACGGGTTTTCCAAGCCCATGAAACCTTTCTTTAACATTCATTAAACATATATTTTGGACATTTAATTAGGAATGCAAACAAAACGAACAAACATGATCAAGGTTGTTCATGAACTGTTTACGAACACTTAAAAGTTTTTGTTCGTGTTCGTATATTAAAGAAATGAATTGTTTATGAACCGTTTACAAACACTTATCGAATATAAACGAATACAAACAAAAGCACACGGACATAAACATAAACGAAAGTTTGTTTAGCTTTAAGACAAACCTATCAAAATTATCCGAACACATTTGACATAATTATCATAAACATAACTAACACAAAATTTAAGAAGTTTGTCAAACTTTATTATAAACTAAAGTTGAAAATGGTCGAATGTTAAAAAAAACATAATATAAAAAGGATTTTATATTATTTTTAATAAATTAAGACCAGTATAATAAAAGTATAAAGGTGCAATACACTACTTTAATAACAAAACGAACCAGATAAAACCAGGCTACAAATGTTAACCAGTTCCAAACCGAACTAATATTTTTTCTCAAAAAACTAGTTCCAGCTCGAACCTGTTCTGATAAAAACCGGATTTAACCAATGTCGACCAAAGCCGAACCGATTTCAATTGGATGAGTTTGGACCCAAAACCCCACTTGCTTGAGGTGGATAGGGCCAGGCCTGGTTCTAGCTTGTTTGGTATTCAAGTCTGTTTAAACAATTGTTGATGACTTAATAAATTAGTCATCTAACTAAAGGGCTGTTTGAAAGCATCTGAATCAGTCTCTTAATGGTTCAGCACTTAATGATTCAGCACTTAATGATTCAGACTGTTTGTTTCGCGAACAAATGTTTGAATGGTTCTGACATTTGCCTCTCAATGGTTACGCATTATACTAATGCTGAATGGTTAAGAGGTCTAATGCTGAATGGTTAAGACCTTTTATCAGAATTGGTCAGACATTTGTCTTTGAAAAGTTAAGCGATATACTAGCTTTTAATGGTTTAGACATCTTAATGGTTCAGCACTTAATGGTTCGGACCTTTTATTGGTTCAACACTTAATCATTCAGAAATTACCAAACAACCCCTAAGCTATTCATGGTTAATGCTGTTCATAAGCTTTGTTTGGTGAATTATTTACTGATAAAGTTGGACTAGTTAATTTCTTCAGAGTTGCTTGATGTTTAGAGATTGGGGATCAAATTGCTACGATTCTATATGATGATTTGTCACAAACATAATTACTTAGCATCGTGGGTGGGAGTATGAGGCGTAGTAACAAGATGTGAGTCTCATAATAAAAAAACTATGGGTTCTATCATTGCTCAAGACAAATTTATTCTAGAAGAATTAAGTGTTACTGATAAATAATAATTACTTATCATCGTCTAGGGTACGATTTCAACAAATAAAATGCACAAAAAGAACGTTTAAGGCACAAAACAAACATAATTACCATAACGTTGATTGGTTGCTCATACGTGGATCGGTGGAGCGCAAAAAAAAAAAGAAGAAAAAAAAGGGTGAAGAAATGAATTCGTAACACCAAAATCACCATGAAAGCCTTTCAATGAATTTGTTGTACTTTAGATTATCGGTTTATATTATTTGTTTAATTAAATATAAGCTATTTTGACTGAAATTAATATTATGGTCACATCTTGCTATTTCCTTTAGAGTCATGGTTACTGTGCTATCTACTCTTTGACCGCACTTAAGATTTTGGTTAGTTCAACTAGTTGGTTTTATTTTTTTCTATTTTTAATAAACTATATCTGATACGGGTTTACCAAAACGTTTGCTAGACTGCATCAGGGAATCGCTCAACTTTCGTTTTGTGTGGTATGCGACAGCTTGCAATCATGCGGTGTGTAAATTCTACCGGTAATGTTAATATTGAAAAATGACAAAATGATAACTAAAATTAGACAACTGAAGAAACACGTGAACCAATGACGTCTAGAATTCACGTGTTTGCACTAAAACGAGGATATTAAAACGTTAATATTAAAGAAACTTTAAAGTTAGAATTAGAGCTACATATTAGGAAATTGCATCACGTAACTTGTAGTCGTATCAAAACTCAAAAGTGAAAGTAGAAAAAGAAAAAAGTAATAGTTATGTTTGTCTTCCTTAAATGAGATTGATTTTAATATATTATCTACTTTAAGTTAAATATATGTTTATTAACACGTGTCTAGTTGTGGTGGTAGTTTGTTGGATTTTATAATAAATAAATTGTAGGCATTATTTAGAAGCAAGGAATCGAATCAATGGGGCTAAGGTACATATGATTATTACGACTATAGAGAAAGCATTAAAGTAAGTATGGTTTTTTCCTTTTGATGATGGTGAAGTCTAGGGATTGGGTTACAACTTGCAAAGGGGGGAAGTATTTTTTGACTCATCATTCATGTACATGCATCTTTGATCTTTCCATTTCAAAGTATTCGTCTATACGCGTGTGTTGCAGGACGACTAAACATTTTTTAAGTCATAAAGCAAACTTTAATGTTATGATTTTTTGTTGACATGTGTTGCTACAAAAAACCAAATAGTTAGGATCAGGTCCTGGTAACTGTGTTAGATTCAGATCGGCCTTGTTAATGATGTAATGTTAGTTTTCCTATTCTAGAGTCATGATCTAAAATGTAAAAACAAGAAACCCTTGTTAGCGCCAAGTGCTACGCTCAAGTTAGTATCTTCGCTCATGATAAATCTTATGCGTATGTATATTAGAGAGAGAGAAAGAGAGCTAAAAAATAACTTTTGTTATTAAAGTGAATTTCTTTTATACACGAGTCTGTTTTGGTTTTTCAGCTCTAATAGGTTTATATTTACTTGGGCTCTATCAAATTTTATATATACTTAATTAGCAATGTCGATTGCATACGTCACTAATCATCACTCCACATTCAAATTTTGCAAACTAAACCTTTAGATTGCTAAAGCTTCAACTCGACCCCTTTACTATAGATACTATATGTTTTTAAGTCTTTTATTTTTTTAGTAATTTGGTTTTTACTTAATAACTTTTGTTTGATAACTAAAAAAACTAATTTCTGGTTGTAGTTAATTTTTCTCTTTGCTTTTCGGTATAGATTTTGTTAAAAAGAGAGTTATATGCCTAGATAATATTGTAACTCAAATGATGTATTAAAGTCATGAAGATGTTATTGGACACATACATCTTAATGAAACTTATGAGCATCGTATTGTTGTATAAATTTTTCTATATATGTTTCAATCATTTGAACTGATTCACCACAACTTCATAGTTCATACGTTTCTTTTAGGTACTTAATCACGTTAATATCACCGTCGCAATGCATATAACGAGTCTCGTCTCGCTACGACTCTGTATACATGATGCAATATCATGTATGTTATATCAACGTATCGTCCTTCATCAAATGTCAATTGACGAGTGATCGAGTAGCCCGATTTAAACTAGAAGACAAATTTGCTTTTCATTTGGTGTGACTTTTGGGATCAAATTGTTTATATGAAGCAAGTTTTGGAGATGTGCCAAAGTTATTTGTCTCAATATCATGAGTTTTCATGCTTCACGCATCTATAGTCCTTTTTAATCATTTTTGTTGCTTAATATTAACAAGAAATAAACTTAATTTAGCAAGATCACATATTGAAATCATCATTATTACATCAGCAACAATATACAAGTGCCTAAGCATAACATACAACTCACTATATTTTATGATATTAAAATCTATAAACCTCATAAAAAAGCTAGTACTTTTAAAAAGATCAAGACCAACTTAACAATTCATCCATGTTCCAAAATGTGTTTGCCAAGTCATCATTTTTTATCCAATCTGCTTCAGCCAGCTGGACTTCTGGAGCTGAAATGGCATCCGGTCCTGTTGATTGCATGTCTAAATGGATGAACCCCATGTCAAAAGTATTAATATCCACATGGTAACAATCATTGTTTTGAAGTGATGAGTTGTAGTAAATTCTTGAACTTGAACTTGAATTAGAGTTTTCGATTTCGATAAGTTGTGAAGATGATGATGAGGATGGGATTAGGGTTTGTTCTGCTTGTGGTAAAAAGCTTAAGTTGTTCTCATTATGAGTTCTAGTGGTTGAAGCAGAAGTTGATGATAATGATGATGATGATGATAATGAAGAGTTTTGTTCAACTTTTTCAAGTAATCTTGGCATCCAAAATCTTCGAAGTGTTTCCACAAATCTCTTGCTATTAGAGTCGATCTTAAGGTGGCGTGCCTGTTTTTGTACCCTTGTTCTCCAGTAGTTTTTGATCTCGTTGTCTGTTCTTCCCGGCAAGTGACATGCGATTTTTGACCATCTTGAAGACAAGAAAGAATAGTTAATAATAATTCTAAAATGATACATACATACCACATGCATATATATCCTCATACATGTAATGATATCTCACCTATTACCCCACTTGGAATGAAGTTCAAGGATCAGGAGTTGTTCTTGTGGAGTAAGATTGCCGTGCTTAACGTCTGGTTTTAGATAATTCAACCATCTTAGCCTGCAACTTTTTCCGGTTCTTTTTAGCCCTATATATCAAAAGCAATTAGAAAACACACCGAATTCTCGAAAGAGCATATCAAAGATACAAAAAATTTCAAGAAACAGATTTGTATTTCATGTGTTACATACGTACCCGAAGATTTTGCAAGCGAGTTCCATCGGCCTTCACCGTGACAAGTGACATAATGGATAAGAAGATTGTCTTCCTCAAGTGTCCATGGCCCCCTTCTTATCTCATTAAAGTTTCCTTCATTGCAAGAACCACCCATGATATATTGGACTTTGGAGATTCAATAGAAAGAAAGAAAGACTTAAAAGGACTAAGTGAAGGTCTACATACTTATAAAGAGATACCCAAGAGGGTTTTATTGTAAAAGTTAGAAATAGAAAATAGGAAAGTACACCCTCTAGTAAAGTTGATTTCCCACGAGAGATTTTGCCCAAAATTTATTGATAGATACAAAGTCAAAGAAAATTGGAATCTTGCAATATGTGTTAGGCTTTGTCAAAAAAAATTGAGAGATACAATTTTTATTTCAATATATTGTTTAAATATTTATCTTATGTAACAACTATTAAGAACTTAAAGTTAAAGTAGCATATGCTATGTTGTAAATAAATTTGACTGGATAAAACTTGTGCAAGGTTGAGTACACTAATGAAACTCCCTAAAATGAATTAAAAATGGGATACTTGACCACTTTAAGTGACTTTGTGGGGTTGCCACTTAGCACACACCATGATCACCCCCTCCAGCTACATTATATTCTATGCAATTTAAACAAGTTAAATGAGAACATTTATTTAATTCTTTTTACCGCTTATTAATTTCTCCACCTATTGTAATATTGTGTACCAAATGATGTATATGAATAAACATATTGTAATACTAAACAAACTAGTATTATTGACAGATAATTGTTATTAATAATTCAGATGAATATCAATTGGTAAATTACCAATTAACAGATATTAGTCGCAAGAGCTAGCACCCATCATCATATTTTCAATGGATCATCACCTACACACTCAAGTCACCAACCTCTTGCACCGACGAACTATTGACAAAATCATCGTCCGGCTGTACTCTCTTCTTTCGTAGTGATTATATACTATTTTAAAATGTAACTTTATATTTAATTTGGTAAATATATATACATTTATTTTAAAAAGTAAGTTACGAGGCGGAATATCGTAAATTTAAGGTATATTGGCAACAATATTATCAATAATATAATTGGAGGTACTTTTTAATAAAATCACTTTGCATAATATAAATGAAAAGTTCATAACATTTAGAGTCTTGATAACTTAACAAATATTATTTTGAGTAAATTACACTTTTCGTCCTTTAGGTTTATAGCAAATTTCAGGTTCTATCCTTAAACTATAAGAAAATTACAGTAAACATTATTTACGTCTAAAAAAGTTTGCACGTTTTGTCCTTTCATCTAACAGACGTTAAATTTGTCTGTGTAAGACCCCGTTCCCGGGACGCTTATAATTGGTCAATCATCGCATAAAAACATTTAAAACACATCATTGGCAGCGAAAATACAACCTTTCATTAATAAATTAAATGGTGTCAAATCATCATGTCGTTTCATTTACACCTCAAAAATTATATTAATACAATAACATTCTCAAAAATATGGATGCCAGACTCGAATCATCCTCAGTAGCTTATACATCCATGCCTGCACCTCCTCAGCATCAACAATTACCTGCCAACTATTATGCATACAAAAGTCAGCGACGCTGAGTGAGTTCTAGTTTTATAATAAAATACTTTACTTTACGTTAAAACATTTCATTTACTTCGTACGTGATCATACATCATACATACATCTTGATAATAATTATTTATTATCTTTCATCATCGTTCATCATCATTCGTCATTCGTTTCGTACATTCATTCATTAAAATCTTTCACTTTCTTATGAGTCATGCCATATGCTAAATCCCCAATATTGTGCACGAAACTGGTACTGTGCCGAGGCTTATAAATAAACCCCCAAACATTGTGCACGAAGCTGACACAGTACCGGGGTGAAGCGACAGCGACCCCATCGCATTTGGTCAATCTTAATGATTGGACCCCTGAGGCGCATCCTCATGGGCAAGCTAAGCCGCACCTCAGTTGAGCTAACGACAACATGGCCGTGCACATCTATTCATTTTGCTTGCAAGACTTTCATTCATTCATTACGTTCCACTTTTCATCTTTGTTATCTTTCACTTTCATTACATAATACTTTACGTACATATACATATCATACCACACAAGGTCATTTCGTAAAACATATCGTTTTGAAAACCGTTTAAACGTGAAAAGATAACATAACACATATCACAGAAGGTCATGCGACAACTTGAATGTACAACATCATCATTTTGCTCGAGAACCTAACATTTCGCGCGAGAACCATTTCACAAACACATTCTACACATCAACTTATCTTAGTCGCGCGAAAACATATATATATTCGCGAGAACATACTACGCGCAAGAACTTCCTCTTTCGTGCGAGAACTATTCCTTTCCCGCGAGAACTATTCCTTTCGCGCAAGAACTTCACAGATTCAAATTTCATAAAATACAACTTAACTGCTCACGAGAAAACTAAGGGTTTTTCCTTCCCAGTCATAAGTTATCGCGTCTAAGACTGTTCTAATATGCTTAACATCATATCAAACACCAACTCAAGCATAAACTAGCATTTTCAAACGTGTTAGTATGCATAATAGCCCCAAAACATAAAAACTTACAAAAAAGGAGAGTAGAAACTCACCTCTTGAAGTTCTAACACAAACACAACCTTTCCGAAGCCTTTACCAAGCGAAAACTATATAAACATGTATTATATTCATTAATAATCCATTCTTAATACATAACACGATTTACATACCTCAAACACTAAATTTCTTCACTTTCTCTCTCTACCAGTCGTAATCTCTCTCTAGCAGCAGCACTTCTCGCGCGAAACTAGAGTCAGACTGGGTGTTCTTAGCTATTTATACCCAACAGTACTTTTCGCATGAGGTTCTCGGGCGAGAAGTTCCCTTCGCGAGAGAACTTCTGTTTGTCTTCTTTTCTTCTAAATTTTCGGGCGTTACAGTCTATTAAATCTAGTCATGTGACTTGCACATGAGGGCAATACGATCATTTAAGTTATACATTTAAAATAATATAAAATAGAATTAAATATATAAAACTACAAAAACTTTCTCTCTTTTTTCACCGTCTCTCTCTCCACCATACCTCTACCTTGTTTTGGATTTCACGAACCAGATGAATATTTAAATCTGAAATGAAACAATGATCGAATATACTAATGATAATGATTCAAATATGCAACTCTAACATCTGATTTCTCGCCGACCATATCCGATCCCAAAATCAAAACTTTGATCACCAGTTTAACACTAAACACATATCAATTTCTCACACAAAACCGAAAACCCCACTCAAAAGCCACCATCGGAGTTCAATCTGCACTCAAAAAGCCACCATCAAAATCTCTATAGCCGGAGAATCAAACCTTTTGACAGAATACCCCCGAAACGAGTTCAATCCGAACTCAAAAGCCATTATCAGAGCAAGATGTTTGATGGTGGCGGCAGCGGCGGCAAATGGTGGTAGTGTTTGTGTGAAGAGAGAGAGAGTGAAAGAAAGTAAGAGATGTGAGAGAGAAAGAGAGAGAGTAGAGAGAGATGTGTGGGGTTGGGTTAAAGACCTCCCAATGAACTCCTTAAATGGTACGGTGGAGGATGGTGGCGGTGGCGGTGGCGGATGGTGGCGGTGACGGATGGTGGCGGTGTGATGTGGGTGGGGTTGGGGTGGGGTTGATGTTTTTTGTGTGAAGAGATAAAAAGAGAGAGAGTAGAGAGAGAAAAGTGGTCTGGAATGAAGTGAGGTAGGTGGGGTTGGGGTGGGTTAATAATTTATTGCCTTTTAATATTATATTTTTTGACAAGGATAAAAAAACTAATTTACCCTCATGTGTAAGACACGTGATCTGATTTAACGGACAAAATTAACGTCCGTTAACAAAAAGGACATAAATTGCTACACAATTTAATCATAAAGGACGTTTACTGTAATTTTCTTAGTTTATAGACGAAACCTGAAATTTACTATAAACCTAAAGGACGAAAAATGTAATCTATTATTTTAAATATTCTAGACCAGCCAAGAATCAAAAATACAACTCTTTTATTTATTAAAGTGAGAGAAAGAACCCACAAATACAAATGTTTTTTTTATAACAAAAACTTACAAACTCATCTAACTTATTGTATTTTTTATGAAATAATTAATTTACATCAATCTCTTAAAGATGGATGTAATTAGTGATCAAATCTTTTTAATTTCAAGAAAAGAAAGAGAGGTAGGATTCTAATCAAATCATTTTGACTCGTGGTCTGCTAGGAATCTTCTGATTAAATATGAAGCATTCCAAAAGTTAAGGCTATTATAGTTTTTTCCTATGAGATTTTATCTTGTTTTTATCGAAGTGAGAGTCAAAAGTTATGTCATTTGATTCTATGGAGTGATTTGTACTCTGGTTATGTCATGAAAAGATGCTTGTTAATCTTCTATGATTATTTTACATGTATAAAAACTGTTTCTATGGACCAAAACCGTTGCTTTGCAAAATCCAAATAAAACTAGAGATCCATAATGTCCACTATTCATGTATTCTAGTACTGTTTTCTACGAGAAAGACTCGCAACATTATTGTTTGTGGAATATGTGGGACAATTTAGCACACTTTAGAACAACGAAACTATTGTTTTTTTAAGTTGAAAAATTAAAAATATGAAGCATGGCAAACTTTGATGTTATTATAGTTTTAAGATGATGTCACTTCACTAAATGACGTGTTTATCTTAACATACACCATCGCTGGTAGGTTATAGTCGAGTTGCTCCACCCAAAGTATCTTAGTTTCATCCTACATGTAGTGCTTTCCTTGATGCATTTCAGTCGTTAGTATGGTGGTTGTGATTTTTGTGGCATTTTATTGGTAATTGTAATGTCATCGATTCATTTTAGGTGATTAGAATTTCTTCAATTAACACCTAAGAGAAATCTGAATAAGCTTTGTAATAGATAAGGAGGTGTAGATTGTATGTTAGTTTGAGAATCCAATTTTTGGTTCGGGGAAAAACAAGGGTCAAAGGAGACCCGCGACCTTGTGGGGTACAAGGAAAAGCGCCCTTGGCATGATATTGGTTTGTGCCGATCGAATTTCAAGCATTGCAACGGGTCCGTGCCAATGGATTACCTGCCAACTGACACCTCTAGATTTGTACCATTACAAGAATTACTAGCTAAGTTCAATAGACGCGTTACCTTTTAAATTTTTACAATCATTCTTAAAACTTTATGTCATTTCATATAAACGAGGTATTGGGTTGTTGCTCATATTGAACACACTTTTTTTGTCTATTTTAGGGTTGGATAACAAGAACGGATATATGCTGGTTTTGGACTTTCCAAATTTTCAAACTGAAGATTCAAATATTATCATAAACTTCTTCAATTTGAAAGTTTGTACAAGATTTAAAATGTTTATCCAAAATATTTAACTACAAAACTTACAATATTGGTCTTATCCCGTCAAGACGAGGGTCTAAGTACTAGGGCTACTTTATAATCATTATCTTTTTATTTCAATCATTGAATAAATATATCTACACAAGATTTTGTCAAAAAAGATAAAGATCACAAGTAAACTCTATGAAGAACGTCCTTTGTCCTTTGTTCATAATACATGCGTTCTTTGAGGTCCCCTGTTTAGATACGTCACTTTTTTTCTCTTTTCTATGAAGGTTTATCATCTTTTTGGTTTTGGTTTTCACAAAATATGCTAGCCTCCTCCTTCCTACCACCCCCTTTCATGTTCGCGTCACATTATCATGTGCGTAGGAGATAGATGATGACACTTGTAAGGAGCATCGTAACCCTCACAATGAAGGCGAATGGGTCTAGAGGCAGAAAAAATTGACATTAGATGAAAAGATTAGGCAGAACTTGTCTTTTTTAAGGACATGATCAGTAATAAAAGTTTTTAAAGACACTGGATAAATATTGAGCTTTAAGAGGAATACTTAGATTGGGTCTCTACTGAGCGTCATATCTTGACTTGTACTTCACTTAGGCCGTCTCCAATTGTATATTTTCGTGTTAGCTATTTTCTAGGTTTGCTTTTAGTTTTAATGTGCCTAAGATACTTTAATGATCCCTTTTAATTACACCATCCGATCATGTTAATTGCAAAAACTTTCACCTTTCGAAACCATAATTCATTTGCATAGAGCTTTTTAAGTGAAAATGAGAAGCTATATATACGCCTATATCCTCTTATTCCAAACATGTCATTCATATTATACACACATATACATACACCATACACACATACACACATACACACATACATGTAATAAATACGTGTCATGCATATATACATACAAAAAGACACTACATACATACATACATACACATATATACATATATACACACACATACACTATTGCAAATTTGAGCGGATTTTTTTTTTATTTACGGAAACTGAAAATATATTTAAATACAATATTTTGTATTTCTATTTAAAAACAAAAATAAAATTCAAAATACTTTCAGCGAAGACATTGTCCTCACAATATGTGACCCGGGATTTTTTTAGTTTTGGAGGGAATCGAAAATACGTATTTACCCGGTATTTTTTAGGTTTGGTGGGAATTGAAAATTAAAAAAATATGTATTTACCTACAGCGTGGACATTGTTCTTGCTATAGATCTAGTAAAAAAAGGTCTCACTCTTTTATATATTTTCACGATCATTAAAATAAATTAAAAAACAAAAAAAACCTGAAAATCGTAATGCGAGAACAATGTCTTTGCTAAAGGTCTGGTCAAACTAGAAAATCAATTGGCTCTATCTTTTTGTCTTTTAGTGTGTTATAATAAGAATATTATATTCATGCTATAAAATTTTCTTGTTAAAAGTCATTTTTCTTGTAGTGCTATCTTTTGTGTGTGTACATGGTACATGCTCTTAATTCATTTGAACATCTATCACTTTCTTGTTTAGTTCAAGGAAAGTGACAACACATAAAACCCCGGTGAAACTTTCATGCAAGTTGGTCACTTCTAACAATACTTCTATTGTGGTACGTAGTTGTATTACCTTAGGAAAGTAACAAAATTTATTATAAGGAAACTGTGTTAAACACGAACCTCAATCGACTGTGGTTATGTTTTTTTATTGTGGTTCTAGTTTGATATATTTTTAACTTTCTTCTATAGGTGGTTTACGTATTTTTATAATATGTTTTTTACTTCCTGTATTATATTGTTCCACACAAATAAACTTTCCTAACAAGTATAACATCTTCCCAATACATGTTAAAAATACTTGTAATACTTTTGAACATCAATTTTAATGACAAACAAATTTTTATAAAAGATCTATGTTTATGTATAAAGACATGACAAGGATAACTCTTAAATAATGGGAACAAACGACATATAAATTTGTTCGAGTATGGTGCTAGGGGTCAATGGAAGTGAGATTGTAAGACAAGTAAGGTGTGCCATGAGTCGATTTTTTGTGATAGGTATTTCCACATTTAGGTAAACTTTTTGGAGATGGATGTCTTTGTCATTAATCTATTTATAAGTGTCTCCCTCATTTTTTTTTGCTTATGAAATGATATTCCGAAAAATGGGATTGAATTTATGATTTATGGGTAAACACGAAAAAGTCTTGATCATTGAAAAAACCTTTTTTAAGTGAGGAATTTCTTCTATGGGCAAAAGGCCTTTATTCCGATGAAGGAACAGTTATGTATATAAAAACATATGTTTTGTTTAAATTATTTAATTTTAAAAGTACATAGCATTTATATATAAGTAATTCGTACGATTAGAATGTAACTTTATTGAAAAAGTTCAATTACTTTAGTAAAACAATCTAGAAACTTTATTATTATTTGGTGAATTTTTTGTCTTGCTAACAAGTCGTTTTGCTAATTGTTATCATTTAGTTGTGTAAATATAAATATACGAAGTTATACAACCTCATATTTTTATGTTTAATCATCGAACAATATGATTGTTGGAGATAAAAACATAAGTAGAAAGCAAATATAAAAAATTAAATATTTATACTCTAATAAAAAAATAACTAATGAGACATATGATATCATCATATTTTGTTTCATAGAATTTTTTTTGTTTCTCTCTTCTATTAAATAATCACTTCAATTGCTAATAATATTATTCGATTTTTTTAGATTAAAAATAGTTTTATAATATATTAAAAAATAGATCTTTTTATTATATCAAAACATCAAACTTTTTTAAAATTATAAAATATTTTAAAATTGATGTTTTTAAAAAGTAAAAATAATTAAAATTGGGAGTTATAATAAGAAATTTTTTAAAATTGACATTTTTTTAAAACGGTTTATTTAGAAACAAAACAATAAATATTTAAAAACAAAAATTTTAAAAGTTGATATCATTATTTTATTAATTTTAGTCATTACTCATACGTAATTCAACCCATATAATAAACGGGTTTACTGAAACTAGTATATTTATAAGACGGTATATGAAAGATTTTTATATAAAATTGTGGTAGCTTAGATAAGGGAAATTAGATAAATGGCTTGTCAAGTATGTTAGTCTTGTATAGTATCAAGCTATATCTTTTAATTACAAAGCCTCTAAGACTCTTTAGTATTTATTATCAATATTTTTGGTAAAGTTTGTTTTTCTATTCTTCAACAAAATCACTGGAAACTAACTTCTGATTAAGCCACATAAATTCAACGATTAAGGACATAGCATCCAATCTAACTTAAGAAGGAGATTAACTTAACTAATTCCACCTTGTTGTCAATGCACTCTCTAAACGTTCTCTCCATGTTGTAGGGTTTCTTTATATCTTACATCACGAACCAAAGGATAAGGGCCAGGGCCGGCTCAAGCCATAGCTAGTAAAACTAGAACTTTGGGCCTCCAATCTCAAACGGCCTCCAAATTTTGTAAAGTAAGTTTATATGTGTAAAAAATTTGATTGGACTAGACACTTTATTAATTTAGTTGGGCCTACAATCCAATAAAAATATATTTCTTATTAATTTAGTTGTGCCTCCAATCCAATAATTTTGTATCATATAAAGCATGAAAATAAATTTAATCTAAACATCTATACATACACAATATATAATTTTTTTTAATAATATCTCTGCCAACTATAAACGTATTAGTTTATTAGTGTCAGTCCCAAGTCCGGATAAAGAAGGATTTTAATAGAAAAATATTTTTAAAAAGGACCCCAATTTTTTATTTCGATTGAGCTCTCAAAAAACACTGAGTCAGGCCCTGATAAGGGCATAGTGGTATATATAATGGTATTGTATTGAGGGTTTAGGGATATTTATAACTTCTATTATGTATATTTTGTTTTCCGATAACAATGGTAAAATTTCATTTTTATAACAATGTAACATAAATTTATGCTTAATGAACAACGGTGGCCATAAGTGTAATTATCCTATATATGAAAAGAGAAGGCTCATGAATAGTGTTTTTTCATCTTTAATGCATGATGTACAGTCTGTTAATGCACAGGTAATATTTGCAGTTTTTGGTACAACTGCTTGATGCATCTTGTCTCCCTTTAAAGTGTGTATGGGTTTTCTTTTGACCTATTTTGTGCATGTTCTAGAGAGAGAGGGGGTGGGTGTTTCGGTGGTGGTGTCGCTGTACGTGCCACCAGACTTGCGGTGGGCTTTTGGTACAGCTGCTTGATGCATCTTATCTCTCCTGTAAAGTGTGTATGGGTTTTCTTTTGACCCATTTTGTGCTTGTTCTAGAGAGAGAGGGGGTGGGGGTTTCGGTGGGGGTTTCGATGGTGTTTTGGGGTTGTATGTGCCACCGTCTTGCTACGACCTGCTTTCTTTTTCCCCCATTTGTTTTTTATAGAGAAATGGATTCCGGTGGTGGTTTTGCCGAGACGGGGTTTCGATGGTGGTTTTGCCGAGAAGGGGTTTTTGGTGGTGGGTTTGCCACTGCTTAAACTATCGGTGTTAGGCGGATCCGCCGACGTGCTGTCACATATATGCTTTGATATCGGTTATATTGTAGAGAGGGGGTTTCGGCAGTGGTTTTGGCGAGAAAAGGGTTTTGGTGCTGGTTTTGACATCACACCTACCACAGCCCTTAGGGCGGAGCCTAATCGTGCTACCAACGGCTTCCTCTGATGCATTTTATGTTGTAGAGAGAGAGGGGGTTACGGTCTGTTGGTGGCGACATGCTGGGTCGTCCGGTACAATCGATGATGATGAGCGTTACCTCATCTGAGACGAAACATTGTGGTTAGGTTACGTGTTGATGATGATGAGGGTTAACCATCTGAAACACCGGTATAACAACGCTTTGGGTTTTACTTTGATTTGTGCTTTGCTTGGTTGGTTTGTTTGCAGGCCTGTTGGTTTTCTTTGTTGGCGGCGACAGGCTGTGTGTTTGGTACAGTCAATGATGATGAGCGTTACCTCATCTGAGATGAAACATTGACGTTAGGTTACGTGTTGATGATGATAAGGGCTATCCATCTGAAACACCGATTTAACTATGTTTGGTTTTACTTTGATTTGTGCTTTGTTTAGTTAGTTTGCTTGCAGGCTTGTTGGTTTTTGTCGGTTGACTAACTCGGTTATTTGTTTTTCTTTCATTATTATTTATTTGGTTATTGTGTTAATAGAGTTGTGATGACCCACCACAAACGGTGTGGGATGCGTACTCTTTGCTTTGGAAAAATTAATGGTTGGTACTATGAACAGCACCATCTTTTGTGGTTTTAGGGTTTACCCAAGACCATTAGCAACGCAACACATTTTGCTACAAAACAATGCACAACAACGAGTATGAAAGCCCATGAACTAAATTTTTGAATGTAACCGATATCATCAAGTCTTACGTACAAAAAAATCAAACAGAATACGAAATGAATGCAAAACGTAGTGTAATATCGCGCAACGTGCGTACTGGATTTCAACTAGTTAGCTTTTGAAACTTGAGCACAAAACTATGGTAGAACATTACATATATGGACCATCCGTGTATTTATATCTGTATTTTTCGGAATTTAAACTTCAATCTTTTAACTAAAGTGAAGACACATTACCACCATGATATTTTATTAAAAAAAGACCTTCCATGTAATTATTTCCAAAGTTTATTTAATACTAGTTGCTAAAACAATAATTGTTAATTTGTTAAAAATAATGAGATGAGATCTTTTAATCAATTGAAGTACTCTACTTCATTTCGCGCGCATAAAGCCCACAACACGTTTTGCTTTACAAGTCCAATAAAAAGTTCTAATATATTTTTCTATGGCATGTATAATTCAAAATTTGCATAACTTTTCGACCTTTCATCATCGTTAGAAATTATTAATGGTGATGCTGTATGTTATAATGCAGCTAACAAACAACAAATTAAATATGCCTACCTACGTCTAGTTTAGATTAAAAATTTGAGATCCTTTTATCATCCTAGTGTTGGACCTACTATACATACAAGTAACAAGCACCTAGTGTCACGTGACAATAAAGAAATTCTTATCGGTTATGTAGTATTGATTAGTAATCGTTTTTCATGTATAATATATGTATTGTCCCTCGAGTGACACTATTGTATTTTTATAAAGAGTGACAGCAACTAAAAGAATCTTGAGCTGGTGCCCACTTGTTTTTTCCATTGTGAACTCATTTTGTTATACATATGAATTCAAAATTTTGGGTGACTAAGTATAATGCAAAGAATGATATAACTTATATTTACATCTTACATTGGTATGTTGATACAAAACCTAATGTGAGGAGAGCTTGATAGTTATGGGTAAGATTAATTAGGCCATCATCCTCTTCCCAACCCAAAAACTCTATCAATGGTAATGAATACTCAAAATACACCATACTTGATCAAAGCCATATGGTGGTCCTATTCACTAAATCTATCAATTTGAATTGGATCCACAAACTTTTACCATCATGTAGTAAAATGGGAAGGCAAAAACTTTCTAAATAGTTGAAATTTGGATTCTAAAAGCAAGTATTCCTAATTTTTGTAATCTTTGTGTACCTTGTATGTCTTTTGATGTTTTTCAATGTCCCATCACACATATACAGTTTGGTATGTGTTTGAACCTTGTTTTTTAAGAATGGTCTCATAGTTGATGAGTTTCCCTTAGAAATCAACTTAATATGGAACTTATAGACAACAATATGAACATTGAAGTTGAAAATCTTAACTCATCTAGAGTTAATCTTAATGGGTTTATGCATACATCCGGTGACATCTTCTCCGATAATCAGCATCAGCAGCACTTGTACCAACATGTGTCTCATCCTCTTTCATTTATGTCTATACAAGATGGTACTTATCAATCTGGTTTAGATTATAATCGTATGAATCATTTCCCTACAACGGGAGAGCATTTTGGTCTTCAACGCGATGGTGTGCCCACAATAGTTGAAAGCTTTAAGAATTTGAATCCTCCTGTGTTTAGTCCTGGATTTATGGGAGAAAGTAAGGTAATATAAGCATTGATCCTCTATTTTTTTATTCAGTGTAATCTTTTGTACGATTGATTAACGATTAACGACATCTTCGTGTTCGTTAACTTGGAATTATGTCTAGGGCCGTGGTAAAAAGAGAAAGAGAAACAATGAATCTGGAGTGGATGGACTAAGGCAAGTTGTTCATGTGAGAGCAAAGAGTGGGAAGCAACTGATAGTCATAGTTTGGCTGAAAGGGTTTGTTTATATCATTCGTGTTAAAACATAATTAACACTCAACCTCGTTAACTTTTATAGTTTGTGGAGACATTGATATAAGTTACTTAGAACCAATTTTATTATTTTATGTCTAGAAATTGTTGTTATCGTTTAACTTTTTGTTTTTATTAGTTGAGAAGAGAAAAGATAAATGAAAAATTACGTCGACTGCAAGAACTTGTTCCAGGTTGCTACAAGGTATGAAGTTACGAATTAATCTTTATATCTTGTTGATGTGTATGAGTGGTTTTTGCTGTGTTTGTTTGTTTATCTTGTTCATGTTCTTTGACATTTTTTAATAAATTTCTTTAATAATCTCCGTAATATCCTATTAAATATTTTTTTTGTTCTGAATTCTTGTCGCAGACTATGGGAATGTGTGATGTTGGATGTAATAATCAACTATGTTCGATCATTACAGAATCAAACAGAGGTAAATTTTGATATTGCTTGACAGTTAAACATCCAAATAAAATTCGGTGAAAAGTAATTGAAAAGATTTATCATTTTTATATTATTTTTTTGGTGTTAGTTTCTACAATGAAGCTTTCAGCAGCCAGCATGTTCTATGACTTCAACTCCTCTGAAATGGATGATATGGGTTCTATGAAGGTAACATCTTAATTTAACATTTTAACCTTGGTTGAACCAACTTTTAACATTTATTATAAAATTATAAAATTACATTAATGAAAATCATTCTTTAACATTCACTTTGATTTGATATAATATTGGAAAATCAAAATCAAGTAAATGGTCATTTTAAACAAATTATTTAGCTATATAGCCATTGTACTAACTTTTGAAATAATATAACCATTAAACTGTCTAAAATAATCCTTAGCCCAACTGGTTAAAATGAGATACCCATAACATGTAAATAAGGAGAGGTATGAGTTCAAGTTTCACTCTGAGCAAAATGCTCAAAGTTGAGCTAGGTGGTTTTCTCAGCAATGAGTTTTCTTCTGAGGGAGTTGGGGATGCTGTCCCGGCTGGGATACGGATAGGTGGGCCCGATTAATATAACACCGATACTCGAAGTAAGGTCGTACATTTGCCGTTAAAAAAAACTGTTTAAAAGAAATACTTTTGTGAAATTTATTCAGTTAAAAGTTGACACGCGTCCATAAGTTTATGGTTTCAATCATTTATTGAAAAAAATTGCATCGTCAAGAATGAAACCAATCAAAATAATATCATGTGTTCATAACATTTATGTTTTTTTGGACTCCCCTGAGAAAATCACACAATTAAGGAGAGATTTTCATTGTTTTGGCCAAGAAGCGTCAAATTTTCAACTTTTTCCCTGGGGATGTTTCAGTTTCGTTGGATGTAATTTTATAGATAAATTAGTGTTATCTCCCACGCTACGGGTTTGGTCACTTTCCTCTGCTTTACGTGACATGACTTTGTTCATTGTCGGTCGGGCTCATCAGAAACCACAAAAGCGAATGCTAGTACAAGTTTCGATAATACCAATACCGGCAACAATGATGTTCGCTCATAATCGGTTCGGTTCGTCCCCGCAATAGTAATTGCACTTACCATAACCTACGACACAACAAAACACTCGATTTTAAATACAACTTCATATTGAACAAAATTATATCGGAGAACTGACAAAAAATAGAGATAATCGTGCATTTTTTTAATTAATTAATGAAAAATATCAAAGAAAGACAAATTATTTAAGCATAACTCATATAATACAAAAGATGAAATTAAAAATAAAATACAAATAAAATAAATATATAAATAAATAATAAATAAATAAATAAACAAAACTGTTAAACTTTAGTAGGAAAATTTGAAAAACCAAAATTTTATGGTAAAATTGAGAGAGCACAAATACCATTTCACCAATATTTTGTGGTTAAAAGCCAAAAACAAAAGTGCACTATAGCATTCAAGTTGTATTTTATTATATAATAGTTCAAATAATTTACTTTTGGCCGATAATTAAACTTTTGTGATCAAAACTAAAAATCTTAAACTAACATGTATCCAAAAGTTTTCTTTTATAAAGATATATAATATGCAACTATTTAAAAGTGAAATGATAATGTTTTAAAAAAATAGAAAGAATTACATATTTTCCTCTACAAACTTTATCAATTACATATATACTCAACTTAAAATTTTAATTACATATATCTGTCTGTAAAACTTAGTTAATTATATATAACCAAATTAAAAGTTCAATTACATATATCCGCTTTATTAAACATAAATATTACATATTTACCCATTTGATTATTTTTATAAAAGATAATGTATACAATTAGTATTTTACTCTTATTATTAAATTATTAAATTATGTTTTTTCTTTGTTACTAACTTTCGAGTTTGGATTATTTATAAATATTTATATACTAACGTTTTTATGCTCTTTTTATTTTTTAACCTTTTGATACTAACTTTTTTCGGATTCTGTACGAGACACTTCCAGTCTCGTCACGCAACATGATATGAACACATAATTTTACTCATTTTGCATCGCGAGTAATTTTGCTATCTTATATTCCACTTTTGCACACGTTTGGTTTAAAAACTTTCAAACCGAACCGTCTTGTGAATCTATTTGATAGCTTGAAACAAACATAAAATGGACTCTAACTAACTGAGCTGAAATCGCCTTATCACCGTCCACCACCTAACTAGCAACCGCAGCTGAAGGGCGGAAAAACATAATTGGTGACGAGGCAATTCTAACATAATTAGTTTGTGTTCGTTTCGAGTTAGATTCTAGTAGTTTCAAGCTACTTTCTAGTAGTTTTGAGCTACATGAATAGATTCGGGAAAAGGTTCGGGGTCTGTCGGTTTTAAATAAAACGGATGCAAAAGCAAGATCCGAGACCAGAGAATTACTCGTAACACAAATACAAGAAAAATAGGTGGTCGGATCGTGTTGCATGATGGGATTGAAAGTGTCTCGTATATGAACCGAGGAATGTTACTATGAAAAGGTAAACATAGCATAGAGAAAGTAAGAAACGTTAATATCAAAACATAAACAAGTAATTAAAAATAAAAAAGTTAGTAAAAATCGGATAATAAATTAGTAGATATGTAATTATATAGTTTTATAAATATAAGAGTAAAGTAGTAATTATATATGTTATTTTTAATAAAATATTCAATTGGGTACATATGTAATATTTATGTTTAATGAATGTGATATATGTAATTAAAATTTTAGTTTGGATATATATGCAAATGATTAAGTTTTAAAAGGGAATGCATGTAATTATAATTTTTAGTTGTGTATATATGTAATTGATTAAGTTTATAAGGGGAAATATGTAATTCTTCAAAAAAAATCTTATGAAACGACTAGGTAAATAATCATTTTTAATAAAATTATGATTTAGTTGGCTTTCTTTTTTTAACTATAAATGTTATTTACATTTAATGCATGGGATGAAAACGCAGGGAACAAATGGGCCTGAAACACAAATGGTGATGGAGAGGATGGTTGGAGAAGGGTATGGACCCTTCCCTAGATTTCAACCAACATGGTCTCCTTGAACTCCATGAATTTATTTATGTTACATATGCTCCATTGATCATATAACTTTACACTTAAAATATGCATCATTTTCTTTTTATATTCTAAGATAGTTGTAATTCATGTTCCTTATTTACTAAGTCTTAAGCTTGTGCTTAATAAATATGTGTGTGATTGATGTTTAAAACTTGTTTAGTAATTACTTGAATGTGATTCTTAATATTTTCTTGGTATTTTGTCGATCTATGTAATATTTATTGGTATTTTACTTTTAATGTATTCAAGTGCCTAATATACGTGGAAGATCAACTATTGTATATAGTGTGGTCTCTTAGACAATTGTTGAAGCTATTTGAAAACCGTTAAAACTAATATTGTGAACGAACATGGTAGAATTATATGCTTCTGTAATTATGAAACATAAATTTTTTCATGTGACATTAGGTTTTAGAGTTTACACATAATTGTGTTATACAGTAATATTGCAAATTTACAAATAAAGCTATTCAACATGATAAACTAGACAAATATAAATTAAACACTAAACATCATCTTACAAGAAAACAAGATCAAATAAATAGATACTAATCTTTCTTGTTAAAAAATGCCTTAGAATGTGAACTTAAACAATCAAAAAGTTTTAGAGATGAATAGGGAAGGGGGGCGACTATTTAGAAGAAAATAGGGTTTGGAGACGAGGAGAGGTTGATACAAACAAGAGTTTTTCATTTAAAGAAGTAAACGTTGAGAAGAGGTTGATAAAACTAAAGTTTTCATTTAGGGAAGTAAATGGTTGTTTAATGCCCATAAACTACATGTTACATGTTCTAACCGTAATACTAACAAATCTTTCACAAGCTATATTTTATTTGAACATTTAGTCGTCTTTTTAACCTTTATTTGTTTTTTAAAATTTTATTTGAGTTTTATTAACTATTATTGTTTCTAAGCTTTTATTAAACTTTTTTTGTTTTTTCTGTATTTAGAAATAAAAAATGCACAAAATGGTCCTTACGATTTAATCGATTGCAAATTTAGTCCTCGCATTTGTTAAAAACTAACGACATTAACGATGAGGACTAAACTTACAATCATCTCATCAAAGTTCTAAATTTACAATTATTAAAACTTAAAAGACCAAACTTACAATATGATTAAACGGCATTAACCATTTGTGTAATTTTTTCATTTAATAAAAATGTATTTGTATGTGAAGAAGCAAATTGAGAAAGTGAATTGAGGATGTCACCATGGCGGTACTTTGATTCGGTTAACTGTTTGTGAAATCACCAATTTACCCTTCATGTTAAAAACTAAAAAAAAATTAATTAATAATTGTGGACCCATCACATTTTCAACACCCCACCCCCACTCCAAATCTTTTTCCCGTTTCTCTATCAATCCTACCACCACCAAAACACCACCACAAATCATCACCGGTGGTTGGTATCCAGGACGGCTTAACATATTTTGGGGATTAAAGCGAACTATAAAATCGTAACTTTTGTGAAAGGAAAAAAATGTTCCTTTTTTACTATATAAGAAAAATCAATATAAAATCTATCTCAAGCACCAATTACTACGTTATCTTTCCTACCAACAAATTCTTCCCCAACACCATTCTTTATCATTTAAAAAATTACAAGAAACCCATGAATAAACCTTCAATTATTTTAATCTCATTTTATTTCTCCAAAAACACAAAATTGATGGATCATCACATATATATTCAGCATATAATGTAGATAAAAGTATTTATAAAAAATTCGATGGCCCTTAAAATTTGAGTGCCTAAAGCGATTGCTTTAGTTGCTTATAATGTAAAGACGTCTCTATTGGCATCTAAGCCACCGCCAACAAAACCGTCAATCTCCTTCTCCGGTCATCTCAGTTTATCACCACCGACTACTTGTCATAGGTCTTCAGCTGATCACCATCACCAATCGTGCACGTTACCAAAATTATCACAACAGGTCTTCAATCGTGCGTGTTACCACCATTATCACCATCACCGATTCACTCCCCTAGATCTTAGTTAAACACTATCACCAATTTTGTGTGTCCTCTAAGTTAATCACCACCATTATGTCGATGCCTCAGGGTGATGGATTCAGCTCTTAGATCTTAAACCCTCACGCCTCACGGTTGATAAATTTAGTAGATTTAGACAACGAGGGTGGTGGTGATGGTGATCGATTGTCTTCTGGTAAAGAAGGGTGGCAGCGTGATGGGGGGCGGGGAGACGAGGGTGGTGTCGACTATGCAAAGTAGCAGGGGAGGGGAGGGGGAGATGGCGGGTCTTAGGGTCCATAATAGTCTTTATAAATATATTAATTAATAATATTTTATGTTTATTATTGTAAGGGTATTTAGTCTGTTTTTTAGGGGGAATTTTGTAAAACAATAAACAATTTTCAATTTTTAAGGGGAACTTTGAAAAACAATAACTAATTTTTAAAATGTATCAATTAGGTAACTCAAGTGTTCTAGTTAGGTCACTAAGTTTTCATATTTTATTTAAACTATAAGTCTTAACATGATTTTTAGAATGTTCTTTTTTGTTTCAATTATAAAATATTTTTTTTTCTTTTTGATGCTAATATGCAATGGTGACAAGAAGTTTAATTACTTTTTTTTAATTCTTTTAATATGATTAACATATTTTTTTATTTTTTTAATATAATTTCATATATTAAAAATTCTGACCCTCACATCTCCTCCTTCATTATTTCCTAATATAAGAAAATTTAATGACAACTCAATTAATGGTTTAATGGTCCAATTTAAAAAAAAATATGCATGAGTAATCAAATTGAAACACTCTTTGGTTACTATTTCGTGACATTTTCTTTTTCTTAAATAATCAGAAAAGTTAACGCGTTATTCATTATGGGGACTTTTTTTGTTACATTCTCACATATTTTTAGATTGACCTTTTAATATTTCAAAAGAGTCAACTGAAAGTAAAAACAATTCTAAACAGATGAACCTTTCATAGTTTCATGTAATTAAGTGGTTGTTTGGCAGCATCTGAATCAATCTTTTAATGATTCAGATGTCTGAATGGTTCAGCATTTAAGTTCAGACTGTCTGAATGATTAGAGGTTTAATGATGAATGGTTCAGACCTATTATTAATTCAACATTTAATTATTTAGAAATTACCAAACAGTCCGTAACTCTTGTTAACATTTTAGAATGACAATATGTACACCTGGTGCCACCTAGGGGTATTCAATTTCGGATAGTGAATTTCACTATCCGAATCCGAATTCGAAATTTCGGATATCCGTTCGAATATCCGAATTCAAAAAAATTTTGTATTATTTAATAGATTTTATAAAACATATAATAGTTTTTATTGAATTTTTTTTTGGATATTCAAAGTTTTTTATTAAAATATCCTAAATATATAAAAACATCCG
Source organism: Flaveria sonorensis (assembly GCA_025506505.1). Taxonomy (NCBI): domain Eukaryota; kingdom Viridiplantae; phylum Streptophyta; class Magnoliopsida; order Asterales; family Asteraceae; genus Flaveria; species Flaveria sonorensis. The sequence goes on from CM046434.1 coordinate 3,190,585, forward strand.
AAATATTTATTTAATATTTAATATTTTTAAATTTTATAAAAATATTTTGGATATTTCGGATATCCGAAATATCCGAAAATTCTCAAAATCACTATCCGAATCCGAATCCGAAATTTCGGATGATATCCGAATTCGGATTTTCGGATATTTCGGGTACGGTTTTGGATTCGGATATTTTAGGTGCCACCCGTGACCCGTAAAAGAACCATACCGAACCTTCTGGCTCAAGCCACCGCCATAAATAGCTTTGATCACTGAGTCACACCACCGCTCACGGCGGAAACTCATCGGAAAATGGAGAAACAGAAGAAGAAGGTGATGGTGGCGATCGACGGCAGCGAATGCAGCCGATATGCTCTTGATTGGGCGCTTCTGAACCTTCACGAATCCATTGCTAACAACGAACTCCTCGTTTTCACTGTGCAACCCCTCTCTGATTACACCTATCTTCATGCATCTGCTTATGGTGCTGCTCGTACGTCTCTCTAGTTGTAACTATCTCGATTCGTAATTTGATCTGTACATCGATTGCTTTTAGTTTCATGTCGTAAACTTATAATTTCGACTAATTGATGCTTGATTAGGGTTTTATTGGCCCTAATTTCGTTGCGTTTGTACGGAACATGAAATCTTACTTACTGAATAGGATTTGGTGATTTACTTTGTCAATTGATTGTTTGTATGTCGTGTGTTTCATTAGATTTTAGAGTAATTGCTGTGTTGTGCTGGTTTAGCGCCTATTTTGTTTATAAAAATTTGGAGAAAATTGATATATTATTGGGTTTTCGAACTTTTTTAAAGGGTGGATATGGATATGAGGTAAGATCAAAATTGAAATGCTGAAATTGAGCGTCTAATTATGATATTGACTTCATAAATAAACAATTGATATAAATCATATAATTAAAGATTGACATGTTGTTACATGGAGAAGGAAATAAATCAAAGTTACAAAAAGTGTGAATAAATTGTTCGTATCGAAATTGGGGCTCTGGTTTGGGACGCCAAATGATCCGGCCTCAAGACGTTTCTATCCATTACTTGTGGACCCATAACTGCAGACAAAGCGCAAGTTATGCCCGTTTAAATCAGGCCCTTTTCTATCCCTTTTGCTTCTATCATGGTCAACTTTGAGTCCGCGAGCTCTAAATCAGCTCTGTATGCATATATAGATTGGCAACAACTTATCAAGTTATGGTTCCTGTTTTGCAGCTCCAGAGCTCATCAGAAATATCCAAGAAAATCAGAAGAAAGTGGCTCTTAGTCTGCTGGACCAGGCAAAGGATCTCTGCAATAAATATGGGGTAACACCCTAGTTTTCATCACTTCGCAATTTGATTAAGTTGACTATAACAAAGACCAGGGCTTGTGCTGATATTTCTAAATTTTATGATTATGCTCCTTTCATAGATAACTGCAGAGACAGTGACTGAAGTTGGGGATCCTAAAGAACTCATATGTGAAGCGGTTGAAAAGTTTAAGATCCAGCTTCTTGTCTTGGGCAGCCATAGTCGTGGAGCTCTTCAGAGGTGAGTTTATGTTATTATTATGGATAGTCACACTTTCGCATAAGTTATTTTCATATATTCATCATATTTTGAGAGTGCAAATCATATTAGAGGGAAATTACCTCTTTTTTGACCCACTTATTGGTACTTGAAACAGGGCTTTTATTGGTAGTGTCAGCAATTACTGTGTTCAAAATGTGAAGTGCCCAGTTCTTGTGGTAAAGAAAAGTGGCTGAGTGAATCAGGCTGTATTTTCTATTGACTATTGTGATTTTATGCTCATGCTTATGTAAGTTTGTTCTATGTGCTTCTTCTAAATAATATGTAGAAAAATTGTCATGTAAATAAATAAAGTTACTGCAAAGAAATGTATTTCCTATAAGTTCATTTTTTGATTGTTTTTGGGTGTGCATCGAGTCGTTGTGATTGAAATGATGAAGAGAGTGACAAGTTTGCTATATGCAGATGGTATTGTAAGGCATATGATTGATCAAAAGTTACTATTTAAATCAAGTTTCTTTAAATATTATGATATAGTTTCTATAAACCAAATATATTTAGACCAAAAAGGGATTACAATGGGTCAACATGACCCAAATCCATTTGACTCATTACCCATTATACCTGTTCATTATGTCCATTATACGGGCCTACAAAGAAGCATGGGCACACAGTTAAGTTCATAACTTCATATCGCAAAGAATCAGAACAAGAAGGATTACATGTCACTCCCAGCTGGTTACACATAAAGACAATGTTTCCTGCTTCAAAGCCCTTACAAAGTGAGATCAGATGGGGACATAAAAGACAAATTCAACCACTTGCCTATGATCTATGTTACTATGTAACTATAAAAGTTGCATTTTTCAGGTAGCTTTTGGTCTTTACAAGGTCTAAGAAATCAGTAGAGAAAGATAAGGTTGTGTTTGTGCAGATGGCAGAAGAGGATCATGGAGAGCAACATGGAGCATAAGGCGATGATGGCAATTCATGATAGTGAGTACAGTATAGCACTGAAAACTCCAGTATCCACCATTGTAGATTCAGAACTTGTTATGTACAGTTGTACACTGCCTGAACCCCTGTTGATATTGGCTATTTCTATGCATCTTCTTGAGGAAATGGCTCTCTCTCTCTCTCTCTCTCTCTGTTGTATTTGGTGGTAACACCTAATTTTGATGTGAATATTGCGTTATATAATGATATTGTTAGGAGACACACAAGGATCACTCATATTAAAATACTTTATAGGCCACCTAAGCACGTATTTGCTTACATTTGCACCAAGTTTGACCATGAAAACATGCTAGAATGGTTTAAACTGAGAAAACACCCGGTTGTTATTACATTGACTCGTTTTTTTCATAAAAACATCTTTTTGGAAATTTTAATGGCATTTTTGTCATCTGGCGTTTTTGGATGAATTTTGTATGAACATTTACATATTTGTGTAGCAAAGCTGTTTCAATATATGAGTAGTCCTAAAGTTGAGAAAAGTTGAATGCTCGTGTGACCTATAAATACATTACCCTAAAGTTGATGTAAAGTTATGCCATTAAAGCTTAAATGTTCGACTAATTTACAGTTATACCACCATGTCATTTCTGGACGTATGTAATCACCACCAAAATTAGGTTTCTCCCATTATCCCAACTATATGTATGTATAAAAATGTGTGTTCTGGTAGAATCTAGTACTGTTAAGAATCAAAATGCTACTATATTTAGTTTTTATTTTCTGGTTATTGCAGCAGTTGAGCTTAAAAAAAGTTAGAAGAAGGCCAATCTAGACTTGCTGAGGAAAGCTGAAGTTACATGCACCAATTGTGGGGTGTGTTTCAACATTTACCTTTTGATGTCAAACTTACTACTTACAAATAGACTAATTTTAAGTTTTGTTGCATATATAATTTAACTTGCGGATCACTGCAGAAGGAATGACAGGTTGAGTTTAGACCAGAAGTGGCCATATGCAATGCAATAGATAAATTTAACTTTCAATTGCTTATGGTAGGCAGCATCGCTAAGTACTGAAACTGTAAGTGTAGCAAAAAAAGAACTTGCTGAAAATTAGTGTGTTCATGTTCATATATAATATCATCATAATACTTGTGAGTTTCCTTTGTCAAACGTACAAAAGAAACCTATGACCTCATCCGAATATTCGGTTCAGGTTTGCTGCCAATCTAACACCGGCTTGAGCTAATCTCCAGTTTACGATAGGCAAACGAGATAGAAAATATTCATCTGCAAATAAATGATTTCTTGAGTCATATGTCATCCCACTTTAAGAACCAATGACCAATTAGTCAAACATGAATTACCTTCAAGAACTGAACCATTAGTTACTCCTTTGTATGCCCAATTGCATGCTGCTTTTATTCCTTCAGTTGCATATCTGTTGAAAGTCTTCAATGTTAATAATATTCATTTCTGTTTAAGTATAATTTAATGAATGTTTTTGCTTACATGTTTGGGCAAGTTTTCTGATTTCTGCTGCAGTTCTCCCATGTTTGAACTTGATCTGCCCAAACATTCTGCCACAAACATAATTAGATGATAACTAAAATGCAATTTCTTTATAATAATCTAGTTTTCAAAACAAATACAAGTCATCTTATACCGTTATGTTAGTCTCAATTGCATCAATAAGATTCTCAACATTAGATCCATAGAACCTTTCTTCTGCGGTCTCAATTATGCTATCATCCCAAACCTGCATTCGGTGCAAGTTATTGGTCAAACAAGATTGATGTCAATGAGTTCATGATTTTCAGGACTTACATGATGAAGTACTGCTTTTCGTGTGAACCAATGGACATCGATTGTGTTTCCACCCTTGTCTGTAGTGAATCCCACGTGTAACGGCTGCAAGCATAAATAGGTTCATTTGTTTAGAAATTAAACAGCAACTAATCTTTTTTATATCAAACTTGAAGATTTATAAAGAGATGCCTGATGAATGTCTCCAATGAAATGAGAAAGGAAGAGCAATGCTTCTGTGAGATTATCTGCAAGTCAAAGTCAAGTGAGTTATTCTTGAGCTTCAGAACCATTCTGATTTCTATACTTCTTGATGGGAATGTACATCTATCTATAGTAAGCCTTTTAGAAAAGTCATGCATGTTGAGTAAGCTCAAGCATCGACATACAACACGGCCCAAGACCCTCATCAATTTTGATATGCAGCTAGGTGTAAATGAGTCGATATCCCGAGTCTAAGCTTGAGCTCGGTTCGTTTAAGGTAAGAGAGATCGAGCTCGGCTTGTTCCGAGCCCTATTTTTAAAGCTTGAGCTCTACTCATTAACAAGTTTTCATACTCGAGCTCGGCTCATTAATTAATTCTTAAATATCTAATAATTAAACGTTTTATTGTTATATTTGTATACATATATAATTATGACTAGCTTAGCTCATTTACACCCCTATATTATATGCAGCATGACCACTGACCCGCAACCCAGGGGCCGAAAGTCACGGGACACAAATCAGGGGCCGGACTCAATATGTATGACGAAATACGTACAAATTTCCACTTCTGAGCGAAAAAACTAGAACAACCCCCCCCCCCCCCCCCCCCCCAACCCCAACCCCAACACCGGGCCCCTTAAAAGCTTCCCCATTGCCACGGCCCATGACCCATATCAATTTTCAATTAGAAAAGTACCAAGTTTTTACTTTTTCAGTGAAAATCCTCTTAATCAACAAGGATAGATAGATAGAATTACACTGAGATGTTGTTTGCCATAGTCAAGCAACTGTGTAGTGTAGTTCATGATTGCACCAGCCACACACCTTCCCGTTGCTCCATCTTGATCCTTGCAATCCCCTGCATCCAGATATTACTTTTCTCAAAAAAGAATTTAAAAAATAAAAAAGAAATCTTGTGTCTGCTAATGAACATCTTACTTCTATATTGATAAGTACACAGATTATCAGGTGTATCTATGTAATGAAGCGCTGACGACCAGTGGTATCTGAACTTAACATGATCAGCCCACGAACATAAACTCGCCAAATCACCGTCCGCATATTCTGGTAATAACTGGTTGACCGCATCAACTGCAGTTTTACTCAATCTCCCCTGTGCTATTTTGCAGGTTATGAAATGACCATCAACGCCCCAGCCTCTGACGGTAACCGGTGCAAGAAACACTACTAGCACCAGTAATAGTAATGCAACAGAAGATCTCAAGGACTCCATTTGTGAACTGAAAATGGAGGTACTGTTTGGGTGATTGTTTATATATTATGTTGAAAGTGTGAAAGGTATAATTACATGAACAAACTTTTTTTTGTAAAGATATGCTTTTGTTTGTTATTTTTGGTAACATGTTCACATTTGTTTTCATTTTGAACAGATTATTGTTTTTTGTAATGTTTTGATGACGTTATATTGAAGATAGTTTTGGTTGTTTTGCAGGAAACATGCAAAAAAAGGCAAAAATTGAATAGTGATTCCTTAGATTTGAATTGTATATTGTAAAAATGTATATTTGGGGTTACAAATCTTTAAGATATGATTTAGGATATCGAGTGAGCATTTATGAGCAAATACGTAATAATTGATTAGTTATGGTAGAAGAAAACAAGATTAACCAATCTTTTTTATTTTCTTCCATTTAAAATTGGTGCAAGTGTTTATTTGAATCCAATGCTTAAATGTTTGAATTGCAATTAAATGTTTATTCGTTAGAACTAAACTATATACTAGAAATAGTTTCACCTACTTTTTAATTGGTGCAACAAGTACTTTTTTAATATTTGATATTTACAATTTGATATATGTAACTATGATATGGTTCTTTGTGTTTTGTGACGGCTCAATTTTGGATAAATTATAACATAGTTAGATTTGAGCAAGTAGCAACAATATTTTTTAATTGTAATGTTAGAATTGTAAAAACATTACGTTCTTGACAATAATTAAATTATATTGGACTTAGAGTCTGTTTTTAAATTAAATTTATATTAAAACGTAAATAAAAATAAGAATCAACAATGTATTCATGATTTTGTAAAAATTATAACTTAAAAGTTGCAATGGAAAATTGAAATATGTTTATAAATAGTTATAATATTAACGTAATAATAACTTTGAGGATTTGTACCATTATGCTTGTAGAGCTTGTATCTTTGATTAGCTTTTACAGAAACTTACATTAAATTGTAGATAAAAGTAAACATGTCATAATATATTAAAAGTAATATAAAACATTATACATCGAAAGTTTTACAGAAAAATAAAATATGTTAAAAATATTTATGATATTAAAAGAATAATAGGTTTAGGAGTTGCACATTGCGCTTAAAGAATTCGTACACGTTTGAGTGATTAATGTTCATAGGGACTTGCAAAATGTATATACATCTTCAAGGTTCCATTCCGCATGATATTACAGGGAAACAATGTATAATTAAAAAATATGAAATAAAGCAATTAAGAACGTGGACATTCCATGTGGTATCTCTAAATAACGGTTGCATAAAAATTACAAGGATGTTCTCACATCATGTATGGACGTAAAATGTTAATTGGTTTCTAAGTTAGATGAAGGTTAACTATCAGTCTATCATGTTAATGTTTTAATAAATGATTGATATACCCTTATGTTCAGGATCATACAAATTCATTGGGTCCCACCTCTCTTTTTTATGTTTTTGTTAAACAGCAAATGTGTGTCCCTGTTTTGAAGAATAGATGTTATTTTAATTGGACCCACCTATTCGTTTTCTAGCCGGGACCGCACCCCCATCCCCTTCAGAAGAAAACCTATTGCTTAGAAAACTCCCGACTCAACTCTGAGCATTTTATTCAAAGTGAGACTTAAACACATGATCTTCCAATATTTACATATCATGAGTATCTCATCTTAACTAGTTGGGTTAAGGATCATTGGTTTCCACTTCTCTTTTGATAAAAACTAATGTGGACAATATTCAATTATACATATATTTAACTCAGCATCCACCCCACCCCATTTGCTTCTTGATCCCCTCTGCAACCTCCATTATCGTTTCTCGATCTGCCATGCAGTGGTGAACCTAGCAAATTTTTTATGGGGGCTAGAAATATTTTTTAGAGTCCATAGACCATAGCAAAAATAAATTCTTTTGATACGATTCAGGCCGAACTGAGTCGGGTCACACATTGAAAAATAAATCCATATCAAAATAACACAATGGAAACGATATCACATAATTCTAAAGTGGTGTGCTACTGTGCTGTGCGAAACGATATCATAGAATTTTGAAGCGGTGTGTCATACAACCGATTAAAATTAATATTTTTTTATTGTTTTAACTTAATGGGTATTAAGTATTAAAAGTTGGGCTTTAGATTAAGGGTGGGCTAAATTGTTTAAATCGGGTTTATAATATATAAAGAATCATGATTAGGGTTGTTCACAATCCGAACTGTACCGAACCAAACCGAACGCAGCTTTGCTCGAGCTCGGTTCGGTTTAAAACTGAGCGGCTTGGTTCGGTTCGAATTTACAAATTCGAGTGCAAACTTAATGCTCGAACTCGGTTCGGTTTTAACCGAGCGCTCGGTTTTGCTCGGTTTCGTGCTGCAATTTAAAACAGAGATAATAATTTATTCAAGAGTTTCAACTTCAAGTTCCAACCCAAATTTAATAAAGTAACAAATAAAACATACAAAATAATTCAACAAAATAAAAATCTAAAATACATGAAGTTTTAACTCAAACTCAAATCAATTACGATAAAATCCAAGTCCACTATCTTTACTACGATGATTTTCACGTCCATCATACCGGCTTTTCTTCTTTGACCGTCGGCATCCAACAAGCTTGCCTTTACACTTATCAACCTGATTCATAGTTTAAACAGAGATCAAATTGATTTAAAAGATAAACAAACATCAATCCCAAAACAATAATTAAAATTAGTAAATATCCTATATCTAACTTTTCTCAAAAGACATTTTTTCATATATTGGTACACAATAAAAAAATATAAATATGTAAATAATAAAAATAGTGGTAATTGGTAAATAACTATATAAATTAACCAATATATATAAACTAAATTAAAAAATAATTAGAGCGAAACCGAACGAGCGTGCCTTTACTCGTGCTCGGTTTGTTTTCAAACCGAACTGAGTCGCTCAGTTCATTTACAACCGAGCCAAAAATCGAACGAGCAAAAATCCGAGTTTTTTTTTTCGAATGAGTTCGAGTGAGTCACGAACGTCAAGCTATTTGAACAGCCCTACTCATGATTAGTTTAATGGCTCAAAATTATCTTATTGTAAATTTATATAGTTTTTTAACTTATTGGTTTATATATGTACAACTTTCAAATTTTGAATTTTCAAAGGGTCATTTGTAATAAGAAAAATATGGGGGTCATTACGTATATTTACTGTAGGTCGATCACGAATATAAAATATATACAACTATAAAAGAAATTCATGGGGTCGGGTGAACCCAAACCATATGGTTGGGTCTGCCCCTACTGTCATAACCCACTTCCACCCCCATCGACCTACAAGCGCCATCACTAGACCTTAAATCATCATCAACCTCCTTCTCTTGATTCAAGTATTTTAATCTTTTCTATTAATGGACATTTCGATCATTCCACGCCGCTTAATAGAAAAAATTAGTTGTTCATTCAACTCAAGGATCAAAACTATTAAAAAAAAAAACATCGTAAAATCATGGTAAAATGGTTTACTAAAAGCATTTTTTATAAAATAAATTTTAAACGATAAATCTATCATATTTTAAATTACTACAAAATAATTGTAGACTTTAAATCCAAGAACTTCCATCTAGAAGATAAAATCTCTCAATTGGGTTACAATTTTTATAAAGCAAAATTTAAACATAATGTTTGAGTCAATACACTGCCCCCTTTGTCTTCTTTTCCCAAAAAAATATCTTTAGGGCTCGAACTCTAATCATGTTGTTTAGGGTGGAGATCGGCTGGCACTAGGCTGGAGTGAGCTTGTTTTAATTTGCAAAAGACATCTATATATAATATTAAAAAGTAATTTAAGAGGACACTTGTTACATTTTTTAGTTTTTTAAGTTTATTTTTCTCGTCTTTCTTTCTCCTCTTAAGTAACTACCTAAATTTAGAAATATTAAAATAAATTTAATTCGTATTTAGATTAAATTTTTTTAATAAGTTAATAAAGATGTCTTTTTATTAATGTTATTTTTAGAAAATAATTTTTCATAAAATAAGATTTTTTTCTAAAACATCTAACTTTTTTTAAAATATAAAATATTTTAAAATTAGTGTTTTAAAAAGTAAATTTTTTTATAAACTAAAAATAATTAAAACTAGGAGTTATAATAAAAATATTTAAAAATGACATTTTTAATACGGTTTGTTTTGAAAAAAATATTTAACTTTTTCGGATAAAAAGTTAAAAAATAAAAGTTTAAAAATTGATATCATTATTTTATTACTTATAGCTATTATTTGTATGTAATTTTAATCATATTTTATTTTAGAATATCATTTTATACTTCATAAATTTTTATTATATTTAATATTTTATTTTTTAGACCTATATAACCCACGTGTTTACTAAAGTTAGTATTAAATAAATAATAATCAACAACTAATCAGAGATATTATGAACATTCATAATCCGATTCAATACTATATCCCTATATCTAATTACATGGTTAAAATAAGTCAAAATTGATCTAATTATTACATATAACTTTTCAGTATATATTATTCAAATCTTAATTTCTTCATACTAATATCCTTACACCCACTTAATATTTAGCTCACGATTTGACCTGTCAAAAGGATTCCTTTTAAGTATAAAAGAAAACATTTTCTTTTGACTGTATATTTCGCTATGACAATAAACAAAAGTTAAAGTCAATCTCTGTCAAGAATCGATTTGTACTTAAAAGAGTATTTTTACGTATGGTTAGCTTTATTTCGTCTTGTCACAAGTCAAGAGTAAAAATGGATTGAAACTCTTAACTTTAGATAATGAGAACAAACCTACTAATGTTACTACAAATGTAGTTTACAAGGATGTTTTTGCTTATTGTGACCTTATAATCGAAAATTATTATTTCTTATTTAATATATAACACCTTTGCTTTTATTTATATTTTTATGTTATTTAATAAATAACTCTTCAACTTCTGTGTAATACACGGGTAACTAAAGCTAGTAATTAATATATTGAAAATGACAATTTTAATAGGAAAATTGTTCATACCGACATTGTTTAGTATCTCCTTTTTACATTTAGTTACGGATATTATGGTTTGGATCGTAAACGCTCACTTTGTTTTTTACTACTTTTAACATACGAGTGAACTATTTTAATGTTTAAGAATTTACACCGGAAAAACTTTTATGTATTAGTAGTTTAAAGCAAGTTATAATCTTAGTGTATATTATTATTAGAGTTTAGTAATGGTTATTATTACGGTTGAACCCACGGGCTAATTTAAGTTTTTAGTATTTTACTGTAAACTCTATATAATGTAATCAAACTTATCAATAATATTCATTCATTAATTTACCATCTTAGGGTTTTGATTACATTCTTCTTCTCCGCCGCACCACCATAAATATACAAACCCTCGCCTCACCACCACGTTCAAACCCTAGACAGGGCGGCGTGCCGCCGCCGTTACCCTGTCCATTCTCTTTGCTTTTAGTTCTTTTATCTTTTCCGTTCTAAATAAAGATCCTTCTTGGTTTTATATTGAAGCCACTTATCTTAAATCTTTCTTCTCCACAAAACCCGTATGCCCATATCCCATCTTTCTTGTTTCTTTTTATTTTTCGTATGTTCTTGCCAGATCATGATCCATTGCCACCGCAGGACGCTGCCTGACCACGGTCACCGGCCTTCGGTATGACACACTAACGCATGATCACAATCGTCAGGTGTCATCTTGTTTCTTTTTTTATATCTTTTTGATTGGGATACCGATCACGTGACCATGTTGCCGTTGCCGCGTACAGTCCGCCGCCGCGCTGCCTACAGGACTACGGTCCCAGCATCGCCCAAGACTTCGATTTGTCCCCGCGCCCTATGCCGACACCGCATTGCCACATTAGATGTCCCTCGTATGATTACATGATCATTTAATATTGTGAATTGCATTTAAGGTTTTGGATTGAATACAATTATAGAATTTTTGGCCAAAGATTGTGACCGAGATCGAAACTATCTTTATTGGTCTTTGTTTATTTTTTATTGTTTCCAGTCTGAAAGTCCGATTCTCTACAACTCTGACTGTGAGGGAGTATTAGCCTATATTATTAGGGTTTAGTAATGGCTATTATTAAGGTTGAGTCAACAAACCCGTTTAGGTTTTTAGAATTTTATTATAAACTCTATATAATGTAACCAAACTTATCAATAATACTCAATTCAGTCCTTTCTCATCTTACAATAATAACATGCGTCTTTTATGCATGATGTGTACGTCTTTGTCTGTAATCACGACTCTCAAGACCTTTTGCCTTGAAGCACCTAGTACTTTTTGTAGCCACGTGTTATAAAGTTAAACATGTCACATGACACACACGAGTAATTAATTAATGTCTAGCAAGATGAATTTTTTTCTAGTTTAGTTTACACACAATGTGAACTTGTATTTTTGCAATGTGAAATGTTGATATTTTTATAGTAACATGAACGTGATATAACAAACCAATAAAATATTGTGGGCCATTTCTCTTGTCACAACTTATCATGCTAGTTGTAAACAACTATAGATGTCACTTCAACATGTACACTTTGAAACTTTAGTTTTGTTGTTTTAAAGTTTCATGTCGACTTGTGGGGTTCGTAGATAGTCCATTTTATTCTCGCATATCATGAGTAAGACATAGACATACTCAAATTTTCTACCTCCCCGTCTCGCTTGGTCCAAGAATACTCACGAAGCGCGTGTACTCGAAAAGAAAACTTCCATATATACATAGGTTTATAACGTAAGCGAAACCAGAAAAATTTAATTATGAGGTCACAACAGGAAATTATAGCTTCAGCTAGTTTAGAAAGAAAACAATGGCATTAGATATCCCGAGGGCAGTGAATTGATTCTCCAACCTCCTCTAGTGATTTAACTTGATTTTTTTTCTTGTTTTCCCTTAAATTAATATTTTATCTACTTGCATATATCGTTTTCGAACTCGTGTCGTTTAATATATATGTTGTATATCATTTTGGTTATCTACGAAATATATTCTCAAAATAATATGTTTCTAGGATTGTGACATGAGATTTGACACTATGTGTTTCCAAAATTGTATTTTAGCACGACCCAAAGAGTGTTTTATTCGAATATTATTGGAGGCTTGGAGCATATACCGTTTTGTGACTTATGAGATGAGATAAGCAAGGGGCCTGGTCCATGTAAACAGGACTAGAAACACACAAATTTTTTATTTTTTATGTATTATATTTAGAACACATCCTAATATATGTCTATTATACACTTATATATACGTATTTTGTATAATTTAAACACTTAACTTTTTAAATAATGTTGAGACACTTTTTATTTTATTTTTATTTAAAGTAACTCATAATCTATTTCTATTAACAACATATAGGTGGATCTTGTAAAATTTACACTCGACCTCTTGAATAAGGTAGAGACAGCTTACCACCGGAATAACCCGTTAGGAACTATAGCGACTACTGTGTTGAAATATTAAACTTATGTGATGTCTTTGCCACATCTCCGGCTATATGACTATACGGTAAATTGGTAATAGCAGACCAAAATGACTGCTGGTGATATAGGACTATTTCGTCAGCTAAAAGAGAGACGAAATGAGCTAAAATCAGTTGGGGTGTTTTTTTATTTATGACTGTTCGCTTGCCCGAGGAGAGGGTGTTGTTTCTAGTTGATTGTTTTTTCTATCGAGTGGAAATTAGGGTAATGATGAATGGTAAATTGGGTAATTGCGTACAAAAAATGGGTATTGTGCTTAAGTATGATGTGCTTAAATTGGGTAGTAGGTAATTAGACCATGGGGTATACATTCAACGTTAGGTTGCAAGGCTAAGGTAGCATAGCGGCATCGTTGGGAGAACCACACCACCTATTGCAGCTCCGCACGTGTAAGCCTGCGTAGTGATCAAATATGCAACGCTGAGGTGACACAGCAATCCTCATGACCATTAAACCGTCGTAATTTAAAAGCAAATTACTATTTTATTTCGCCTCTATAACTACCTAACATATTTTTACTAACTTCTAAATACTTTTAACATCAATCCCTTTAAAGTTTTAACTTTTACTCAAAGAACTAGATCTGCCTAAATAATTCTTTATGTTTTTCTTCACCACCACCATGTTACCCGCAATTTGATTTAAACACGTTTTTTCCCCTCTACAATTATTGTTTTTTTGGGCGTAACTAGAAATACCATTCTTGAAACCAACCCAATTCCCAACTCGATTAGTGGAGTTTTTTATTTTTATATTTTTAACTTTATATTATGTAATATTTCTATTATGAATGAACGTTTTTAGTAATTTATATCTGAAAAAATTAAAACGTTTTGTGGAGAATTGAGATGTCTAGCTTGCTGGGGTACCCAAGGAATTACGTATGTGAACACAAGTCTTGATTCAGTCTTTTAGAAATGTTGAAAGATGAGATGAAAGAACGGGGTGATGTTATATGAGTATGTGACACATAAATATCATAATATGGAGAATGGTGAATGAAAGAGCGAGGTGACGTTATATGAGTATGTGACACATAAATATCATAATATGAAGAATGGTGAATGAAAGAACGACGTGATGTTATATGAGTATGTGACACATAGATATCATAATATGAAGAATGGTGAATGATGAATACACTCCAATGCCTTAGAGTATTCACATTATGTTTTAAATCCTCATTCTTATAAAAGCGTTTAGTTTTTATCTTTATTTTTATAATTTGATTAAAAATCATCTTTATTCTTAAATTTTGCTTAGTTTTTAAAAAAACTTTCACATCTCATTTCTTATTTTAATATCTATTCAACTAAATATACATTTTTAATCAATTTTAACTATTTTTTTGTCTTCCACTCATGTAAAAATTATAAGGGATAATTAGTGAGTTGGTAAATATAAGAACTTACTACTCAACCCACATATATAAACCTTATAATTTATGGATAAGAAAACTTATAAAGAATAAGATGTAATCAATTTTTTATATTTTTCTTATAATTTAAAGATAAAGATGATTTTATGGAATCTAGTGTAAATACTCTAATTACATTAAAATTTATTATTTTCTCGTCTCTCATATTCAATTAAATAATATTTTTTATACTTTTATCATTACATTTATTATTTCCTTCACTCACAACCATTTTAGTTATTTAAAAAATTATAATGGTGAACAATGTCTTATCATACATATAAATGAATCGTTACATTTTCTTACCCCTCCGCTCACAACCACTTACGACTATTTTATTTTATATAATATATAAAACATACTCATTAATATATAAAAAACCATAGTGAATGCTCTAAGTAATGTGTTTATTTAAATGAGATTAATGATATTATTTGTTAGTTTATAATAAGCAAAACTTTTAAATCTTAAAAAACTTTAATCTATTAACCTCTCACCATCACTCATATATGTTATACAAATATTATATCGTTTCTCCTGCTTTGTGAAAATATTTTAGTTGAGGTTTTTACCGCAGTGGGCCTTCGGGTGGCGGGTTTTCCCCGGAATTGATGGTTGGTGGGCTTGGGCTACCCAGTGCTCAGTGGCGGATCCAGATGGAAAGTTCAGGGGTAAAGTAATTTTTTTTCCGTACATTTATATTAATAAAGGGGTCCGTAGGAGGATAATTCAAGTCAAATCCATTGGGGATTGAAGGAATTGAACCCGAAGAAATTGAACGCGAACAAGTTGTTGACCCAATATCATCATCATTATTATAACCAATATCCTACCCTTAAAATTTTCTTTTAAAAATTTGTCAATAAGAATTTGTTTTTTTATTTTTCAAATCCCTAATTTTATAACAAATAATACAATAAGATTACAAATTACACTTAAAAATAACACAATTCAAATACCTAATTTCAATATCAAGTCTCTAAATCATATTTCAAATCCCTACTTCATATACCTAATTGCATAAACCCTAAATATTAAAAATTAGACCAAAGAACCATTAATTTTTATAACAAATAAAATTTAAATATTAAAAATTGAACAACATAAACCCTAAATCCCTAATTTCATAGTGTAATATAGAAAAAAAAAACTAGAAGTGTTTTCTTGAAGTGGGCGGTGAATTGGTGAAAGATCAGATGTGGGCGGTGGCAATGGTCGCCGCAGCAAGGGGCGCTTCGGCGATGGTCAGCCAAACGGCTGGAGGTGGGGGACGTGGGGTGACTGGCGGTGTGGGTGGATGGTGGCTGACTAGTTGTGGCCTATGAGAATGGACGAAGGGTTGATGGGGGCATGGGGCGATGGATGGTGTTTTTTTTAATTTTATATTTTGTGTTTAATTGGGTTAAGAGTATTTGAGCTAATTATTTAGTTTTTTAAGTTGTTTAATGATTTATGGGCTTATTTTTATCTCGGGCTTGTTAGTTATTATTGTATTAGAGATTGGACTATTGGGTATTTCGGTTTTATTTGTTATTTATATTTTTATAAAATGTAATGATTTTTTTATAAATATAAAAATATTTTTTAAAATTTAAAAATTTCTATTAAGTGTTGAGTTTAAAAAAAATTTAGGGGTAACGTTATATTTTCTCAGGGCTAACGTAAAACAGTAAAAATTGTTTTTTTACATAAAAAGGTAATTGTTTACACTACTCGTAAAAAGTTGAAGGGTAGCGGAGGCTACCCCTAGACTCAATGTAGATCCGCTTATGCCAGCGCTGTCTGTGCTCGCGAGCGCATGAGGTGTCTTTTCGCCATTAGGGTAACCCGGGTAGCCGGACTTTAATTAGTTTTTCGTTCAAAAAAATAAGTGGAGGATGCAATAATCGGTGACCACAATAAGAATTGTGTCAAGCGTCTCACGGTTGTTAGCCACAAAATCTGGTGGTACTGAGTCAACTCAACCCACTTATTGGATGAACACGTGCTGACTCAGCATCCAGCTGGGTCCCCAGAAGTTTCCACTTTTTTTCCTACGTGTTCAACTTTTAATCACATCTTATCCAACACACAACCGCCAAATCATCATCGAGTCTAGCAGAATTTCTAAGAAAAACAATATCTTGAATAGACACTTTAATAGACTATTATTTGAATACATTTTAATGAATATAACATTTGAGTCGTCTTTAAAGTTACACGGCTCTCTGTACAACTTAATTCCACAAGAGAATGACATCACTGCAAAATAAAAAAGCTTGTGGTTTGAAGCTTAAATTGTTATAATCTTATGCTTAATTTAATATTTTGTTACGATGCAACTTGTTTTGACTAGGTAGCACTCATATTGTGGCACGTGTGCAAGAAACTTGTTTTCTTGTTATTATTTCTAGAGGCAAGTATGGGTCGGTATAATTTGGTTAAAGATAAGTGAACCGAACGTATAACCAATGTTTGAGTTAATAGATTTTCATGACTGTTTGGTTTTGTTTATAAAAGCTTGGTTAAGTTGGTTATTTGGAAAGATGGTCCAGTTTATTTTGTAAACCATCGGTTGACAACTAGCTTTAAACATTGGTGAACTTAAAATTATTTTTTAAATAACTCCATTTATAAATTGACTTTAACAAAATCTTGATATAAAGTTTAATGCACAAGGTACAAATGAAATGGAATCATAAAATAACTAAGCTTATTATTTTTCACACAAAAGGTACAATCTTCTATAGGACGTACCCGGTTATCACTTTCATTTTATGCAGGGTCCGGGAGGTGTCGGATTCGTTTCGCAATCTGATATACGATGACTTTCTTTACACTTTTGATAGAAGTTCTTTAGTCTTCAATAAACATAGAGTCAATGCATTTGATATAAGTCTAATAACCGTTTTAGCACAAGTGCACAGCCTTTTAATATATTTGTAGATACGAAAAGGGAAAAGTAAATACATGTATATATTTTTCAATAGAAATGTTCTAAAAATCTAAAGAACAGTTCAGTTAAAGATAGAAAAACTATATAACCAAAACACATTTGCTTCAATAATATCAAATTTTATTTTTGATCAATGATAATTTTAACTTTTATTTTGGTTGTCACGAACAATCATTGTTCATAATTATTCATTAATTTACACTTGTTTTCCACTAGACTATCATGCAACAAAATGGAATGAAAAATCAATTGTAAACCATAGATGATTATGTTACTAAGATCGACTTACCAACAAAAATAAAAGTTATAATTATTATCAATCAAACTGTCAATACCGATTATTATCAACGAAATAGTTGTAGTTGCCTCAAAATATATAGAATTTATAAAAGTATGAATGTGTCAACTTACATTATTTTTCAAATCAATAATTCATTATAAAAAAATTTAAATGTTAAGACAAGGTTGCTCAGTTTTAACCATTCTTCAACGCCTCCCCTAAACTCACCTAACCATCATTATAAATCCCCTAATTCATCATCTTCTTCTCCCCTATTCTCTCATCTCATCTCTAAATCACCATCATCAACATGGAAATCACAGACCTCAATCTCATCGGCGATTTCGAAGCCCAGATGAAATGCCTACAAAACCCATCTCTAATCCCCAAACTTTCTTCAATCGATAAACTCCCTCACTTCTACAGCGTCTGGACGTTCGGAGCTCTAATTCTTGCAGCTTTCGCCACTTTCACCACCGTATTCAACAGAATCAAGACGATTATGCACAAAATCCGTGCTAAATTGTTGCTTTCTTGCAGAAATTCATGCCCCCAACAGGTTTTTGACGATGGGGATTTTGATTTTGACTTTTCCGAGGACGAAGATGATGACGATGACGATGATGATGATGATACGCCGTCGTCTGCGGCGGAGTCCGATGACGATGAGGTGGATTCGAACGACGGTCGTGTGGATGAAGTGTTTCGTTATTGGGGGAGTGACGAAGTGGGTGATGACGGTGGCGGTGGTGGTGTGGCTCTCCGGCGGCGTAATGGGTTCCGGTGGTCGGAATTTTCCGCCGGAAAGAGTGTTGTAAAGTTGTGGGATGGGTTTGGTTTAGGTTTGGATTTTGACGACGATGAATCGGAGTACGGTGGTGAAATTCCGATATGGGGTGTTGAAATGAGCTCCGGGAGACGGTGGGAGGTTGCAGCGGTGGCGGAGGACGGTGGTCTTACGGCGGAGATGGGTGGTGGTTTGGCTCCGGCGGTTTATACCGCGTGGCGGCCGCCGAGGCGGAGGATGTGGGTCGACGGTGACGGTGTCGCCGGTGAGAAGGAGGAGTAAGGTGGTGATTGTTTGGAACTCCGGCGAATGTTATTATTTTTATTATTGAAACGGTGTCGTGTACAGTTTATTGTTTAAGTTTTAGTTTTTATGGTTCTATTGGGAATAATTTGTTTCTCTAGTTATTGTGGTTGGAATTTGGAAATCAGTCAATCACAGTAAATATTTATTTGTTTGTTATGAAATTAGGGTATGATAGTTGAATAGTAAATAAGTTTAGACCTATTCATGTTGGATTGCTTTTTCTTTTTCTCTTATGTTAAATATTAATTAAACTACAAATATTAATTTATTTAACATAATTAAAAATAGTATTTATATAATCACACATTTTTCTACGTCTTTTTTCTGTCTAATTAGAATTTACATGCTCACAAAACTACTTCAAAACTTATATCATTTGTTTGTAATGAGAATTAAACTCACCGAATGAAGTGAACGCTCGTTTGGATATCTTTATGGCACTAAGCAACATGTCTTTTGTTCTCTTTCTCTTATTTTCTTTTTTTTTTGGAACTTATTAAATTTCTAACCGGTTAAAAAATCAAACACCATCTAACTATTTGATGTTGAAGTTTTAAAATGAGCGAACAAGTATGAAAATAATACTTAAGTGTTGTTTGTTTTTTAAAATGATTCATAGTCCGTTCTTCATTTTTATTTGAGTGGATTTTCTATATTATAGAAGATGGTTGTAAGTGGTTGCGAGTGAAGTATATGGAAAATTTATGGGGGTTTTACCGTGTTTCCTCATATTTGAAGAAACATAGTACAACCCCTATAAATTTTTTAATATTTTTAAAAGTAGTTGTGAGTGGATGAGAGATAAAAAATAATGATAAAAATATAAAAAAATATTATTTAATTAAAAAAAGAGATAAAAAGTAGTGACTTTTAGTGTAATTATAAAAATGATGATGAGTGATGACTTGTGAATGCTCTAAGAAGTAATTAAGAAGATGATTTTTTTTTTAAATTGAATACGATTTAGAAACCACAAAAGAGTGCAAGGCAAGGACGTCTAAGAGGTCGTAGATAAAGAATAGGAAACTAATAGAGAACTAATTAACGAACAGAGTAAGGTCTTGTTGGTTAAACACTTTTTTTTTTCTTTCTTTCTTTTTCCTTTTGTTTTACAAAAGTGGATGACGTACTCATTTTGCAAACAACTAGAAATACACATATTTAAACGGTTTGTGTGTTTTTCCAAACAAATAATCTTTCTGACAAATATTTACACAAATTTACGAGCTGAAATAGAGGGGTTTTCATAAAAACAAGGGTTAAATGCATTTTACATCCCTGAGGTTTCATATAAATTACCATTTGAATCAAAAAGTTTAAATATTGTCATTTGCATCCAAAAGTTTCACAAAAATTCCCATTTGAATTCACTTAACTATTCCTAATTAACGCCGTTAATTTTTTCCGTTAAGTTTATTAAATTAGAGATATTTTAGTCAAAACAATTACAAAATAAAAAATCAGCTCTACGTAATAAGTTTTAGGCATCCAGACTCCTTTGGTAATCACCATTGCGATTTTAATTTACAAAAAATGATAGGTCAGCATTTCTTTCATTTCATCAAGAAATGCCTCTCTGGACATCATATCATATACAGTTATTGGATTTTAATACTCTCAACTTTTATTTAGTGGCCGACATTAATCCCAACTCAGAAAATGTTTACAGACACCCCCAACTTTAAATTTATTTTCCTCCAATGATCCATTACTAAGAGATATTTAGAGGAAAATAAGCTCAAAGTTAGAAGTGTGTCTGTAAATATTTTCCGATTTAGGATTAATCTCGGCTAATAAATAAAATTTGGGATTATTAAAATCCAATAACCCTATTATATAAAATAAAATAAAATATAAGTATAATAACTAAAAGTGACTCATTTCTAACTTTATGAAACACACAAAATATATATATATATATATATATATATATATATATATATATATATATATATATATATATATATATATATATATATATATATATACAAACAAGTCATATAATATAAATTATTTGAATCATAACCATAAAAGACATATTATTATAAAAGTATAAGAATAATTAATAATATGACAATAACTGCTCATGAATAATAATCATAAAACATCAATCATCGTAACCATAATTAAACTTTAAACCAAAGAAATCTATGTTTAATAAAACGGACAAAAGTAACACGATTACTAAACCAAAATACATTAACAAAACAAAGCAATAAAAGACTATTATAGAGTTAAATCATAACTACAATTATCAAAAGAAGTTAAACATATAAAAACTCTCACGTGAGTTCGTTCTTTATTTTGTAATTTTTTGATTAAAATAACTCTCATGTTGGAAACTTAACGGAAAAAGTTAATCTTGTTAGTTAGGTGTAGCCAAATGGATTCAAATGACAATATTAGTAAAACCTTTAGATGCAAATGACAACATTTTAAATTTTTGAATTCAAATGACAATTTCTATGAAATCTCAGGGACGTAAAACGCATTTAACTCTAAAAACAAACAAACACATCTTACTTCTAGATCTCAAGCCTATCCAAAATCTCGAAGGTCACATAGGGCCCTGGATGGTTAATGTAACGTTTCAACCGAATCTATCTATTATAATAAAAGAAGGTTTTACGTGGACACTTTGCACAATTCTAGAGCTCCTAATTTTAATTTTCTCTTTTCTCTCTCCTATTAAATAATTACATTAACTATAATTGATATTATTTAATTACTTTTTAAGATTAATAAAAGTTTTTATTAAATTAAGAAATATATATTTTTATAAATATAATTTATAAAGAAACACAATTTTATAAATAGAATTTTTTTTTAAAACATCAAACTTTTTAAAAATATAGAAAATATTATAGAATCGGTATTTTTTAAATTAAAATAATTAAAAATTATAGTTATAATAAGGAAATTTAAATTTCTCTTTTTAAATAGTTTGTTTTGGAACAAAATATTTAATTAAAAAATAAATTTCTAAAGACTATAGCATTGCTTTATCATTTATGGTACTTATTTAAACGTAATTTCAATTATATCTTATCTCAAAATATTGTTTGAAAATAAATAAATTTTTATTATTAGCTATTTGATATTTTATTTATCAACCCGTGTAATACACGGGATACTAACCTAATCCAACATATATATCAAAATCTAAAGCACATTTGTTATTACTTTATATACCATCATATCCTTGGGGTACCTAATAACTAAATAGTTATGTGTTAATGTCTAAATTTTTAAAAAGTTCCTTTTTCAAGTCTTTTGCCAAAACTTTATAAAAATGTAATAAACGTATGTGTTGGTTAACAAAGTGAATAACTTCAAAGTCTTCGAATGTAAAATGCTTATATTAATTTTATATCGATGCAATTATTAATTTTAATCATCCTGTCTTGAAAGCTGGTGGCGTTTGTAAAATAAGCTATTTAAGCATATGATTTTTTTTATGTGAACATACTAAGGGGCTGTTTGTCAACTTCTAAATGATTAAGTGTTGAACCAATAAGAGGTCTGAACCGTTAAGTGCTGAACCATTAAGAGGTTTGAACTATTCAGAGCTAGTATATCGCTTAACTATTCAAAAGCAAATGTCTGACAAATTCAAATAGGAGCTCTTAACTATTTAGCATTAGTATAATGCTTAACCATTCAAAGACAAATGTCTGAACCATTCAGACATTTGCTCGCGAACCAAACAGTTTGAAACATTAAATGCTGAACCATTCAGACATCTGAACCATCAAGTGCGTGAAACAAACAGAGCCTAAGTCATTTTTTGGTACTTTGTGTCGCATAAAAATGTAAATTTTCATTTTCAAATTATCTTATTGATATTAATATATTAGCAATTGTTGTAATTCAATAAATAGAATGCAAAATTTAGTTACATCTAACTTCAATATTAAAGAACTAGCACCTGAGAGCATAAAATATTATTATATATAATGTCCCTTTCAAAATAGTAATGGATCTTGCCTTTCCCCATTTTCTTTTAGTGGATTGGACTCATGATTGGACAGCCATAAATTTAATTTAAACAAATGAAAGTTTAGATTTCACAATCATGTTAGGTTTAGTTGGAGAGAATTATTTTAGTTATCAGGAAAAGATTTCTAAAAAAGCATAAAATATAAAATAAAAAAACCTTTGAAGGACGTTCAATAGGATGGGTTTCAATTATATAGCGTTAACAACTTTATATTATTTCATAGCTGAAAAACTTTAAAATCTTCCGATAACCAAACTGATATTGCAGAGAATTGAAGGAATTCGATTGAACTTGCAGTCAGGTTAAATAAACCAGGTTTTGGTTAAACCGAAAATGATGCACCCTGACTTCCAAAACAAGAGAATCAAATTGAACAAAGTTCAAAAATAATTTTTTGGTTATATCTAATGCACGATTGTGTATTTGTTTAACCTTAGTCTATTCGTTTTTAGATTATTTTTCGCTTAGGGATAAACATGAGACTTTAAAGAAAAACATTAAAAAAAACAAAATTTATTTTATAAAAAGATAGAAATTAATGATTCATCGTTATCTGTCATTTCCCAAATGGCATGGCCCTAACTCTTCCATATCATCACAAAACTTCTCCGGATAAAATAATCATTAGCATAATCAAAGCTCGTAACATTATCATTTCATTCCTAGTGTAGTCGCATCTAATATCCATCGGTAATTAACAAGCATCTCCTTCAACCACATCGGTGGTCTACTAATATGTTCATCGATTTTTAAAGGTATAACTCCATTAACCTCATTGTCGATACATTCTCCCTAGATAAATAAACATTTCAAACACATTCAAATGTTTGTATTGTTTTACCTTATTAGATCATACTAATTTGGACCTCATATTGGTTTTTAGTGCATAAGTTGGAAGATTATTTGAATGTTATGTATTGTTTGTCGTACAGGATAAATATGATTAGTGTTTTTTATTTAGAGAATAATTATTCATATAATTGCATTTCATGTTCTCTTGTTTGTATTTTGTATCTTATCCTTTTCTTTTAAGAATGCTGATACGAAAAGAAATCACAGAGAAAACAACTTCATCTGAATACATTTTCGACATTCTAAACTAGAAAACACAACAATATTTAATAAACATAGCTTTAAAATGTTAACATATCTCTAGAGATAGAGAGAGAGAACTCTCCAAAAAAATCTTCAATTAATAAACATAGCATAACAATATTATTGTTACTTAATCTGAAAAAGATAAGTTTTCTAGTAATACTATATTAAATAATTAGTTTTAGTAAACTCATATATTACACGGATTGAATAAATAAAATATTAAATATAATAAAAATTTATTAATTATAAAACTATCTTGTAAGATAATATATGATTAAAATTACACATGAGTAAGTAGTATAAGTAATAAAATAATTATATCAACTTTTTAAACTTTTATTTTTTAACTTTTTTTGTTTTTTTTCCAAATAAATATTTTGTTTCAAATAAACCGTTAAAATGTTATTTTTTCAAATTTTTACTTTATAAAAACCCCAATCGTGAAATATTTAGTATTTTTTAAAAAGTTTGATGTTTTAAAAAAGTTTCTTATGTTATATTCATTTGTTTCTCGAGAAATAACATTAGTAAAAAGATCATTTTTTTTAATTTATGAAAAAAGAATTTTTAATTTAAAAAGAATTAAATATGTAAATATTTAACAAGAGAGAGACATTAAATTTTTTTAATAATAATGAATATGATGCTGTCACATGTTCCTATTAATTACTATTTTATTAGAGTAAAAGATTTAACACCAAAAAACAAAAGTATTATTATTAGTTAAATATATATAGACGTGTAACTTAACGGTACCAAAGTGTTGGAATGGTATCTTTCTAACGTAGTTGACGTTCCATGTCTCGATGTGAACAAATGATTTAAATTTAGGAGTAAATTTAGTGGGGTGTGAGTTTGTCGTTTAGAAAAAAAATTTAATTGTACAGAAAAATGACATTTTAATAAGGTTAGGGTTATAATAAAAATGGTATTTAAAATAAAAAGCTTAAAAAAATTATGGGTTTGACACGTATCTTTCTATTGTTAAAAAAAGGCTTTTTGGTCGTTGTCTCAATAACGTCAACTAATTGTGTGTTATACGTCTTTTGTGTTAAATATTAGTATATTGTGTCATATATTTTACATCATTTGTTATATGTATTCATTATTGTATTTTACATTTTAGCCACTTTTGTCATTGTTTCCATAAATGATATAAATTTGTTATCTATCCTTATGTTTTACAATTTGAAATATATAATGATATACTTTCATCAATGTATTTTTCAAAACTCATAGTATTGGTATAACAAAATGTGTTATTTTTTGTCATTGTTTTTTTATAGATGATATAAACTTGTTATTTATTATTATGTTTTACAATTAAAAGTACATAATGATGGTATTTCATCAATATATTTTTTAAAACTAATAGTGTTCAGGATAACATAGTGATGATAAAAAAACACAATGAGATATGTATTATTATGTCATTGTTTTTAATGTATTATATTAAATAGTTGTTAATTTATAATTGTGTTTTACATATTAGAGATACAAATAATGTTATTTCACTATTATATTATTTATACAAAATTTATTACTTTAGAAAAACAAATAACTAACAAAAAACATAATAAAGTGCACTAAAGACACAATAACGAGATATGAGCTTAAAAACGTAAAAAAAGTTATTATTATTTATATAACAATACTATATTCATTTTATAGATAAAAAGACGTTCGTTTTTATGGTTTAATTTTTTATAAAAAAATAATGTCGTACATTATAGTTATGAACGTTTAAATAAAATCAACAAAAATGACTATTTCTCAAATACCCATCTAACAAATTTTTTCTTACAATTTAATCTCAACCATTTGTTAAGAAGATTGATTACTGAGATTATTTTGTTACAATTTTTAGTTTTAAGAGTCTTTTTATTTGAACCTTTCATTTTTAATAAATAATAATTTTAAAACCAAAATCAAAACACTTCAATCTATTAGCGTGATCGGAGTGCTTTTTGCAAGATCTGCCCGCTCAGTACTAAAAGAGAGGGGCAATGTTCATGCTCTCCTGATCCCTTACAACCGCGGTTTGGTACCACCACTTCCACTGCTTTTCACAAATTTCCCTCACATCCGCTTAAACATCTCATGAACTTGAATCTTTCGCCATTACTAGCTAGGCGTTACCTCCACTCCGCTTGACGAGTATTGTCTTATTCAATTTGTACCATTATTTTTACATTGTCTAAAATTCGTACTGTCTTATTGAATTTATACTATCTTTTTTTAAAATTCTTACCGTCATTTTAGATTTATACTATATATTTTTTAGAATTTGTATTGTATTCATCAGATAATTAAAATCATATCTGTAGGTAGGGTGAATGGTTTATCGGTGATAGATTTAAATCTTCCAATATACACTACATAAGATTGCTGCTTTCAAAAATATATAAAAAAGATAATACACATTAGTTAATTATTTTAAACAAAATTATATATAACAATATATAATACATCTTTATCTTTATACTCTTATATAAGAGTAACTTAAGATGACACGTGTCAGCACCACATTCATTCTTATCAAACTTTTTCCGTTTCTCTCTGCTATTAAATAACCACATTAATTACTAATAATATTATCTATTTATTTTTATATTATAATTTGTTTTTTAATAAATTAAGAAAGAGAACTTTTTAATGTTGTTATTTCTATAGAGATAGTTTTTATAAAAAGATTTTTTCTAAAAATCAAACTATTTTTACGTAATATTTTAAATTAGTTTTTTAAAGTAAATTTTTTATAAAACAAAAATAATTAAAATAGGGAGTTATAGTAAGAAAATTTTTAAAAATGAAAATTTTTTAAAACGTTAATTTATAACAAAATGTTTAATTTATCTTTGAATTTTTTTTAAAAAGTTTATATTATTGTTTACACTTATAGTTATTACTCATACATAGTTTCAATCATATCATGTCTTAGTTTATCGTTTTATAATTAGTAACTTTTATTCTATTTAATATTTTATTTATTCGATCCGTGTAATACACGGGGTTACTAAAGCTAGTAATTATATAAACTTGGGTTTGGACTTGTTTATTAAATAAGTTTTTGTGAGAATCCATGGATCGATATATGAATTATCAGATTTGATTTTAACAAGTATTGATCGTGGAATTACCAGTACTTGTTGTTTAATTGATTAATCCACTTGAAATCGATCAAATGGTATAAGGAACAATCAAAATATAATAATAATCAAACCACGATTGCTCAATAATTACAATCAATCGATTGAAATGCCTCTGCTGCTATTGATTCTATTGTTGTGATTGTTATATGATCTAATGTTGTTTGATCGTATGTTCTTTTTTTTACATGTTCTTGATCTCTTGTTATATAGAGATCTTATTCTGTTCCTAAAACATTGCTAATCTTTCGTTATCCTGTTGCTATAATTAAGCTAACTTCCTATAGCTATCCGAATCCTTGCCACATTTATCGACATAGGAGTTCGTGATTTAAAATGAAATAAACACAAATAATATTGTTGATGTGATGTAATATCTTCGCTTGAATTAAATGTCTTCTGCTATCATAATGTTGTTGATCTGCCATGTTGAATTGTTGACTTTCTGTTGACTACTTGATGATGCGGAATCATTCAAGTGTTAAACAGTCTTCCGTAGGAATTTATTCTTCCGCAGGAAATTTGTCTTCCGTAGCAACACTTAGTCTTCAGTGCTTGTTCTTTAGTGATTGTGCTTCCGCAGGAGTTCTTGTTTTTCAGCAGCAAGCTCTCCTTCAGCAGCTCCACTTGATCTTTGGACTTGTTCAGCTGTTGTTGTTCTTCCGCTGGAGATCTACGGATGTACACTTCAGTTGTATTACTGAGAACATCTACGGAAGAGTGATTTGTTTATCCGCAGTTGTTCTAACACTTAATCAATTTTTCCAAATTGACTACATTTAATGTTTCCTGCAATCATACATAAATCAACACATATATTATGAGATATAATATATCATGCAATTTATAAACTCATCATGTACTCAATGCATTATATTATATCATTAAAATTATAATTACAAAGAGTGATTACAAGAGTTTGATCTATCATCTAAACCTATACAAGACATTTAAACCTAACAGTTTTAATTTAAGCTCGACTTGATTTAAGTAGCCCGAGTAGCTCAGGACGATTTGGTTAAACATTTTTTGCTTTCTACATAATCAAACCATAATGCGTGGATAAATATGATTCTAGAATTTATTTAATTCAAAAGTTCCGTTGTAAATTTATTATACATAAACTACTTTTTAAGATGTTGTGGCTTTACGGAAACGTAACACTGATATGACTATCAATCCATTATCTTCTTATCAACCCTTTGAATATTGAACGATAAATATGAGAGGAAATCTCAATTGGACACCTTACTAAAATGGAAAAGATTTGAACCTTCAATTAAATATGACGAAATACATAAGTTTGTTACTGGCAACTTTTCTTATTATAGTTTCAGTTGAGGATATTATTATTATATACATATATTATTTTAAGTATATCTATTCTTGGAGGCATGTAAAGTTATCAAAGCAACACAATTCAAGTTTGAGTTCAACAAAACTCAAGTTTACTATAAGGGAACTCCAATTCAATCTCGACTAATTAGTAACTGAATTCAAGCTGATCTATTTGTTATTTGATTATTTGACATATATATGGCAGAGTTTTTGAAAAAGTCACCTAAATGAAAAAAATAAAAAAACTCAATCTCAGTCGTTATCATTGATCATGATTTATTGTTCTAATCAATCATTGATACATTTGGAATTAATTGAAATTTAGAGTTACTTTAGTTATTAAGGGTAGAATAAGTTTTTAACATTTTTTAATAATCATATTATATATGTGTAATAACCAGTTTCTACATGCTTTATTTTTTTAAAAATATAACGACACTACACTCAAATTAATATTAAAAAAATGCTCGTAATTGTTTTTAATACATAATAATGTATAAAAAAAATTGTTATTGTTTAGACGGGGGACACTTGATAAATGCTAACTATGATTCTTTCTATTTTCATCTTTATAATTAATAAAAATTAAATTAAATAGAATTTATGTCATCCGTCCATAGGAGTTTTTGGGTTTTTTCATTTAAATGAGTTTTTTCTTATTTTTATATAATTGTCATAGTCAGTCAAAGTAATTGTGATATTAATACACACCATGACACCCATCATTCCATCAATACAGTAAAGTTTGAACTTTGAGCCTTTGAGGTCTTCATTAAGGCCCATATGTAAACATCCAAAATGTAGAAGGTAAATTTGTTCCACCAAACGTCAAATAAGAAACTAAAGAATCGGGCTTTCTTATATGAATGCCCATTTAAGCCTGATATATTACACATCTCTAAAGACTTGATGGATTTATTAAGTTCAAAATCTTTCACCAAACCCAGCCCATCTCAGCCCAGCCCATCCCAGCTCAGTCCGTATCCGATACTATGAATTATGATGTACTAAATTTGAGATAACACATCCACCATGATTACAAGTTCATTAATTTTTTTGAATGGCATAAGTTCATAAATGAGAACATTTTGGAACTTAGATTTAAGATCATGTATGTTACTAATATTAGTTATTAATATCGAAAGTTGAATAACCCGTTAAGTTTTCTTGACAATGACCCTATCTAAATAATTTACATAAAAACTGACGAAGATATATGATTGGAACGACCAAAGTCTGAACCATACACTTTTCGTTTCTTTTTTTTTTTTTTTTTTTTTTCTCTATAAGTTTTCACTCAACTTCTACATGTCTCAAGTCGCTGTCGGTGTCACCTATGAAGTGTTAGTTTCTTTGATATCTAGTATTTCATTTTATTCAATAAATAATCTTTACATATTAATAGAAGACCAACTTGGGTGCCAAATGACCTATCACTAGGGTGTCCAACTAGAATTTATTCACATGTTATCATCACAATAAACCTATTATTTTAAACAAAAATCAATCTTGTCAAACTTTCCAAACTTATTCTCAAATTTCAATTTTCATTTTCAAGAATATAAATAAAAAATCAGTTAAATCAAACTTTGTAAAATTTATTAATAATTTTGAATAAATAAATTTTCTTTTAATATGATAATAATATCTTAATAGTCGAAAAATTATTTTCTTAAAAATTACAACTCAATTCTTAAAGTTTACATATCAAATGATTTTTAGATATTACTAATATTAAATATAATTAAATTACATCATAAATATTTTTTGTCTTGACATCAGATTCTTTGTTCTATCCGTTAACTAGATCATATTATCAGCATCTTTTTTTATTTATTTTAACATTGTATCTCTTATTCAACCCGTGTATTACAAAGTCACTAACCTAGACAATAAATACGATGATAAACACTATGTATATAATATGCATGTATCTTTTACAATTATTAATTATTCTCATGAACAGTTAAAATAATATCAACTTGACTAAACAAATACAACTTAATAACATATATAAAATTTAGATACCGAAACTCTTACGTCACAAGGAACGCACGCGGAATTCTCGGTTAACGTTGTTGTTTTGTTTTATCATCAACAATCCCTTCTGAAACACTCACCACTGACACTTTTCGTTTGTCATTTTCTTTTCCTGACACTTGTTTTTGTCATTTACTCCTTGGATCTCCCTCATCACTCGTGCACTTGTTTTCAAAGTAGAATGAAAAAACCAATATATAAACGGATGTTTTGTTCAACACGTGCAATATTTAAATAATTAAAGTGTGTCATTACCCATAACACCATTCTCTAAAACATGTTCATAGAGCATGCGTCCACCTTGGGCAAACTACAATTCTCCATATGTTATACGCGTTGGGATGTTAAACAGGTTGTATTTGTGGGTTGGCTGGTTGAACCTGATACTATATAACTTGTTTAACAGAAAAAAAGTTAATTGTATGCCGTTTGTATTGATAGTCAAGTGGTAAGAGTCAAATACTTTTTAAACAGACAATAGTTAAAATACTAGCATGAGATATATTAAAAACTGATATAGTTTAAAAGTAGAAATAGATTGATGTCTGGGTTGTCTGGTTGAACCTAATATGAACCCGAACCTAGTATAACCTGTCATGGATTGATATGAACATAACTTGTTTAAACTGAAAGAGTTATATATGTCACTAGAATTGATAGTCAAGTGGAGATAGTTAAATTCTTTTTGAAAAAGATAAAGGTCTAAATTCTATGATAAGATAGATTCGAAATTTGCAAAATTAATTTTTTTTTGAACAGCAAGAAGGGACATTCATTAATCACCAAAAGAGCATACAACTCAGCAAGAAGCTGAGAGCACTAACAACTAACAGTATTACCCCACAACAAACAAATAACTTTTAAGCACAAAAATCAAAGAATCTTCACCCATTTCAATCCACATTCATTACTTTAGACCTGTATTTGATCCAAAAGAATGACAATTCTTTGATTTCTTGGATTATTTTCCCTACAAACACCCTAGCTCCATTGCAAAATTAAATAGAGAAGAGGATGAGTGTCTAGAGTTTAGTGGAATAATATACTACTGTTAGCTTTTATAATAATGTTTATGCTTTTGGCGTAAGGGATTTGTTATTTGTTTCGATGATGCACATATATGTGTTAGTGTGTATAGGCAGGCACAAATCATGCATGTCTTTTTCATATAATATCTGACATATTTTCTACAACTTATTATATTAACTAATTCATAATAATAGTAAATAACTGCTAATACATATTTTCCGCTCTTAATTTATCGAAAACTAATAATAGTAAAATACTATGTTTGATACTTATCTTATAAAATATAAGGTAATATGACGAGTGATAGACGTGCTTCCTTTATAGTTGAGGTGACTCACAACTAGAGGTGGGCAAAAAAACAGGTTCGGAAAAAACCGACCAAAAAAATGGGCCGGTTTGAAAGAGAAACCGGTTTCAGTCAATCTGGTTCCAACCCCATTCAAACCGCTAGTTTGTATACCAGTTTGGTAGCCTGACAACCAAAACCGGTTCAAACTAAAAAAAAAGTTAAATCGGAAAAGAAACCGATTAACAAAAACCGGTTTGAGAAGTTCGAGTATTCAGTTAGAAAAACCGATTTATAAACCGAACTAGTTTGAAAAAACCCGGTTTGATCACTAAACATAAAAACTGGTCCGGTTTAAAAACCAAACAGGTTTGAAAAAAAAAAAAACAGGTTTGCACATCTCTACTTACAACTGTTTTATTTCACTCTTATTTTCGTAAGTCATGAAGAAATGTTACGTGTTTATAGATTTTCTTTAAATTTCTCGTTCTGAATCATATCATATAATTAAGTGATTAGATTATAATTATGGACAACGCCTGTCAAATTTTCTAGTAATTGACGCATGCCATCATTTTCTTATTTTTTTTGGTCTAACTTTACCATTTAAGTTATCGTTATAGAGTAGCTGGGACAAATATAGAAAGAAAATTTATTATGACATCTGATTAAAAGGTTATCATAAAGTAAAAATGGTAGAGAAAAAATACATAGAAAAAAAGTGCAAGTCAATCTTCCAATTACAAGCTGCACTACTATGCTATGCTATCGCATGAAATAGGCCTCCGCGCTACGTTGAAATGGCCTAATGAACTCGATCAAAATCTTAAGAACCGAAATCTTTGATGCAAACCAAATATCGTAAGCTTTTTGAGGGCACACGCGTTAGCGGCTTGGCTATGCACATTA
This sequence comes from Flaveria sonorensis, assembly GCA_025506505.1. Lineage (NCBI taxonomy): Eukaryota > Viridiplantae > Streptophyta > Magnoliopsida > Asterales > Asteraceae > Flaveria > Flaveria sonorensis. The sequence continues at coordinate 3,223,378 of CM046434.1, forward strand.
TATGATTTACCTGGGCTATGATGTTGTGACATAAACATCACATAAACATCCAAATGTTATTGGTTTAAACTTTAGACAAAGGAAATATTAATATATAGAAGATTCACAATAGATGGAACTTTCTCTCCATGTATGTTGAAAGCTTTTTAGGGTGGTCAAGATGATGCGATCTTACAATATCAAATAGGCTTTTTAACATCCAACTTATAAAAACAAATGTCTATCTAAAGTTTCTTTCTTTCTTTTTAACATTCCTGAACTATCACGCTATAAGCTACTTCCTACCCAGGCCAGCCCCAAGGGGGGCAGGGCTCATGGACAGAAAAACTTGATACGAATATTTTTAATTTTGTTTGGTTTTGATTTTTGTCAATGTTTTTAAAGCTGGATTGGATGTCGAACCAGACGTTTTATTGGTCTGCTGGTTAGATCGATCGGATCGGATTTATGAACCGGATAACATGATAATTATACATATATATATAAATATTTTATATATAGTTATATATATAATTTAATATAGGTAATTTATATGTGTATTTATAGTTATATATAAAGTTTAATAATTCTATTACGCCCAACACACTAATTTATTGTCCCCTGTTATTACCGATTAAAATCCAAATTTTTTTAAAAAAACCCCAAAATTTGGTTTGACCACCTATCCGATTCCCGGTCGAACTACCAAACCGGGACGGAACCGGCCGGTCGAACCATTTTAAAACGAACTGATGCAGCGCGGTGCGGTCACCCCTCCGATTTCCAAGCGGGTCCGTTCCCATATTCAAAACAATGATTTTGGTTAAACATGGAAGAGAAAAAAAATAAAAATGTCATCATGTCCACATGGGGCTTAACAACTTTCTCTTATAACTTTTTTAAGATGGCAAATATAGAACCTGTTTTGGATGATATATGTTATATTAATCGTACCCACATGGTTGTTTTTCAGTCGTGATCATACCTCCAACCTAATCAAAAGAAAATTCATAACTGTAAAATCTAGTTGGTTCAACTTTTAACATTTTGTTCAAATTGAGTCTTAAACTCGAAACATTCTTATATTTACATATCTTGAATAATTTATCTTAATCACTTGGGCTAAAAATCATTGGTATACGAGTTCTTATAACTAATCTTAGATTTAATCTTGAGAAACTTAATAAACATACATGATTTAAATACCTTTAAAGATACTTACTTGAACATCCGCACACTTTATTAAAACTTGATGTTGTCTTGCAATAAAAATAACATTAGATTTTGGACAAGATAGTTCCACGAAAAGGTACTAGGCCTAGAGAAAGAAATTTGGGGTTAGTGCTGTTAAAATAGCTTGAAAAGTTGCTCGTTCAATTTTGGCTCGGTTGTAAACGACCCGAGCCGCTCGGTTCAGTTTGTAAACGAACCGAGCACGAGCAAAGGTAAGCTTGCTCGTTGCTCGGTCGGTTTCGATCGAATTATTTTTAAATATAGCTTTTATATATTATATATTATATATATATGTAATATGTTAGTTTATTTATTTAGAGTTTAGGACATTACCATTTTAATTATTTATCACTTTACCTTTGCTTCTTTTAATTTTTTTAAACATCAGTTTTTGGATTTTTGTATACTTGTTTAAACATTGCATCAAAGCGGGTATAGTGGACGTTGAAATGGTCGCAATAGAGGTTGTGGGCATGGGTTTTATTGTTATTTATTTAAGCTCGAGTTAAAATTTAAACTTATTTTGTATGTTTTCTTTTGTTACATTGTTGAGTTTGATTGAAACTTGAAACTTTTAATTGAATTATTAGTTTTATCCTAAATTGCAATATCAAACCGAGCCAAACCGAGCGTTCGGTTTAAAACCAAACCGAGTTCGAGGAGCATTTTTCGCTCGATTTCTTAATTCGAACCGAACAGAGCGGCTTGGTTTGTAAACGAACCGAGTTTGAGCTAGCCTTCGTTCGGTTCGGTTTGTTAACAACGCTATTTGAGACTGAGGAAGTTGGTAAAATAGGAACAAGAATTGAGGGGTTCCAAAATACTAGGAGAAGGTCCCCACATTCTTTCCCAACCCACCAACAAAAATGGCATCCTTCTCTTTCCTTAGACTTCATGAACAGAAAATGACATTTCAAAAATGTAACCCGAAATATGTTAACATTTGATTTATTTTTTACATAAGTTTGATAAGTTTTTATTATGGGCAAACACAAACTTTCATTCTATGGTTATTTTTTTAAATCGCCAAATCTGCACTCTACAAAATATAAACTTATAACGATTTAATGAGGTAGTATAATGTCTTATGATCAAAATGTCTCTCTAGTTGCATAAGTTTGATAAGTAAATTTAGTAGTTATGTATCGGAAGTGTCATTCATTTGGGTTTGTCGTTTTTAGGTTAATGGACTAAACTAAGAACATGAAAATGACCTATAACTTACGATAAATTTATATCAATTATCATGTGACTACACTTACAGTTATGTAATTCAAATGGATTGATGAGTTAGGATACAATTTACCGTGGTTTTCATATTTTGTTTTTGAACAATAGTGTTATGTATGGATGTTTCTCTATGAGTATAGTGAAAATTTCATAAGAGCTATGTGCTTATGAATGAACCTAACTGTAAGGTTTTCTATGTTTGGGGTATTACAATGTTTGCATAAGTGCTACTAGACTGTTATAATAAGGTATGTTGAACGTGGGTGAAGTAATTATAAAGGCTAAAGCATAGTTGAATGTTATTTGATGTATGGTTTAAGTGCAAAATGGTAATGTCATGGATAAAGATGATGTGCCGAAGAAAGGAGTCTTGCAAGCAACGTATAAAGATATCTACATGAGTCTTGCTTGTGTTGTAAGCATGGATAAAAAAAGTCTTGTACAAGCAAAAGAAAAAAAGGAGTCATGTACTTGATACAAACAAGAATATAGGAGTTTTGTACAAGCAATTGATGGAGGAATCTTGAACTAGTGTCAAGAGATTATGCGAGATGAAGCGTACGGTGTAGTGATGCTATGTTATGTATAACGTTATGATACTGATAAAGTTACATTATGTATAAATTTATGACGTGCTTAAAGTTAGATGTGTTTACAGGGTATGCTACACGTAAATATATATATATATATATATATATATATATATATATATATATATATATATATATATATATATATATATATATATATATATATATATATATATATATATAATATGTCTAAAGTGATGGTACATAAAAAGATATGATGTGTATAAAGATGTGAATGTCAAAGATATGATGCGTATAAAGATGTGAATGTCAAACACATAATATGTGTAAAGTAATGTTACGTACAAGTTATAATTTGATAAAAGTCACGTATGTAAAGCATTTTAATAAAGATTATTATTTTTTGTTAAACTAAACTAGAACTCACATAGTAAAACTAATTTTACATGCATGTTAGATTAAGTGTAGACATGTAATGATTATGATGAAAGAGGTAGTACATGATGAAGGCTACCTTGATTAGAGACTGCTAGAGTTTACAAGTTTTATTATTGAATAGATTTCCTTGTTATCGGATCTTGTTTGGTAAATGTTACTAAGTAATGAATGTTTTTCTAATGTGAATGTTATGACATTATAGTTTAACAACTATATATGCAATGCATAAATTCAACCGCTAAGACCCTTAGTTCAGGGAGTTTCAGGGGTTGTTTGTGTTTAATTCATTACGATTTTAAGGTAGCGTTCGTTTCAAAGAATGGAATGGAATTTGAATTGGAAATGGAATTTGAATTGGAATTTAAAAAATCCTACTCAAATCCTATAATGTGTTTGGTTGGTATAATTATGAATGGAATTGGAATTTAAATTTGTAAAATGACATAATTACCCTTTAAATCAAACAAGTCTTTGAAGTCCCAATATTGGCTCAAAATACAAAAATAAATGGTGACAACCCCAACCCCACCCACCACCACCCCCACCCCCACCCCCAACCCCACCCACCACCCCCACCCCAACCCCACCCACCACCCCCCACCCCCACCTCTCAATTTTTTTTATTTTATTTTTCAAATAAATACATGTCATCACTAAAAAAAAGTTTTAAACATAACTACAAATTTTAAACATATGACATAAACATGTAGTTCAACATACGACCATAAGTAGTTCAACATACGACTAAAAGTTTTAAACTTAACTCGACAACAAAAACCTGATCCAAGCCTCTTTTTCCTCTTCACCCAAGCTCCAAAAGGTCATCACCCTAATCTGGTCATCTTTAATCTTTTCAATTGCTTAAAACTTTTAAAATTGAGATAAAGATGTCATTTTTGATAGCTCTTCGGGCATCATTAAATTTTTCTTTTTTATGTCAAGTTCAACCTTTATATCTTCACTTAGTTCAGCTGAAGTTTCCTTAAGGCGGTCGACAAATAAAACAACTGCATCACTAAAACTCCGACCAAAGGATCTACTTGCCTTGCACGCTTTCTCTTCTTTTCACGTACGCCTGAAGTTTCTTCAAGTTGAAAACTTGAATTTGTACAAACACTATGGCTAATTTCATCAATTTCCTCATTTACTTGGTGCTCTTCTTCTGCCGCGTTCACCTCTTCTTCCATATCAACCATGGTTTTGGCTTTGTTACCTTGAGCTCGGTCTTTACCAAATATAACACACATATCTTCATAGTGAGGAAGCTTTTTTGCTTTCCATTTACCTGCATGTCTATTCTTCTGTTTCACATGATAAGAAATATATTAAAGTTATATTATTATTTAAATAATATAAATTCTAACAAGCATAACCTACAGAGTCAACACAGTAGCAATATTTATTTTGCATTTGCTTCTTGTTTTATCATCGAATAATAATTAAAACATTAGACTACTTCATTTGAAAAATATAAAAGAAAAAAAGCTTTTCATCATAAAGTCGCAGGGCACCCTTATGGATGGAATTTTTTTACCCCAACAAAATTATACCTAACAATGGCTAAACAGGCTTTATGAACTAAAACAAAATTATACATAATCATAATATAATTCAGAATCTAGTGCGTACCTCAAGGTATGATTCTCATACTCCAGTATCAGCAGTGACACTATTCGTTTCTTTATCGTACCCAAATCTGTTAGCTTTTAGCATATCAGAAACAACTGACCAGTCTTTTTTCATTGTTTTGATCATTGACTCAATATGGGGTTTACCCAAAATGCCCGAGTCCAGAAGTGATTCTTTTAATGACGCTTCCAAATGTTGTAAATATCCAGTTCTAAAGCAATTATCAGATTTAAACTTTCCGGTGTTAGTCATCTTTACTAAAGCTTCAACGAGCTTATCATCTTCATTATCAGACCACACTCGATAGTTTCTGTGAATCCAAGGATCGTTCAGGAATTATCAGGTTTGATTTGAACAAGTATTGATCGCGAGATTATCAACACTTGCTGTTTAAGAGATTATCAAACTAGAAATCAATCAAACAATAGAACAAACATAATATAAGAATAATCAAACCACGAGTGTTAACGAATGATGACCGTAATGCTTTCTTGTTGCTATTGATGTTTTGATGTAAATGTTGCTTATGTTTGTTGATCGTATGTTGACCGTCTCTCTACATCTGATCTTGATCTCATGTTATATAGAGATCTTATTCTATTCTGTTTCTAATCCATTGCTAATCTTTCGCTAACTTGTTGCTATAATTCAGCTAACTATAGTTATCTGAATCCTCGCCATAGTTTCTGTGATGTTGGTTGTGTGTAATGGGGTCGATTATGATGAAGAGTCAACAAAATAGTCCATCTCGTTTTCTGGTGCAGCTGAATGAGTTTCCGCAGGAATAGGTATGCCTTTCGGGGTTGTGGACACGCCTTTCGTAGCATGCAAATGATCAACTGTATTCTCTGTAGCAGATATATCTGTATGTGTCAATGGTGTGAGGTGGTTTGAGGTGATTTGGTCCTTGGGGGATTTCAGACCATCATCTGTGGAAGTAGAGACATCTACGGAAGTAGATGCTACTTCTGATGTGCATGGTGTAAGATCGTCTGAACCATCTTTTCTTGTTTGAGCTGATGCATCTGGATCATTGTCACTTTGGAACTCTGGAGGAACAATTCTGGGTGGATCAGCTGTCAATGGTACACCCATATTTATAGGAACATAAGGGTAACATGTATCTGCAGCACCTGTCACATTAAGATAACAAGAGTTAAATGAGTTGGTTAATGCATCTATATCAAACAGCCAAGATGATCCTTTCACAGACTGTGGAAATAAGGATTCATCAAATGATATATTAGGAGTTTCTTCCACTATGTTATCATGTGGAATATACACTCTACATGATTTAGATGTTGATGAATAACCAACAAAGAAACCATCATATGCTTTTTTAGCAAATTTTCCTAACTGTTCTTTTGTGTTTAATACAGATACATGACACCCAAAAGTTTTAAGATATCCTATAAAAGGTTTTCTAAAACAATAGTTCATAGGGTGTTTTATTATGTTCTTTGACAATTAAAGTTCTGTTTTGAGCAGTGCATGCTATGTTCATAGCTTCTGCCCAAAATGTTATTGGCAGCTGTGAGTCAGCTAGCATTGTTCTTGCAGCTTCAATTAGAGTTCTGTTTCTCCTTTCAGCAACTCCATTCTGTTGTGGAGTTCTTGGTGCACTGAATTGCCTAGCTATGCCTTTGTCTCTGCAAAAAGTATCTAAAACATAGTTAACGAATTCAGTTCCATTATCACTTTTCAGTATCTTGATTCTTAGATCAAGTTGATTTTCTATCTTAGTGATGAATTCCATTTAAGTTTCTAATGTTTCACTTTTATGTTTTAAGAAAAATATCCAAGTGAATCTAGTGAAATCATCAACAACCACCAAACAGTATTGCCTTTTGCTAATGCTTAACATATTGGTTGGACCAAAGAGGTCCATGTGTAGTAACTTCAGTGGTGTTGTGTTTGTGTTAATTGTTTTTAACTTATGTGGGACTTTATGCTGTTTTCCTTTATAGCATGATAAACAGTGATTAGAACAGTAAAATTCTTTCTTTGGAACACCAATGACTAAGTCATTTTTCACCAATCTATTCATGTTTTTCAAGTTTGAATGAGCCATCCTTCTGTGCCATAGTTGTGCTTCATCTTCTGATGATTTAGAAATCAGGCATGTTTCTTTGCTTGTTAGTGTTGTGTTGTTCATGTCCAACACTTAGGTGTTACCTTTTCTTGGTGCTTTAAGAAGGATCCAATCTTCTGGAAATTTGAAACCTGGCTTAAGAATATAACAATCAGAGTTATCAAAGAAAGCAGTATAGTGTTGGTCACAGATTTGAGATACACTTAGTAAATTAAACTGTAAGTTTTCATAATAATTAACTTTATGAAACTTTAAAACTCTATTTGTTACCATTCCATCACCAGTGATTTTACCTCCCTTCTTATCCCCACCAAATGCTACATATGAAGCATCTTTGTGCTTGAAATCCTGCAGGAGGGTACAGTTTCCTGTCATGTGTCTGGAACAACCACTGTCAACATACCATTTGTTGTCAGCCCTCCTTGGATGTTCCTGCAAACAGAATAAACTTAGTTAGACTTAGGAGCCCAAGCCTTGATGGTCTGGGCTTGCCATTGTTATCTAATATAGTGACTTTCTCATGAATGAGTCTTGAAGTTTCTAACTTAGTTTTGATGTCATTTAATTCGTTATGTGTTGTTTTGGGTGAGGATGTTTTCGGTGATAATGATGAGGTGTTTTCATCTTGTTTACTACTGCCTTTGTCAAAATCATCAAAAAAGTCATCATCTTCTTCAAGAGCTACCTTTTTGTGTTGTGCATTCCTTTGCACTTGTTTTTCCTTCTTAATTTTTAATTGCACCTCAGCAGCTGTTTTCTTTGTCTTAGTAATTTTCTGTTTTTGTTACTGTTTATTTTGTTTTGCACCTCTAGGATTATCATCCTCAGAAGATTTTGACTCTGACTCATTAGACTCTGCATACTTCTTCTTGAGAATCTTTGTTTTGTTCTTCTTGTTGAAAAAGCATTCCTTGGTAGAATGGTTGTTTTTGTTGCATATTGCACAATATTTGTTGAAGTAACAATCTAAAGTCATGTGATTGTTCATATTACATATTGAGCAATAGCTGCTGAAGAAGCAATCTTCTATACTGTGATTGTGCATGTCACACCATTTACAGTACTTTTCTTCAGCATCACTGTCTGATGCAGCCTTAGCCTTTTTCTTAGTTGAAACTTTATGGTTCTTCAGTTCTTTGTCCAACTTTGCTGCTGATGATATCTTACGTCTTCCTGACATGATGTCAAAGGGTTCTTGTTTAGCCTGCAAGTATTTCTTTTGAGCTTTGTCTTTGCTTACTGAGTGAGCAATTTCTTGCTTATTCCTTATTTCTATGGATCTCACAGACTTCTTTCGCAGATGATCTGTTGAAGTCATGGACTTTTTTTCTGAGGCTCTATTAGCTGGCTTTTCCTTGTTAAGTTTATTGAATGCTTGTATGCCTTCATTTAGTTGCTCAATCCTTGTGTGGATTGTCTTCAGCAGGTTTCTTTGTTTTGATGGATAGGGTAGTTTAAGTTCATTCAGTACCTTTGGGACTGAGTATTTAGTTAAAACAGTTTTACCCTTATACAAACCAGCATTATCAGACTTATCATCCTCATGCAAGTCATCACAGTTATCATAATCAAATTCTGATTTACTTTGATTTAAGTGTTCTGATTCTGATGAATCAGATTCATATAATTCAGTGTTATTAGTTACATTACTATTATTTTTTTCTGTTGACTCACACATGTTACTGGACATAAAGTGATTAGATAAACTGTTGGTCATGGACTCGGGCAAAGAAGTATAGTTATCATTCACGGGTGGTGGAACTGCATGAAATCCCAATCTTGACTTGTTCTTTGACTTAATATGAGAGGTTAATAGTTTCTCATACTATTTTGATGACAATTGGAATTTCTGCAATTTCACCTCAGTAGATGCATGATCTGACATAGACTTGGTTAAAGATGTAGTCAGATGCTCAACTTGTGCTTTTAGGTTGTAATTTTTAGATACAATTTTATCTAAATCCTTTTGTATAGAATTAATTTTGACTTGATAAAGTTTGTGTTCTCTAAGATGAGATTCATTTATAAGCAGTGTTTCTTTTACTTTATCAACCAATTGTTGAGCATGTGTTCTATATCTTTCTACTTCATCTATGCAAGTGGGAGAACACAACCTTTCTCTTACATCACCGGCCATTGCAGGAACTTTGTTTTCCATGTTCGCCATTAAAGCTTGATTCTCTGCAAGTACTTTCTTTTCATACATGCTCCAGTCACAAGTACCATCTTGCAAAATAATTAGACCAGTTTCTTTAGCATTAGTGATACCTATTTTATTGTTTGTTGTTGGTGGGGATGCATTGGTTAATTGAGGTTGTGTAAAGTTCTTTTGACTAGGTTGTCTTGAGTCAGTTGACTGCTGGTGATTGCTGTTGCACTCCCTCGAAAAGTGTCCATATAAGTTGCATTTAAAGCATCTTACTTTGGTCTTGTCCACACCGATTTTTGTTGATCTTCCTCCCACGGACAGTCCTTTGTTTATTTTCATGTACATCTTTGCTCTATAGGCGATCATTGCCATTTGCCATTGTAGATCCATCTCTTCTACCTCATCAGGATGAAGTTCTTCTAGATCTTGTTGACAAAAGTGAGCAGGAGTCAAAGTACTTCCTAGATAAGCCTGAAAGCTTGAACTGAATGCTGCAAAGGCAGCTTTCTGTTCTTCAGACTCCAGAACCACAGTAATTGGTTCTGTTTGATTGTTATTCTTTTTTGTTTTGGACTCATCAACTTTTCCTTTAGTCTTTTTGTTTTGATTGCTGTGATTGCTTGATTTTGAAGACTTTGCAGCATAGAAACTTGTCTCTTCTTCATGTTCACTCTCATTACAAGAGTTGTCTTCATCTTCATTGGAGATGAATGCACTTCTAGTACTTTTCAATTCTTTGAATTGATAAAGAGCTACAGGTGCTTTCATACTTTTGTTTCTTGTCTTTTCATCCAGCTCCAATGCTTTTACCTTTGCCACTAGAGTGTCTAGTCCTATTGCTTTTAAGTCAATAGTGTTCTTAAACATAGACACAGTTTGTGTCCAGTTCTCAGGCAATGAATGAAGCATCTTTTTGTTCAGCTCTTTATTGCTGTACTCAAGCTCAAGTATGTTCATCTCTGTAACAAGTTGCATGAATCTATGCAATTGTTGAGGAACTGACTCACCCGGAATATGATGGAATGTTTCATATTGTACACGAAGAGTATCCTTTTTGATGCTTCTAATCTCGTCACTTCCTTCACACAAAGTGTGTAGGATTTTCCATAATGAGTTAGCTGTTTTATACGATTCACACCTGATCAAGAGTTCTTCAGGCAAAGCCATAGTAAGCATACTATAGGCTTTGATGTCAATCTTGACTTTCTTAGCATCATCAGGTGATAAATTTTTTAGACTTATGGGTTGATTTTTATCCTTAATTGTCCGCACCTAAAGCAGATGGAATATAAGGTCCTTCGGTAATCAAAGCCCATAGGTCTGAATCTGTATAATTGACATGATTCCTGAACCTGATTTTCCATGTTTTAAAATCAGATTTGTTTTCCAGTTTAGGAGGTTGATAAGCACCAACAACTGAATTACTCATGATAATTAATTTTATTTAGAAAGCAACAAATTGTTTTAGCAGTAATCGATTAAACAAATCAAAGCTGATAGATCAATTGATCTGGATCAATGAGCACCAAGCTCTGATACCACCTGTGAATCCAAGGATCGTTCAGGAATTATCAGGTTTGATTTGAACAAATATTCATCGCGGAATTATCAACACTTGCTGTTTAAGAGATTATCAAACTAGAAATCAATCAAACAATAGAACGAACAAAATATAAGAATAATCAAACCACGAGTGTTAACGAATGATGATTGTAATGCTTTCTTGTTGCTATTGATGTTTTGATGTAAATGTTGCTTATGTTTGTTGATCGTATGTTGATCGTCTCTCTACATCTGATCTTGATCTCATGTTATATAGAGATCTTATTCTATTTTGTTTCTAATCCATTGCTAATCTTTCACTAACTTATTGCTATAATTCAGCTAACTATCGTTATCTGAATCCTCGCCATATTTATCGGCATAGGAGTTCGAGATTTACAATGAAATAAATACATGTAATGTTATTGATGTGACGTGGAATATTCGCTTGAAATATATGTCTTCCATCGCCGTTAATGTTGTTGTTCTGCCACGTTGAGTTGTTGACTTTCTGTCAGTTGACTACTTGATGATGTGAAATCATGTGTTAAACAGTCTTCCATAAGAATTTCTTCTTCTGCAGGAACTTAGTCTTCCGCAGCAACACTTGTATCTTCATTGCTTGTTCTTCTGTGATTGTGCTTCCGTAGGAGTTCTTGAACTTGTTCTTCCATTAAAATTTCTCGTTCAGTAGCTTCACTTTGTTCTTTTGACTTGTTCAGCTGGAATTGTTCTTCCGCAGGAGATCTACGGATGTTCACTTCAGTTGTATTCCCGAGAACATCTACGGAAGAACACTTTATTCTTCCGCAGTTGTTCCAACACTTGGTGTTCACTGCACACATTCACACATACAATATGAAATATATTATATCATATATAACATATATAATAAGATGTAACATTATATTGTTCAATTCATAAACACAAATGTAATCAAAATCATTCATATCATATATTTCAAATAATAATTACAAAGTGTGATTACAAGAGTTGATTGATCATCTAAACCTATACATGAGTTCTAGACCTAAGAGTTTCTATTGTTGGTCGACATTCCTGTAAAATTTCAAACCAACAAAAATAACATGACCAACAATTGTGTAACAATTAATATGTCTATAAATCACATAACAATTATTTAATAATATATCCATCCAAAAAAAACCAACATAGCAAACATTAGTTTAATAATCCATGTATTTGTAAAATATTTATGATAAGTTGGTAGCACTCCAAGAATCAAACTTGCTTTGGGCTAGATTGTTTCTAAACATTGTCCACTCGTTTGACGTCACAATTTGAGTTATATTATCTCCGTCTCCGTTTCCCTCTCCGTCTCCGTTCCCCTCTCCGTCTCTGTCTTTGTTTTCATTTTCATCTTCGTCTTCGTCTTTAAATGGATCTACTGGCATTTCTCTCTTTATAAAATTATGAAGGAGACAACACGCTATTATGATCCTATTTTTTTGGTCAATAGGATAGTATGAATGGTCTCTCAAAATTCCCTATCTTTTCTTCAAAATACCAAAACATCTTTCGATAACATTTCTTGCAGACGAATGTTTCATGTTGAATAATTCTTTTGGGGTAGTGGGTTGGTGTCCATTACGCCAATCATTTAAGTGATATCTTTGACCTCTATAAGGAGCGAGAAAACCTTCTCCGTTTGTGTACCCGCATCTACCAAATAATAACCTAAAAATACATTGTAGTTAATAAAGACCCAACAACTTAAATTACTAACTTGGTTGTATATGCCTGTATGATTATTTATATAAGATTTTACATACCCGACCTTGAAACTTTCAATCCATGTGGCCTATCAATAGCATCTCGTAGGACTCTACTATCAGCCGCCGACCCTTCCCAACCCGGTAACACAAATATAAATTGCATATTTGGTGAACACACACCAAACACGTTTGTAGCAATCTCTCCCTTTCTTGTTCTGTATTTAGGCTTCTCTTCATTAGGCACTAAGCACTTTATGTATGTTCCATCTAGAGCTCCTAAACAATTTTACAACCGAACAACACAAAAGTATTATAAGACATTTCTAATTCCTAACCTAATTATACTATAAAAGGTTATGATGATTATATAATACCTTGAACCATTTCCACCTTTGGTCGGTATAATTCTCGGGAATAGGCTCGGTTTTCTTGAGCAAACGCATATGCAATCTAATCACTGCATTGCAAACTCGAAAGACACACCTACTAATAGTGTCTCCTGAACGATGAAAACGACATCTCGTGACCCGATTCTTGACATTATGAGCGATAATATGAAGGAAGATGGCTACTTGTTCATCAATGTCCATATTCCTATTTGGTTTTAATCCTCCAAAATTCTTTAGCGTCTCACACAAATTTATGAAACACGATCGATCCATCCTAATTTGGGATATAGCCATACTGTCACTCTCATAAACATGTATATACAATATTGAATATCGATCTATTTTTGATGAGCGATGTGACCTTCCGTATTTTTGTTAAACGTTTGTTAAACTTCGTTACATCTTGTAAGGGTGTGTTTTGTCATTTATGTAAATACAAGGACTCGTTTGTAATTTATTTTTAACTTGATCTCTTTCATTCTTAAATAATTAAGTAAATAATAATAATAATAATAATAATAATAATAATAATAATAATAATAATAATAATAATAATAATAATAATAAAAATGATAAAATATTAATACTAATAATATTAAACAATTATAATAAGTGTTAATATTGTAAATAAATAAAAACAATATAAGTTTAAAACTTGTAATTAAATAGTTTGGGCTTAAACTAAAAAGATTTAAATCCCAGGGACCAAACTGTAATTTTGTAAAAAATAAAATTTGAACTTTGGACTTAAAATAATAAACATAAAACCACAGGGGCTAGAGTGTAAATTTTAAAAAAATCCACACCCCAACTCCCGCTTTTCCGGTCGCCGGCCGGCAAAGCTCCGGCGCGGCGCTGGCGACCCTAAAACCGATTAAAACCAAAAATTAAACCTCCCAAATCGTCCAAAAACCGCTCGAGAACTCGTTTCGAACTCACAGACCAACCAATTCGACCTTAATTGTGCTTTAGAACACGAAACCGAAACCATTAACATCCCAAACCGTTTCTACCTGCAAATTAATGAAATTAATCATGCTATAACGATCACCTAATCATTTAGAAATCAAGGACACGTTTAATTTTACCTGAAACGGCTTTAATTACGTTCAATTCGATTTAAAACAACCGAGAACAACATGGAACCCGTTGAGTACTCAAACGGTTAAATTGGAACCATAAAACAGAGGCAAAACATCCTATTTGAGTTTCTTAAACTCTCTGCGCACTCAATTTCACTAAAACACACACACACACAGCTCAATTGAATTCGGCCACAGTCGCGACATTGATACCAGTTGAACTCGTCGATTCTTTAACCAAAACAGGTAATTGAACAGGGTGTTACACCCGGTCTCACTTGGGAACAAAAGCCCTAACCTTAATTTCTTCGTCAACATCGAATCATTGTTCAATTCGAGCGATTTGGTTTACGGTTCTCCGGGTGAAATTGGGGTTTCCGAAAAATGGGGTTAAATAAATTAAGATCTGAAATCTAACACAAACCAGGGCCTTGGCTCAATGGTTTGAGCGTGTGGAGGTGGGACTAGGGACCCGGGTTCGAACCCGAGTCCCTGCATATTATTTTTGGGTTATTCTCACATTTAAAAATTCACAAAAATTATTTTAATGTTTAAAATAATTAAAATAAAAATCTTTCCTACTTAGAAATTAATAAAATCATTTTCTTTTAATTTATTTTTCTTAAAAAGTAAATTAATAAATCATTATTCTTCTATTTAAAATTATAAAAATTGTTATAAAATACCAATTATTAATTTTAAATTTGTAATCAATCTCAGTTAGTTTTAAATCTGTATTTTTATAAAACATAGTTACAAATTTGCTTTTATATGTTTTAAGAAGGGGAAATAAATACATATGTACATACTTAAAATGTACACTTATTGTGATTAATAAAATTTATTTTAATCAGTTAAACCTATAAAATTACTATTTTATTTAAATAGTAAATAATGACCACTTAATAATAAAAGTTTAACTTTTATTAATAGAGTTAATCACTAAAATTCTTATTTAAAACATTTAAATATCAAAATAATAATAAATTACATCTATTTAATAATGTAAAAATCATGGGTTAAATGGATTATAAATATAACACCATTATTATCATGATTAACTTCACACGTCGTTTATTTAGGTTAAACGCTAACGCATCCTCGGTATTTTTATACAAGACCTTCTTAGTTGCTCATCCTATTATCCAAGTGAGTTTTTTTCATACCCCTTTTATATATTTTTATACTTTTGGGGTGAAACATGTTAAACTTATTATAAATACACTTGTAAACCCGTTTTGAATCTTGTAATCACTCGTGCAATTCATCTTATTTGTCATGGTTATTTGAATACTTATAAGTATCATGTGATGACTCCTGTTTTATACAATCATTAACTATTGCTAGCCTGGTGACGTCATAGATCTATGGGCCTGACAAGCCTATTTGGCTCCTAGTGTTATATTCTTGATCACTATGGAAACCAAGTACACTTAGCTAATCGTTTAATCTTGTAATCTTGTAATCTGTCAAGGTTTAATTGTTACATTTGTTCATTTATTTTTATTTACTTTATTCAATAACCTATGACATGAATTGCCATATTATATATATATATATATTTATGTATGAAAACTATGAAACTCACCAACATTATGTTGACCTTTATTTTTAACATGTTTCAGGAAATGATACTGTTTAGCATGTTTTGAAGACTTACTTACATCTAGGATTGGACCTAGACTAAAATAAAGAACATTTATCATTTTGTGACTTTGGAATCTTATGTATTGTTGGATGTTTGAACATGTTCTATTTCTTAAATATATATCATGAATATTGATATGTAATAATATTGTCATTTTAAATTAGCACTGTGTGGCATGAACAATCTTAACCCTTACATCTCGACGTTTCCGCCGTTAAGGTTGGGGTGTGACAAGCGACATCGAATAAGTGGTTTATCCGTTATGTATTTGATCATCAACATGTAAACCGAAAGGACAAGCAAAGAAAGTGTTGTAACAAGTTGGTTCCACCATGGCAAAATCAATGTCCTTTTTTTTGTTTACGATTGCGAGTTGTTAAACTAAGTCGGGTCATTTTCTAATAATCCACCTGAAATTAATAGCTAATGTCTCAAATTACATGTGATTGGTGTTGATAACAAATCGTATAAAGAACAAACAACTTTTCACCAAATCCATATTCCCAAAGTAGAACAAATAAACAAATATTGACACATGTTATCAAGACCATAACACAATAGAGGGGAGACTAACTTAAGAAAAGGAAATAAATAGTGACTTTTGTTTTGATTCAAATAATATAATTTTTTAATTAATTTTCAAGTAATGAAGTAAATACAAAACCAGTTAATTTGCAAAACAATTAAGTGGAGTAAACAAGCAAACAATATTTTATCAGCTTACTTCTTCGCAATTACCATCTTTGAACAAACTAATATGATTCATCAAGATTCACTACAACCCATTTCAATATGATCAATCACCTACAACCTCTATGAGCTTAAGATCAGAATACAGAATACCTGCAGTACTTAGATCAGCGCCGGCGAGCGAGATTTCA
This sequence comes from Flaveria sonorensis, assembly GCA_025506505.1. NCBI lineage: Eukaryota > Viridiplantae > Streptophyta > Magnoliopsida > Asterales > Asteraceae > Flaveria > Flaveria sonorensis. The sequence continues at coordinate 3,239,957 of CM046434.1, forward strand.
AATCTGTGAGCGAATAGGAACGAAGCTGAGAAGAGGCTCTGCGATTTCAAATCTGCGATTTCAGAAAAAAGAGTTGTGATTTCAAATCTGCGATTTCAGAAAATTGTAGATTCGACTCCTTCTCCATCGTCAACATCCGGAGCTTCCTCGCCTTCTCGTCGGTGAAATTCGCCGGAGGTTTACGAGATCTGAAAATGATGTCCTTAGATATGCGATTCTCATCTTCTAGGGTTCAATCCTCTTTATTTCACAATAAGGTTATTTTGGTAAATTGCCATGAAATCCTGATATTTTAAAATAATCCCTCCAAGTCTGGAAGGATTTCAAATCTCGTAATTTGAAGGATTTAAATTCAATTCCAATCCTTCTTTTGGTGAAACGAACAACATAAGGAATTGAATTTGCATTTCAAATCCATCAGAATTCCATTTTATTCCATGAAACGAACACACCATTAGTATCTGTTTTGAATCCAAATTTGGTGAATCGACATGCTTTTATGTATTTCATACTTGAATTAGGATTTGTGTGTTTGTATCCGTTTGTGTGAGTGAAATCTTTTTGATGCTTGGATAATTCATGTGGGTGAAATCATTGTCCTCTAATTGATATTCAAAATTCTTAATTCACCTGTTGATACATAAACCACTTTGGATTTAGGGTTTTCGTATCAAAAGTTCTTTATAATTAGCTCAATGATACGAATATGTGTTAAAATGATGTCCCTTTCTAAAACGTTTAGCGTAATTTATCATAATCAATGGCATCTTATTACTTCAAAATTGTTCAAGCCATATACAAAACCCAATGACAAATCCAAAAACAAAAACAAAAATAACAACGTGTATATAGTGGTATCAATATAACTTCATGCATGCAAACAAAAGAAGAACTTAACATATCACCCTATTCCTCCAAGAACTTCTTCACAATCTTCACACTCGGTTCCACCACCTGTTTATCCCATATCTCCGCCACCGTAGCCCCGCCGCCTCCCGCCACCACCGCCGCCCTAAACGCCTCCGTCGCATCCACCCTCTTCACATCCCACCCACCGTCCCTCAGCCGGAGAATCTTACTCACTTGCTTCTTCGCAAGCTCATAAGTATTCTCCTTTATCATCCTCACAGCCTCATTGTAAGCCTCCACCACCACACCCTCGCCGGAATCCCCCACCTCCGGTCGCCGGAGCTTCTCGAAATACACCTCGAACTCCGGCACCCCGATCGACTGACCCAACCCGACCCGCTTCATCACACCTGATTGAAAATACTCTTCCAACTCCTCAAACATGCCTGAATCGAGCATCGCATCGACCCGATTCGACAGATACTGGTTCAAGACAGGTGAACTAACGTCGACCCAAATGAAACAACAGTCATACCGGAGCTCCGAGCTCACCTGATGAGGGTTTGACCCGTTGAACACATCTGAATTCGGGTCGTATCGCTTTGTAACAAGCGAGTAGATGAATGAGCTTGAACCGCCTACGACTAGAGGCAATCCTCGACGTGATTTGATGTCGGAGATGATCCCCGATGCAAGATTCCGGTAATCGGAGGGTGTGAACTCCGATTCCGATGGATCGATCGCTCCGATGAGGTGATGGGGGACGTTGTATTGATCTTGCATTGTGATTTTGTTGGTGGTGATATCGAGTCCACTGTACACTTGCATTTTATCACAGTTGATGATCTCTGAGTTCTTGAAGAATCTTGTCGCAAGGTCCATTGAGAGTCTTGATTTTCCGGCACCGGTTGAGCCCATGATCACCACGATCTTGCGTTTGCTTGGCGGTGCGGTGGCGGTCGGGGCGGCGGCTATCGGTGAGTGTTCCATCGAAGTTGATTATTAGCGTCTTTGTGGTGGGTGAAGGAGAACGTTGAGTGAGGGTTTAGTGTTGATGTGGTGATTATTTATAGCGCCAAAACTACGAACTTACGTATGCATGAAATCTTTGATATTAAACGGTGGTAAATTATGTTCCTTTTTTGTGGTTTTAATTAATGACAGAAAATTAGTTAATTTTTTTAAGTCTGTTGTAAATGTGAAATGCAATTAAATGTTTTGGGTAATTATGTTCCTTGTTTTGGTTTCATTTGTTTGTTGTTTGTGAGAAAAAATAAATAAATAATTTTTAAAAAGTTTCTATACGTGTCAAATATAATTAATTATCTTGGTTAATTATTTAAACAATTTGTGATTTTATTTATTTATTTAATATTTATGTCTAAATAATATTTATAAAGTTGTTTTTATGTAATATGACATATAATTAACTTTAATTTTGTGCCTTCTTTGTGATTTTATTTAGATCTTAAAAGGAAGGGTGTCATCAGTAGAATGAGTAAGTCATTAGGATTCTCTCTCTTTCATGTAGATGTCTATCTTTTTTTTTCATCCTATCATGAACTTTCATTTAAGGTTTGAAATGTTCCTCATTTCTCTCCGTAACACTTACTCCGTAAATGTACAACAAATCAACACAATTTATATGTGTGGTTGCATACATCTTTGCTACAAGAATAAATGGCTTCATTCCCCTTGTTCCCCCTCTCCCGTGTGAATTCACCCTACCTCCAACCTTTATACATACATAAGTCAACGTTATTAAATGAATTTTAGTTTTAACTTTAGCAAAATAAACTTAATCATAAAATACATTTTAAGTACATAACCATAATTAGAATATTTCTATGGACATTACTAATTCTTAAACAACTGTTTACACGTAGTGAGGGTCGATACTTAACTTGAAGAATCACTTACGATTTGGATTTACACAAAGTTGAACCATTTTTTATCAAATTTTAAAGACTAATTTTCAAAAACACGTATCAAGTGTGTTTGATGTTTATCTAGCAAAATATGTTACAACATCAGTCATACACGAGTCAATAAGAAGTTTGACATCATCAAGCTCAAATAATAGTCATAATCAAATGTTTAACTTATATAAAACTATAATCAATGAAAATACTAAATATCAAAGTGGTACCACCCCAAGGTGCGATATGAGGGAAATATAGTGGAACGGACATTTTATCCACTATTACCGCTGAACACTTTGATAAATATGATATATTGGTTTGGTTTATCGGAAAGGAAAACTAATTTCCAAATCTTTTCGCAATAGCATATGATCTATTAATCATCTAAGTTTCTACGAAGGCTTTGAAATCTGTTTTTTCAATTAGTGACAAAGTTATTTGACTACAAAGAACAAGAATCACTCCAAGATTGGTGGAAACGTGCATTTACTTAAAAGATCGTTTGAACGCGATGGAGCACATACTAGACAAATCATCACTTGAAGGCGTAAATATTATAGAAGACAAGATATATGAGGACGAAGTAAACCAGGAATTAACGGCCCACTCACTGATGAGGAAGCTGCTTACGACAAATATTACGTAAGAGCTCGGGTTTCGGTGACGACTTTTAAAAATTAGCCGATAACAAACCAAAAAATAAAAAGTTGCATTTTATGTAATTTTTTATTTTGTAAACCTTTAAAACCTCAATAAAAAATCAAATATAGTTTATTTAGATTGTATTTTACTTTATTAACATTTTCTTTTATTAAAAACTAGTTTGGAGCTTTGGAGCACATTCGAACCGTTTTTGATAGGGTTCGGTTCAAGCATCCACAAAACCTTTTAATTTGAAACCACACTTGTTTCTCATCAACCTTGCAAAGGACCAATTTGTAACCCGAACCAGTTTATAGAAAAACTGGTTTGTTCACCTCTAAACTCACTTAATGGCAACTTGTTCTTTCACAAAAGGCCTTCTGCCCTAGTTTTCCTGGTGTAAAATCTTTCAAATCTCATGCAATTCGGTTCAAGGGATTATGATGATCATGTAAATTTACAGCAATAACCTCTTCAAAAAAAAAAATACATAAAGACGATATTTGTAGGCAACTTGCGGTTTATAGAGAATACGATAAATGAAAAAAAAAATTCAATGATTGATCAAAGTACGTAACATCGATGATGGAAGAAATCCATAAATATAAGGGGCGTTTGGTTTGCGAAATATGTTAGAATTTGAATTTGAATAAAAAGAAAGTGGATTTGGAATTCATTATTTTTTAAATGATTTGAAATTCAAGAGAATTGATTTTATTAAAGGAATTTAAATTCCAAATGCATTTTAGTGATTAAACACTTATAAATGAATTGTAATTTATCACTCAGTGCAAACCGCCACCACCTCCAACTACCAATCATCGCCGCTACATACTACCGGCCGCGCGTCGCCCTTGCCGTCGACAATCGATCGTGCTCATCGCCGAAAACCAACCATACCCCACCGCCCCCACCGCCCCCACCAACCGATCGGGCCTTCAGTTGACAAGCGACAACTTTCGTCGAGCGCCTCCAAAACAGACGCGATCGTGACAACGGTCGATGTTCGGATGCAACGATCCGATGTCAGCCACATGCGCAATTAGTGGAGATGGTCATTGGTTAGCAATGATTGGCAATTGTCGACAATGGCAGCGGGCACAATCGGTTGTTGGTGGGTTTGGGTTGTAAGGGGTAGGGCGATAAGCGTGAGGTGGGTGGGACGTCAAACGGTTTTAGGCGGTTCGGTGGAGGTCACCGGTTAGCGTAAGCAAAAGGAGACGGTGGTTGGTGGTAGAGGTTAGAGGTCGGTAGAGGTGGCGGTTGTAGGTCGGTGGCAGCGGCTCTCAGAGGTCGGCGTCGACGATATAAGGTTAGAGGTGGCGGCGGTTGGAGGTATCAGCGAGGGTCATCGCTAGTGACGGTTTGTGGTGGGCGAGGGTAGTAGATGGCAGTCGGTGGTAACGTTTGGTGGTCGGTGGGAGAGGTGAAGACGGTCCATAGTGGTGGCCATTTCTTTCGAGTAGGAGATTCTCATTTTTTTATTGAATTCCTTCAAAACTTGAAGAATTTAAAATGTTTCATTTGAAGGAATTTGAAGGAATTCATTCTGATTCCAATTATAATTTCAATTCCAAATTCAATTTCTTTTTCAACCATACACGATAAAATTAAAATTAAAATTTCAATCCCAATAAATTTCTGTCAATCAAATACATTAACCAATAGAATTCATATTTCAATTCTATTAAATTCATTCGAGTTTCTGCATACTAAACACACCCTAAGGTCATTTTAGAGTGGAAATGTTTGTATGGTTTTATCTCCGGTTATCTTCCTAGTTGATTTTCTAATATTAATCCTCTTTGCTATCAGAAATATTTAAATTTGGTGAATAATTTAAAGTTAATACTTTCTTTGACATGGTTACTTGTAAATATAAGGTGAATATAGGGCTTTAATTGATCGCATAGTCCTCAAAGGGGCTTTAAATTTGGTGAATACCTTAAACTTCTTTTTTCTCTTTGTATGTTACCCTAGAATTTTACTAACTTTTTGTTTATAATAAATCTGGCTGTAAAAAAAGCAAACTTTTAAATATAAAAATTAAATTATTAAAGGTAGTTTATAATTTGTTATCAATCACCGAATAATATACAATAAAATGTTTTTTCTGAAGCTAAAATAGAAATATATTGAAAGATTTTTTTAGAACAAGTCACATAAAATAAAGAGTAAATTACTATTTTGGTTCCTGTGGTTTGGTTATTTTAACAATTTGAGTTAAAAAAATTTTTTTTTATCAAATCAAGTCTTATGGTTTGTATTATATAACTCTTTCAGTCCAATACATTAACAGAGTGAAATTTTTTAATTAGTTTCTAATAAAATGACCAAAATGCTCTTGAACTGAAATGATTATTTTTAATAACTTAGGGACCAAAAATATAATTTACTCTCTCACACAAACATATTATATATATATATATTATATATAATATATATATAATATTATATATATATATATATATATATATATTATATATATTAAAGTTTTTATTTAAATCGCTTGGTTTTAAACGTCGTATTTAAACCATTCTTCTTATCTAATGGAAAATTTAAAACCGTTTGACTTATTATAATTCTTATTTAAACTATTAAGCTTACTTAAACGTTCTTTTAATCTATTTATTTTATTTAAACCACAAAGTCTTTTTAACTGTTATTGTATTTAAATGTATTTTTTAATGTTCAATTCCATTAAGCTTCTTTTTTAATTATTTTGTATTTATACATATTATTAATTATTCGGCTTGTTTAAACGTAATTTTATCATGTTATTTTATTTGAACGTCTTTTTACTATTCGTTTATTAAAATGTTTTCTTTTTAAACAATTCATTTTATTAAAACATCTTTTTTTCTTTTTTTGATTTTTTGTCATCTTTTATTCAAGTTGACTTGAAAGTTATTTCTAAATTTTTGTCATTTGTGTTATTTTAAGGATTAACTTAAGTTTTGATTATTACAATTAGGGCTTTTACAATATTAAAATTACCTGTGTTAGTTTATTTAAACTTTTTAAGTCAATCGTTGCGTTTGAATAACCAAACTATTTGAAAAAGACGTTTAAATAAGGCAAACAAATTTAAAAAGAAGTTTAATTAGTTGAACAGTTTAAAGCCATTTAAATAAAACATTTGAAAAACGAAAAAATTGTAAAAGACATTTAAGTAACACAGACGATTAAAAAAAATTAAAAATCCGAACGATTATAAAAAATACATTTAAAAAGCCGAAAGATTTTAAAGCCGAACAGTTTGAAGATGAATTATTCTAAAACTTGTTTAAAAAACCAAGCTTTTAAAAATTATTTTTAAAAACCAAATGTTTAAAGAATGATGTTTAGAAAACCAAATGGTTTAAAAACACTTAAAGACATTTTTTAGTAATTAAATTATCGGTTTAAAATCCAAACGATTAAAAAAATTATTTTTAAAACTTTAAAAAATAAAAATAAATATCATTTATACATATACACACACATATTAGTTAATTAGTTAAATAGTTAAATAAGTTTAAAAGGTTGGTTTAAAAATGAAGCTTTTTAATAAACGCATAGTAAAAAGACGTTCAAATAAAAGAAAGATTTAAAATTACGTTTAAACAAGCCGAATAATTAAAAATATGTATAGATAGAAAAAATTAAAAAAATAAGCTTAATAGAATTGATCGATTAAAAAAAGACGTTTAAATAAAATAACAGTTAAAAAGACTTTGCGGTTTAAATAAAACAAATAGATTAAAAGAACGTTTAAGTAACTTAACAGTTTAAATAAGAAGTATAATAAGCCAAACGGTTTTAAATTTTCTGTTAGATTAGATGAATGGTTTAAATACAACGTTTAAAACTGACCGATTTAAAATTAAAGTTTAAAAAACTTTGAAACCTAAAAATAAAAACATTTCATGTATATATATAATATAATATATAATATATAATATATAATAGAGTTAATTTCATAAAAGGTCCCTATGGTTAGGTATGTTTTCACTTTCGGTCTCCAGGTTTGAATACAAGGTCGGTCCACAAGTTTGACAAAACATAACACAATTGGTCCCCAACTTGGATGGGCCGTTAACTTTTCAGTTAAGTTTTTTTAAATGACCAAAACACCCTTGAATAAAAAAAATAAAACGAAAATTAAATTATTGTATTATAAAAACAATATCATGTATGAGTGGGGCCCATCACACCTCCATTATCCCATTTCCTTATTTCAAAACAACTGCAGACCCACAACCATCACCATTACCACCACTGTCGCCGCACATTACCACAACTATCTCCACTGTTACTCGAGTTTGATAATACCACAACCACCATCTCGTCCGTCAACTATCACCATCCATCGTCACCAAGTGAAAATTCAAGGAAAACTAGAAGACAAACAAAGGTAAAAGAGAGAGGGAGAGAGAGAGAGAGAGAGTTGGGTTGTGGTGGAGGACTATGGTGGTGGTGTTTGATGGCGGTGGTTTTCAGGAGGGCGGTAAGTTGAGAATGGCAGTGGTGAAGGTGACGAGCGGCAGGTTGAGCTGTTGGAGACAAAGAGTGGTGGTGTTGGGTTGCCGATGTTGGAGGGTGCCCGATGGTGGGTTCGGTACATGGTGGTGGGTGCGAGGCACGATGGTGGGTGCGGTGCATGGTGGTGGTGGTGTTTGGTCTCTGTTTGGATTTGGAAAAAGTCAAAGGGGTGGGGTGGTTGTGGGGTGGTGAGTGGTCTGTGGCAACGGGCGATGAACGACGACGGTGATTCGCTGTGGTGGGTTGTCGATGGCAGTTTGGACTGGTGGTGCTGGTGGTGCATTGCAACAGTCTCTAATTTGGTTAGAAGGTTAGAAAAGAAATGGGGAAGAAGATGATGGGGTGGATCCTACTCTTATTATATATTTATTAATATTATTTTCTAATTTAATTTGGTCAATTATTTCAATACTAAGGGGTAATTTGGTCATTTTACACATAGTTAACGGAAAAGTTAACTCTCCATCCATGAAAAGTACCTTTTGTGTTTTTTTGACAAACTATTGGACCGACCTTGTAGTTTTTCAAACCTGGGTACCGAAAGTAAAAACAGACCTAACTACAAGGACTTTTCTTGTAATTAACTCTCTCTCTCTCTATATATATATATATATATATATAAATTATCTATAATATATGTTTGTGTGAGAGAGTAAATTATGTTTTTGGTCCATGAGATTATTAAAAATAACCCTTTCATTCAAAGGGCATTTTGGTCATTTTATTGAAAACTAACTGAAAAATCTACTTTGTTATTGTATTGGACTGAAATAGTTATAGAATAGAATTCACAGGGCTTGATTTGTTAGAAAATTCGTTTTTGGACTCAAATGATTAAAATGACCAAACCACAGGGACCAAAATAATAATTTACTCTAAAATAAGTGTTAATTACATGAAATGTCCCTTTGCTTAGGCCTGTTTTCACTTTTGATCTATAGGTTTGAAAAATTACAAGGTCAGTCCAAAGGTTTGTCAAAACGTAACACAAAATATCTCTGACGTGGATGACAGATTTCTTTTTTCTGTTAATTTAGAAAAACAGCTAAACTACCCTTTATGAAAACTTAAAACTCTAAATACCACCAGAACACCACCAATGGAACACCACCACCATCCCCTGTATGGTTTTCACAAGTTTATCAGAGTCATTTTATCTTATAAAATGAAAACGCATGGGAAATGGAATGAAAAACTTGTTAAATTTAATATATATATAAACCAATTTATATATCTGTTAAAACCCGTAACGGATCGTTATATGAAAAAACCATGCTTACAAACAACCATAGGGTTTTAGAAATCTACCTCTCGAATGGGACAGAGAAAGAAGATCTTTGATCGGCAGCTTTCAAAGTAGGAAACCTCAAGCTTGTCTACCCCAAGCTTCCAACAAAACACCAGGTTGCTAGGATTTTTTGCACTTGAATCAAGTTCTGTTCTTGGTTTTCTTCGACCGATCGAGAGAAAAGCAACAGGAACACTAGTGCAAATATTTGAAAACTAAATTTCTAAATACTTCAAGTGTCAATATTTATTTATATGATCATATCATAAAATAAATATTGTAGGTGTTTGTCTAGCTTGTTATTAGGTATGACCCGACTTGGATCATAACATACTTGCCATATCAATTCAATATGTGTCTTAGGCAGACCGTTCCCAACAATCTCCCACTTACACAAGATACATAGAGATTTGATGAAAGCAGTAAATACCGCCTAACAACGGTTTACTACCCCTAATACGCATGACGAAGTGCCATTCAATAACATCATCTTCCTCAAGTCCTTTACTTGAAAATGATTTAGGTGAATCAATCATTTATCCTTTTGTTTCAGATGTCATGTTAAATCCAGAGACACTGAATGTTCATTCCCTGTTGATTTAACTTTATCAGGCCTTAGACATCATACTCTCAACGAATAAGAGAAACAAATCCCATCTTGACTACATACGTTTCTCACAATCACCTTGTATCACACCTGAAACTAGCCTTATGTACTGTCCATTATTTCAGAACAACGAAGAACTAGATCAAAGTATAATATTTGGTGAATATCGAAACCCAATATGTATCTCAGGTCGGAGGATACAACGATATTCGCCTTTACTCAAATTTACTTATTATCAATTACATAATTCCATGCAGTAAAATTTAAGAGCGGGTCTGTCCAATATTTGTATCCCACAAATATTTATGAACCTTGGTAGCAACCTCTTGCTCTATATTCATACCTTATGAATATCCACCAATCCAAGTTCATAATAGTCTTACTTCATATTTGTTCCCACAAATATGACCGACTATGGACATTTAGAATAATAAACATATTCATGGATTTAAACATGCTAAAATGGAACATAACTCATAGTATTATAATCATATATAATATGAGTTAAAATAACAATTGTTCCGATATTTAAATACTAAATAGATCAAATCTAATCACTAGAATATCGAAGTCCTAAGGCACAAGTATGACTCTCATGCTTTGGCCTTTCAAGGAGCTTCGTGAGTGGATCCGCAATATTTTGATCAGTGTGAACTTTGCGAATACATATCTTTCCTTTTTCAACTTCTTTCCTTTTTCAACTTCATCCCTTATGTAGTTGAATCTCCGCTCAATGTGCCTTGTCTTTTGATGTGCACGGGGTTCCTTGATTTGAGCAATTGCACCCTCATTATCATAAAAGATCTCTAGGGGATCTTGAATGGTAGAGACTACCCCTAGATCGGCAACGAATTTCTTCAACCATGCAGCTTCCTGTGCTGCCAATGAACCGGCGATGTATTCTGATTCTGTAGTGAACAATGCTACCACATCCTGCTTTGAACTCTTCCAGGACACTGCCCCTCCATTCATAATGAAGACATACCCCGATTGTGATCGAGAATCATCTCGATCAGTTTGGAAACTTGCATCCGTGTAACCCTTTACAACGAGTTCCTCTTCACCAGATCCATATATTAGAAACATATCCTTAGTCCTCCTAAGGTATTTCAATATACTCTTAACAGCTATCCAATGACTATTTCCCGAATTCTGCTGATATCTGCTTGTCATGCTTAAAGCGCATGACACGTCCGGTCTAGTGCATATCATTGCATACATGATGGATCCTATAGCAGATGCATATGGGATTTCCTTCATCCTTTCTTACTCATCTTTTGAGCTTGGACATTGAGATGCACTCAATATTGTCCCTCTTTGAATAGGTACCAAACCTTTCTTAGAGTTCTCCATCTTGAACCTTTTCAAGATTTTATCAATATATGCACTTTGGTTTAAACCTATCAACCGCCTTGATCTATCCCTATGAAATCCTAAAATATAGGCAGCTTCACCAAGATCTTTGATAGAAAAACAACTTCCAAGCCAGGTTTTAACACCTTCCATGGTTGGAATGTCATATCCAAACAGTAATATATCATCAACATACAATACTAAGAATGTGATGATGCTCCCACTAGCTTTCTTATACACAAAAGTTTCATCAGCGTTCTTGATGAATCCAAATTTCTTGACCTCTTCATCAAAACGTCGATTCTAACTTCTTGATGCTTGTTTCAATCCATAGATTGATTTCTTTAACTTGCATACTTTATTACGATATTATGGATCGACAAAACCTTCGGGCTGAACCATATAGACATTCTCTTCGAGATGTCCATTAAGGAAAGCAGTTTTGACATCCATTTGCCAAATCTCATAATCATAATATGTAGCTATGGCAAATAATATCTTAATTGACTTTAGCATTGCCACAGGCGAGAAGGTCTCATCATAATCAACCCCTTGAGTCTGAGTGAAACCTTTTGCTACAAGTCTTGCTTTATAAGTATCCAAGTTTCCATGCATATCAGTTTTCTTCTTGAAAACCCACTTACATCCAACCGGTTTGGAGTTAAACGGTGGCATAACCAATTCCCACACTTGGTTGTCATGCATGGATTGCATCTCTACGTTCATGGCTTCAAGCCACTTGTCACAATCCGAATTGGACATTGCATCACGATAGGTAGTTGGTTCATCCGAGTCAACTACATAGCATCTATTCATGAAAAATCCATATCTTTCAGGTGGATAGCTAGTTCTACCAGATCTGCGAACATTTTATGAGTATTGATCAACCACTTGATCGTTATCAACAACCTCTTGTTGATTGCTAGTATCAACCAACCGTGTATTGGCTTGTGGTTCTCGATCCTCATCAAGTTCCATTGTTCTATCGGTAGTTCCTTCCATAAGGAATTTAGTTTCCAAGAACTCAGCCTTTCGAGCAATAAATACCTTTTGCTCTGTTGGATTGTAGAAGTAATGTCCCATAGAGTCCTTGGGATATTTTACAAAGATACACTTAGTGGATCGGCTTTCTAACTTGTTTGGGGTGTTTTGCTTAACATAAGCCTCACAACCCCATACCTTTAAATATGATAAGGATGGAACCCTTCCATGCCATATTTCAAAAGGTGTCTTATCCACTTTCTTGGTTGGGGCCATATTCAAAATACGAGCCGCAGAGAGCAATGCAAAACCCCAAAATGACAGAGGTAGTGTGCTTCTAGCCATCATAGATTGAACCATATCCAATAGGGTTCGGTTTCTCCTTTCAGACACACCATTATGTTGTGGTGTTCCAGGTGGAGCAAGCTGTGAGACAATCCCATAACTCCTAAGATGATCTTGAAAGGCATCACTAAGGTATTCATCTCCTCTATCCGGACGAAAAACTTTGATTGTTTTGTTGAGTTGATTTTCTACTTCATTCTTGAAGATTTTGAACGTTTCAAAAGCTTCATCTTTGTGTCTCAACAAGAACACATAACCATAACGACTGTAATCGTTGATAAAGGTAATGAAGTATCTTTCACCATTCCTTGTCATTGCTTTAAAAGGACCACATACATCCGAATGTATGATTCCTAATAAATCTTTTGCCCTTTGGTTAGTACCTTTAAAGGGTTCCTTGGCCATCTTTTCTTGTAAACAAGATTCACACTTATCAAATGAACCCTCTTCATTTGCTTTCAAAAGACCATTCTTTTGAAGTGTTTGAATACGATTCTTGTTTATGTGACCAAAACGACAATGCCAAAGATATAATTCACTTAAACCCATTTTAAGTTTTTTTGGTGCTTGATTGGTATAACGAGTTATTAAAGGATGAGTCATCATGAACTAACTCATAAATACCATTAAAAGGCATAGCCTTAAAACAAAATATATCATCCATAAAAACACAAATACCATCGTTTACAAACTTTAATACATAACCAAATTGTTTTAGAAGGGAAACAAAAATTATGTTCCTAGTTAAACTAGGAGCATACAAAACATTCTTCAAAATGACTTCCAAACCACTTGGAAGCTTCAAGATATAGTCTCCTTGGGCTCGACATCAACCTTTGCTCCATTGCCCATATAGAGACTAGTATCCCCCTTCTTATAATGTTTATTTCTTTTGAACCCCTGCAACAAATTGCAAATATGAGTTCCACATCCGATATCTAATACCCATATGTTTGAAGAAATAACATTAAGTCTAATATGGATCATGAAAGTTGTACCTGAGTTCTGCCCAACATCCTTCTTGTTTCTCAACTCTTTGAGATAGATTGGACAGTTCCTCTTCCAATGTCCTATCTCACCACACTCAAAGCATGGATCGTTCTCCATAACCTTTGGCTTCTTAAGCCTCGGTTTTGGTGGTCTCGCTTTAGTCTTTCCCTTACCCTTTCCTTTGATGTACCCCTTGCCTTTGGAAACATTTGCCTTGGGTTCGGGGTGATGCCTCTTCTTGTTGCCACCCTTATTGATCGTGAGAAATGGTAAAGCCCTTTTACCCATCCCTACCTCGCCTGTTTTGAGCATTGCATGAAGTTCCCCAATGCTCTTGTCCCATCCATTCATGTTATAATTCATGATAAAAGTCTCAAACTTCTTGGTTAGATTATTGAGGATCAAATCCGTTGCCAACTCTTTTGAGACGGGACAATTTAGCCTTTCGAGGCGATCAATGTGGCTTTTCATCTTCATCACATAAGATGACACAGATTGGGTTTCTTCCATTCGGTTAAACATCTTTATGTTTAGTCGGCATGTTTAATCCCATCAACACCATTGTAGGCCATGCTTCGGTGACCCTATTCACATGATTTCCAATTCAAGTCGTCCTACTTACACACACGTGTGAGTTTACACATACAGGTGGTTAGGTGACCTTTATCCCACAAATATGCTAAACCCACCTCAAACACACAAGTTCCCTAAATGTGGTTAGGTGACCTTTATTCCACAAATAGTTCCCAAGTGATTCGAGTGTTGTATAAAAGGATGGTGTTAAACTTGTCTAAAAGGGATTTTGTTTCCATTAATTCTAGTTATGAAAACATTTTGTACCTTACATTTGCATGCATTCAAATGCGTGGTACATTAATGAAACCAATTTCCAAAGTTCTTTTAATAAAACCCAATTTTATTGTGAAAACATTAACCTTTTATAAAACCATTTTATTACCCATGTTAATGTTTCCAAAAGAACCGTTTGAAGCTTGTTGTTGATTTGAAATTGTTTAACAGTTCATATCCAAATATCATATGAACAATAAATTAAATCAACCATACAAGCAACACATACAACAACAAGTTCATAACCATAGCCAACTAATTTTAACATCACTTGTTGACCGAAACAAGTGAGTTATTTAGGTCCTTCCTAAGGGTAACACTTATGCCGGTGAACTCCCACTTGATCCCGCATCCAAATGCTTCAAGTGTCCATTTTGTGTTGTGATTCTCCCATTCGATTTGAGCTTCCAAATGGACTTAAAATTCTGCACCAAACCCTTTTGGGCCTTCAAAATATGTTTTCGGTTATTGGGCTTAAATCCCATTAAGAGCTATAATTGCCCCAAACCGAAAACATTCTTGTTGCATCTTCTTTTACAAAATTATATATCCTATATACATTTTCTAGTAAAAGTGAAATGCAACTAATCTATTTATTTTACATACCAAATGAAAATAAATAAATTGCATAGCCAATAGGAAGAACAAATACATTTAATTATTACAACCCTTTGAATAATCAAATATAAATCACAACACATCCAAACACAAGGTCTCGGCTAGGTTATGAACATCAAGATACATACCCAAATATGTAAGCAAAAATCCGAGAGTTTTCCCCTTGAATCACAGATTTTCGGTTAATGTATAAACAAACCGAATATCATGATTCTTGTCCAAACAACTAAATCATCCAAATGATTAAATTTTTCAAGATTGCAATATGCATGTAAAGTAGAATCTTAAAAAACAAAGAAAATATAGACCTGAATTTTCGGTTTGTTGTTGAATAACAACAAGAAACCGAGAATTCAATCCAGATGAAGCATGTATCCATATAACCGGCTCTGATACCACTGTAGGGTTTTCACAAGTTTATCAGAGTCATTTTATCCTTATAAAATGAAAACGCAGCGGAAATGGAATGAAAAACTTGTTACAGTTAATATATATATAAACTAATTTATATATCTGTTAAAACCCGTAATGGATTGTTATATGAAAAAACCATGCTTACAAACAACCATAGGGTGTTTAGAAATCTACCTCTCGAATGGGACAGAGGAAGAAGATCTTTGATCGGCAGCTTCCAAAGTAGGAAACCTCAAGCTTGTCTACCCCAAGCTTCCAACAAAACACCAGGTTGCTAGGATTTTCTGCACTTAAATCAAGTTCTGTTCTTGGTTTTCTTCGACCGATCGAGAGAAAAGCAATAGGAACACTAATTTGCACCTTTGTGTGTGTTGTAAGCTATCAGAGAGAGTGGTTGAATGCAATAAAATCTTGCACGTCCTATGAAACTGAATTTCAGAGTGAAAAAAGTGGGCGGGACCCATCCCTTTAACCCATCCGTATTTCTCTAATATTCATCCGCATTAGCACATGCGGATGAACAAACTCTATCCGCATTTGTAAATGTGGAAGAATAAACTTCATTTGCATTATCCGCATTAGTAAATGCGGATGAGTAACTCCATTAACACATCCGCATTTTCCAGTAACACATCCGCATTCATCCGCATTTTCCAGTAACACATCCGCATTATTCATCCGCATGTACATCCGCATTTGTAAATGCGGATAAGTAACTCCATAAGCATTTCCAAAAATGCACATCCGTATTTGTAAATGCGGGCGAACAGTTTATTAGCATTTCCCAAATGCATATCCGTATTAGTAAATGCGGATGATCAGTTTCATCAGTATTTCCTTAAATGCACATCCGCATTAGTAAATACGGATGAAGAAATTCCTTCAGCATTTCCACAAATGCACATCCGTATTTGTAAATGCGAATGAGAAACATTCATCCGCATTTCCTCAGTAACACATCCGCATTAGTAAATGCGGATGAAGAAACAAAGAAATGTGGACAAAACACTTGTTTTGTTTGTTCAACCATTTGAATAACAATACAAAGTACTCTTTCTCTAGAATAACGTATCCATATAATTTATTCATAACACTAGTGCAAATATTTGGAAACCCAATTTCTAAATATTTCAAGCGTCAATATTTACTTACATGATCATATCATACAATAAATATTGTAGGTGTTTGTCTAGCTTGTTATTGGGTATGACCCGACTTGGATCATAACGTACTAGCCATATCAATTCAATATGTGTCTTGGGCAGACCGTTCCCAACATCCCCACCACCAGAACACCGCCACCATCTCCAACAACATTTGAACATAATCACCATCCCCATCACCACAAGTTGCAACCACCATCTCCAAAATCACTAGAACTCCAACACCACCAGAACTCCACCACCATCCCTACCACCACCGAACTGCAACCACCATCTCCAACACCATGGGTCGCCACCTCGAATCCAATTAAGGTTAGGGCTGTAATGGTGGTGACGGGTTATGCTTTTGTTACCATAGATCTACCATGTGATATTTTGTGGTGTTTCGGTGAGTAAGAAATGGTGGTGATGGGTTATGGTAGTGTGTTGTAGTGATGGGTTGAAGATGAAGATGAAGATGAAGATGTAGGGAGGGGGACTGTTGTGGTGAAGGATAGAGAGAGTTGGGCTGAGGTTGTGAACGGCGGTGGTGGACAGTGGTGGGGGGCGGTGAAGGTGGTCTGGTAGGATGGTGGTGGTGGTGGTTTGGTAGAGTAATGGTGGTTGGAATTTTAAGGTTGAAGATGAAGTTGTGGGTCTCATCTTTCATGAATATTAATTTTTTAATAGTCAGGGGTATTTTGGTCATTTTACTAGGACTTAACAGAAAAAGATAACGGTCATTCACGTTAGGGACCTTTTGTGTTACGTTTTGACAAATCTTTGGATCGACTTTGTAATTTTTCAAAGTTAGAAACCGAAAGTAAAAACATACCTAAGCACAAGAACATTTCATGTAATTAACTCCTAAAATAAATTAATCCTAATTTTACTTGATTGCCTACTGCGGAACTAGAAATCTCGATCTTGAGGGTGGAAGGTAGGACACCATTTTTCTTACCATCTACTACACCAACCAATAATGTGATGTAACCTTCTTTAAATCCAAAACCACCCTAAACAGTCTCAAAAGGTTGCAACACAATCTATTAAACTTAAAGCTATCTTAGCTTTTTTAATAAAATTAAATTATATATATTGAAAAATAGTGCAAAAGCAACAGTTTCACTAGCGTCACAAGCAAGTTCTTGCACCCAAATCCCAACCCAAGTTCTTGCAAGTTCTTGCGCCAGTGCAACTGTATTACCCACCTAAAGCGGAACTCAAACACCTATGACGCCCGACCGACCAATAAAAAATGATTACCATTTAACGTATCAGAATACCATCCGACTATACTATGTTATGATGTTTGTTGATAAATAATTGAAGAAGAACAGGCATCGGGTACAGGGGGAAAGAGACATGGTGTCATTCCCTAAACTCATGGTTCAGTATTTGAGGCAAACAAGGGTAGGTCATAATAATGGTTAATGACCAACATAGCATTAGGCATTTAGGACTTTGGACCAACTGTTCCCTCTCTACACCTCTCTATAAAACATTTAAAATGATGTAAACATTTTTTTTGAACAGCAAATGATGAAATATTTTATTTCTGAATATATTTTTATGTGAGAATGTATATTATATAAAACTTTATCTTATGATCACAAAAACATGAAATTATTTCATATACTACTCATACAAGCCAGTAAACACTTGTAAATATGATTATTTTATACGTTCCTTTCTGATTGCTTTTTATTAAATATATATGTTTAAAATACCTGCAATTCATGTTTATTTGATTTATAATATGATTATTACACGATCCTTTGTCCTTTATATTCTATTCTTCCATATTCGAATGTAAGTCTTGAATAAAAGATGTTAATGTCATAAATTTAAAAAAATCTATACTTGATATTATAATTTTTATTTTCAATACATTTGATATTATAGCAAGTTTTTTTTATTTATTTATTCCTTTAATGTGAATGTAAGAACAAATAATGCATCCAAAACTCCAAATATGGCCTTTTGGGCCGATAAATAGAGAAGTAACGCCTTTGGAATATTATGCGACTTCTTTTAATATTCTGCTTCCAATAATAAATCACCCAATTCTAGTCTTACATTCCTATTATAAGAACAAAAATAATAAAAAAGTAACTCAAAAAAGAAAGGAAATCCAGATCTATGAAAATAAAATTGCAGTGACATGCGTCTTATTGCTTAAAAATTGGTCTGAGTGGTTCAACCCAGGAACTTGCTCACGAGCCATTTGGTTCGGTGGGTTAGACTTGAGTGCTCCTGAGCCATTTGTTTTGACGGGTCATACTCAAGTGCTAACCCACCTAAATCCATATCCAAAACCCTCTTTTACATTGTGTCGAAACATAAATTCCGAAACTTCTTTTAAAGAGCATCCGTCAAGCTCAAGCTGTGTTTTACCCGATCCGGTTTGAATATTAGAACATTAACAATGTAGTTTTCAAGTAACAGGTTCTCATGATATATTAAAACCGAGTAAATAATATTCTATACCTCCAAAAACCGCTTCAAGATCTTCACACTCGGTTCCACCACCTGTTCATCCCAAATCTCCGCCACCCTTCCTCCGCCGTGCTCCGCCATCATCACCGCCCTAAACGCCTCCGTCGCATCCACCCTCTTCAACTCCCACCCGGCGTCTCTCAGCCGTAGGATCTTACCCACTTGCCTCTTCGCAAGCTGACACGTGTTATCCTTGATCATCCTCACAGCTTCATCATACTCCTCCGTCATCGCCACTACACCCTCGCCGGAGCCACCGCCGTACGGTCGCCGGAAACCTGGGTATTTCCCAAAATACCCCTCGAACTCCGGTAACCCGATTGCCCGACCCAAACCCGAGCTTTTCACCCTCTTATGCTCCCCACACCGGAAAAAGTCAACCAATTCGTCAAACATACCCGAATCCATCATCCGGTCGACCCGATCCGATAAGTAACGGTTTAACACGGGTGAACTTACGTCGACCCACATGAAGCAACAGTCGTACCGAAGCTCCGAGGTTATCGGAACCGGGTCCGACCCGTTAAAGACGTCGGATTTCGGGTCGTACCGTTTGGTGACAAGTGAGTAGATTAAAGAATTTGACCCACCGACGATGAGTGGAAGATTACGACGGCGTTTGACGTCGGAGATGATCTCTGACGCGAGATTCCGGTAGTCGAAAGGTGTGAGCACCGATTCCGTCGGGTCAATCACTCCGAGAAGATGATGGGGTACACCACACTGTTCTTGCATTGTGATTTTGTTGGTGGTGATATCGAGTCCTCTGTACACTTGCATTTTATCGGAGTTGATGATCTCTGAGTTCTTGAAGAATCTTGTGGCTAAATCGATTGAAAGTCTTGATTTTCCGGCGCCGGTGGCACCCATGATCACCACAATCTTTCTTCTCCGGCGACGGTTGACGGTGGCAATGGCGGTGGCGGTGGTGGTGGTGGATATATTAGCTGTCGTTGTTGCAGTGGTGGTTGAGGGTTTTTTCCGGTGGATGTGGAGGTGATTGACCCTTGTGGAAGATGATGGTGAAGGTTGAAAGACGTTGAGAAATGAGGAGAATAATAATAATTTGCAGTGGTGATGATGGGAAGTTGTTGAATGTGGTAGTTTCATATGGAGATGATGATGGTGGTGGTGATGATGGTGGTGATGATGGTGAGATGATAGAGATGAATACTCACAATGCCATAGCATTCGAAGGTGCATACAAAACACATGAATGAGAGTATGATATCTACAAGTATCTTTATCTGTGTGAGTTGAAAAATAATATAATATGCGTGAGGGTTTGAATAATGTTGTGAGTATTGTTGCAGAGATGTGTGTGTGTGTGTGTGGGTTTGATCGGAGAAGATGATCGGAGAATGATGTTGGGGGTGGGTTTAGGGTGTAGTGGGATGGTTTTTATAGGGCTATTGTCCGCTATGTTTTGATATTAAATGGTAGGTGTGTGTGTGCTTATCAGAAGAAAAGGTAATAGTGTTCAGTTAATAAAAGTGTTTTTTGAGTTTGTTTGAAAAGAAAATTAACTTTTACAAAATAAATTATTATTATTTTTATAATAGGCCAACAAATGCTATAACCCGTCAACCGGGTAAACTTGTAAGCAAAAGGTCTTCAAGCTCAGCGAATACAAACAGCGCTGATAATCTCGTCATCCATCACTCTGTGATAAACCTAACATTCTAAAGCCTAAATGATAAAAACCTCAAACTTATTTAAAACATATTATACCAAGTGAGTCTTAAAGTTATAAACTTCGTATTGGAAAGACGGTTGCCTTATTTCAAAACTATAGATTTGATAAATCATCTAAAGAGTAAATCATGTTACATGTCAAAGTTTTATCCGTTTGTCTTTACCAATTTTATAAAGGGCAAATATTATAAATAAAATAATATACTTTTAGTTTTTTTCTCATAAAATTTACTGTATAATTTTTTGCATGTGAAACACCAGCATACTTTTTATTGTATTTAATAAAGTCTCTCAACAACTTTTGCACGTAAAAAAACTAACATACCTTCTGTTTTTTAATATAAAAATCGCTTAACAATTATTTACACATTAAAGTCACTTGTTAAATTCGCACAAAATTCTAGAAAGAAATGAAAATAACTTTGCACAGATCGTTTAACTTATAGGAGCTCGAGCTCCACTCGTTTCGAGCTCTATTTTTAAAGCTCAAGCTCAAAATAGTTTTAAAAATAGTTCGCAATGAGCTGAGCTCGAGCTTAAGCATTCGTAACTTGAATAAGCCAAGCCCAAACTCCCATAAGTTTAACGAGACATGGAAAGAAAAAAAGCTACACAAACAAAAAAATGATACGAAAGTTGTTTTAATTTTTTTTTTCTAGAATCTCGAGTTTAACTTGGTGAGGGACTCTTATGTGAAAAAACAGAAAGTATGTTGTTTTTTATATACAAAAATTGTTGAGGTTTTATGAGATAAAACAGGAATTATGTTGATTTTTTACGTGAAAAGAATTTACAATGACTTTTTTCAAAAAAATAAAATCAAAAGTATGTAAAAAAATGAAAATAGTTAAAATGTTAAAATACAATTATAAAGGATAAAACATGTTAAAAAGTCTTACATGCACAAATGCTTTGACTTATTTCAAGTATGAACATAAGAGTCTTGCGTAATGGGTAAACGACAATTCGTTGTAAGCAACAGTTAAAACAATCTTGCGTACCACTATGGTTGTACAAAACTGGATATCTGAAATTTTGGATATTCGAATTCGGATATCCAAAGATTTTGTATAGTCGATTTTACTATCCGAATCCGAATCCGAAATTTCGGATATCCGAAATCTCGGATACAGATTCCGATAGTAAAGCAGATATCCGAATTATTTTAAAAAAACTAAACTAAACTAATATAATCTGCAAAAATACTTCGAAAATAATAACTTGTTTCAAATACCAAACTCCAAACAACAAATTCCATCTAAAATAAAACAAATTCAATCATAGAACATTTGAAGAACAAGTTCAACTTCTTTAAAGTCCCAAGTTCTAACGAGCTTAAAGTTCAAGCCTATGCAAAGGTTACAAAATACAAGTTCAACCTGTTTAAACTTTAAAATTTCAAAACCCAAATGTCATCCAAGAAAATTCTAAGATAAATTCATAGTTAGTATTTGAGTTTTTGAATATAATTTGTAACCTTCTGTAAGCAACTATACATCCACAATCATGACATTTTTTTAGCTTGTCTCCCCTTTGAACATTCTTCCAAAAAAAACTCCATATGAGGAAACGAAAAACTCCACAAACCCTTTCTCTTCTCCATCAACACCAACATCTAAGACTACCGAGAAAGAAAAGTAAAAAGGGGAACGATATGCAGCACCTGGAGTCTACGATCGAGTCTCAAGACTGTCGAGAGAGAGGTGGTCGCTTCCGGTTGGGTTTGCGTAGGTCGGTAGTTGCCGCAGGTAGGTGGTCGCCGGCGGAAGGGTGGTCACCATCGATTGGGGTTGCTGATCGAAGTTTCAAGAAAAAATGTGAGACTTGAGAGAGCATAGATATGTTTTGGATTGTAAACAGATGTAATGAAACCCTAAACCTTAATAAAAACATAAATATATAATTAATAAATTATTTTAATATATATATATATATATATATATATATATATATATAAGTTTCGGATAATCGGATAATCGGATATCCTATATCCGAAAATTTTCAAAATCGATATCTGAATCCGAATTTTTGGATCTCCGAAATATCCGAAAATTCGGATTTTCGGATCTGATTCCTGGATTCGGATATGTTTGAACACCCCTACATACCACACAAACAATGGTTAAAACTGTCAACTCAAGATAAAGCAAAGATAATACAAAAATAAAGAACATGTTGAGTTAAAAACTAAAGCTAAAGCAAAGTATGATAAATATAAAGTAACAAAATGTTGTCCATAGTAACGTTTTATTTATGGTTATGTACTTCAAAACTATTTTATGATAAAGTTTATTTTGCTTCAGTTAAAACTAAAATTCAACCAACAACAATGATTTTTTTATACATATTAGTTTAACAAGTATGTGTTCATAATGATGACATAGAAAGTGACAGGGGCATAAAGAGTGATGTAGCACACCGAGTACAAGCAGGGTGGTGTAAGTGGAGACAACGTCAAGGGTATTGTGTGCAACTCCTAGGTCCTAAGGGCATGATTGACGCATAAGAAGGAGATAGGTGGTGGATTGGGTTGATGAAGTAGAGATGATAACATTAGGAAATGTCAAAGTGTCGGAGATCGTGAATCGTGGACCAAAAGCGAAACGAAGTGAAAAGCTGTTTGGAAGCGACCCAAACTTAGATTAATCATATCTCGAGCAAGAAAAAGAGTTACATAACCCATAATATATGAAAATGAGGTGTCTCGACGAGAGAATCTTATTATGTGGTCCATAGCAGACCGTTATGCATATAGGTAGTGGTCCGCGATGGATATTATGTCTGTAGATATGAATATTCCTTTTGAAAATGTGAATCTTTCTTATGAGGGTTTCATAGTAGACTGCTAAGGATTTGGTGATGGTCCACCAAGGACTACAGATCAAATCTCACATAAAAGCCCCAAAAACTTCGGACTACACCATTTGAACCCATATCTCGGTCCTCTCTCTCTCTACAAATGCACCCATCCAGTCTCTCACTAGACTTTGGATATTCCGAGACGTTCAGGAAGGCATACGAAGGCCGGATTTGAGATCTACAAGGTCACTTTGCTCGGATTTGTGTTAAGAGCTCTAGGTTTCGCAAGGCAAGACTTGTTTTTACTTAAATATGACTTATGTTATGTCTGAGCGGATGTCTGATATTGTGGGCTCCATTTAGTGTCAAATCGCTCGGTTAGAGACAGGGACGCGCCAAGAAGCTATCTTACACTTCAAGAAAGCTTCTATAAGATTTTAGATCCTGACATTGTGCATTTTTATGGGTTTTGGGTAAAACCAAGGTTTTTGGCAAGATCAAACCAGTCATTTGTATGTTATGGGACACAATTGGGAAACTACGAGAAAAATCATACTGTGGTAGACGGATCTGTCATAAGAATGCTTTTGGTTTGATTACAGGTTCAACCGTGTGCGTGAGTCGTAGTTTAAAAGTATAATTTGATCTAGCGACATTGTTTATTGAAATTGTAGGATTGCGTTTCACTTGTTTGCGTTCTTAGGGCGATATTGGTGATATTATGACTGTATAAGTTGATTATTACAGAGCGCCGGTTGAGCTGAGTTTAACCGTCTCTTTTTTCCCTATGGTTGATTTGGGGCTCTACACGAGCCGTCTAAATTGATTTTGTTATATATTGTCACATGATTGATAGATGTTATATTATGTTCCTTATGTTTAAGGGACTAAAGTTTGGGTGCGTCAAGACCTTGGTCGTGTTAGTCACCGACAAACCATTAAGGTAAGTTCGTGGGTTGTCCAAATGGCATGACACCCAAATCACCTCGGGGCATATATGCAATTAGAGGGATCTGATCTAGGTAGGAGGGCCTCACTCAAGGAAATTTTCATTGTACTATATTGATGTTGAACTTGGAGTAACATATATGTTATCATGCACTAACTTTGAATTGTTGTTATTGTTAGTAAGAATTGGTTTGTCGAGCAGTTTGCCTATTTGTATTTTATTAATTTGATGTCAAGTTTGGAGTCTCGGTAATGACTCACCAACAACGTAGTTGTTGATTGTGTTTTAGCTCGTGATACAAGTTGTGTAGGAAGTTCCGGAAGGCACTAACTAGATCAAGGAGACTTAGCGATTTAGTTTGAATAAGATCTTCACGTAGAAGTTTTGGACTGAATTAAACCTGTCAGGGGCAGTGTAATCACTTTATGTTTTGTAACTTAAACATAATGGAAACGTGGAATTATGTAATATTTTTAAGGTTTTAATTCAGCCTAGTAATTATGGTCTTGAATGTTTTAGTCTTTTGTTGTGTTATTCCATGTTTATGGTACAATAGGTGTGAAATTGTTCACCAAGAGGTTCCAAACATCACTAAAGGGAATATTCCGTAGAGTTGCAGTTTAACCGGCTTTGCTATACGAAACTTATTGTTGGGGCATCAAGAAGTCACTTGAGAGAAAATAAAAGTGACAGAGATGATGAGGTTAAGGTGGATGTGTGCTCACACCAAGATGGACCGAATAAGGATGAGGTTTTCTTTCAAAATTAAAGAGGGGATATTGAGATGGTTTGGCCATATGAAGAGGAGATAGATGACGGTGCCGATTAAAACTATAGAAAACCTCATAGTAGGGGGAAGAGGAGTAGAGGGAGACCCAATATGACTTGGGACAAGAGGATTAGACATGATCCAAGATGACTTGGGACAAGAGGATTAGACATGATCTGAGACAGTTGCAACTCTCCGAGTACATAATCAAGGATAGGAGTTCGTAGAGGTATAGAATTAAGGTAAATGATTTTTAGGGGACACATATACCCTCAAGTGTGATCTTAGCGTACCTGATACTTAAGTATTTATTCGTTTGCCTTTCTATGTCGTGCCTTAGTATGATTCTAAGGTTATGTACTTCTAAGGGTGTCTAGAAGCTGCTTTTTTTAATTGAAGTTGTTACTTCCATTGCTTTTTGTTGGCCTGGTATGCCTTGCCTTGGTATGCCCCCAAACTTGTGTAATTTGTAGTTATATGTTGATTACCTTGTGGGTATACGTGTGTTATTTTCATGTACTTTCGCTAGGGATTATTGCTCCTTTTTTCCTTCTTTTCTTGGTTTTGACCCGCTTAGTCTAGATGAATTGGTATCTTTATATGATATTCTAGTGTTTGCTAGCTTGCGATATGCTCTATCTTATGTTCTGGTACCTTTACGCACTTTACCTATTTATGGTTATTTATTGTGTGTTATACCTTGTATATTACATATTTGCATGATGCTTGTGTTGCTATTATCTTCAAAACGCTTGGAGCCAGAAGTATCACTAGAAGCGGTCTCTCTATCCGTCAGGATAGAGGAAAGGCTTGCCCCCATCCTACCTCTCCCAAGGCCTATACATAGTCAAACTATGCTTGAGATATATTGGGTTTGTTTGTCTTGATAATGATAACAACTTGGCATGGATTTGGAGGCTACCCGACACGTTTTGAAGCCTGACATCCTGGCATTACAGTTTATGTTGCAGTTACAGTATGCTTGATATGTAATAAATAGTAGTTATGCAATGGTTTTAAATATTCTATTGCATATTGTGATACGTGAACTCTCTCTTGAATATTGAGAGAGGATTGCATTCAATTTATATTAATTTTCAATACAATAAAAATAGGAAACATATTAACAACATTTGACTATACATAAAGAAAGGAGAAATTATATGCATGATAGTTTCCATTCCAATATTATCTTTTACCCCCCCCCCCCCCGCAACCGCACAGGCGGTGGACATACACGTAGCAGGTCTCTGAAATGTTCGAACTGTGGTCGTGGTAAACTCTTAGTGAAAATGTCCGCGACTTGAAGCTTGGTAGGAATGAACTTAGTGTGTAATTTTCCTGATAGAACTAGGTCTAGAACAAAATGGTAGTCTAAATCAATATGCTTTGCTCTTTTATGAGACACCGGATTTTGAGACATGAATAATGCACTGCAATTGTCACATAAGAGAGTCGGACGTGAAGCAGGTAATGCATGAAGTTCCTTCAAGAGATGAGTTATCCAAACAATCTCAGCTGCGGCATTGGCCATTGCATGATACTTAGACTCACAGCTCGATCTTGAAATCGTTGGTTGTTTCTTTGCATTCCATGAAACAAGGTTGCAGCCTAAAAAATAGAATAACCGTATGTTGACCTTCGAGTCTCAATACAACGCGCCCAATCCGCATCCGAATACCCCAATATAGTTGATGACTTTGGGCGAGTGAACACAAGACCATGAGCAATAGTTCCCTTAACATAGTGAAGGATCCGTTTAACTAATTGAAAATGATGTTCGGTTGGAGCATGAAGGTGTTGACATGCTTGGTTTATGGCATAGGCGAGATCCGGTCTAGTGATTGTGAGGTGTTGAAGAACGCCGACTAGGGAACGGTAATGGGTAGGATCCGAGTAGGGAGGACCATCAGAAGTGAAGGTGTCGATGGTCAAAAGAGGAGTTGGGACAGGTTTTGCATGGTTCAAACCATCTCGAGTTAGAATGTCGTTGGCGTATTTGGTTTGTGTGAGGAAAAGAGTGGAGTTGGATTGAACAACTTCGAGACCAAGGAAGTAGTTCAAAGAGCCGAGATCCTTAATGGCAAACTCTTGATGTAACCGACTTGTAAACGTAGAAATAAGGGGTGATTTGTTACCCGTAAGAAAATCATCGACTTATACAAAAGGTACATTAGAGAATCACCAAGATGAAAAACAAATAGAGACAAATCCGCACGGCTACAAGAGAAACCGTACGAACAAGAAAGGAATTGAGGTGCTGAAACCAAGCTCGGGGAGCTTGTTTAAGCCCGTATAGAGGGAGCTTGTTTAAGCCCGTATAGAGCTTTGTTGAGTTTACAGACATGTGTCGGGAACTTTCAATCAACGAACCCCGGAGGTTGCTCCATGTAGACCGTTTCGGAGAGGGAACCATTTAGAAATGCATTGTTGACATCAAGTTGATGTTGCGACCAACCATGAATAATGGCTAAAGATAGAACAGCGCGTATGGTGGAGGCTTTAACAATAGGGCTGAAGGTATGAGTAAAGTCGAGGCCCGGTATCTTAGTGAAGCCTTGGGCAACAAGACGGGCCTTGTAACGATCCAAGGAGCCGTCGGAATGATATTTAGTTCGATACACCCATTTCAAACCAACCACGTTAGTGGCAGTGGGACGTGGCACAAGAGACCACGTTCGGTTTCGGTGAAGAGCTTGTAGCTCGGCCGTCATGGCATCCATCCAATGAGAATGTTTGGATGCGCTTTTGAAACCTTTCGGATCAACCGAAGATAAAAGTGCCGTATGAAGGGATGAATGCATGGCCTGATCAAGGTAGGCAGAATGTTTAGGATTGGGTTTAAAAGTACCAACCTTGGATCGAGTAACCATGGGATGGGCCGATGATGAAGTTGTGGGATTTAATGTAGGAGGAGGAGAGGGGGCCGAAACATTATCACTAGATTCATTTGGTGAGGGTGATAAATTTTGGCCAGAAGGTGAAGGTGGGTCAGGAGGTGAAGTAGGGGAGGATGGGACAATGGGTGATGGATGGGGCATTTGGTGAGGATGAATTGGGTGATTTGAAGGAGGTGACTTGCATAAAAAACATGGTGGGGTAGGGGTACTGGGAGATTTTATTGGAGAAGTAGGATTGGGTGAGGTGTTGGTAGTGTTATTAAAGGGGATAGTATCATGAAAAGTTGATAGAAAAAGATCACAAAGATTTGTAGAGGAAGAATTATCGATGCAAGGAAAAAAGGTCTCGTCAAAACGAAGATGGCGTGTTAGATACATACGAGAAGATGCCGGGTCAAAACATTTGTAGCCTTTGTATTGCGGGGAATACCCCATGAAAAGACAAGGAATGCTACGTGGTGCGAGTTTCTGAGGAGCATAATCACGTAGGTACGGATAAACACAACATCCAAAAACACGAAGATTGTGGTAATCGGGCTTAGTAGAGAGAAGCATTTCAAAGGGAGATTTATCATTTAATACTTTGGTTGGAAGTCGATTTATTATATATGTAGCCGTACTAAATGCATCAACCCAATGAGTGACCGGGATGTGAGCATGGAATAACATAGCTAAACCTGATTCAACTATATGACGATGTTTTCGTTCGGCGCGACCATTTTGTTGGGTGGTGTTCGGGCATGAAAAGCATGAAATGTGCCATTGTCCTCAAATATTTATCGGACATATTGGTTAACGAATTCCGTGCCACCGTCACTTTGAAAGATTTTGACTTTTCGTGAAAACTGTGTTTGTACAAGTCGCAAGAAAGTTTGTAATGTTGAGTAAAATCAGTTTTTAATTTAAGTGGATATAACCATGAGAAACATGAATAATCATCTATAAACACAACGTAATATTTGTATCCATCCGAGCTTAGGATCGGAGATGGACCCCATAAGTCACAATGAATAAGATCAAGGGGATGAGAAGCACGGTTTTCGTTTAAATCAAATGGTAATTTTCGGGCTTTAGCAAGTTGACAAGGCGAACATAAATTTGGTTTTGGCAAAATAGAAGTAAATTGCAAACAACCATGTTTCTTTAAAATTGAAATAACATCAAAAGCAACATGACCCAAGCGATTGTGCCACAATTCAAATGAAGCTTTATTCGAAGAAACGGAAGCAAAAAAAGCCAAAGATTTATCCCGGAGTATGTAGAGACCATTTTCACACCGACCTTGAGCAAGAGGTTGGCTTGTTTTGCGGTCCTGAATAAGAAAAAACGTATCTGAGAAAAGTACACAACATGATAATCTTTAGTCAACTTTCTAATGGAAAGTAAATTTCTGGTTATTTTAGGAACAACCAAAACGTCATTTAAGGACACACGACCATTGATTTTAACATGTCCTTTATAAGTGATAGGAAGCGAAAGCCCATTACCAAAGGAAACGGAAGAGGAACCAGTGTAAGGAGAAAAGGATTGAAGTTTACCAGTGTCGTCTGTCATGTGAAGATTAGCGCCAGTATCCGCAATCCAGTCGGGTTCCTCACCAGAAAATCGACACTGAGCATGAAAGGCTCGAGCAAGATCCTTATGTCCCGAAGTAGCGGTAACAAAAGAGGAGAGTTTGGGACACTTGTTTGCGTAATGGCCATTCATGCGACATAGTTGACAGTGAGGAGGCCTACACAGGTTTTTTGAAGTATTTGGGTGGGACTGATTTTGAGAAAATGACCCGAAACTAGAGGAGCCAGATCTGGGTCGGCTGTTGGAAGAGCCATTCGGCCTGGCTTGGTGAGAAACGAAGGCCACGGGGCAGGAGTAGGCGGATGAAGGTTGCGCAAGAATTGTTCTTGACTCTCCGCTTTGGTGAGAAGGTCATGAAAACAAAGAGGGTCACGAGCGGTGCGAATAGCGGTGGACCAACTTTCAAAGGTGGGACCAAGACCACAGAGAAACAAATGGGTTTTATCCGTGTAGCTTACTGGATGCCCAATAGCCGAAAGTTGATCACAAAGTACTTTGAATTTACGACCAAACTCGGCCACAGTAGATGATCCCTTGGTTAATTGTCGAAGGTTGTCACGCAAAAGGTGCATGCGTTCCAACGATGTATTGCTATAAGCGGCTTGTAAGGCTTTCCAGATCTGATGAGAAGTGCTTAGGCCAAGGATTTCGGCCACAGCTTCTTCCGTAAGAGAGGCGTTAAGGATGAGAATGGCTTGTTGATCAGCAAGGAACCAAGCGGTGAAAGCAGGATTCACTTGTTCCTTGGAGTCAACGATGATGGTTTTAGGAGGAGCAGAGATGGATCCGTCTACATATCCGAGGAGTTTTTGGTTGGCAAGGAGAGGAGTGATTTGGTAAACCCAGGAAAGATAATTGGTAGAGGATAGTTTAATATTGATCATATGTAACAGAGTAGCCATTGGGAGGGAGTTTTAGGGAGTTGTAGAGGAGGAAGAAGCAGGGTGCGACATGGCAGGAAAAGGTATGGAAGAAGAAGATTGATTTCAAGAAGGATGAAGGAAGGAGAGGACCTAGTCTGGCTGATACCATGTGATACGTGAACTCTCTCTTGAATATTGAGAGAGGATTGCATTCAATTTATATTAATTTTCAATACAATAAAAATAGAAAACATATTAACAACATTTGACTATACATAAAGAAAGGAGAAATTATAGGCATGATAATTTCCATTCCAATATTTAATTTCATATATATTCTTACAAACTTAACAAATATCATATATATCCAAATAAAAACTTAAATATCATAAATATCCCTCTAAAACTATTAAAATATCATATATATTCTTTTAAAAAGTTTCAATAAAAATATTACCATTTTACCCTTAATTCATTTTTTCTCAAAATACATTAAATACGTACACAAAGCCGATGCAGCCATCGGAAGTTTTAGGTTTTCATCTCCAAGAAATTTCAATTAATTTTACATATGCAGTGGTAGTTAACCAATGAAAAAAAAAAACAAAAGCAGCTTAATCGATTTTAGTAAAGTTTGATTTTATTATTTAATAAAAACCTTAGTTGTCGAATACATGGGGGTCCTTTTACTCACGTGCATATTTATTGACATCTTTTCAAGAATAAAGAAGCAACGGAGGCACCAACGATCAAATGAAAATAGAACAAACATGTATATTTGTAAAGGTTAAAATTGACATTTAAAGAAAGATTATTAAGAAAGGAAACATATGAAATTTAAAACTTTAATCTAGATATAAATGAGATTTAACTAGATTTATAAGGATATATATGAAATTATTCCAATTATAAAAACACAAATAAATAATGTGTTATGAATGCTCTAAGCATGTCACATGCCACAAATTAGTTTTCAAACCCTAACAACATCATCATATCTGAAAACTTAAAACTCCTGATGGCTGCATCGGCTTTGTGTAAAAAATTTTCACAAAATATGGACATATTTGATGTATTTTGAGAAAAAATGAATCAAGGGTAAAATGATAATACTTTTTATTAAAACTTATTAAAAGGATATATTTGATATTTTTAATAATTTTAGAGGGATATATATGATATTTAAGTTTTTATTTGGATATATATGATATTTATTAAGTTTGTAAGGATATATATAAAATTAACCATACCTTTTACATATGTTATGTAATGTTTCAGTTGAGAATGTATGTTTATGACGTGTAAATCTACTTATGAGTTATCATAGAAACTAAGTCTTACAACAAGAGGATCTGTGCTCATGAAAACACCTACTGAAGCTTAAGCACTACTCGAGGATTTAAAACAAACAAGCTATTAGTGGCTCCAAGGTGTCCATAAAATGGATTATAACATGCTTTGGTATGCAAAGTTTGATGCTCCATAATTGAAACTTGACCAATTACAAGTTCATAAAATCCATTCAAACCATTAGCTGTGTCGCGAAACTCATTCAACCACTAAATGACCCCGACTAGTAAAACAAGTCAAAATTTTAATATAGGGATCTAAATGCACCAAAATTCAATACTCAGCGACCGGTTGGATTTTAATCTCGCCCCAATGTACATTTCAGGGACTTAGCAATGCTCGACCAAAAAAGAAAATAAGTGCGGAGGAGAGGATGGCTTAGTTTCCAACGACAAACGAAACTCAATATCAAGAGAGCTAGAGGAATTACTAACAAACTCAACACCAACATAAAGAACACGAAATGGAAACCAAGAGTCTGAGAGAAACAATCCAAAATGTTCAATTCTTTCGATTAACCCAATATCACCACTAAACCTCTTTGAGTTAAGAAATTCGATTTAGTTGGTGTCTAAACTAAGT
Source organism: Flaveria sonorensis (assembly GCA_025506505.1). Classification (NCBI taxonomy): domain Eukaryota; kingdom Viridiplantae; phylum Streptophyta; class Magnoliopsida; order Asterales; family Asteraceae; genus Flaveria; species Flaveria sonorensis. The sequence continues at coordinate 3,272,462 of CM046434.1, forward strand.
GAGCAGCTTTGTATGATTTCTTTTTAGATTGATTATTTATAAATAAGATACTATTCAAAATGTAATTTATAGAAGTTTATGAGTATTTATTATCAACTTTAAAATTAGAATTTTAGAACAAGCGTAAAAATTTAAAGAAAAAAAGTTAATTTTTTTTCATCCCCGAGTTTTCATTAAAATTGTTATTTAAATCTAAAAGTTTAAAATTTACCATTTGCATCAAAATGTTTCACTAAAATTGCAATTTGAATTCATTTAATTACTCTTAATTAACACTGTTAATTTTTTCTATTAAATTTCATACATTAGGGATATTTTAGTTAAAACAATTACGAAATAAAAAATTAGCTGTACGTGAGGAGTTTTATGTATTCAGACTATTTTGATAATCACCATTGTGATTGAGTCCACGTATTAGATAAAATAAAATATAAGGATAACCGCTTAAAAGTAACTCATTTCAAACTTTGTAAAACATACATCACAAAATAAAAATATTAATAAATAAATAAGTCATATGACGCAAACTGTTTGAATCATAACCATAAAAAATAAATAATCATAAAATTATAAGAACACTAAGTCATATGACATTAACGGTGCATGAATAATAATCATAAAAATAATCATCGTAACCATAATTAAATTTTAAACTAAAAAAATCTATGATTTTATAAAACGGACAAAAGTAACTTGACTACTAAACCAAAAGACATTAACAATATAAAACAACAAAAGACTATCGAAATCAAAAACAATAATTGCAATTATCAAAAGAGATTGAACATATAAAATCCCTCGTGTGACTGCTTCTTTATTTTGGAATCATTTTGATTAAAATAACTCTCCTGTTGGAAAGTTACCAGTGTTAGTTAGGTTTAGTCAAATGAATCAAATGTCAATTTTAGTAAAACATAAGAATGTAAATTGTAAAATTTAAAATGTTGGATTCAAATGATAATTTTTATAAAACCTTATGTATGAAAAAATCAATTAACTCAAATAAAAATACAATAGACAACAACTTTTTTTTGTCATATATTATTGTTTACATCTTGATTTATTATAGTTTCACAAACTAAACTAGATTATGTTGAAGAACTAAAATTGCATATCAGTTCTTTTACCAACTAAAAGGCTGTATGGTAGCATTTTAATTGTTATTAATAGGCTTCTTCTACTTTTTAACGGTTCATAGTCTTTTAATAATGAAGAGATAACCTTAATGCTGAATGATTAAGATGTTGACTTTCAATTAAATAATATTTTTTATATCTTTATCATTATATTTTTTTTTCCGTTCATAGCCACTTTTAAAAATATTAAAAAATTTATAGGGGTTGTACCTTGTTTTCTCAAATATGGGGAATTACGGTACATTTCACATAAATTTTCTCTCTTTTTCATTCACAACCATCACTCATAATATAAAACACACACTTACATCAAAATAGAAAACCTACTATGAATACTTTAATACATGGTGAAATTAACTATAAAGAGTAATAAGTTACATATCATTTCAAAATAATCAATGGTTAAAATATGTGAGTGTCACATGTACGCAATGAAAGAAATTAAATTGCCGGGAGGAGTAAATT